>CM045994.1:117779808-118979808 GCA_025175895.1 Wurfbainia villosa
TAAGTACATTAATGTTTTCTGATGAATGTCAATGTAGGTAGACTAATGCTGATGGTTGTCCTGAAACAAAACTAACACTTGTGTTAAATAGCAAGGAATCAAAGACAAGGACATATTTTCTAATCTATCTGTTCAAAAATGACAATTTTGTCTACAGATGAACTAAATGAGGTGGAACATTACTCCATCATAGTGGACTCACAAACTTGCTGTTTGTAACATTTACAAAAAGATCTCAATGTTACTTTGCAATGACTTTGTAATTTAAAATAGAAACCAAAGAAAAATGAGAAAAAGAATTCCTACTATCCTTCTAGTTCGGTTTTTTAGTCATGCTAAAGATATCTTGAAATTCTCTTGCATCCTTGTTTCACTACATTTATCATTTTACTTCCAAATTTCATCTCAAGAAGGATTCTGTTTGTTGCTTTAGCTGAAGCAAAAGTAGGTAGGTCATCCAATTCTATGAAGTGGGCTGATGTTGGGAAGATTCATTTGGGCACACTTGTTGAGTTTTACTTTGGGACTAGTTCATTAAAATTCCGGCCAAGAGTTGTTTACTGTGTTTCTTCGTGGAACTTTGTTTTTTGATTATGTTTTGCATTCCTTCTGTAGGTATGCTCATGGTTTCTATAACTGTGCGGTTCAAGTTTTTCAGTTCCAGAAAAATTCTCCTAGTGAATTATTATTATTATTTTTTGCAGTTCTGAGCCTGGTTAATTTGGTCTGAGTAGTAGACATGTAAACAAAGAACAAGTAGTAAACTGATGAAAATCAGATTACGGGTTCTTGGTTGTTTTGGTAGTTGTAATTCTTAGTCATCTGTTGTCAAAGGAGTTTCTACTTGATGAAATTATACAAATGGAGAAGGCTCTTGTTTGATTTAGAAATGTTTTTTATTTTTTATCTTTAGCCATTTTTTCTACAACTCTGATAGCTTTTTACAGCTTTTGGTTTTAAAGTAGTATTTGTTGGGATTTTCTAGTTACAACTGAAACACTACTCTTACTGTGTCCTTATGGGTAAGGAATTAATTGGGAAATTTTGTTTTGAATGTTTTAGCAAATTTATTTGGTTATCTCTTAGTGAATTACTAGATGTAGCAAGACAGTTTTCTACATCGGGATGATTACTTAAATCTGCTTCAATGTTGTGTCAAGTCCATAAAGCTTTAAAGACAGTACTAATTCTGCACAAACATCTCACGTAGTTCATCTCCAAAGGCGGTTCTATATTTTCTTAATTTCCTATTACGCTCTGGTAAAATCCCTTATCTAAGAAACTTGTTAAAATATTTGATAGAGTCTGGGCCAATAGACAGTCAGCTGCTAGGTCAAAAGAAAGGAAGATGCGGTACATTGCAGAACTGGAGCGGAAAATAATGACCCTGCAGACAGAAGCTACAACTTTATCAACTCAGTTAACCATGTTACAGGTATGTATGTATTCTTATTTAATTTATTGAAATTGAAAATTTGGATCACCTCAGAACTCAACTTTTTGGTCCATGTTGCACTATCAAGTATCTCTTTCTAAATGGGAATAATCATGGTTGTCGAAATTGATATTGGCATAGGATGGTCACAAAATCTGTGTTTATTGTATCATATCTGTGGGATTATAGAAATCAGAGTCATTATGGGCAAAAAACATCAAAGAAGAGACAATAAATCAATTTCATATATATATATATATATATTGTTTCATTAAAAATCAAACTAACAATCGCATATTAGCATATCATATAAAATTTTAGTAACAAAATATATGATCATGATAAAATTATATTAACAGAATTAATAAAATTAGAGTAATAACACAATATATATTGTCATGATATCAATAGTATCATATTATGATTATCAGGTTAATATAGTTTTGTTATTGTCATAATATATTAAATAAATAATAAGGTCATGTTTGTTATGGTTCCAGCCTATCAAACCATGTCAAGGGGTAATCAACCCGTTGACTTGGTTAAGGTTCCATGCCGGAACTGGACCTGACCCATGGGCGGGTCTACTTTGTGCTATCTTAGCTGAGGAGCAGTTCAAAGTAGAGGATGATTTTGGAACCATAGGAATACAATTTGACATAGGCAATTCTACCACCAAATTTGAGGTTTCACCTTCTCACCTTCATGATTTAAGCCAATTTCCTTTAAAATAACATTTGGTTGAGAGAAATAAGAAGTAGCCTTGTGAAAGGCAATGCATCTAAAAACAAAGATTTATGTGTTTTAAAATCCACACACTTTTTCCTTTTGCTTCATGCATAATAACTGAGGAAAAATACATTTTTTTTATAGCCTTCACTTCTAGCTTTCTTTGCTTTAAAGTCGACACATTAATGCGTAGAGAACCAAATACCTTACAAATGTTTGACACTTAAAACCCAATTGTAAGGAGACTTCATTTTTATTAAACAAGAGAATTCAAATTTTCTTATTTCTGAAAGTTTATGTGCTAAAATTAGTAAGGACACCCATTGTTATCAGTTTACAATTTCTTTTCTTATTTTGTGTTACACTTTTAATGGTCATCCTGAACTCTTGAAATCCAGATATTTTTTCCTTAACAGAATGTATTCAAGTGTTTCTTGTGAAACATCTACAAATAGAAGCATATATCAAGAACCAAAACGTGAGGCGGTTTGTCTTGAAACCACTAAATCATTGTGAATAAGGTCCAACAAGACCTTACATCTTAATAAAGAATGTCCAAACTACTTCCAATGTGCTATTTCACATTAACAACTTTTACATATTGTCATAACTAAAAAGAGAAAGATTGGGAAGTTTGCAAACAAGATTCTTGACCATTATTGTCTTTAAGTTGTTCATATCAAGATAATGAAGTTTTGCATCTCAATAGTTGCAACTTCTTTTTGGGCATCTTCTCAATAGAACAACTATGTGCTTATAGAACTTAGAAGCCCACCAAATTGGACGATGGAAAGGATGTTCGCCTTCACCTTCTCGACTTTCTTGAGTGACCCCAATCTTTTTTGGTTCAAAAAGAACATGATGATTGGTGTTCATTGTCTTAGTCATGGAAAATAGATTTTTCTTTATACCTACACATTATATGTGCTCCTAAGATTAGTAATCATTAGATTGGACTATCACACTTTCATTTTTCTCTGTTAATGGATTGTATTTTTTAACGTGGCTATTGCATCATTCTCTTCATAAGCATGAAGACTAGTAAACTTTGAATCATCGCCAGTAAGATGATGACATTTCTGAAATTAAAAATCCATCAACAATAAGACTGTTGTGTGCGACATTTACTTGAACTTAATTCGACAATTTCCTTTTATATGAACAGCTTTGCCACAATGATAACATTTGATCTTCTTTTTGTTGCCACCTTTCTTAGAAGAGAACTCCTTTTTGTCAGCATTCTTCTTATCATTCCTTTAATTACTCAGAAAAAAGAGCTTCTCTTTCACCACCTTCAAGTGAATTGCCCATCATTTAGATAATGATTCTTGAGAAGTAATAAGATTCTCCAACTCTACCAAAGATATTTTATTTTTGCCATCCTTCAAGTAGACGTGATAGAGGGAGAATACTCCATTCGAAGGCCATAAGTTATATGTTGCTTCATCCTTTTTTAGATATAACATCTTCATGATCCAAAAGTTAACTTACCGTGTGTAACTTTTGAGCTTCAAGAAATATTGAGAAATTGACATGTTACCTTAATTTGTGTTAGTCAAATCATTCTCTAAATATTGTAGATGAGCAAATTATTCTTATCAGCAATCCATCCACATAGTTGCAAATCTCGAAAGTCAATTTGCACCTAATAATGTGTTCAAAGAGATCATGGGAGATCAATCTCTTTAACACAAATATGCCTTTTTCATTTGATTATTTCACCTTTTTAGCATATTTGGGTAGTCAGCATAAGGTTCCTTGGTTGTATGGTCACCAACCACATTCCATAGGTCTTCACTATTAAGGTATCATGCCAAGAAACTCAAATCTTTTACTTGAATTGATTGAGAATTTCCATTCAGTCCACCAACGTGGCCATTGAAATTTAGTCTTCGTCAAGTGTCTTCTTTTCTGAGGTCTTAAAAGAAAACTTTCACTGCCCTAATGGTTTTGATATCTTTTGAAGAAAAGTAATACTTCTATGTTTTTTTTTAAATAGTGGTAATTAGTTCCATGAGCAACATTGTCTGCTTGGCATGTGTGTAGGGGTGACACATAAACAATGAGTTTGTGCTTTAGGTTTCAGTTTATATTTGTCTACGCACTCTGCATGAATCGATCCCTAGGCAAGGGATTGTTGTGCTTTTTCTTGGCATGGAAAATTATCATTTCTGTGTGTGAAGCATGATTCAAGAAGGGAGTTCAGAATGTGTTGCCGACAACCTTTCTCTGCATTGTTTACAACTAGGACTCCCACAGCGGAGGCAGAGATGGAGAGAGCAGAGCGAGCCATTGCCATCCGGTGAGATAAATATCTATGAGATTCTCTGCAACGAAGAAACTTTCTCATCGCATTTTTGGAAAGACCAAGAAGTCAGAATAGCAATACTTAGGTTGGTGGGAGGCATAGTTAAGCATGCATTTAGTTCATAGAACTTGGCACTGCATGAATTGGCATTAAAGTAATTCACTATTTTCTTATTAGATTCTGCTTGCAATGAGTGCAAAATCTTTTTCTTTTATTCGCTTGATGTTATGCTTGCTGGTTTGCTTTGACAGAGAGACAACACTGGTCTGAATGCTGAAAACAACGAACTGAAGCTGCGTGTACAGACCATGGAGAAGCAAGTTCATCTGCAGGATGGTAAGGCAATTTATCTTTGGTTTTTGATATTAATAACTAACCTTTTGGTTAATACTAAACTTGAAAATTCTAAGCTTGTCTTCTAGGATTTCTTTCTCTATTCTGCTATTTGTTTTTTTTCAAAGATTTTTTTTAGCCCCAACCAAGTGTTATCCCATTATGTGGGGTTGGTTATATGGATCATTCTATGTCATTGAGCTCTATCCCCTACTATATCATCATCTATACTTAAATAAATTTTATCTTATTTTATTGTTGCTAACCAAGTCTTTTTTGGTCTTCCTCTTCTTCGTTTGTGCATATTTGTCATCGTTTCACATCGCCTAACTAGAGTATTTATTGGTCATCTAAATACATGTCCGTACCAACTTAAATGTGTTTTTCGGAGTTTTTCCTCAATAGATCCAATTCTGACTTTCTCAGTAATGCTCTCATTTCTTATTTTGTCCATCCTCATATGTTCAGACATCCACCTTAACATCGTCATCTCTGCAATTCTCATCTTTTGCTAATGTCCTCGAGTCGTAGCCCAACATTCACCGCCATATAACATAGCAGGTCTAACCGCCCCGCTTTGTAAAATTTTCCTTTAAGTTTTAGAGGTACTTTACGATCACATAAAATACCTGACGCTCTCTTCCATTTTAACTATTCTGCTTATATTCTATGTAAGATATCTTTCTCAATCCCTCTATCATCTTGTAAAAATGATCCTAAATATTTAAAGCTTTCAGTTTCAGACAACTCGTCATCTCCTATCTTAATACTCGTCTCATTACATTTAATATTGCTAAACTTAAATTTCATATATTCTGTCTTTATTCTACTAAGTTTAAAACCTTTCAATTCCAGTGTTTCCCATCAAGATTCTAGTTTAGTATTTATTCTTTCACATGTTTCATCTACCAAAACAATATCATCTGTAAATAACACACCCCATGGTACCGTCTTAAATGTATCCAGTGAGTTCGTCAATGATTAGTGTAAAAAGATAGAGACTTAGAGCTGATCCTTGATGTAATCCTATCTTTATTGGAAATGTTTCAGTTAATCCGTCTAAAGTCTTCACTCTGGTCGTTACTTCCTCGTACATATCCTTAATTAGTTCAATATATGTTATGCTAATATCTTTCTTTTCTAGAATTCTCTATATAATTTCTCATGAGACTCTATTATAAGTTTTTTCTAAGTCAATAAATACCATATGTAGATCTTGCTTTTGCTCCCGATACTTTTTAATTAGTTGTCTGAGAAGATATATAGCTTATATTGTCGACTTTTCGACATGAACCCAAATTGATTTTCAGAAATCATGGTCTCCATCGTTTTTCTATTACTCTTTCCTAAAGTTTCATATTATGACTCATTGATTTAATACCCCTATAGTTTATACAAGTTTGTACGCCTCCCTTATTCTTATATAAGAGAATTAGAGTATTTACCCTCCATTGATCAGATATTTTTTTGTTTTCAATATCATGTTAAATAATTTTGTAAGTCATTTAATACCTTGTTTCCCTAAGCACTTCCATATCTCTATCGGAATATCATCTAGTCAAACGGCTTTTACATTTTACATCCCATTTAAAGCTTGTTTTACTTCTAAAATTTAAATTCTATGATAAAAATTTAAATTTCTATACACATTTGATTTATTTAAATAAAAAGTTTATGAAAATATCTCTTTCATCGCTCTTTTATTTCTCTATCATTTATTAGTACTCTATTGCATTCATCTTTAATACATTGTATTTGAATAAGTTTTTTTGTCTTCCTCTCTCTCACTTTAGTCATTCTATAAATATTTCTTTCCCCTTTTTTTATCTAATTTTTTATATAACCGTTCAAAAATTTCATTCTTAATTTCATTTATTGTTTTCTTAGTCTCTTTCTTGGTTATTGTATATTTTTTCAAGTTTTTCTCATTCTTACAAATATATAATTTGTTATAGATTGTTCGTTTTTTCTTCACTTTCTCCTGTGCTTTCTCATTCCATCACCAAGATTCCTTACTTCGTGGTCCATGCCCCTTTGACTCACCGAGTGCACTCTTACCTACTATTTTCAACTTTGATATCATTTTATCCCATGTCGTATTAGGGTCATCATATATTTCACCTAATACTTGTACTTCTACGTTCTCCTTAAATATGTTATGTTTTCTATCTTTTAACTTCCACTGCTTAATTCTAAGTATTTTTTTTCTATTAATACTATGCTTGAGGTGTATATCCAATACTACTAACCTATGTAGGATAGTTAAGCTTTCTCTAGGGATGACCTTGTAATCTTTACAAATTTTTCTATCTCTCTTCCTAATCAATTTGTGATTTATTATTTTCACTTTTGAACGTGACCAAGTGTTCTTCTCTTTTCTTAAAAAACGTATTAGCTAATATGAGGTTATATACCATCGCAAAATCCAATATAGTTTTATCTTCTTTATTTATTCCAAACTCATAACCCCTATGCACCCTCTCATATTCCTCATTTTTTACTCTGACATGCCCATTTAGATCATCTCCTATTAAAATTATTTCATTTGATGGAATCTTTTATAATATTTCATTTAGGTCGTCTCAAAATCTTGATTTCGTATCTTCATCTAATCCTGTTTGGTGCATATACATTAATTACGTTCATATTTTCTTTCTCCACTACTATTTTGAGAGTTGTAATTTTATTTCTCTTTCTAACTACTTCTACAACTTCATTTTTTAACAAACTATCTATAATAATATCACTCCATTTCTTATTTTACTGTTTCCTATGTACCATAATTTAAAATTCGAGTTCTCTATCATCTTTACTTTCTTACCTATCCATTTTTTCTTTTGTACACACAAAATATTAATTCTTCGTCTAATCATCGTATCTACTACCTCTATTGCTTTACCAGTGAGGGTTCCTATATTTAATGTATCAAATCTTAGACTATTAGTTTTTCTATAATATTTGTTCTTACCAAACCTATAGTATGAGAACTCTTGCATATTTAACACTGCATCCAAGTTCTCATGCAGATGTAACGGTCTTTGTCGATATATTATAGTCGAATCCTGCAACGCGAACTCTTGCATATTTATCACTACACTCGAGTCTTGGAGATGTAGTGGTCCTTGTCGAGACGTTATAGTTGGATCTTGTAATACATTCCTTCCGGAGAACAACTTAGCATTAGAATAATAATTTGATGGATTAATTCATTGAACATTTGTCTTAATTTAATGTTAACCGACAATCTAACGCAATCCTATCTGAGCTTGGAACCGGCCACGATAGTTGAGAAATACTATTTCTTATTCTTACTGATAATGAGAAGAAAACTCACTTGTATAAAAACTAAATCTCACCACTTAATGCAAATAACAGTATGGGACTCCTTATACCTATTGTTTCTAATACTCCCCTCTAAATTGGAACACAACTCTCTACCATGCCTTAATTGTCACACAAACTTATCTATGTTTCATTAAGTAGCTTGGTAAGAATGCTAAAAATTTGTCCTTTAAAAGTGGTAGAAGCTCTATTATTCTTGGACATAATGGTACAATGTGCTCATGAAAAAATTATTTATTTGCAATGTAAATGGAGTGATGCAATGCAAATTATGTGCAATGATGCAAATAGAGGTTCGTAAAGCAATGCATCCGTCCATGTGAAGCTTGGGCATAAGTAGGCTAACAGCTCGTGAGCAAGAGGCGTGGCTGTTGGTAGACCAATGGATCACGAGCAAGGGTTGCTATTGGTGCTGCTTGGTTCACCCTGGAAGAGTTTGCAGCAATCAGAAGCAAGGACACCACAGGCTAGTAATGACGGTTTCAAATCTCCCAGAAGCCCTCACAGCGAGGGGAGGTAGGTGGTCGGGTTGCAAGGCTGATCTTCAAATGGAGAGTTCTGGTTCTCTGATCCACAGGATCTCTTGAGCCTGCTTGGCTTCAAAAGGAAGGAGTGCTCAAGTGAAACACCTTACGGATTAGACGAGAATATATAGCTACTTCGGTTTGGGCAGCAACCTCTATAATAGAATGGCAATCTGAGAAAGCTCTGTGCAACAGCAAATCTCTTAGTTTCATGTAAGGAACTTTAGGGAAGATGATGACAAGTGGTTGTTGAACTTCAAATGAGGAGCAGCTTCTGTCAGCTAGTGGAAGAAATTGATGTTTGGAATCTTGGTGGAGAAAATGGTTGAGGGGAGGCCTTCTAATTATTTCCATTATATTGTGAACTTGAATAATATCTGAAAGCAATTAGGTGTGAAACCAATGATAAAGTGACAACGGGTCAAAGGCCTAGTGGCTAGCGCATGCAGACGTTGCACCAGAGGACAACGGGTCAATCCCTTGCGAATGTGAGGGTGCCGTCCCTCCATGCGCTAATTACTAGTCTCAAGGGCCAAAGGTCTACCGTGATTTACCTCCCTTACGATGGTCCGAGGGTGGACTGGTAGGGGTCACTAGGTTGGCGGATTCCAACCTTTGCACCAATGATAAAGTGACAAAATAGGTTGAGATGTTACATACTAGTTCAAAAACAATCAATCTATTCTATAGTTATAATATTAATATAGGGTTAAGGAATGGAGGGAGGTTAAAAAAAGATTAGTCAATATATAAAAATAATTTAATTAATCTGAATGTTATCAGCTATAACCTTATATAGAGGTCAATGAAGGCATAAGGTCGTGTAACCAAGTTGAACTAGTTTTGACAAACACGAATCCATTATGATGGTGGTAGTTTTTGTAAAAATGGGCACAGAGCACTGTTGTATTTATTGTTATTCTTTTGTATATATAACCTATTATATAAAAGATAGTCCAATGCACGAAGCTCCTGCCATACAGTCTCAGGAAAGGATTTATTATACGCAATTTTACTCTACTTTATAAAAGACTATTTTCAAGACTCGGATCTATGATCTTTATGTCACAAGGCAACAATTTTACTGTTGCGGTGGACTCCCCATCATATATAACTATTATATATACTTTAAAAATCCTAAACCCACTATACATAACTAATGACTATAAGTCTTGATGCGTCCTTCAAGTTGAGGCATAGATCCTATATGTGTTCAGCTTGTTGCATAATCTACAAAAACATCTGCAAATTGAAAAATGACAGTGAGACATCAAAACACGTAGGCGTCAGTTCCTTTGACCTCAAAACAGTGCTAATAGAGAGAGGATGAACAGGTGAGCTTCTTCTTGAGGGAGAAGGAAAACACTCGACGAAGGCTTTGGAAAACACTCAGTGAGGTTTCTGGGACGGTTAAAGATTACTGTCCTGCATGAAACAAGAAGCAGGAAGGATAAGATGTGGAGGGAAGATGGACATCACAACTTATTCCTTTGCTGAACGTAGCTGACTGAGAATAAGATTCTTTCTTTTGAAGAGCAAGTACTGTTCAGGTGAAGGTCTTCACAGGATTTTAATACAATGCAGGATGAGTAGGAGAGTGACTAGACGACAGCTTGCAAGAAGCCTGCATTTGCTGGATGATGGAAGAGAGGGGGTTGCTTGATGCGGGCCTGATGTTGGAGCTTCAATGTAGCAACAAAGAAAAAGAAGGAACCAAAGAGTCAAGTGTAGGAACCCTTTGCCTGCACCTTTACTGGCATATTTTTTGTAAATTTAGAAGAGCAGCAAACAAACTAAGAAGTCCATCATGGACAAGAGACAAGTTGGAAGAGCTCACAAGGGGATTTTTGGAAATCTGGTGTAGTAGCATGAGAAATGGAATCCAGCACGATGAGAACTGCCAAGACGAGAGAAGTCATGGAATGGATAGGAATCAGTTATCTGGTGGCTCATGTGACTTTCTGTGAGTAGCTTACGTGAGATAGAAGAAAGCATGGTTCGTTGAAATGGATGCGAAACGGCCAGGGCATCTTATGCTGTTAAATTTTTGGTAAAGAACGTTCCACGGGAAGGGAGGATAGAGTAGGCAGCATGATGGAAGAGTGATTCTGCTGCGGCAGTGACGAAAGAGCCCGCGATGGCTGCCATAACCATTCCGTGAAATGATATCGGAATGGGAATGGGAACGGAAGAGTCTGTGACAGTTGCCGCGACCATTCTTACGAACCATGGAAGAAAGTGTGAGTGAGGACTCAAAATGGACGTGCAAAGGTTGATGGATGAGGGGAGCAATTGCTGAACTCCTCAACACCTTCAACATGCGCTAGATGTAGGAATAACCAGTCGAAATTAAACCGGTTGGCGCTTTGACCAAACTGGTTTTGGGTACTCATTATGGAGTTCCTTTCCATCAAACTGGTCGACATCCCTTTTGATTTTCAAAATTGCGCTTAACAGCGCTATAGTTTATTTTTTCCTTGGTTTCATTCAGGATTTCTAACTCTATTGTCTATTCAAATTTCTTTCCCCAGCACTAAATGAAACACTGAGGGACGAGGTTCAACATCTGAAACTTGCGACCGGAGCTGCAGCTACTACCGGCGTGCAGATGGTAAATTACGGGCAATCTTGTTTCGGAGTCAACCAGCAGTATTACCACAAAACACCTCCATCGCAATCTCTCATAGCTGCCCACCAACTCCAGCAACTTCACTTGCATTCGCAGCAACAGCGTCCGCCGCAGCAGTATCAGGGACAACCACTGCAGAGGCAATCGTCTGCCGAGATTAAACCGAGGTTTATGGCTTCTCAAACCCAAAAGGAAGGGACTTCAGATAACAGCAATGGTGCTCCACAGGGATGATTGAGGGAACGACATTGATTTCCTTTTGAGCTGCAATTTCTTGGATGTGCTTGCATTTAGTTAGCCATACGATAATTGAGGAAGTTGAACCTCCTGGATGTTACTCCTTTTTATTTTTTATTTTTCTTTGTAGAGTGTTTTATTAGTTCGGATGAAAGTTTACTTATGGTAGGTTATCCAAAGGATTGTCTATTGATGTCCAGGTAGGGAATTTATTTCATCGGTTCTCCGTCATTCGATAAGTATCGCGATCAAGTGGCGAGTTGGATGTTCATGGATAGAAGAGATAATAGTGATCACTTTTTTTGTTTTTTTGTTCATTGTGTTCTGTTAAGAACACAACAATGGCCTACACTTTACAAAAAATAAGAAATGGGAAAAATTGTCAACAATTCATCTACTTTGAATTGACCCTCTTTCACGCCTCTTTTTGAACTCGAAGAATGCTTATTAACTCTTCCAATCCTTGTTCGCCTACTAACTCTTCTTGCTCTTCATGAGGATCTCCAGTGTTGTTGGTCTTCATTTTTTTTTTTTTTTGATAATTTAAGTATTCAAATTTTGTAATCCGATTAATTTTAATTTATAAAAATTTTCATCGCCATCGAAAAACACGTAAAGTCCTAATTGCATGATCCAATATTATGAATAATTCTGGCAGCACGAGCGTATATGCGTTGTATGAATTTTGAGCCTCTTCGTTGCATGAAAAATTATTTTACTTTTTACTATCACGTGGTAAAATATGATAATGTTTATGTCAAATATTTTTCATAGTTGATATGACAATGTTTACGTCAACTATGATAAATACTTGTTACAAATATGCCAATCCATAGGGACCATATATGTTAGTCTTTATTATTATTATTATTTTTTGATAATCCAAATATCCATAATGATTCGAAGGAGGAACATCAGCCTCAATGGCAACTCTGACTAGTCCCGAAGATGAACGCCCAACTCCACAGACACATTAGACAAATCTAGAAAGTGCACACCAGACAAACCTAGGAAGCACACGTAGCTCCACTAAGAAAATGTATTTAGAGTTTAATCCATAGTTCCTAAAAAATTCATCTTTAACTTTACCAGCACACCATGCCGAGGCTATATATGTTGATCTTCATCCGCAAAAGATTGAAACTGTCAACACCTAACGACCACATATTGGTCTTCATGAACATGAACAGTGTTGCTAATGACACTGCACTGTCATGATTATTTTTCTTTTATCTTCTAAACTTCAAACTTATCAAATAATTGAATTCTTCTGATTTGTTCCATCCAATATTTTTCACCATTTTATTTTTGATTTCAACGTTTAAGAAGGCTACGAAGCAAGCTCAGGCACGAGATACAAATGAAATTACTCGAAGAGGCAAAGGACACAGATTTACCATAAATTTTCGATACACTCCAATATAAAACTACTAAACAGGAGAATTCTGCCAACTATTGATCGACAAGTTTTAAGTTCTGTGTATATGGGCATTGCTCAAGAACATCTACCAGGTTTACAGAGGCTGGGAAAACATCACGCATCATCATGTTCAACCACCAAATGAGTTCAATCCTCTTGTGGAGTCAAAATACTGTATTTGACACCAATCTGAGTAAACAATGCGACTAAACTGAATTCATTGTGGATTACACAAGTGGAACATCTGAATGATTTTAATTCTACTGAATAGTTTTCTAAACGAGAATCGAGCATTTGACTGTGTAGCAAAGAAGGCAACAATTTGTAGTGTCCAGTTTCATCACTTTGGTGTCAGGAACAAGAAGCTTGAAGCACCATGCACGCAAACAAGAAAAGCATCGCTTCCAAAAGAGGAAATGCGCTGGCTTTCTCATTCATAATCCTGAAATAAAAATAAAATGTCGATCGAATTCATGCTATGGAAAGTCAGAAAAAGAGTTCTAGCCCGATGCAAAATTTAGTTGGTTATGCCAAGTAATGGATGTTCATATCCAAATGAATAATCATTAGCTAGCAAGCCGCCGCCACTCGCATTTCTTCGGAAAATAAAAAGGAGAAAACCTCCTTAGGGCTTGTTCACTTGGGAGGAAAACAGGGTAAATGGAAGATGAAGGATGATAAGTAGGTTGCTAACTGCCTCTCCATCTTGGTAAAGACACACAAGGGACAAAAAAAAACCCCACTATTTTTTTGTGCTTAGATGTGTGTAAATCAAAAGGATGGCAGAATTGGTAAGTCCCTCTAAAGTAACATTATATGGATCCATTATGTTTTATATCTTTGAAGTGCAAAGAAAAAAAAATAAAAGGGGAGCCTTGACGCAATGATAAAGTTGTTGCATCATGACCTATAAGTCATGGATTCGAATCCTAAAAACAATCTCTTGCAAAGTAGGATAAAGCTGCATACCCTTCCCTGAGACTCCGCATGGCGAGAGCTTTATCCACCAGACTATCCTTTTTTATGGGACTTGCACTATGCATGATATGAAAAAAAAAAAGTGAATACCAGGATTAATTTCTTGACCTACTCCTTTTCATCTTCTTCTAACATTAGCACTTGGCGCCGGCTGGGCAGCTTGCCCGGCAGCCCCCTCCTCAGGCATGTTCATGGCTTGAGTCATGGCATTCAGCACAATGAAGACCAGAGGAATTAAATACATCCACTGTAGATAAAAAGGATTCACTGTTAGGCAACTTGATTGAGTTGATCACGAATTGCACTTTATGCTAATTGAAAAACATAAACAAACTTGAATGTCCAGATAAAGCCATATGAAGAAAAAGAAAAGGTGGCTTACATATTTAGCCCAGAAAGATTTTTCAGGAGGCTTTACACCTTCACCAACTCCTTCCTCCACAGCAAGCAATTCTTCAGCAAATGTAGGAGTTCTGCAAGTATTAGAGAATAAAATTTGATAATTGTTAACAATGCTGCATATTAGTTAACTTGTTGAAACTTTCCATTCAATCAAAACATATACTAGTAAAGTTTCGCATCAGTGCATTGTACAAATACATGATGCATTCATACTCCAAGAATAGTTTGACATGGTGTAGTACCTTGGAGCTAGCTCACTGGTCTTCATAACTGTATATGATGTGAAAGACCACTTAGCAGGCTGAAAATGAGAAGAGATGCATAAAAATATCATTTTACCTTCACCAACAGAATGAAAATAAACTTCTTATTAAATTCCTCAATAATCCTTCCAATAGTCATTTTCTGGCTATCTCAAATCAGCACAGAAAGCCAAATTACTTGCAAGCATTAGCTCTATAAAGTTCTTTTTCCAAAAAAGTAGAACAAAGATAAGATGTCGCTAAATGGTCACCTATTTAACTTTGCTACGATAATTGATAGGAAAGAAGCCATGGATCTTTATTATTATAGTTATGTATAGTTAACATCCGTGGAAAAAGGTGTACTCTATATCATGTGTTATACATTAATGGATTGTGTATAACTTGCTCACCTTCATGAAAGCTCATCTTCACACTAACTTTCTTCCCCATTTCACGTAGGAAAAACTACCTAAATCATACATTTACTATGTCACAAATTACAGTCTAACACAAGTATTCTCTGTTCCAATCATGAAGGCAAATTTCTGAAAGACACTCGAAGTTGGAATTTTCCCAATGGACACCCAAAGTTTTTCTTTCTTCCTCACTCTTACCTTTCTCCCTCTCCTTGTTTCTTGTTCCTCCCTCTCTTCCATCCTCTCTTTTTCTTTCTTCTTTCTCTCCCTTACTCCACCATACTCAATCCTAAGGTGGCTACCATTGATCCCCAAATCTCTACCTCTCTCCTCTCCCTCTTTTTCATCCCTCATTTTCTGTTCCTATCTCTCCCTTCTCTTTCTCCCTAGGGCAGCATCACTGCCATCAGTGGTACCCTCCTCTCTCTCTCCCTCTTTTTTCTTCCCCTTCTCTCTCTTCTTCCTCACACTTTCCTTAGGAAGTGCAAATGTCAATGACAACAACATTATCATTGTCGATGGCTTTGGCACCAACTACCTCCACTCTCTTCCTCTTACTTCCTCCCCTCTCTTTCTTTCTTCTTTCTCCTTCTCCCTCTTCCTCCTTAGGAAAAAATCCCAGCACAATCACTGACAAAACAGAAAAGGAGGAAGAATTATTGAAAAAAGAAAGAAAAAAAAATAGAGAAGAGAGGGTAAGAATGAGTAAATTTTTAAAAATAAAAAACTACTTGCATAAATGATTTACATTGTTATTATATCTAATATAAGTTAGATTTTGCTCATAGTTTAATTGAATCTAATTGGGCTGAATTTTAGTTGGATTTGACCTAAATTGGATTTACTTGTGTCCAATTTGGGACTTAATTGGGTTTTCATGGGAGGATTTAGAGTTTTCTCTGAACTCAAACTGGGATAAAAACAGCAAGAATTCGACCTGAACCAAGCTCGAACCAGCAGTCTCAGACATTGGTTCTGCTTAACCAATTTGAAATGAGTTTTACATTGACAAGAGGCTTGATACTATGGATTTCCCTTTCTGATTCCTTCTTGCCTCTCTTTTGTGAGAGGGTGAGCACCATAGCTCTACCAAATGGCTAGCAGTCAACTGTGTACTGGGCAGAGAGGTTGTAATTATGATGTAAACCTGATCTAGCATTTGAGTGTGAAGATGTGTATAACTTGACGAGTGGCACAGTCAAGATGATTAAACCGTGATAAACTCCAAATGTTTGTTTTGAATGATTACGATAGAGCCAGACCTGACATAAAACCTCGATTTGTTTTGATGCTTCTTTTGTATGCTCATTTGAATTCCATTGTGTCCAGTAATCTCCATTGGACACATTTGTGTATATATTGTTGTTATAATGTCATGAATAAGTTACATATTTTTTAACATGTGTTGGAGATTCATGCTCACTACAGGTCGTTGCTAATCTATCAATATCTTTCAAGATATACATGCTATGTCATGTTATATGGTCCAAATCAAGTTAGCAAAATTATCTACTATCAGCCATTGCCAGTATGACCTATATTATCTTTGAATTCCATCTGCAGCTAACCCCTAAAGAAATCACTATATGCACGAAATAGGGCTAAAACATAGTCAAGAACCACTGACAATCCTAAACCATCCAAAGTCTCAGTATGAAACTGCACCAGCCGATCAGATGAGGAAAAAGCCATAAGTGTGCCTCTATGTTGCATCAAGTCCCTCCTTAGGCCAATACATTTGCCTGCCTAGGAATGTAGCTGATTATAAACCACTCCGGATCAATTGCGGCCATATCACCACTTAGAGAAGACTCTTTCTCACTTAAACAAGGGGTGGGTCTTTACCAACCACAAAATCAAAGTTTCAGGGAATATAAAAGAGGGGCGCTCTTCATTTTTCATTCTAAACTCATGAATGTTGTGTAGAAGGTTTATGTCTTTTGATTGAACAACAACAACAACAAAGTTTTATCCCACTAGGTGGGATCGGCTATATGGATCCTTCTATGTCATTGGACTCTATCCCCTACTATATCATTATCTATATTTAAATAAATTTTATCTTGTTTTATTGTTGATAATCAAATCTTTTTTGATCTTCCTCTTCCTCGTTTAATGTGTATATTTGTCATCGTTTCACATCGCCTAACTGGAGCATTTATTGGTCGTCTAAGTACAAGTCCGTACCACCTTAAACGTGTCTCTTAGAGCTTTCCTTCAATAGATGCAACACCGACTTTCTCTCTAATGCTCTCATTTCTTATTCTGTCCATCCTCGTATGTCCGCACATCCACCTTAACATCCTCATCTCTGCAACTCTCATCTTTGGCTCATGTGCTCAAGTCGTAGCCCAAAATTCAGCGTCATATAACATAGCAGGTCTAATCGCCATTTTTGATTGAACAAAGTTAGTTATTTCCTTAGAGACAAAGGGATTTGTCCTTGATCAAGGTCTAGCCTACTTCATTTCTTGGATCTGAGAATGATTTCAAATAAGGAGTGCAAGTAGGTTAGGTCACAAGGGCAACTTGTAAGGAAGAAGAAAGAGACCAAAGGAAGACCTAGCTTAGCAGGTCAGGTCTTGGGTCACCAAACTCAATTCTTGGAGAAAAGACTTAGAAAAAGGCATTGACAAAACATTCATATCTGCCAATAATGGCTTTGATTGATTTCCACCCTTGAATTTAGAGACAATAACTTTCCTATTTGATTCATTATCACTCCTAGAATCTGTGATTATCTTGTATGGATCAATTGTTTAGCTCATAGTTGAAGTTAAGACTCAGAGCATCCATCCAGATACTACACCAGATTGTTAGCCAATGAGCATGGAGTATCAGATGCAGCAAAGAGTTATGATGACGGAACAGGCAGGGATGCCATTCTGTTAGTGGCAGATAAGGAGAAATTCATTGATCCAAATTCGACATGTAGGCAATTTCTTGCTATGTAGTTGTGCAGTGTGCATGTGGTTGCATTAGATGATAATGCTGACGCAACACTTGTGATTACATATGTTATCATTAGTCGTGGCTTTAGTGCTATTGCAGCACCCAATTGTTAAGGATGCATTGCTGATAGTGTTTTTGTCGAACTTTTAGTGATAGTAGATGTAAATGCATCCACATGATACTTGCTTTCCTACTCAACATTTCCTTGTTGATTTTCCTAATTGTGCCTCCAATTTTAGCTGTGGATATCAAGTCGTCTACTCTAAACTTTCGAGCAGTGTTGTGTTACCTGTAGAAAGGTATTTGCTAGTTTTATAACTGTGGTGGTAACATTACACATGTAGGCAATATCTATTAAGTACATGAACCTAAGACAAGGTGTGATAGTTTAAGTCATGATTTGGGGAACATATTTGTTTAATGAGGCTTGCATGTGCATTATTTATGTACCTCCATATCATTTAGACTCTATTTACCCTAGAGGAAGGAAGTGGAAGGAAGAGGAAACAAGAGAAGAGAAGGAAGAGAAGATGGGGAAAGGAAAGAAAAAAAATGTTTACCTAAGCAAGGAGAAGAGAGAGAGACAAACAGGTAAGAAGAAATGAAATAACCGTGATACCCTTATCTTCCTCTTCCTTGTTTACTTCGTCCTCACCCTCATTCACCCGTAAAGAGCTACACAACCCTCAGTTTCCCAGGATCGGCCCTTTCAGCCTCCTCAATCTACCAACTTTTGCCTTTGATTATAGACAATTACAGCAGTGCTCAAGCCTCATGTTGTGCTTTCACCATGTCCCTCTCAACGTTGGTAATAAGGATAAGCCCTTCATAATGGCCGAGGTCAAATAACTCCTACCCTTCTAGAACGCCCAACTCCCTCCACATCTTGTTGCCATTGCTAATGCCCTCCCCTTCCCCTTCAATCATCGATGCTATACACACAAAGATAAAGTTTCTCTGTTAATAGTTATTATATCAAGATTATAGAAAAACATCTTTACTCATACACAAATGAATATTTTGGAAATTTTTGGAGAATAGCAAAACTGGTCTAGTTTTTCAAACTAATTGGTTCTCACGGTTTGATAAAAAATGTTGATTACATATCCTATCGAATTGGCTGGTCCAGTCCAGTTTTCATAAGGGGCCTTTGGATCTTGAGTGAAAATGTAGTGGGTCAATACTGATTCTGTGGAAGGGGCTCAAAAATCTCTTCCTCAGTGATTTCTGAGTAGGTAAATGGAGGATAAAAGATTGAAGTCGTCACAAAAATATTGCCCATCCGCTGAATGACTTCTCTTTATGCAAATAAACATGTCCTTAAGTGTTATGCAGTGACAATTTGAGAGCAACAACAAAACTCACACATGAAATGCATTATAGTAGGCAATAGGCAACACTTGGATAGCAACTGGGCAAATTGTAACTGAGGTAAACATGAAAGAATATGAACCTTCTCACAGGTTAAATACGGGGTTTCTCTGAACTAAGTGTAATCCTAGTACCAACTAATGATTGAACAAGAACCTTCCGCTACTTATGATCCTGCTTTATTCCCCATTCTAAGTAGAGAGCCAAATTCACCTCAATGATAAACTGTTCTAACATATTTTTTACTAAGAGCAATAAGCTGCATTGGAAATATAAGTACTAAAAGCATATTCTAATTTACGTGATTGAGATAAGCCATACTTGTCATTACAAGGAGTTTTACTTAAATTAGGAATTGGAGAATCTTGGTCAAAACAAAAACAAACTGAGTGGGAAACCGTATAAAGATCACTCCACATAACCTGCCCCTCAATTGCTATCCCCAATAAGATAGAATTTGTTTTGATCACCTTGATCAGAACTAGCCATGGTTCCAATGTGTCCCAATCCAAACATATCCAATGGCTAGTTTCAGATCCCCATTGAATCAGGCTTCAGTGGACAAAATTGGCCTTTTCTTCAGTTGTTTTGACGCATATTAGATTGTCTAGCTTCTTTTATATCTCACAAATCATTGACCAGCACATCTATGAATAGGGCACATGAAGATCAATCTGATCAAAGCAAACACTCTTCAGATCTGTATACTAAAGTCATGACTATGCTATCCCCAGTGTAGTCTGTCTCATATATTAATGGCACTAGTTCAAATCATTCAATCATATGTTACATAGTAATTGTAGATACCATGTCTCTGGATCAATTTATGATGTGGCATTTAAAAACTTAAAATCAATTGCCAAACCTACAAATTAAATACTATAATGCATGATGATCAAATTCATATCATTCTTTCTCGTACCACCTCTAAATCTGCCCAATGGGACTGACATGGCCATTGTAGAGGTTTCGATTAACAAGTAATCATCAGAATGAGAGTTTGCTGCAAAATAAGCTACAAATTAGCTAGTTTTGTCGAGTATAACCCGCAGATTAAGTTTTATACAAGTTAAATATAAAATCCAAGGTTGTCACGATCAATATCCTAACTACAAATGGTAAGAGATCCATAAGATTGGAGCATGGGATCATGCAATCCAACAATTAATGCAAGATGTTCTAGAACTTTATTGGACTCCTAAAATATCTTAACTTTCACTATATTATGTTAGTATGAATGTTTAAATACCATCATTCCAATGTCATGAAAAATACAATAAAAATCTCAGTTTGATTACTATAAGAGGAGAAAATGTGGATCTGGTATAGAATGTTGAAGTCGATGATTTTGATTACTTCTTTGCATGTTGTACATATAATACAAAAAGATGGAAGGCTGAAGCCGGACTATTGGTTTATGTAGTTAGCTTCTGATGCATAAAAAGAGGTTGGGATTGTGGATTTGTTCGAGATATGGTTAGCTTTGGCTGCTTCTAGTTGTGTTTCTGATATGTTACTGCGGGCTTTGCGGCTGCTGTGGTGTTACTGTTGGTTGGTGGTGCTGCACAAAGCCAAGCTATGGTGTTTTCTATACTTTGCTGGTTGGAGCAAGCTGGATATGATATTTTTCCAATGTGAATTTTCTATAGTTCTATTTTGTTGTGTTTTGTGCATGGTAGTTCATTTCTTCTAGAGTTTTCCTATGAGAGATGAGTTCCAAATATGTACATGTTTTTTTGGATTTATATACATGCTCGTGTGTGTGTGTAACAAGTAGAAACTTCTATAAAGGGCATCCTGATGCACGAAGCTTCCATCAATACAGAGTCCTAGAGAAGGGTCTATTATACATAATCTTATCTTGCTTTGAAAAAATTTGTTTCCATGAACTCTAAGTGACACGTCAACAATTTTACTGCTGCACCAAGACTCCTCTTCTAAAAACTTCTATAAGATGAATAATAATAACTAAAAAGGATCTTTCTAATTAGGAGTTAAAAAGAATTTTTTATAATTGAAAATTTTCTCAAATGATCTATCATAAAAAAATAATATTGCCATAGTAAAATATTGTTCTTTAAAATGTCTACTTGATGAATGTACTATCTAGTTGTAGTAGGGCCCAAGATCTGAAACGATAAGCAAACATAGGATCCAAGTGTAGGTTTGTAAGATCCTAGCCCAATACAATCCTACTTGAGTTTTAGATCGTTAAGCTCACTTTAGATCATAAGATTGTAAGCTCCTAAGGCCTGGATCACAATTTGACTACCATGACAAATCCACTTTGTTTTGCAGGTAAACAAATTTAACGAAAATAAACTAGAGTGGTGAGATTATTAATATGGACCTATATGTTCAATTGTGTTCCAGTCCATTTCAATCTATCTTGGTTTGAGAACAGATAAATAGCTATGTAGATTTGATTGAGACATATACTAGCATTGAAGATCTAAAGCCTTGCTTAAACTACTTAGGTGACTACACATCACCACAACCATTTAGAAGAACATACATATGCTTAAACTACTTAGGTGACTACACATCACCACAACCATTTAGAAGAACATACATATGCTTAAACTACTTAGGTGACTACACATCACCGCAACCATTTAGAAGAACATACATATCTGAGTAATCTCGGATATTGACAAGCTCCAGCTGACCCATAATTCACTGCTAAAATATTCACACCATCCTGCAAAAGCAAATGCAGCTTGCTAAAATGATAAAGCATCAAATTAGTTGAGAAGATGAAATATTGGATTGTCATCATTAAGAGAGAGCAATTATATAATATAAATAGGACTCAATGTAATATACCCTATAAATAAAACACTCAATATGGGACTAGGCACAGAACAAATATAACTAAAATCTACATTAATCTAATAACTCTAACACTTCCTTGGATGTAGAGCATAAATATTACCTATGTTCAACTTGTTACATAAACCAGAGAAAGATCCCAAAAAGAAAATAAAACTAAGACACTTGATGCTGATGAAAGTAAAGATATAATACCAGTGTGACAACTTGAATCTATGCAGCTCTGGATTGATCTTTAAAGAGTTGATGACTGAGCCGCTCCAAAATATCTCAATATGCATAAAGAATTCAATATTTAAGTTTTTAGATTTGTAATAGTTTATTTTGATATATCTTTTAGGAGTAGTATTTAACTCTTCCTTTCACCTTTCGTTCTCCACCATCTTAACCAAGTGCCACCCCCCACCAAAAAAATAAAATAAAAAATCACAGCTCCTCCACCTAGTAGTGCCTACCAAGCCACATGATCATCATTAAGAGAAAATTTTGCCTCAACTACCTCAGCGCCTCTATATGGAACAAATCCCAATTGCCGCCGCCGCCACCTCCCTCCAACAGATTGAGGCTACTAGCTCTTTATGCTAGTTTTTTGACAGCCTTTCTGCATCACAAGGAATGAGTTTTTGTTTAGTAGAAAATGTCATGGGTTCAATTGGTAGCATATTGAATCCCTTTTATCTTTGCCTAGCCGAGAAGGCATGGTGGTTGCACAAAGCGTCATCTGTCTAAGCCTTCTCCACTAGACCCATTCCATCTTTAGTGATCTCAGCAATGTTGCTTGTAGCCAATCACCACAACCCCTTTCTAGCAACAAATAATTAGCAAACCCAATGCAACATCCGGTTAAAGACATGTTACCATACACCCAACTGGGAATCTATGAGTTCCACAAAATAATTTGTCACCTAGAGGTGGACCACCACTTCTTTTTGGGATTTTCTGCAAAGATTAATCTGGTACAAGACCTTTTAAGACAAGGAGACCACACTACTTGATCAAAAACTATAGAAACAACAAGTAGTCTTGCATCACCTAGATATGGTCATTCATTTCTTTGAAAATTACTTTTATTTAATTTTTTTGGTTTAGTCAATTTTCAGCATTCACCTAGGTTTTCTCATAAACCAAAAAAATTCAGCTCACAATAGTTTTTTGTTTAAGGAAAAAAAAGCTCTAGCTAGTTTTCTAGTTTATCGTGTTTTTTATTTTATAAATATAGATTTGGTGTGCAAGCATCTTGCATTTTATATAGTAATGTAAAGGATGAGCTTAAACCAAAGAACTAAAGTGGATAATCATGAACATACAAGTCCACATATATGTAAAATGCATCATAACAATCATTCCATGCTTAAAGAAAAACCTGAATAACATAATAGGCATCAGCCGAAGCAACATATAGGAAATGTCACTGAGCATGTTAAAGTAAATGCTCCTAGTTATGGGGACCGATTAAATCCAAATGCATTTGATGATTGATCAGCCAAAACTACAGAATCTTTTTAATTGACACATGATCATCCTCAGTGAACAAGCATGATTTGTCAAAGTGACCGATTAGAATAGCTAAACTTTAGTGACCAAGCTCGGCGGACTTGGGGGAGGGGATACCATAAAACAGCTGGAGATTTAAGAAAAGCTAACTAAAAAGTATGTTCCAGTATATTTTAAGCCCTGAAGATCAACAACAAAGTTAATTATATAGTTAATGTATAAATTTTAAGTGTGACAGAATGCCAAAGTGAGTTTGAGAATTTCTATGCACTGTAAAGTTAGAGAAGACCACAAAACTATCCCCAACACTCAAACCCTTAAGCCGTCAGTGGTACCTAATCTTAATCTAACTTTAATCCTAGTGCCAATGCTTTATTTGCCATGGTGGACGTCACCAAGTGTCAAATGCCCCATTTAGTGTTGGCCACTGAACATGAAGACATCACCGTAAAAGTCTAGGGGGTGATGAAGAGATTGAAACCTTATGAATCCTTAGTGATGGAGATGAGAAAAAACTATGGGATCTCACATGGTGCTTTGCATCTCATTGCAATGTTAGATAAAATGAGACATAGAACCACATTAATATTTTGTAAACCACTGCAAGATATAGAAAGAGAGCATGCAAAATTGTAATAGATAATGAGAGTTGCACAAATGTTGTTACAACAATGGCCCTTTCTAAAATACAAGTCAACTATAACGTTGCCCAAAATCTTCACAAAATTGCATGAATAAATCAAATATTTCTCTGTCATAGAAAGATGTCTGATTTATGTTGATTGGGTTCCTACATAGAAAATATATTATGGGATCCTTCCTATAAATGTTGTCCATATCATTCTAGATAAAACTTGGCTATATGAACCCTCTGTAACACGTTTCAGAAGAGAAAACTTTTATACCATCAAATACAATCGGCAGAATATTATATTGAACCATACCAAAACCAACTCTAATTGAACCTAAACCCAAGCCATAAACAAAATCAACTCAATCATTAAATCGGTCCCTTAACCTCCTAACACAATCAAAATTCAAGAAAGAAGAGAAGGATCTAAGAATGATGCTGGCTTTAGTGGTCCAAGACACTAAAGTTGACACTTGTAACCCATTCGTTAATCTTGAGGAAACCTCAAGGCTCTTTCGAGACATAACTTTTGAAGAGTTTCATTATGACTTACCATCTTTGGACACAGTTCAACACATACTCCTTGTTCCAGATTCCCAATTACCAAATCCCCACTACCACAAGTTGCAAGAAAGAGCTGAATTAAATATACAAGTCAAAGCACTCTTTTTTGAAAAGTATAAGTTCTTGTGTTGCCTATGCACTACTGACTCCTAAAAGAGAGAGCTCTAGGAAATCATTTTTTGTCAATCATGTCATCAATAAGATCACCATTGAATATAAGTTTCTCATATCTACACTTTATGGCATGCACAACTTGATAGTTGGAGCACAAGAGTTAATCACTTGTGTATTGGGTATAACCAAGATGAATTGAGATAACATGATTATTTTTTTTAACTTGTGTGCATACAAGATAATGTCAAAACTATACTATTTTAAATGGAACACAAAGTCCGAACTTATATACTAGTTGTTTTATTTTTTTCTTTTTCTCCTTCATCTCCTTCTTCCTTCCATCACCAATTCATTACAATACAATACATTGGAACAATATTGTTCTTGGCACAACTCAAGATTTTGAAGCTTGGATATAACCAATTTAGAATTAGTGATGAATGGAAGACACCTTGAAAAACCATGATGAGTTGTATGAATAGTTAAATATGTCATTTGAACTTTTGAAATTTCCTCTAATTCCATCAAGTTGTCCCAATATCATTCGATTACTATTCTTTTTTAACAACATTTAAGTGGATATCAGGGACTTGTTTGAGAAATTGGCCAGAATCAAATTGGCCATTCTGAATATGGGACCATAGAGGTCGATTGTAGATCTCAATCCATCTAAGCTGATCCAGATCAACAATGGCTGAGTTTACAAACTATGGGTACACAAAATATTCTAAACTCCAAAATTTTTACAGCTATTTAGAACAAATTGAGTTCTTTTACTCTTATGACATAGGATGGATGTTCATATACTCTGGTCCCAAGCTTAGATCTTCCCAAACAATACCAAATATTTAAGAAAAATGACGACTCAATAACAAGAATTCCAGAAAGACTACACTTGCAAACAAAGAGAACTATTTCCGATCACTCAAATCATGGCAGATCACATAAAGATGATGAGCCTCATAACTACCGAGACACCCTTTTGGTGCATATATGCATAGTTCCATATAAACCAAAAATTAATTGAAGTATGAGAAACAAGCAATATCAGCTAATTTCTTATCAAAAAATGTAAGGATGCACAAGACACAATTTTCACGTCACATGAAGAAACTATGCATGAAGTTTTTTTTTAACACAAATAACTAGATATCATTACACATGCCGATCATAAGTATAGTAATTACCGCATGGATGATAAAATGCTCGTCCAAACTCTCTCTAGGAATGCACCTCTGAAACAAAAACATAGTCAGCGAAATAGCAATTGGCATCCAATTGCATGTAAAAATTAAATCCATCTACTTCTATTGCTATTAAGCACAGTCAGAATCAACATGATATCCTTCAGGAAATAATCTTTAATATTACAAAATACTGAAACATGATGGCCATTTTCGTAATCATGCAAAACACTGCATGGTTTAAAGAGATTGATAATTCGTTGATAAAGTCACACTTAAAATAAAATAAAATGTAAAATGTAAAATTTTGTAATAAATTCCAAAACATTATTGACTATAATCTGAAGGATAATATCTTAAACTAGTCCATGAAAGAATTATCTTAAAACAATTTTACAAGCCTGCAAAAGCATCAGCTAGGTATCTTAAGAAAAATCATGTAACCATGCACAGTTGATATCATGGAAGAGTTGAAAGGTAAAAATCTAATTAGACAGTTCCTGGGTGTGCATATATAAAAACAAGCTTACATAATCTGACCCAGACATTTAAGGACCAACAATTATAAAACTACTGCAAAGTGAAGAAATGTTAAGTGGACAAAAGAAAATCGGCTAATGAAATATATTTTGTGTGGACCTTTATCCTTATGTCGTTGACTTGTAATTCATGCATACCTCTATAGCGAACTTTATTTTTACTATTTCATAGTATAAAACTGGGCCTAAAAATCTGACACTATCTTGTTACCATATGGTGCTTAAGAAACTAAATTGCATTTTCAGAAGCATTATTTTGCCAGTCAGGTTCAAATTAGAATGAAAAGCAAATAGAACAAGGGGGGAAAAGGAATCTGAAGTTAAACAGAAGGATCAGAAAATCAACGGGTTGCTTACAGCTCTGACTGATGAAACAACAAAATCTATTCCTGGAGGATCTAATACATTAGATGGCACTCTGATCGTGTAGTAGCCATCTTCTTTCAATAGTTTCTGCAGAAAATTAAATTTAACGATTCAGTGTCCATTCTCTACTCATCTAAATTCCAGTCGCACGTAAAAAAGGCATTTTTTCCGAAAGCAAATTACCTTGAAAGCCTTCTTTTCTTCCTCTGTCAATGCGTTTCTCGAGAACCTAAGCTTGGTTAGAGTCTGAAATCATATCCAATAGCACTGAGAGATGCAATTATTTGAATAGTAAAAGGGCAACACCCTTATTATCGCGCTTTATCAATAAAAGTTAAATTTTCCCCCACCCGATCAGAAAACGAATCATCAAAAACTAAAAAAAAGCATCAGTAGATCATCGTAGAAAAAAAAAATTCAAAGGGAAAGTAAAAACTGATCTATACCTGTCCTCCATGGCTCCAGGACTTGAGGCGAGCAGTAAAAGTTCCAGCAGGCGAGAACCCAGGGGTCCCCAACTGATGCTCCAGAGAGAACTGGACCGACTTCGAATCGGAGGAACCGGTGTTCAGATCAAGTTCGGGTCTTCGGCGGACCCGTGTTTGGGTAGGGATGTAGGGATGGGGATCGGCGGCTGGTCGGCCGCCCTCGAGCCCGAACTCCTCATCATCCTGCAACAACTCGTCGGACTGAAACCCAGCGGCAGCAGAGATCGAGAGGAAAGCTAAGAAGAGCCGCAAAGACAGCAGCCGGCGATTGGTCTTCGCCATCTCTGCGCTCTGCATCCGGAGCGTCAAGCTCTGCTCGAGCCATGACCAGTTTCCATCTAATTAGCGTTTTCTTCGCCCGGCCCAGCCCGGCCCATTTGTCTCTTTTAGTTTGAAGTGGTTTAGCCCAACATGAATAAGCCCATGGCTGTGAAAAGAAGAATTATAAATGATCATATATTTAAAATAAGATTCAAAGGTGTATGTTGATTTTTCTATTTCTTATATATAAATATTACCATTACTTTTAATGATATTTTAAAAAAAAATAAGTTAACATAATAAATTCTCAAAATTAATAATTAGAGATGACAACGGATCAGATTTCATATTCTTCGTCTCCGTCTTCGTTCTCATTTATTATATTCATCTTCATTCTCATTTCTATCTCTATAGAATATTCAATTTTTATCCACATTCTCATATTTGAATAATCATATATCCATACTCTATCTAAATATCATATTACCAGTATAATGCAATTGTATTTTTTTTTTCAATTTTGAATTATTTAAACAAGCTATGAATATTTATCAAATTCAAGAGTAATAAGAAAAAATATTAAAAATAAAAATTAACAAACTAAACATTGCAGAAGAAATAATAAAATATTAAAAACAATTTATCTAAACAACAACAATTTAATCCAATATTCTAATAGAATATGGATATGATTATATGAGACTTATTTTCATATTTGAATTCAAATATTTCCATACTTGATTATTTAATCAGATTCAAAAAAAATTATTCATACCCTCCATTTTTTTTTTTTAGGATATCAAATCCTCCATCTGATTTGAAGGAAATTATTACCCCTACTAATAACAATTGATACAAGGAGATAAGAGTTCAATCTGGTGATGACCAAATCTTATTAGCACATTGAACACGTCGAATTTTGTGCACGGTAGGCTGATAAATTACATAGCTAATCTGGTCTAGGCCCAAAAAGAGCTCGAGGGCAAGAGGCTTATGATTGAGATGAGTTGAATTGAAGCCAAGGTCAATCGATTAGGTTAGATAAATAAACAGTGATGCTTCACCTAGACAGACATAATGAATACATACGTTAATGGACGCAATGGATATGAATATACACAGTAGGAAGACAAGTCACATATAACATGGCATACGACTGCCCACCTTTGGATTTGTATACAAAATGCATAAGCGCATCAACAACGAAGTGAAATATTTCACTCAAATATTTGTGGTCCCTATATCTACATCATCATTCAAATATCCCACTTCTCAAATATCTCAACTTCTACAAATAAATATTTCACAAATCAAATATTTATGGATCTCACTTATCAAATATCTCAAAGTTTTCAATCAAATGTTTATAGATTTCAATGTCATTTTATATCATTATATTAATTTCCATCAAAATTTACCTTTAAATAAAATTAATTATTCAATTTAATATATTTCGTAGGTCAATACATATTTTTTTACTTAATAATCATTTATCTTTTGTTGACAATTATACACTATAATTAATTTAAAATTAATATTTTATTCCTACATAACTTATAATTTTTAAAAAGGAATTACCTTAGAAACATAAAGATAAAAATTTAAAAATAATGTTAATAATCGAAAAGTGAATTACATGGATACCATAATATATAACATGTAAATTTAAATTACAAATCTAAGTTAATAAAATATCAAATGATAAATCATAAAAATTACAAATCACATTAAGGTAATAAAATAAACAAATCTACTATGTATTCAATCTTTTCTTCAGTTGCTCACACATTGCTAGATGGTTCTGAAGTTGTTCATTTGTCATATCTCGTGTGTCTATTTACGAGAAGTTGATGTGTTTGGATGAGTTGATTCACTTTTTTTACTATTATTATACTTCTCTAAATGTGTTATTGACTATTACACAGCTCGACTTAATACATCAATTAGGCTTACTCTTTTTTTTGTCTTTCCTCATTATTGTTTTATGTCCCATCGAACGAGATCGAACTTCTCTATCATCCACATTAACAGTTGTGTTATGATTAGAAGAGTCCGTATGTGCACTTGATGATTCTGATGTTCTTGCTTTCTTTGCAGTCCATCGTCTTGAGGATTGAAGAGTGTACATCGGATTATTTTTCACAATCCTGCATACATGTTCATATTGGAAAGTATTTTTGTCTTCTTCATGAGCCTGCACCATCAAATCCTCATCGCTCCATCCGTTTGGTCAATCGTTGAACAATTTATTATAGATTCCATTGTACTTATTCACGAACTTTTTCATCACAGTCCAATGTAATTTTGCTTTATTCACATATCTCTTTTTAGCTCCCTTATCTCGATTGGTATTGTAGTATGTCACCACTCGTTTCCAAAAAGACTTACTATTCTGAGCATTGTCAACTTCTAGATCTTCTCTTATTATAGTGTAAACTGCTGCAATGAGTTTATCATCTGTTATTGTTCGCACTATTCATTTGTTACAATCTTCATCTGATTCATTTCCTACCTCAATTGCTTGATCATCTGTTAGATTCTCTTACATAGACCAATTGGAAAGGAGAAGCTTGAGAATTAGTAGGTCGGATGCGAACTAGTGTTGTTGCATGTAAGATTGCATGCCCCCGAGCATGAACAGGAAGCTTGAATTTCAACAGTAATGATTTCACTATTAATTGGAGGTGTTTAATAAATGACTCGGCTAGACCATTTTGAGTATGAACATATGCTATAGGAAGTTCAATTTTTATACCAATAGACATGCAATAGTCATTAAATGCTTGAGAAGTAAACTCTCCAACATTATAAAGGTGAATTGTTTTGATGGAGTAATTAAGAAAATGTGTGCGTAATCGAATTATTTGAACCAGTAATCTCGAAAACGCCAAGTTTCGAGTTGATAATAGACACACATGTGACCATCTTGTAGATGCATCTATTAAAACCATAAAATATCTAAATGGTCAACATGGTGGGTGAATTGGTTCACATATATCACCTTGAATTCGATTTTAAAATGTAGGGCATTCAAACTCAATCTTACTCGGTGAGACATTTACTATTAATCTGCCTTGATAACATGCAACATATGAGAATTCATTCGATTGAAAAATCTTCTGATTCTTCAATGAATGTCCAAAAGAATGTTCCATAATTCATCGCATCATTACATATCCAGGATGACCAAATCTATCAAGTCATAAAAGGAATTCATTTTGACTAGTAAACTTCTGGTTTACTGTAATATTTATTTTAATTGGCTTAATGTATGTATAATAAAGGTGCGAAGAGAAAATAAATAATCTTTTCAAAACTTATTTATGCCCCATTTTAACATTAGTAATACACGAATACTCGTTATTTCTCATATTAGTTATTTCTATATGATGACCATTCAGACGAATATCTTTGAAACTTAATAAATTTCGGTGGGATCGGACTTGGGTGTATAATGCATTACTGATGAAGAAATTTGTTCTTCCTGGTAGTAAAATATTTGCTCTTCCAAAATCTTCGATTAAGATTACACTACCAGATATAATATTCACATTTTATTTTTGCATGATAAGATGAGAGAAATATCTTTTACTTTTGAGAATTGTATGTGTAGTTGCACTATCTATAAGACAGAGATTCTCATCTTCAATCTTTGACTCTATATTATCCATAAGTCTTTAAAAAAACTAAATAAATAAATTAGCAATAAATCTGAATTTATTATAAATATTGAGAAATAAAAATAATTACATTAATTAAAATCATCATATTCAACATTCTCAAGAAAATCATCAACTTCTAATTGGAGTAAATTTTCAAGACTCTCAAAAATATTATTAGGGTCATTATTTTGATATAAGACATTTACCTCTACATTCTTATCTTTTTCCTTCAACGAGGCTTGATAAAGCTCGACAAGATGTTTTGGCGTACGACAGGTACGTGATCAATTCTCAACATTTTGACTAGATCCATTTTTTCCTTGGTTTTTTATCATTATATTCTCACTTCTAGTTGTTTGTATGTCCACCATTATCATTACGATAAACATTCTAGCCACGATCACAACCACGACTATGACCATGACCACGAGCGCATCCTCGACCATGATCATTTTCACATCCTCGTCCATGTCCAGAATTATTATGAATTGTCATATTCGCTTCAGGGAATGGACTAGAGCCAATTGGACGAGATTCATGATTTTTCATTAATAACTCATTATTTTGTTCAGCCACAAGCAAACAAGATATTAGTTCATAATATTTCTTGAACCCTTTCTCTCGATATTGCTGCTACAGGAGCATATTCGAGGCATGAAAAGTGGAGAGTATTTTCTCTAACATATCATAATCAGTAATATTCTCTCCAAATAGCTTTAATTGAGAATTGATTTTAAAAACTATTGAATTGTATTTACTCACGGATTTAAAATCTTAGAATCACAAATGAATCCAATCAAAACGAGCTTTATGAAGTATTACCATTTTTTGGTGATTAAACCTTTCCTCTAAACTTTTCCATAGTCAAGTAGATCTTTCACTGTTAAATACTCGATTTTCAAATCTTCGTGGAGGTGATGACGGAGAAAAATCATTACCTTTGCTCGATTTTGCAAAGTCTTTTTATTATTTTCTTTAATTGTTCTCTGAGTCTATTTTGCATTCAAATGGATTTCAGTATCAAGGATCCATGATAAGTAATATTTTTTCGAAATGTTGAGAGCTACAAACTTAAGTTTGGTGAGGTTTGCTATAAAATATTCACACATAAACACAAAATTATAATAAGATTTATATACGAGTAAAAATAATATAATATAGAATAAAAATTATAACAAAAAATTTAAACAAGTGTATCTTAATATTTTATGACAAATCATATTATTTTACGATTATGATTCAACGAGAAGGCTAATATCCTACTTCATCTTATTATTTATAAAAGTTAATAATAGAGCAAGTTAATAAATTTGAAACAATATTGTCATTTAATAGATTGTTCAAACTCCTAACTTGTAAATGTAAGATTATCTAGATAAAATTCTTGATTTGCCCAAATAAAAAAAAAAAAAGCATGAAACCTTTAAATATCAATTTTGATACTTAGTTATGCATACTTTAATAATTATATCAAATTTATCAAAGATTATTAATAATAGCTATAAACAATAACAATTAGTCATAAAAGTTATTTCATATATATAATATTGTCAAAAATAAGATCCAATAGACCATTGAATTATTTTCTAATATTTTTGAAAAATCTAATACTATCAAAGTATAATTTTTAAGACGATAAAAGTCCAAAGTTGTGATTACTGAGAATAAACTTTGATGTTGAATTTGTATAAAAATTGAGCAAAATTCGTGCTGATAATATATTATGAAAAATGAATAAATAAAAAATAATTTTGAGAAAATGAAATAGGAATAATTGAAAGAGTAATCATTTTATTCATTTTTTTCAATATATATATATATATATATATATATTACTATGATAATTTTAAAAGTCACTCGCATACATCCAATCAATAAACGTATATTATACATAATAGTTCCAACATTATCATATTTTTTTTGCTTCATTTATTTTTCTTATGCCTTCGACGAAGCCAAACTTGAATCTCCAAGAGTTTCGTCAATGCTCAATCTTTGACTTTCTCTTAATTTAGTCTCTTTTGCTATGAGGAATTTAAGAATTTTCTTTTTTGTGCTCGTTCATTGGATTTGCCAATCCGAATCACGATCGACCCGATAAAATCCACCGACCCCAACAACGATTGACCCGATAAAGAAGCATTCCGCGAGGATCCCATCCGTCCATAGATATCTACTCAATCGATCTGCCCTGTGAAATTCTACTCATACGCGGTTATTTATGAAATGATACATCTCAAATTTAAAATTGTTCAAATATAATTTCATAATTTCATATTTATTAAAGAGTGCATCTCATTCTTTTTTATCCCTCTCGCCAAACGTGGATATTAAGTTGTCCGAAAAAAAAAATGATGCTGGAAATTTAAATTTCAAATCTACTGTGTTCCTGAGAATATAATTTCGAGGACCATCTTTTTTTTATCAGTTGATATTATACGTGGTATTGAGAATTTAAATCCCAACACCACTGTATTCTTGAAAATATAATTCTCAATACCACTGTGTTTATGGGAATATAATTCCCAGCACTATCTTTTTTCTGGGGCAGCTTGATATTATATATGATGTTGAAAATTTAAATCTCATACCCACTGTATTCTTGAGAGTTTAAGTCTCATGACCATTGTATTTCTAGGAATATAATTCTCAGCACTATATTTTTTTAGACGAACTTGATATTATACGTGGTGTTGGGAATTCAAATCTTATGATCACTGTGTTCCTGAGAATATAATTTCCAACTCCATTTTTTTTGGTTAGCTTGATATTCACGTTTGATGAGAGGGGTTAAAAAAAAAATGAAGTGCACCCTCTGGTAAATATGAAATTGTGTTTGGACAATTCTAAATTTAATGTGCACTTTTTGATAAATTGCCATATAATCAATCCATCTACTGAAATTAAGGTGGCGTTTAGTTGGAGGGTTTGAAATGAGGGAATGAGAATGAGAATGATATATGGTGTTTGGTTAATGGGTTTAAGATTGAGATTTTGGAATGATATCTAGATATTTGGGAATCAACGAAACCCGATCTAAACGGTGAGTTTGGTAATGAGAAATGAAATGATACATGATCGTCGTTGGTTGACGTACGATGATCGAAAGCTGACGATCGACATCGACGAGTGACGGACGATGGATGACGGGCGGTGGGTGACAGTTGATAACCGACGATCGATGATTGACAACCGATGATTGACGACCGACGCCAACGGGTGGTCGGTGAGCGGTAGATGGGCGAGCGGTCGACAGGCAGTTGGCGGTCGGTGACCACCATCGATCGACGATCGGAGACCACCGGCGACCGCCGATGATCGTCGGTGGGCGGTGCCCGCCGATGGTCGACACCGACATCGACGACCACCGGTACCCTACGGTCGATGACAACCGTCGACGACCGACGACTATCGGTAATTGGTGATCGGCGATCACCGACGATCGACGACAACAATCGACAGTCGACGGTGACAATCAATGACCGTCGGTGACTGACTCCGTCGACGATTGTCGACCGTCGACGATCGGTGGTCGCCAACACCGACATCGATCGCTGACACTGATTGACGGTAGGCTGTCGGCTACCGCTCACAACGATATCGATATAGTCTATATTTTTATACCCAACTTATAAATTAAATAATATTATTGAAATAGCTAAATTCATTTTCATTCCACTTTACTGTAAATTCATTTTCATACCTAAATAATGTTAAGAGGATTCAACGCTCATCTGCATTTCCAACCGGATCAATAATCATCACCATGAGTCGCTGTCAGTTGTTAGCTCCGGTCGCCCGCCACAAACAATTTAAGCTTGGGTTGAACTTTATCAACCCGTCCATTTCATGTTTAAACTAAGCGACGCGCCAAGCGGTCATGGGTCTAGACGGTTGGGTTGGCTGTTGGGCCGCCGCAGATTGAGAAATGTCAAAAGACAAAATTTTCACCATTACAATCTTCTTCTATCACACATACACCTCAACAAAGTATAAAAGAAGTTAAGAGTAAAGAACAAAAGAATATTTTTTATACTCTAATTGTTTTTTATTATCTTGTCACTACTATTCTAATCAATATAGAAAATAATAACATATCAAAATCAAATAATTACCCAAGTTAAAAAATCTCAATTGAATCTCTATTTGAAAGAGTAAAAATTTACATTTACATAATATCAAGATTTAAATATTTTAGAACATTGGAAAGGAATCAAAAATATCGGTACTTAATTTTGTAAGTCGATAATTGAATCACAATTATAAGATTTTAGTTACTTCAAATATTTATTTTTTTAATCATGGTACTCTATCTGTCTTACAAATCATTACCTCAAGCCCTCAACACCTTAGTATTTTTAAAATTTGTGTGGCCCGCGGGTTGGCCCGCCTAACCCGCAACCCGCCTTGGGTTGGGTTGGGTTGGAAATTTCTCAACTCGCCGAGATGGCGGGTCGGCCCGCCCCTCTCCGCTAAATATTGAGTTTACGACGGGTTGGCCCGCCCCGCCATGGGTCGACCCGTTTGACAGCTCTAATCAGTCATTCCCTGCTAGTTAAAATAATAAATTATTTTATTTGCTTTTAAATGTTCTTTTGAAAGAAAAAAAAAACATTCAATAAGAATATCTTCTACCTCATTCTATGACTTAGGCGAGAAGCAAGTTCATATTATTATTATTTCTTAATTCATTGATTTTGAAATATTTTAAAATTCACGCGTAGGTTTTATTCTATTGAATCAGAATAATTTTTATTTTCCAGCGTCAGGAAGAAAATAATAAAGTTGTACATTAAAGTAATTGGAAAAAATATACATATATTTTACAAAGAAAAGATAATTATTAAAGGCATCGTAACATTCACTGGCCAACCGAACGGTCTAGATCTCTCGGCAGATAACGTCACGTGTCGTCAAATCGAGACTAACGCGCTTCCTCACCTAGCACGTGTTCATCCTACCCGGGCCTCATTCTTTCATCCAATCCCTTATATTTATAACATTCGCACATTTGCCTATTCATATATTTATACAATTATACTTATTTAAAATTAATGACAATTATACGAAGTTGTGTAGTTTTTTTTTTTAATGAAATTGTAATGGTAAAAATCAAAAAGCGCCTGTTAATTTTTCATAATTTTATTATGAAAAAACAAGAATATGATAATAGAATTGCATTAACGAATAAGGATCAATTTCGAGAGCTCAAATCTTTCGGAGTATCTATTCTCCTGCTACGCTAGCTTTTGATTGGATAAAATACTGTCCATGATTTATCTTTTTCGGATTGACTGTGAGATCGACTGAGAATCACTTTTTGCATAATATTATTATTAAAATATTAATTATAATCAGACATGTTTATTGATTCCTCGGTTCCGATTCGATTCTGATCGATTTTGGATTTATCGACGTTAGAACTGATTCAAACTGGTTCAAAATCGATTCCGAATCGATTTTGATTCCAAAGTTTTAACTTTGAAACAAATTTAATCCGGGCAAATTCCGAAACGATTCCGAAATGGTTCCGGACCACCTTCCTCGAACTTGAGCTTCCAAATTCATCTGACGTATTGGTGATTCTATTATTTTTTTCTATCGTAAAATAATTTTATAGACATGTTAGCATGCTAAAAATTTTCACTTATATTAGCAACCAAAATCATATCTAAATCGGAATCAGAACCGGTTCCGAAACGGTTCCAAAATAATTCTGAATCGATTCCGAATCAGTTTCGAAATTGATTGGAACGAAATTGAATCGGAATTAGAACAGTTCCGATTCGATTCCAAACCAGTTCATTTGAATCGGTTCCGATTCCAAATTTAACGGATTGATTTTGAGTTTCAGATCGAACCAATCCGTTAAACATACCTAATTTAATACAGTAAAATAAAATAAAGGATTATTTTGATATTTTAAAAATTAGTGTGTGCTTCTGATTAAAACGGCAACAAGAGGCGTCTTTGTTTTTTGCGCAAATTGAAAATGTAAAGGGTTGGGATTTAGAATTTTAAAGGGGGATTCCTGTAAAAGGGCAAGGAAGGTGAAAGCTCCTCTAAATTTGGGACAAATCGCCGTGTTCCTAGTTTTCTTCCCTTGCGCCTTGGTCGCTCGCATGGCCGAAGAAGGGGGAGAAATAGAGGGTTTCGTAGCTCATCGCTCGGGCCGCAAAAAGGGGAAAAGTTGAGGTTTTGGGTGGTTCTTCTTCCGTTCTCTCCGGTGATGTAGGTTCCTATCATCCTGTACCCTTAATTTGACTCTCCCTGCTCGTTCTCTTTTGTATTGGTGGCGGCCTTGTGGTTCTGTCGACCTGGTGGTTCTGTCGACCTGGTGGTTATAAAGTTTGATCTTTGCATCATTTTTATGCGTTTCGAAGGTATTGTTGATTGGTTCGTGGTTGTAGTAAATCAGCATATCGGATTGTTCTACTGTTCGGTTGAAAAAAAAAGGATCTCTGATAATCCGGCTTAAGAAGCTTGATAATTGTTTGGGTTTTTTTTTTTTCCTTTGGCTAACTTGAGGGCTTACTCAGGTCTCTGGAATGTTTGAGCTGGCATTTTGTGTTTATTGTTCAAAGTCGATGAATTTCTTTGGTAATGAAAATTAGATTAAGTTTCTGTAAAGACAAATCATTAAAGAACCGGAGTTTGGATTGATTTTTTTTTTGATACACAAGTTTGTGCTGAAGAACCAAGCACTGGGGTCATATTCTTGTCAATAGGTTTGAGGATGGCATTGAATTTTTCTTCTTGCTCTATGCTTCCTGCCCCATTTGTCCATTCCGATAGTGAATCCTACCTATCGGTGTTCGAGGGGAGCCAAATCTTTGTGTGCCCATTTTTGTCTGGTTGGGAGGATGTAAATGCTTTTGGCCGTGCTGCTGGGGACAACCAGCCGTTGACAGCAATAGACGATGTTTGTGATCCTGTTGATCTGTTACCGGATGACCCATTTGGGATGGAGTTAAGCAGAAATGTGGGAGCTGCAATAGATGGCTTACTCAAGGCTAGCCCGAGGGATTTCTTTGGATGGAGTTTAGTTTGCTCGCCTGAAACTCAATTTAACGATGGTGCTAGGGTAGAAGAGTTTCATGGTTGGCCAATTGAAAGCTTTGCTGGATTCTTTGTTCATGATAGCCTCCATGAACATTCTGAAACTGGTTTGATAGACGGTGAATCTTTGAACCTCTATTGTGAAGACAATACCCACTTTAGTGGAGAAGATGAGGGACTTCCACACGATGGACTTATCTTCTCACTTAGATATATGGACCTTCGAGATCTCCTCTCACTTGAAAGGGTCTGCAGGTCCTTGCGTTCAGCTGTTCGAAATGATACTCTTTTGTGGAGATCTATACTAATAGATTCTCCATTGAGTGAGAAGATAACAGATGATGTTCTCCTACAACTAACCAGGAGAGCTGAAGGGAACTTGCAATCTTTGGGTTTGATAGGTTGTCCAAGGATTACAGATGAAGGCTTGAAGTGTGTGTTGGACAATAATCTGAGTCTAAAGAAGGTCAGTGTTTTTTTTGTTGAATTATTTGATTGTAATTACTTGGTGCAAAACATTCTATTTCATTGGGGCCACTTACCTGTATAGATTTCCCAAGATGATAACCATGCCTGGTTGTTACATTGTCTACTAGCAATATATACAAAAATGTCAATCTGCAAACTGCTTGCCAATCTTCTAACTGCATGGAATTTCTTCACTACATGAGTGACCTTAAATTATTTGTTGTGTTATTCTCAATTGTATCTCAAATTTATTTATTTTTTTCTCTGCATTAGTAATCTTAAGTGCATGAGTGAGAAATGGCACACCCATCTGTGAAACATTGCCCATAGTTGAAGAAAAATGAGAATTTTATGTTTTCATTGTCATTATAGAACTTGGTGTATCTACAGCTCTGGTAGCAGTATGACTACTAAAGAGGGTATATGTGTCGTTTCATGAGACTCTACATTTTAATTAGCACAACAGTACAACTTTTACAAAAACAGCGAGACATTTAAATATAGATGTCTTTGACATTTCTAATTGAGTGCTTAACTAAGCAACTTCAAATTGAACTCCTGTTATCTGATTTAAAATCTATTAAAAGATTTGTTTTTTATTCAAAAAATTGCCTCTGATTATACAAGGTATGCACGTATATAACATCTCCTGAAGCCATAAATTAGACTTTAGAGGGAGTCTTGTCCATTGGGTTTTGTCCTCCTTTAGCCTTGTTAACTGAGAGAATATATAAATTTTCTATGTTGAGCATCATTCATCTTCCTTCTAATCTTGTGTTATTTTATCCTAGACCTTGGCACCTCTTTCTGATGCTGAAACATGATATTAATTTTTACTTAATTTTCTGGACAAGTTGTTTTTTCCTTGGAAAAGCCATGTGTTATTTAGGATCTTGTACTCAAATTTATTTTTTTCCGCAAAAGAATTGACGTGATAACCCTATCATATTTCGAAGATGGAGTCCATCTCTTTTGGAAACATGTTCATTTTGAACTCTTGCATTATAAAGCTGGGTTATTAAGAAAGATAAAGTTCGTAACATATTTGAACACTCTCCTAAGTGCTTTTCAGAAAAAAAAATCCTATCATAATTTTAAGAAAAAAATCCCATCTCTTTGTGAAGATGTGTTCATTCGAATGCACTGCACTTCTTCATAATTCCTTAGTCTTCACATAGCCATAGGAATTCCTTAATTGTTTCTATCGACCCTGTTTGAAGCAAGGTTCCCAATTTGGAGAGACAAGTTTCTTGCATCTTGTCACACATTAGATGTTTTGCTACAGCACTGCTAATCAAACTATTAAAGCCTTTTATGCTTATACACTAAACTGACTCAATTCACGTTGTGTGTAACAAAACAAACAAACAAGTTCGATTAGTCCCAATTATTTGGAGCAACTCCATTGATCTCATCCTTCCATTGTTATCTATATGCATAGTTATATCACTATTCACTGGTAATATTCGGTCTTTTAAAAATAATTTTTGATTATGTTATCTTTAGGTTTTTTCTCCTTTTTTTCACTCTTTCAATTTAATCTATTAAATTCTCTAAGTTGAGCAAATCCTTACCATCTTTAACCTACTTGAGGATTAACACGTACTATTTCCTAGTCATTGTAACAAGTGTATCTGTGAGCATTTTTTATCTTCTTTCAAGTAGTGGGATCATTGTGACCAAATGAACAATTTTAGTATAGTGAAAGCATGGAGTATCTTTAACATTACTCCTTCAACCTATATGATTATATTAAAACCCAAAGTTAGAGTCCAATTTTGGTAGAAAATATGCATTTGTAAGCATCACATAAACGAGATGTCCGATCTCTACATCGTCTATGCAATCCATGTGTCTTATTGTAGTGTGGAGGTGATAGTGTCCAAAAGGATGTGAGAACTCTATCGTTTTGAGTGATGAGAGGAGGTGAGGGCCAGCGACACCAAGAGGTTGACAATGACAACAAGGGGAGAGAGAGAGAGAGAGATGAGATTTTTTAAAATATCACGAATATATCTCTATGTATTCAAACTTCTTATTTAGAGATGGTTCTAAATCATCTTTTAGTATCAGTCTGTGGTCATTTAATTAAATCCCTCAAAAATAGAAACTTAATTTGGTGTTACTTTTAAAAGCCTAGTAGTCACGAACCAATTTCCTAACTTGAAACAATTTAGTTTTGAGACATTATTATTTAAAAAATTTCAAATCTTTTAAAATAGTTATATTATTCAATATTATTTTGCATCCAAATTAGTTTCTTCAACTCTTTTAGAATTGATTTTAACTTCAATCCAATTTGTAAAATTACTCCATCATCATAATTGAAAGTCAATTAACATTGAAAATATTAATTAGATCCTTTTGATTTTAAATGCACAAGTGAGTTAATTTGATCGAATAGGTTCTTTTAATTTATTTCAATTAAATCCTAATAATTAACTCTTAGTTGATGATTTCTATAGATATCACATGCAAAGAGTTCAGATCTTGTACATATTATTCTATAGGCCCCTAATAATATTGCCAAACTCCTAAAAGAATTAGTAGGATAACTAAATGATTAAACTATTTAACCTTGAAGACCATCTTTAATGTGTTAGGTAAAGTTTTGATTGATCTCGTAACACTTTGGGTCCACCCACTATTTTGAAGGTGCTCAAAACCTTTTCATAGTAATGTGTGTCGTGCAATATAATCCCCTTATTATCTTATATTATGATGTGTACTTAAAAGTTGGAGTAATATTATTCTACGAGGATACATCTATCAGCTATTTAATGCAACTATCACAATCCATTCAAAGGAGGCTCTTGAGATCTTTCTTAATTGACTTTCACTATGCATAGCAATAATTGCTTGAATGAGCCACCTATATGTGTTACTCTCCTAACCCACAAGCATGAAAGGTAATCTCAGTCATAGGACGAGACACACACGTTTTGCATAGAAAGCCTCTAGACACTAGGTAAATTACCAAATGATTTTTCATGATGTCTTCTTAACAATTCCAGTTACATACTTGCCTAGGCGTCACTATGCCTGTAGGTTTTGACTAGTTGCACTCATTTTGCAAGAGAAGCCCCATCATCGCTAGATAGATTATTAAATGACTTTTCATGACAAGCCGCTTACATAATTTTATACACATTATCATGCATAATGACATGAGATTACCTATTACTGTCACATAGTAGAAACATAAAACACACTAGTTTTACCATAAAGATGATGTATTGCCTCTAAATTGCTATGACTAGAACATTTAATAGTAGTACCTTTATGCCTTCTGATTATCTCGTGTCACAATTGATAGATCACTAAAGCACTCTATTAGGAATTTTTATTACAAAAATCATACAAGAATAGTTTACTTCACTAATGATATGCAATTATAAAAGTTAATTAATCTCCTTACAATCTAATTGTATTTAAGGCATCCTCGCTATCACAAAGATCATAGATTTGTGCTTCCATGTTATATGTCATCAATTGGACTTTCTTTTTCTGCTTGTTGAAAAGACTATTGTTTTGTTTATTCAAATTTTTGTGTTGGATCTATGTTGGCAACTTTAGTCAAGCCCTTACAATAGTCTGTTTGAGACCTGAAAAACCCTCAGTAATTCATTATATTCGCTGGACAATAATAATAATAATAAGATAACTTTTACCGGTGAAAACGTTTTCCAAATTTTCATATGAATAGTATGGTTCCAAGCAATGAGTTTATGCCATGATGTGAATTGGGATTCATAATAGTCCTAAAAAAATCTACAATAGCTGTGTACTCCAAAGGAAAATGAAAGTAGGGCACTCAGCCTACCCTCATTTCTGTATTGCTTTTCTACTTATGTGAAATGAGGGTACCCAAACCTATGCCTATCCCTATAGTAGGCAATTCATTTGCTATGCCTTCCCCTTCTGCTGCAGTCAAATAGAAACAAGAGCAATTAGCCAAAGAAAGAGCCATACCATGAAAGGGTGCACGTATTGGTACTGAAATCATATTTATGGCCATGGGAAGAATTTATGAGGTTTTGACTCTGTTATTTGATTATTCTTTTTCATGTAATAAATAGTTCAATAAGTATCATTGTTTATTTACCATTCTTAAGTAAGTTAACAAGCAATTCTATAATTCACGACAAATAGTTTTTCTGATTTTCTCTAGATTTTCTATAGAATTGATCACAATTGGTCTAGTACATAAATGTGAGAGATGACTTTCCTCTATTATATAAGTAAAGTCATCTTAAATTTGTGAAAAATGTTATAGATGCATCTCTTTCCCAAACTTTCACTTTATACAATGGCATGTTATACTAATGATTGATTCTATGGGGTACTACAGTTGCATATTCCTGGGTGCGTAAGACTAAGCCTTGAAGGTATAATAAATAACCTCAAGGAATATCAGTCAAAATGTACGCCAGGAATTGAGCAGCTCAAGCTCGGTAGACTTTTCAGTGTATCCCAAGAACAACATGAAGAATTGAAGCTGTTGCTACACACAGACCAACATCAGCAACCCCAATCTCAGAAATTGAGGTTCTATTGCAGTAGTCGATCATCTCTTGGTTGGGTCGATGATCGTGCTATTGACATTGAAATGTGCCCACTTTGCAATAAGTTCAAACTAGTTTATGATTGCCCTTCAGAGAGTTGTCAAGGAAGAGGTTTTACGCAATGCAGGGCCTGTGACGTTTGCATCGCAAGATGCATCCAGTGTGGAAAATGTATCAAAGACAGCAGGTATATAGAGACATTTTGTCTCGAATATCTGTGTTCAGATTGTTGGAAGGAACTACAGGAGAAATTTTAGACAATCAAGAATACTGAAAAAAATATGTGAATTTGCTCCCTTAGACTGTTGGCTATCCATTCAATTGGTTAATAGGCAATGCATTTGCTTAATTTTATTGAAGAAGTCAAGTTCCCCACGCTATCAAACTTCATTTGGGGGTATTGCAAAAAAGAAAGCTTCATATTTCTATGCCTTTCTGGGCCAACAGCATTTCCTACAATCAACAACGAAGTTCGAGTGATTTATAAATCCAAATGGCCAAAAAAGAAAAAAAGAAAAAAAAAAGGAAATTCCAAGATGCAGGTATGTTGAAACTTTCCACCTCAAATATGTATATTCATGTTCAGATTGTTGAAAGGAGCTACAAGCAGAACAACTGAGCACTTAGATGAATGAATTTGCTCATGTATCGAAGAAATATAAGTATGGCTACGTATTTATCTTGCTGGTCCATTGCCCACTACGAAACTTTATACTTTATACGTCTGCTCTTTTACTGGCCAAGCAAGAATGAAACAGGAGCAATATTTACACAAAAGAAGAGAAAAAATGGCTATGTATCGAAGAAAGTGACTATCGAGAATATTCTTTGTTATGTGCATATTATCAGGACATGTATTTGAACTACGAAATATGGTTTCCAGGTAGTTTTATTTGCTTACCCTTAAATACTCTTTTAACTTGTAGCTTCATGAACCATTAGTTAATTTGATTTCCATTTTCATTGCAGTAAAACTATGGAAGTTTGTGAGATTCATTTGCAGAGTCTGAGTGCATGTCAACAAAAACAAAACAATATCGAAGAGCTTATGAGCTCACTTCCCTCGTATACCTACAATTTATGTTCTTTGACCTGGCCATTGGCTCCGCCTTGAATGTTGGTGTCCTTCAATTTTGCCTCCAGTTTCATTCAGAGAATGCTCTCATATGATGCAAGTAATGAATGCCAATCCGACTTAAAGAATGCAATTCAACTGTTTGCGGATCAGCAGCAATGTGTTGTTTGGAACTCAAGAATCTTGATTCTGCTTGTTATTATATTTGCATAACAGTGATAAAATCTGCTACTCGTTGGAAGTTGAAAGCTGGAATTTCTAAAACAATTCTAGCATTTTAAATTTGGGGAAAGGAGAACATTATCAAGGTAAAAATCTTCAGATTGTATCAGAAGATATCGCATGTATATTATATTGTTCAACTAGTCCAATGCTTCATATTGTATCAGAAGATATTTGTTTTGATTATTCTGAAACCTTTTACTGCTAATTTCAAGAAATTCATTTTAAATGTTATGTTCTTAGTCATTTTTATCAAAAACTTCTCTTTTTGAGAAAGTAGTTGTTGTTATTTGTAAAAATATGAAACTCTCATCTTTACAGTGTTGCAGATGAAAAATATTTTAATTTTACCAGGTGGTGCCTTTCTCTAAAGACATCTAATTAATGGCATGTCAAATCTATTATTTGTTATTGCTGTGTATCCATTGACAATGGATTGCTGAAAAAGACATCCTTTGGAAACAAATGGGATGCATTCATTTACTTTATGGTTGGATTTTGTAAGTGTGAAATTCTCTCATGATTACATGGTTATTGTTTATGTTTTGTTCTTCTTCTACCAAAATTTGGCTGGTATGAAATTTTTCACATGATTTCTGTGTTCTTCAGAAGGAAATTAACAAAGATATTACTCAAAAATGCATTGGAATCTTTCTCTTGTCATTTTCAATTCTTTATTTGTAGTGTTATACAACAACAATTGCATTGGTGTTGTTGAACGAGCCTGTCTTTGTTTTTATTGTGGTAAAAGCAAAATGGAAGTGTATTCCTTTTTGGAAGATAAATAAATAAATAAAAAGGTGCCTTTATTATTTTTATTTTCCTTGTTTCCATGCTAAAAGTTGTTTTAACATATTCAAAATTATTTAGCAATTTAATTATATCAATATTAGTAAAAAATTATTATATATACAGCAATTTTGATAAGTTTTGAAAAAAAATTTAGCTGTTTTAGCTAAGTTGTTATAACAGCGTTGAATATAAATATAAATATTTTTAATAATGTAATGGATATATCTTTTAAAATGGGATATATATTTTTTAAAATAATAATAAAAATAAAGAAAGTTGTTTTGATTTTTGCCGAGTTTGCAAATCAAGCTCCGCTTTTATCATTTTAGAACAACTAGTTTTAGAAATTCTATGGCTGTGTTTGGTATAATAATAGAATTTATATTATATTACATGATAAATTATTTTATTTATTAGAATATTAAAATTGTAACGTGATATAATCTAAATTTTAAAATCGATATAATTCGATTATAGGAGGTCAAAAATTTAAATGTTAAATACATTTTTAATCTTAACTCTTGTTCGTTTGATCAAATCATCAATTGACGATCGACAATCGACGACCATCGACAATCAGAGATTGTTAACCGACGGATATCGTCAGTCGACGGACATCATCGATCGATGATCGTTGGCAATCGACAATCGCACCGGTGACCAAAGGAGGGCCCAGTGATAGCCGAGGTCGACAGCTGTTGGCAACTAATGATCGTTGGCGACCGCGACTATTGACGATCGACAATCGGAGACCGATGATGATGATAATGATCATGGAAAATCAATTAGATTTTTAATTATATTCGAATAGAATTATAAGAATATTTTTTATCATTTTATAATAATATAAATTATATTCTTTATAAAAAATAATAAACATCAAATAAAAAAATATAATTAACCTTTATAATCCGATCAAATATAATAATATAATATAAATTATATTACATTACATTATAAATTTAATTATATTATTTTGTACGAAACGACAACCTAATTATTTACTTTTTAGTGGTGGGTGACAGCCCTATTTTTTTCTCATTTGCAATATTATATATATATATATATATATATAAAATGCCGTTAGTTCATTTTTGTGAAGCACAACCTTAAATTCATCGTCGAGTTATTCACAAATTGATATTTTATGTCCACTAGTCAAATGTCCATAGGAATCTCGTGATTTTTGCTCTCAGATTTATGGTACAGTAGTAGAATATTCAATTCAATTTTTTAAATATTTATAATTTGATTTTTATCTATGATATATTTATAATATATTTTTTTTAAATAGAGTGATAAATTAAGGACACCGTAGCTATTGAAATTTTTCACACGAGTATTTCTTATTATATCTTGATTATTGATAAAAAACTTTCGTGAGATAAAACTAATCCTCTCTAGAATTAGTCGAATTTAAGATTTGAATATCCAGTATCAGAAAAAAAAAATCTCATAAAAAATGAGCTACTTTGATCTCTACGACCTTTGAATCACGACACTGGACACTGGACTTGCTTGAGAGGAGATGAGAAAAATATAAGGAATGAAAAAAGAAGTGGAGGGAAGAGAGTAAGAAAAGGGAAGGGAAGGGAAAGAAAATTAAAATTTAGACTGTAATATAAGAAAAAAACTTTTTTTTCATAAATAAAGAAGATTAAAATTTATTTATTTTTATCCTTCCTTTTCCTTCTCACTTCTTTCCGAATAAAATTTAATTTTTTTTTTCTTATTTATATTTTCCTCACTCCCTCCTAAATAAGATTAAAAATTTCTTTCTTTTATTTCTCCTAACTTCCTCCTCCCAGGAGGGAAGAAAATGGACCGTCGAAGAGGAACAAGACAAACACCAATGCCAGGAATGAAAACAAATTAACAATAAAATTTAAAGGAAAAAAAAAAAGTATTTCTGTCGAGTGGATACCCTTCTCTTATTCTTAATTTATTATCAGAGTTATCAAGTTGAATTAGGTTCATCGGATTGACCTGCCTCGTCAAATAATTTAAACAAGTTTAATTGAAATTTTATGAATCGCCAGACGGCAGGCAGGTACGGCTTACGACAGACTTGGGTTGGGCCACGATGAACTTGGATTGATTAACGGATTGAGAAATGTCAAAAGAAGATAAAACTTGTAAAAAAAAATGTTTAAGCTTTTTAATCAATATTCTAATATTAACAAGACAATTTTTTCATAATCACAATCATCTTCTATCACACATACACGTCGACAAATTATAAAAGAGGTTAGAGAAAATAATAAAAGAATATTTGATTTAAGTACTCTAATAATTTATAATTATTTTTTCATTATTATTTTAATTAATATAAGAATTGATGATATATCAAGTCAACCAATTATAAGTGTTGAAAAATCTCAATTAGATCTCTATTTATATGAGCAAAAATTTAAATTTGCATATTATCAAAATTTGAATATTTTAAAGTATTAGAAGAATAAAAAATATTGATATATAATATTATCGATCGATAATTGAATCTCAATTATAATATTTTAGCTGCTTCAAATACATACATTCCTATCATGATATTATATCCGTCTTATCGATTATCGTCTTAAACCCTCAATGCATCAATAATTTTGGATTATTTTATTTTATTTTCCCGGCCCACGGATTGACCCGTCTAATCCACAATCCACCTTGGGTTGGATTGGAGTGGAGATTTATTAATCCGTCAGAATGACGGGTTGACCCACTCCTCCCCACTAAATGTTGAATTTATGATGGGTTAACTCGTCTCGTTATGAGTCAGCCCGTTTGACAGCTCTATTTATTATAGTTGAGATATCCTCGCAAGAAAGTTTTTTTGATCAATTGATTGGAAAGTAAATATTGAAGTGTAGTAAAAACTCTGACGACCACTATTAGACCAATTAATCAGTACAATCGAGCAATTATTATGTATTGCGTAAAGGGTTGAAATTTAGCAATATTAGAAGTAATAAGATAAGTGTTAAGATAGGAGATGATGAGTTGTTTGGAATTGAGAGCTTTAAATATTTAAGATCATTTTTTGCAAGATGATGGAGGGATTGAGAGAGATGTCTTACATAGAATACAAACAGGATGGTTGAAATGGAAGAAAGCATCGGGTATTTTATGTGATCGTAAAGTGCCTCTAAAACTTAAAGGGAAGTTCTACAAAACAGCAATTAGACCTGCTATGTTATATATGGAGCTGAATGTTGGGCTACGACTCGAGCATATGAGTAAAAGATGAGAGTTGCAGAGATGAGAATGTTAAGGTGGATGTGCGGACATACGAGGATGGACAGAATAAGAAATGAGAGCATTAGAGAAAAAAGTTGGTGTTGCATCTATTGAAGGAAAGCTCCGAGAGACACGTTTAAGGTGGTACGAATATGTACTTAGACGGCCAATAAATGCTCCAGTTAGGCAATGTGAAACGATACCAAATATACACATCAAACGAGGAAGACCAAAAATGACTTGGTTAGCAACAATAAAACAAGATAAAATTTATTTAAATATAGATGATGATATAGTAGGGGATAGAGTCCAATGACGTAGAAGGATCCATATAGTCGACCCCACCTAGTGAGATAAAGCTTTGTTGTCGTTGTTGTTATTGTTGTGTAAAGGGTTGAAATCGTCAACCTAGCAGTCCCTCTATTCTAACTCTTTAAATTTTGAGAGGGAGTAAATTATAGAAGAACAATACTCATAGATGTGATTGGTAAGATAATACATGATCATCTAAATTTGAGATAGAGTTTTAAATCGTAACCGAAATAGATTCTTATTCCTCGTGTAAATTTATACTTATCGACGGCCCACGGACACAATCGTGATCGGACATGCAAAGGGCGAAGTGATATTTTGAAGATTTGCTAATTACAAAAATAAAATGGGCGGTTTAAATATCTACGAGTTGAATAAATTTATAGTCTATTAAATATATATTAAATAAAAAAAATTAATATACTGTTATTTAAATTCAAAAATATTAATTTTGGTTAACAATGGACAACTAATATATTAATTATTTTAAGAAAATTTAAACAAATTATGTAAAAAATATATTACTTAATTGATTTAAGATGTCATTTTTTTTAACGCTGACAATTTAAATAAACTCAAATGTTAATTGATTTATATATATATATTTTAAAATAATATGCAAAATAATTTAGGGAGCGACTATCTATATCCATTAAATATTATATACATCTCAATTTTTATAAAAATTCTAAAATATTCTTTCCGTTTCTCACTCTCTCAGTGCACGAGCAACGTGATCCGGATCACTTGTGCCCGACAACTCGTTGTTGCTCTGCATCATCACCTAGTAATCGGATTTTGATGGTTCGGTCGACGCCGGCTAGATTGCGACAGGATTTGATCGCTAGTGCAATCGCGACAGATTCTAATCGCAATCGCAGTTGATTCCGACCATAATCGAGGTCGATTCTGATCGCAATTTAGTCGAAATCCGATCATGGTCCAATTGGAGTCGGAGTTCGGGCAGACCACGGGTGGATTTCGATCGGATTGAGATTAAAATCCGATCAAATTGTGACCGCCAGTGTTGCGACTATGTTCGCGATTGATTTCGACTACAATCCAGTTGAATTGCGATTGTCAGTGCTGTGGTCATTGACAGTCGCAATCGCGATCAATTTCGATTGCAATTTGATCAGAATTCAATCATGATCTGATCCAAATCCGACTGCGATAAGATTTCGGCAATTTACCAAGCACAGCTGCTAAAGTTTCGAAATGCTCAAAACGCGCACAGAATTACCAAATCGCGTGCATAATTCCCAAAATACCCCTCCCGCCAAACAACGTTTTTAATGCAGAGATCCCGCATGCATCCGAACCACATTTCCAAATCCCGAGCCATCGAAACGTCCCGTCCAAACAAGTCACCACATTAGCATCTTCGTGTCTTCAGCTTCCGGGAAATCTTCGAGCGCACAAAAACTTGAAAAAGCTTAGACTCCATTTTTCCTCCAGCTTCATTCCGTTAGCTTTCGAGTTCTTGGAATTTCATCGAGACGTTTCGAGGTAATATGGTGTCGTCCTCTCATTTAACTAGAGTTTTACCCATTTCTTACTCGATTTTAGGGTTTCCGTTGAAAGACGTACATCTCATTGGTTATTTTTCTACCATTCTGTGTTGCAGAATGAGTCAAGCATCCGGTTCAACCTCTCCTTCACCGGCCAAGGTATGTGTCGCATTTCTTGCTTTAATCCAATATGAAGTATGCCATATGTTTAAAATGATTTTTCCGTTATGATTTTGGAATGGTTTCAAACATTAAAATACAAATGGACGATCTCTTCAATCTGTATATGAATTAGATAAATAGAGCCCTAAAGTTTTTTAATAAAGATTATTGCAAAGAATTGCGAATCTGAAATTTGTTTTTTACAATGACAAAATGAAGGAATAATTTTTATATTTTCAAATTGATAGGGAAATAATGAGTGTGCGAAGAAACCTGCATGGACCATTTTAGGCCACTTTATTGAATTTTTGGAGGTCCAAGTGCTAAAGGAAAGCAATGTCCGCTTTGTTTACATGAAAGGCACAGAGAGATCATTAAACAAACCCCATTTCTTTTTTTTTGAATATACAAGACATTCCACAAATCAGGCATATTGGTTAATATATTTCAAAGTTGGGATTAAAAGTCAAAGCTTTAAGTTTTCAACTGCGATTGCTTTCACGGAAGAGATGTGTCCTTTTGCTCGGTATTGCGGATAGAGGGGCTTATGTTCCTATGAATTCAACTAATGCATCAGTGCTCTTTTGATTCTCAAATCTCGAAAAGAACCAACTAGATCGAGGTTAGAGTTTTTGCTTAAAACCTTTTCTACTAGAGTAGAAGTAGATGAAGATCTTTTGGTATTTTGTAAGTTGTATGTATTGTATATATTTGCTTGTGTGTTGTTCTGTACTACTACATATAAGGTCCCTATAGGTCTTGTAGATATTGTAGATGATTTTGACAACATAGGTAGTTTCAATTGGGTCGAAGTCATCCATCAATTTATGGCTCCACAATTGCCTACTATTGGAGATATATGTTCATATACTAATACAATTGCGCAGAAGAGACGAATTCCTTACCTAAAGGGATTTGCTGGCCTTTTGGCTGTAAGTTCTTTCTTACTAAATAATTTTTTCTTTTATATTTACGTAAGTATGTAACACTTTCGATATGAGCAGGCTTAGTTTCTGGAACATGTTCCAATCCAGAGACCATACAATACCGAAGGCCCACGAATGAATAAGTGGAGGGCAACTCCTTCACATATTAGCAAGGTCAGGAATTTATTGGAGCAAGTCTCTCCTGAACAGGTAAATAGAAGACCACAACTTAGCTTTTTTTCATTTTCGTTATCTAAATAATTGTTGATTTTTTGATAGGTCATTGTTGATCTAGTATGTACCCGTAGTGAAAATATATTGCTTGATAAGGTTGACTATTATATTGAAAATACTCCTCATCCAATAGAGACATCATCATCACAAACTATACAAGAAAAATTCTCAGCTAGTGAATGCCATGAGTGTTTAGTTTATCAGAGACAACTCAAAGAGTTAAGAATGGAAAACATGGCACTAACTGAAAGGGTAAAAGAACTAATGAAAATTATAGGAAGAGAAGGTATGGAGGTTGAACCAAATAAGCCTGAAGTTGACTCTCAACTTCAACCGGAACCAATTGCCAGCAGAACAAGACGGCGAGATATAACCCGCTATGATTACAGGGATACTCCCGTTGATAGTCCACTGTGGGCAAAATTGGTACCTCAAAGCAAAAGAAAAAAGACAGAAATTTCTGATGTTGAGTTATTAGAAGGGTAACCTGATAAAGTTGTAAAAGAAACAGAAGTATTTGACAAGAAAGACAAACAAAAAATTGGTATGGATGAATTGCAAGTGAGGGATACTATCTATATTTTAGAAGAAGATGAAAAAGATCTTGACAGGGATGAAGTAATAATTGATAAACTCAACCAAATGAGAATGGAAGCCATTGCGGTTAGTCAGAATACTTCCCAAAATTAGTTTGTGTTATTTTATTTAAATAACTAATATTATTTTTGTATTATAGTATGTCAAGAAAAATTGTAAGACGACAAAGAACCAGAAACAAGATGCTGATGTGACCTACTTGTTAAAAAGTTTAGAAAAAATAAAGTATGGTAGTTACATCCACCATTACATTCAAAAATTTTATTACAATATTATAAAGTGCAAATATTTATTTACGATTAAATTTTTTTGTAGGCCGATAACAGGTTATGTTTGTGAGGAAGGTCCTTTTTCATTAACTCTGAATTCTTTATACTCTGGAGTTAATGGATATGTTTTCACAGATGGGGAGGTTATCGATACATTTTGCTCAATTCTTTTTAGGGGGCCTCATCTTCATGTAGGTCATATAATAAGTCTGTGTATTGCTCGTAAGGAGTTAAATTATCTTGTATTTTCACGACATTTGATGTTATACTAACTGTTTAAATATTTTTGCCTCTACACACAATTTCAGTCAGCATTAAGATTGTCGTGGAAGACTGCCACAACACAAATCATAAACACGGACATGAATGATGGAGAGGTTAGATATATTTTTATACCTCTAAATACTGATCAAACTCACTTTCACCTGTTGTGTATCGACACAAAAGCAATGAGTTTCAATCATTACAACTCCATTTCATATGGTGGAAGATCAAAAGCTAATTTTGAAGCAGTGGTGAGTAGTTAAATATTTTAAATATGGATATTCCATCAATTTAACTTAGTTATCTGTTAATGAATAGTTATGTTAACTTAGTCATCGTGTAATTATAGGTATCCCAATTTAAAGGATATTCACCTAAGGAGCTTGAAACAATTCATCCATGTTTACAAGCCTATTACCCCATCGACAGCTGGGTTTCTGTTACAACTGATTGTCCCCAACAAGTGGCAAGGTACTAAAAGGAAAATACTGAACGTGAAAATTATACTTTTGTATTGAAATATAAAATTTTTCTTTGCATGTTTACAGCAATGATTGTGCCTTCTTTGTGATGCAATACATGAGATGTCTGCTTTATGGTGAGAAGATGAACTTCAAACAAGCAGACATGAACAAATTCAGAATAGATGTCTCTGTCTCAATTTTAAGGGATGAGTTCTTCCTGATGTAATTTTAGAAAAGTTCAGCTGGCAGTATGACAATGCATTGTTGTAATTAATGAATTTTGCTAATTTGTAAATGGTACTGCTTTTCATATATCAACAGTGACTGTAAATATGTTTATTGTTTGTGTTTGAGCTTTAATAAATGTTATATAATATATTGTTGAATACTTCACAACACCACGTACAATTTCGAACTGACCGAGAAATACGGTGGTGCTGGGAATTTAACTCCCAGGAACACAGTGGTGGTGGGAATTAAAGTCTCAGCACCATGTACAACGGTCAAGAGAAATAAGGTGGTCTTTGGGAATTAAAATCCGGAACTCGATGGTCACAGGATTTTAATTCGAGACCATCTGTTCGAATCGCCCAGAATACGGTGGTCTTTGGGAATTTAACTCCGAAACATTAGTCTTTGAAATAAAGTCCCGATCACGCATCTGATCGCCAGAAATTAGGTGGTGCTGGGAATTAAATTCCCAGGAACACAATGGTATTGGGATTTTAATTCTCAGGACCACGTACAATTTCGAACTGGCCGAGGAATACGGTGGTGTTGGTAATTATAATCCCAGAAACACAGTGGTCCTGGGAATTTATTTTCCAGGACCACGTACAATTTTGAAATGACTTAGGAATAAGGTGATCCTGAGATTTCAATTTCCAGGACCACGTACAATTTAGAAATGGCCGGGGAACACACAGTGGTCCTGGAATTTCAATTCCCAGTACCACGTACACTTTCAAACACTCGGAAATAAGGTGGTGCTGGTAATTTTAATCCTAGGAACACAGTGGTCCTGTGTAGGCCAATCAATGGGTTTTGGCCGAAACCCATTGATGGACCTACAGGAGTCCAAATTCCAAAATCTTTACATCGACTGAAAGACCGAACGACTTCACATGTTGTTGCGTCGAGGAAACTTCCTTCTGATCCTCCTACCTCCCAGTTTCGGCCGCGTGCCACTTGGCACGGGGCATGATTTCTGAAAATTGGCTGTGCAAACCTAATCCTGCCTTTAAAAAACAAAAATTTTGGACACGATACACAGAGGGTCAAGTCACTGGAGTTGGTTTAGACCGAAGTTGAGGTGACTTGGGCCATCAATGGGTTTTGACCGAAACCCATTGATGGACCTACAAGAGTCTAAATTCTGAATTCTTTACATCGACAGAAAGACCTAACGACTTCACATGTCGTTGCGTCGAGCAAACTTCCTTCTGATCCTCCTACCTCCCAGTTTCGGCCCCGTGCCACTTGGCACGGAGCCTGATTTCTGAAAATGTGGTGCTGAAAATTAATTCCCAGGAACACAGTGGTCCTGAAAATTTAATTCCCAGGACCACGTCCATATGGGACCTGGCCGAGAAATAAGGTGGTGCTGGGAATCTTAATCCCAGGAACACGGTGGTGTTGGTAAGTGAATTCCCAACACCACGTACAGTTTCGAACTGGCCGAGGATAAATGTGGTGCTGGGAATTAATCCTGCCTTGAAAATCAAAAATTTTGGACACGATACACAGAGGGGCAAGTCCCAAAGCCACTGGAGTTGGTTTGGACCGAAGTTGAGGTGACTAGGGCCATCAATGAGTTTTGACTTAAACCCATTGATAGACCTACAGGAGTCCAATTTCTGAATTCTTTACATCGACTGAAAGACCTAACGGCTTCACATGTCGTTGCGTCGAGCAAACTTTAAATCGATCCTCCTACCTCGGTTTGCCCGTGCCACTTGCACGGGCGATGATTCAAAATGTGGTGCTGGGAATTAATTCCCAAGAACACAGTGGTCCTGGAAATTTAATTCCCAGGACCACGTCCGTTTGGGACCTGACCGAGAAATAAGGTGGTGTTGGGAATCTTAATCCCAGGAACACGGTGGTCTTTGTAGTGAATTTCCGGCTGCGTCTGATTCAATGGCCGAGAATAAATGTGGTGCTGGGAATTAATCCTGCCTTGAAAATCAAAAATTTTGGACACGATACACAGAGGGGCAAGTCCCAAAGCCATTGGAGTTAGTTTGGACCGAAGTTGAGGTGACTAGGGCTATCAATGGGTTTTGACTTAAACCCATTGATGGACCTACAGGAGTCCAATTTTCGAATTCTTTACATCGACTGAAAGGCCTAACGGCTTCACATGTCGTTGCGTCGAGCAAACTTCCTTCTGATCCTCCTATCTCGATTTGGCCCGTGCCACTTGGGCACGTTGGGAATTAATTCCCGAGAACACAGGTCTGAAATTTAATTCCCGGCGCCCATTGGGACCGACAGAAATAAGGTGGTCTTTGGGAATCTTAATCCCGAGAACACGGTGGTGTCTTTGGTAAGTGAATTCTCGCGTCACGCATTTCGAATGGCGAGGACAAATGTGGTGCTGGGAATTAATCCTGCCTTGAAAATCAGAAATTTTGGACACGATACACAGAGGGGCAAGTCCCAAAGCCACTGGAGTTGGTTTGGACCGAAGTTGAGGTGACTAGGGCCATCAATGGGTTTTGACTTAAACCCATTGATGGACCTATAGGAGTCCAATTTCCGAATTCTTTACATCGACTGAAAGACCTAACGGCTTCACATGTCGTTGCGTCGAGCAGACTTTCGTCTGATCCTCCTCCTCGATTTGACCCGTGCGCCACTTGGCACGGGCACGATTCTAAAAATGTGGTACTGGGAATTAATTCCCAGGAACACAGTGGTCCTGGAAATTTAATTCCCAGGACCACGTCCGTTTGGGACCTGACCGAGAAATAAGGTGGTGCTGAGAATCTTAATCTCAGGAACACGGTGGTGCTGGAAATTTAATTCCCAGCATCACGTACAAATCCCATCACAAAATCATAAAGTCGAAGTGGTTGAAATATTTAACAAAGTGTATATATTTCATAATTGTACAGATACTACATAGATTTCAAACACTTTTGCAGCTGACTAATGACTTTTACAGGCAGACACCTAGGTGTAGTTACAAATCTAAAACTCTGTATAGTCTTACAACATATCCCACTATACAACACAGTCATAATTACAAACAAAAATGTGAGTTGCGCATTATTCTATTCCCCACCACGAATCTGAAGCTCCTCATATCCTGCTGTCTGAATCTTTTACGGTACCCAAATAGTAGACTCTCAATGTATCGTATTATAAAAAATGCGCAATCATAGCTGTAAAAAATTAAAAATTATTAGTCCATTGCTAGCTTATAAAATATGGTATTTACAAAGATTATTAGATGTCTTATGAAGAGCTTTGTCTGGGACCCTGGACTCGACGCACGGAAAAGTTTGCATTACAAAATTTTTCAGCCAGGCCAGGATGTCAGTTATCATAATACGAAGGGTGAATCTTTTTAAAGAATTCAACCTGGGACCCAAATAAATGCTATGAAACCTCCATACACAAACGGTTTATTTAACTGAAATCTAATCTAATGCTTACTGTTTCTTCAAATTGAGTAGTGTTGAGCTGGTGTTGAGATGTTTTAACTCGCATCGGGGAGTTTGAACTGGCACCGAGGGGTTTTGACTGGCACCGGGGAGTTTGAACTGGAATCGGAGAGTTTGAACGGGCACCGGGGCAAGGAGCGAGAGAGAAATGAAATGTGGTGTTGAGATGTTTGAACTGGCACCTGGGAGTTTTATATTAACGGATCGGGTGCGGTCGGACGGATTTAGATTACAATTTTGCAAAATAGCGTAACAAATATTTACATTCCAATTCTGTAAAATAGCTTAACATTAACATTAACATTAACATTAACATTACCATTGTTTACTTTAAAAATATTTACACAACCACTATTTACACTTAGGAATTAGTAGCCGGTGGCATTCTACAAGACCTCCTATTATGCCCAAGCTGTTTGCATCTGCTGCATTTATTTTTCACCCTTCCAGTATGTTTGGACTCTATGCGTGCCTTTTTTCTTCGCTCGGGCTGCACAAGGCTACGAGGAGGTAGAACTCCGAAAATTTTATCACCATCAGGCCAAAATTTCTTACTTCGACATGGGTAAATACGATCCATGTAAGTGGCCTCCCAGGTTTCCCTTAGAAAATAATGCTCGCAGTAACGGTATGGATCCATGTTCCGATATATGATGACTGCAATAGCATGTGAGCAAGGAATTCCTGAAATTTGAAACTCACCGCAGATGCAACTTCGCCTATCCAAATCAAGAATATACGAAGAAGCTATTGTTTGTACTTATTTACATTTTGTGAATATGGGAATATAATATAATGAGTTCTTTCTCTCCTTTCATCAATCTCTTTAATGGCATAAGGTGTTAGAAAACCTGATCTTTTTGAAGATTCTTCCCTACGGTTATAGAACCATTGAGCAACCTTTCTTCTAGTGTTGTCAATTAAACTGGTGATGGGGAGTTCACGTGTTTCCTTGAATAATGCATTTAAACTCTCAGAACAATTAGTGGTTAACATTGTGTACCTCCTCCCAGGAAAGTGTGCATTGACCCATCTTTTTGGATCGATCTTTTGTAGCCACGCATATGCTTCCTTGTGTTTGTCATGCATGTTCTGCATTAATCGATCAAAGTCAACTGTTGTATTGACTCTTGCTGCTGCCCAAAATAAACCTAATGAGGATCTATCCCGGGCATTCATTACCATGTTACAAGACAAGTGATAGCAACAAAAAGCATGATGGGCAGATGGATACACTTTGTTAACTGCTGATATAATCCTCCGATGTCTATCCGATACAATGCTCAATGACTCTGGCAGGACAGCAAGGAATGTCTTTACATGATCCAAAAACCACTCTCAGGCATATCCACATTCAACTTCGGCAATTCCAAATGCAACTGACATAATTTTTGCATTTACAATCCAGAGCGATATTAGCAAAACACCGGGATACTTGCGGTGATATGTAGCATCAATTCCAATTAGTTTTACTTAAATACACGAATACTCTTCATGCCCAAAAACATCGTTGGAATTAATTTTCACCATTTCTTAGTACTGCAACATATGTATCAGGATCTCTAACTCTTAACTCATGCAAGTACATTGGAAGATCAATATAGGCCTGATCAAAATCACCTACCACTATTTTTAATGCTTTCTGTCTGGCTGTGTATGCTTTCTTGTATGAAATGTGAACACCAAACCTAGCTTGCATTTCTCTTCGAATTGAACTTGGTTTGTAATCATCAGAGGTAGATAACTGTCCTACAATCTGGTTTGCTACAAATATGGATGTGCGAGCATGGTGATCTGCTGTTTCCCAAACACTGTCACATTCATGCTGCTTTACATATTTTGTGACAGTGAACTCCACGTCTCCACTTGCAACTAGACTCCATGAACAAGGCTGACTAAAGCAAATAACTTTAATTCTATTAAGTCTGGTGTCAACTGGCTTGTATCTGAAGTTTTTTACCATCGCATGCCTTACTAGTGAATCTTTAAACTCTTGTCGAACGGAAAAAACTTGTCCAGTGAAAAATTCATTTGGATCTGATGAACCGACATCTGCCAATAGTCTTATTTGTGGATTTAAAACATAGAGATCATCAGCAATTGGGAACACTTCCTCTAAGTCACTGTACTAATCTGGGTTTAACTCACCTTCTTCATGTTGGATATCATCAGCTAAGAATTCTTCCGAAGGATTTGTATATTCTAACTCTTCTATCGCATGTATATCACTTACCTCCTATTCACTCCAAGTTTGTTCAAAATATTCATGATCTATTGTGGTAGCAGTGACAAACTCTTCTTCGAGTATGGAAGAAGCGTCTCTATTTATATCAAAGTGTTGATCACTAGTAATTCTATTGCCCACATCAGTAAACTGAGATGAAGATGGAATATTACTTGGGCACAGATTTATGGAATCTTGATCATCTAACTCTCTATCCTTCAAATTTGATTCAATTGTTTCTAAAAATGTTAACACTTCATCAGGAAGGGGGTCGTCCCTGCAAATGTTTTTTAAATCAACACTGTTATATGTAGTGTGCTAGGTAAGTAGGCTGAATTTTTTTAACTAGGCTTTAGAAGTCTGAAGACAAGTGGAGGATGAGAGTTTATGGTGTTTCCCAATTATGCACTTAACTAATTGGAACATTTGATGTTGATAGGGCCATCAATGGGTTTTTATCGAAACCCATTGATGAACCTTTCAATGTTGAAATTATGAACGGTTTATATGGAATGGAAGAGGAAGACATTTACAGGGTTTATGCGCAAAGGGATACTGAGTTCCCACACTTCTACAGGCAATTATGGGTGCGTGCCAATTGACACACTCGTCTGAATGTTGACACAGAGCATTAATTTTCATAACTACTATTTGGGAGCATAAGGAAAGGTGGAGAATGATAGTATAGGCCACGCTTGGACTCGACCCGCCTAGAGGACTTTATTTATCTCCAATATAAATTGACAGCACCACTCTTTTTCTCGGTCAGGTTGCCTCTCTATGGTGCTGGAAATCTATATCCCAGACCCATGGTGGTGCTGGGATATTAATTCCCAGCACCACCATTTATCTTGACCAGTTTCATCTCCCTGGTGCTGGGATTTTTAAACGCAGACTCACTGTGTTGCTGGGGTTTTAGTTCCCAGCACCACCAACAATTTCGGCAAATTTTATGTACATGGTGCTGGAAATTTCATTCCCAGGACCATGGTGTTGCTGGGAGTTTTAATCCCATTACCACGGAGGTGTTGGGATATAAATTCCCAGCACCACCATTTTTCTGGACTAGTTCCATCTCCCTGGTGCTGGGATTTTTAAACACAGAACTACTGTGTTGCTGGGGTTTTAGTTCCCAGCACCACCAACAATTCCGGCAACTTATATGTACATGGTGCTGGAAATTACATTCCCAGCACCACCAACAATTCCGACAACTTATATATACATGGTGCTGGAAATTACATTCCCGGCACCATGGTGTTGCTGTGAGTTTTAATCCCATTACCACGGTGGTGCTGGGATATAAATTCCCAGCACCACCATTTATCTCCATCAGTCCAATGCCAATGGTGCTGGGAGTCTTATTCGCAGGACCACAGTGTTGTTGAGGTTTCAAATCCCAGCACCACCCTTAATGTCGACAACTTATATCTCCCTGGTCTAGTGAATTCGATTCCCATCACCAAGGTGTTGCTGGGAGTTTGAATCTCATTACCATGGTGGTGCTGGAATATAAATTACCAGCACCACAATTTATCTCGACAAGTTCATTCCCCATGGTGCTGGGAGTTTTAATCTCAGCACTACGGTGGTGACGAGATTTAAATTTCCAGCACCAGATTTTATCCCGAAGTTGTTGAACCTTAATGATGCTGAGAATTTGAAGCCCAGCACCACGATGTTACTGAGATTTAAATTCCCAGCATCACTTTTTATCCAGACCAGCGAGCTAGAAATTTCATTGCCAGCACCACCTACTCTCCCATGGTGCTGGGATTTTAAATTTTAGGGATACGGTGGTCTTGAATTCATTGCCCACCACTACTCTCTCGAGCAGTTGAATCTCTAGTCTTTGGAAATATCAATCAGGGAACTTCAGTAATCGTGAGATTTAATTGGAAGCATCACCTTTTAAGTTAGGTGGAATTTGTTTAGGTGGCGACAAAACTCGGTTATGAATCTCCTGCATCACAATTATGGGTGCATTGGTCTACTTTGATATGATATGCCTACATCGTATTTATGGGTGTGTGGCAAACTTGACTATACAACCACCTACAATGCATTTATTAACCTCATAGCAGTCTCAAGAATAAAAACACATACATACATGATAATACTATGTGAAGCGGTTGGTGAGTGAGCTGCGTCAACTTCTGGATTAAGTGCTGATATATTTGTGGGAGCAGTGATGTCATTGATAACTATTAGGGTTTCATCAAAAATGGTGTTGCTCAGTTGGTTTACAGAGGAAACCTGCGTGTGGTGCTTATCAACAGCATGAGCCTGGCGCTCCCACGCGGCTGGAAGTGACGTTTGGGTGGCTCGGGATTTTCAGTTGTGGCTCGGATGGATGCAAATCTCTCTCTGCATTAAATTGCAATCTGTTTGGCGGGAGGGATATTTTGGGAATTATGCGCGTGATTTGGTAATTCTGAAAGCATAGTGCGCGTTTTGGACATTTCGAAACTTTAGCAGCTGTGTTTGGTAAATTATTGATAAGATTTTAATCGAAATCTACCTATTCGACGACAATAAGATTGTCAGGCGCAGATGATTGGGATTGCGGTGTAGGTAGTAGGTGCACGGAGAAAGTGGAAAATGGAAAATGGTATTTTAGAATTTTTATAAAAATAAGAGTGCCTATAATATTTAAGTTATTACAAATTCTGCTAGATTTATTAAAATATATTAAAAAAAAGTTTCTAGATTTATTAAAAGCGATGTTGAGCGCCAGCCGCGATTTCGTTCATCCTCTTCGAACCCTAATTCTCCGCTAAACCCCGCAGCTCAAGCTTCTCCATCTGATCTCTACACCAAACGCCGCTAAACCCTAAATCCTGCTTCGTCAAGGTCATCATGGAGCAGAAGTCGACGGCCTGGCGGATGTCGGTCAATGAGCGGAAGTTCATCGAGACCGCACTCGCTTCCGATCTCCGCGTCGACGGCCGGCGCCCTTTTGACTACCGCCGATTGACCATTAAGTTCGGAAGGTCTGTTTTTGTCTTTTGCCTCACTGCCTACGTAGTGATAATGCGCTATCTTAACTGGAGGAGTTTATCTTTCGTCGTGGGTCGTAATGCGTTACGATAAAGGTGATCTTGAGTTGAAGTTAAATCGTTTTGACTTGTTTGACTTGTCAATTTCATTGTATGGATTGTTTTGACAGAAATCTTATGTCTTCTGGTAATCTTCTATCTTGAATGCTAGTGGATTAGTTTCATGGTGCTAGTAGTAGTAATTGTTAAAGGTAGATTCGTGCTTGTGTGGATTCCTGAAGCAAAAAGGTACGCTGAAAGTGAGAGAACAGAAGCGTAAGAGCAAACAAAGTCAACATCAAAGATAATGCTTTGCTTTTATTCTTGACGATCATTCCACTGCTTTTTGGATCATTAATGATCGTCTATCTTTTATATGGACTATGCTTGTAGATATACCTCTCCTACGTGACATTGTTAACTGGTTTCTTAATTTCTATTTCCTCTGCAAGCAATGTGCATTGAGTAAAGCATGAAGGTTTTCTTGTGCAAAGTCCTGAAACAGAAATTACATTATAAGAGAGAGAACATAATCATAAGGACGGACAACATCAGGATTAAGGATAATGTCAATGTGATACTTCGTGTAATATCATTACTGATTCCTTCATATCTTCTATGCTTGTATACATACTGTTTTTTTTTCTTCTTGTATTTGGATTATATTTTGTAATATACCTGCCTTATGCTAGATTTTCGATTGATTTCTTATTGTTGTTTCCTTCCCAAGATGATTTGAGTGTCATTGAGTAAAACATGAGTTTCTTTGTTTGTTTCACCAACAGAGAAGATGGTTCTTCAGAAGTGCAACTAGGTGAGACTCATGTGATGTGTTATGTGACTTCTGAGCTAGTGCAACCGTATCGAGATAGACCACATGAAGGAACTCTTGCTATATTCACTGAGTTTTCACCAATGGCTGATCCTTCCTTCGAAGCAGGGCGCCCTGGAGAATCTGCTATTGAACTTGGTCGTGTTATAGATCGTGGTCTTCGGTGAACTCTCTATCTAGCTAACCTTTTTTTCCGCACTTAAAATAGTCCGTGTTCCTTGAGCATAGCCACAACTTTTTATTGCTATAGGATCTTCTGATGAATTGTAATACTATCCAGAGAAAGCAGGGCGGTGGATATGGAGTCCCTATGTGTCATTGCTGGAAAATTAGTATGGTCTATCCGAGTGGATCTACACATTATTGATAATGGAGGGTAAATGTTCTTGTTGCACTGTCAATTTTAGGGATATTGCTCGTCAAAGGGCTAACTGGGTCTTTCCTACGTTTTAGGAATCTAGTAGATGCTGCTAATGTTGCTGCCTTGGCTTCCCTTTTGGCATTTCGAAGGCCTGAATGTACATTAGGAGATAATGACCAAGATATTATTGTTCATGATCCTGAGGTCAAGTAATTTCAGATTTGTCTATTATTCTTTTTGCTGTATGTTCTATGTTGTATTTTCCTCTTGTTGGTTTAATGTAAATTGATTTAGCTTCTTTTTCTCTTTGAGTTTAAGGCAAGGTTTGTTGATACAGGGCAGGCCACATGTTTTACCTATGGTCATGTTATTGGAATAGCTAATTTTTGAAATGACATGCTTCTGTTAGCAAGAAGACTAAATACTGCTTATATTTCTATAGGTTGTGGAACCCCTTCCTTTGATTATTCATCATCTTCCAATTGCAGTGACTTTTGCGTTTTATAATGAGGGCAATATCATGGTATTGTGAAAACATCCAAAGTATTTTCACTTGTCTATAGTTACTATCTAGACAAGAGAATTTTCATTTTCTGTTTCATTCCATTTGATGTAAAATATTTATCTTTCAGGTCATTGATCCAACACATAAAGAAGAGTCTGTTATGGGAGGAAAGATGACTGCTACGATAAATTCAAACGGTGATGTTTGTGCAATTCAAAAAGCAGGAGGAGAAGGCGTCATGCCAAGTGTAGTCATGCAATGTTTAAGAATTGCCTCTGCCAAAGCTGCTGATATCACTAGTAAACTTAAGAATGCAGTGAGTTGATTTTTTATTCTTTTGTATATCTTGTAATTGCTACATTTTAATTTTTCTTGAAGTTCATGGAAGTGCCCAGTGTCATCCTTAATCTGAAAACTGCATAGAACTCTTAGTTAATTTATGATTATACCTTTCTTCTTCGATTGTGACAAATTAAAACTTGTTTACTTTTATTGGTAATGGTGGCACTTTGCAATTTTTAAAACATGAAAAAGATACATGTCTGAACTGTTATCTTGGTTGCTTCTATACGCTCTGTCTGCAATGCTTTTTCCATATCATACATCTCTACATTGAATTGGTGTCATAAAAGGGCAGTCTGATATATGAAACTCCCACTAATGAGGGTCCCGGGAAAAAGTCGTATCACGTTGGATCTATTTTACACAACCTTACCCTTCATCTTTGCAAGGGATTATTTTTTGCAACTCAAACTCATGACCATGAGGTTATATGGCAACAACTCTACCATTGCACTAAGGCTCTCCTTCATTGAATTGTTGTCAAAGATAATACGTATTTACCTAGCTTTCTTGATAAAATAATGAGGTGTTGATATCATTGTTGCAGCCTAGTTGTTAGTCTTTACAAGTCTATAAGACAAAGATTAAATATTGGTAGTTATATGCTATGGTTGAGTGCTATAAATAAGATATAATGGTTCCCCCTTACTACAGCAATATAATATAAATTTATCCTTTTCAGTTGGTATTATTTTTTCTTATCTATATCTAGTGTTTTGTTATTTATAAACCATACACTTCTAACTTTAATTTGTTATCTGGTACTTTTGTTAAGTTTTAATATATATTGTTTTAACATCATGGTGATGTCATCTGTGTCATAAAGCTATCAAACTACTTCTCGGTTCAGAAAAATGATTTTCTCTTTGAAAGGGAATCATAATTCTGACGTTTAAGCTGTCTTTTTGATTAATCAGTCTTCAGAAATCATTTTCCTGCAAGTACTTTTATTTTCATGGTAAAAATTACACTACACTTAGAACTGTTAATCCAACAGTTACATTGAAACAAAATTGATGACAAGAACTATTATGATTCACATTTTATTAATTTTCATGATTGTTTTCTTTGAAAATCTAGAGTACACTAGTTGGTGCAAGATTACGAATCCATTCTCTACAATTAATTTTCTGTATTATGGTTTGTGTAATCTCTTGTAATGATAAGAGATGGATATTTCGCAACCTTTTTAGGTAGAAGTATACAACACTGAAAGAGCATTACGGAAGGTTAAGCGTCATCCATCTAAATTGGTGCACCAAGTTAGTGTTGCAGATGTCACAATGGAGGACAAGCAAGTCAAGGACATGCCAGGACATCAAGCAAAAATGGCATGTCAACTGGACATAGGTTCTAGTCAAGATGATGAAACAAAAGTTGATACTAGAACATCTACAAATGCAGATGGCAAAAGTAGTGGCACACATGCTGATGCTTTTGCTGGTGGGCCGTCAAATTGGTAATATCGCTAAATAGCTCCCATGAATTTGTGCATGTAGAAATGTAACTGGGCTTAAATCTAATTGATTATCCTGTTTGCAGGGATCCATATCCATTGAGGGTTGGAAAATCTCAAGTACCTGGTATGATTATACCTGTTTAGAGCATGCTTATGAACCTCTCTGTTTGCTTCTTTTTTTCCTTTTATTGTGTATGCTGATTGCGATCTGCTGAATCTGCCAATTATCAGTTTTCTCTTGGAAAAGTACTTTGCTTGTAAGTAATTGAACTTTGCATTTTCAGAATAGCTCGAAATGAGCAGTGATAGCTTTATGCTTTTATTCTCAGATGTGGGGTAAACAGAGGGTGATCCAGAAATATATTTTAGAACTTACCACAACACAAAGATAAAATAATCAAGTTTTGATGAAATCCATCTTTTTTTTTCACCCAATCTGGATTTCAGTACGTCAATGTTCTTCTTGCTTCCAAGGAAGAGCTCCTTATGAATAGTCTTATGGTCATGAATTTATTTCAGTTAGGACCGAGGGCATCAAACTCTAACCGACCTGGTTTTCTCTTTTTTTTTTTTTTTTTGTTTATGCTTATTTTATACACCAACTTATAATCGTGCAATTTATCTGTTGCTTCTTTTAGTATTCTAGCAGTTTAGCAATTTTTAATTAGAGATCATTAAAATCTTTAGACTTTTTTATTTTTAAAAGTTGGTTATGATTTTTAGAGATAAAGTAAGACATTTTCAGATGACTTAGTTATATTTTGAGTTTATAAAAGGAGGCTAGGATCCTATATATTAGATAATTTCTCAGTATAATGATATTTTTTCTCTTTTGTGAGTTGAGTCGGTTGAGTTTTGTGTGAAGTACTTAAAAAATTGGGGATCATTTTAGAAAATTCCTTTATAATCATAAAAATTTAAATTCTATATGTTTCTAAATTTCTAAGAGTTATTAAAATTTGTTATAATTTTTAAAAATAAATTAAGAGTTATAATTTTTAGAGATAAGGTAAAATTTCTTTAATGACTTTGCCGTATTTCTCATCTTCTCGTTTAATATTTTTCTCTCTTTGGTGAGATGCGCTCGAGTTCCTCATAGTATAACATTTTCATGCTACATCACATTCAGATTTTCATCCTTAAGCGGAAAAATACCTTTCAATCTTGCAGGTACCCTAACAGTAGTTAAGGAAGAACAAGAAGTAGCAAGCGATGACAGGGCAGTCGAAAGTAGTCCTGACCATACAACCACTTCTAGTTCTGGAACTGTTAGTGTTTCAGATGCTATGCAGAAATCTAATACTCCAAAAACTTTGAAAGACGCAGTGAAGTTGAAAAAGAGAAAGAAGAATAGAGCATCAGCCACTACCAGTTGAATACATCCAACATCTATAGTTCTTATCAGGTAGTGCCGTGTAAACTAGCTGATTCACTTTTTTGCATTTTATTTTTCAGAAAATGAATAATAACATTTAGACCGGCGTAGAGAACAAAGTTTGCGTTGGTTTTGCCTGCACAAATGATTCAAAAAACACCAATTGTTTCTCGTGTAAGTTTCTAGTGATGTCAGTCTACTGGTATGTCTCAGATCTAAAATGAAACTTTTATTAATTGCATCATCTCCTGCTTATACCTGGTTTTCAAAAGCATCATTGTCTTGTTTTTTTGGTACCATGTAGCTCTTAGAATTCTTCCTTCCTGTGACTATGGATTTCTGGATGGACTATTCTCCCTTTCCTCTAACCTCCTGTGTTGCAACAAAATATTTGTTAGCTTTGCCAAATGCTCGATATACATGTTTTACTCATGTCTAATAGTCTTTTTCTTAAAGATTTGATGTGCTTAATGAGTGCCGATATCTCCTTTTCCATCTCAGGCATTTTGCTGTCATGTGAGCAATGGTTCACTCTGTCATTTGATGCTTATGCCGACGGCTTCCATCCAAATTGATGAAAGCTTTAGGCTCGTGGATGTAGTCGATTATCTCGAAGGCGAGAGCTTGTAACTCGGGAAACTTGGACACCCGATTCACCGAGATCTATTGCAACTGTAGTCGGTTGCATTTGAATCTATCTATCGAGTTGATTGGTCAAATCAAAATTAATTCAATTTTTGTAGGAGTATAATTGTGATGGTTAACTCGCAACGATTTCCTACATAATGTAATATAATTTGACTTATAATCAAGTTAAATTTGACTGGTGGCTTTTTCTGATCCAGAAGATGGATGATGAGCCAAAATAAGTTGATAGACAGCATATCGAGATTTCCAAGTGATACATAGCAGCAAAAGCAGTTGAATATGATGCTACCTTCCATCTTACAGTTTGGAAATGAATATTTGTACATGATCTTCAGAACAAGCAATCTTTTAGCAACTCAACTTCTGCCATGCTGGAACTGAAGCTCGGCAAGACGATTGCATCGACTAGCATTGAAAGCTGCACCTCTTACTGGATGCCAACTTTCGATGTGTTCTTCGCAGATAAACACTTGATGGAATCAGAATGGCAGTTCTCCTTGTCTGCAGGTCTTCCCCAGATCTTGATATGGCCTTCGCGGGATACCATCAGCAATGATGCTTTAGTGAATATCAAGCCAGAGAGTGGATCCGAGTGCACACGCTGAGTCGCAATAGGAGAGATTTTTGGCACATCGCTCATGCTCGGAGAAGGTAAGATAGCTCCTGTTGCGCTCGTGGTCGGTGAACCACCAACCGGACCATAAAGCGGCACGACAAGTTCATCGATCGCTAGATCCCACAGAAGCAGCTGACTGTCCTGCAAGCTTGTCATGGATGTTGGATGAGAAACAGACTAATGAAATGCTGTGGTAGTTGATAGAGTGATGCATCAACCCAGGGAGGAAGACTAAATGAACAAATTCCAACATTGACTTGGACACTGAGTTGTTAGTCTTGCAACTATCACCGTGCAACTTATTGAAGGAAGTGGCAATATAGTTTATCTTAGTTGAAATCACCAAACCGAAAATATTAATGATACAGAAGAAAAACAGAATTTGTAGCATTCAGAATAAGATTGGCAAGGTTTAATATTTAAGATCTAAGAGATTTAGTTCGAGTCATCAAGAAATCCTCTTATTGTGGGATCGGAGCAAAGTTTCCAGGTTTCATTCTGCAACCAGTGGGAATTCAGACCAGAGCTCTTCAATGCACTCAATGCAAGTATTGGGTGTGCTATATTCCAGTGGAGCTTTTGACTAACTTCATTGATGTGCATATAATTTAGCCTATAGAATTCAGGGAGTGCCCAAGGACGTGGATAGGGTTCTGCAGTCAGATAATACAAGAAATATAGAAGACAGAAGCGAATCGAATCGGAAGCGGACGACTCGAGGAGCATAGAAGACAGAAGTAAATCGATTCAAGAGTGGGTGACTCGAGAAACGTAAAAGACAAAAAAAAAAAGCCGATTCGAAAGTGGACTACTCGGAGAGTAATTGAGTTGAGAGCATAGCGGCTTGAAAGACTGAGATTTGAGAGGAGATTCCTTCCCTGTGCGGGATATATCTTGTTCCCTAATAATTTCTCCTAATGATAATTACAGTATATGTGACGTGCCACGTGGAGATTTCTAACAGAGGTTGTCTTCTAATGACTTGTCAAAATGCATCATCGGAGTGGTCGTGGGACAAAAGAAGATATGTCAAAATTACTGTAAGAGGACATGATTGAGATATAAAAACTCTTTGAACACAATTTACAAGGATATACCGCTCATTTATTTTTTTTTCTTCATCTCCTAATCTGACTTAGACATTGGAGGATCGTAGTGGGAATACCGGTGGTCGTCTAACTCATATTAACTTTAATAAAATTACTATTGTAACCTTGAGAACTCACCCTCTCTCGAAGACTCGGTGAAAGGGATTAAAAAATGATCGCATCATTCATCTTCCTAGCTCTCTCTAATCCCCTGGAAGTCTGTGATTTTTATATCATCCCTTCCGAATGAGGTTCGATGATATTTGTGCCATGATCTCTTCGGAGAGGGTAACATAGGTCACCCCTGCAATTTGAGCAGACTTGTCATCTATGCTATTCTTTGCTGGCAAAACTAAAGATGCTAAAACCATCCAAAGCATTCCCAACTTGATGAGTGAAAACAAGTCTCTTTCTCATTGCTATTTCTGACATGGAATAATTTGTATCTAATGAATTGTCGAGACAAAAAAGGAAAAGAAAATTCAATAGAATCAGAAAGTTATTGGCCGGTCTCATTTTTGAAGGTGAGTAATCCTGATCGATCAGAATCATCCATGTGAAACTGTCAAAGTATCCATCCTGAAACAGATGGTATTTTGACATCTGCATTAAAAGAATCTTGTCCACTGAGACCATTTACCTTCAATTTCTATAAGATTTGTTATATCTAGCATTTGTCCACTGAGACCATTTATCTTCAATTGCTATAAGATTTTTCCAATGTAACAATGCTTCTGTTGGCTGTATTAATGTGACGGTTCTATATTTTTTCTATTGACTTATCGAATTTCATCACGTGACATTGGATGCTGATGCAGGAGCTTTCATTTTTAAAAATTATTTTCATGATCATGCCAATAATACATCAAAGAAGCACTAAAGTGTGCCTACTTGAGGGGAAGGAAGCCAAAGAAGAGGGAGAGGAGTCAAATTCCCCTGTCTACTTGGGCAGAAGAAGAAAAAAGTAAGTTGGAGAAAGGGGAGCAACTTGGAGCTCAGCTCCTTTCCTTGCTTTTGGTTCTGTCCATAAGTGGACAAAAGAGGGGATTAAGAATGGAGAAGTGATGAAAAAGACCGATTCTCTACATGTTTTGTTTTTTGGTCTCATTTTTTTTTTTTTTTTTTTTTTTACAAGTAGACAAACAAAGGAAGTACTGCTTTTTCTCCCTTCGTCTCCTCCTTTCATCGCTATTGTTCCTTTATTTCCCTAATTCCCCTACGCAAATAGATACACATGCAAAATATTGGAACCGTCAATCTAGCTGTCTCTATCAATCTGTCTCATGATCATTGTGAGAGAGATAAATCACGAAGATCCTATGAGTCTTGACTACGCAAACATGTACACCTTAATACTAAAGGGAGTTTGATTTCAATTATTATGTATAATTTTGATTATGTGATTATCAATTAATCACGTAATCAATTATGAGGAATAAAGTCTCTACAAGGATGGTGTGGTGGTTAAGGCACGACGGTACTTGCAGAAGTGGCATGGATCGATTCCGGAGGAGGTCTAAAACTCTTTTCTGGATTCAGATGACCCTCACATGTCTTGATCACCACGTCAAGACCCATAGAACCCTTCGTGATTTACTTCCCTTACAATGACCGTAGGACAGGCCACTAGGTTGACGGTTCCCATCTTTTGCAGAAGATTTTGAGGAATAAAATATAATTTATATTATTTGATTTAATCCCAAGTAATGCAATAAAAACTTATTTGCTTGGGAATTTTAATGTATACTCTAGTTTAACATTTTACTATATTATTGTTGGTTCAACTCTAAGGTCTCGTTTACTCTGAAATATGTTTCCTTGTGGTCGTGTCAATTGGGACAGTCGTCACTGTTGCTTGGTGAGATGACGGCGGATGACCACTGGCAACTACGGCAGCTGCGTTGACAATTGATGACGACGACGACAATACCGACGACGATGGCCAACAATCGATGACAGATGGTGACCAATGACGGCGATGGACGATTGATGGCGGCAATCGACGATCGACTACGGTGGTCAACGATTAGGGGTGGCGATGGCTGGCGATCATCGACCGATGACGGTTGGTGACGACGGCAGCTGGTGATCGATAGGCGACAATGGCAGCGGCGGCGCGACGATCGGCGGGATTTTGATTATATTCGGATGAAATTGAGATTTAATAACATTTTAAGGGTATTTTAATCTAAATGGATAAAATTCGAAAGATAATTTTGGGAAAAAAATATTTGTTAATCTCAAAATTAAAAAAAATCCTATCATTTCTGAGATAATATGATTCCGGATTACATATTCCGTTTGCCGACGTAGTGGACATGCTTCATTATCTAAGAATCATTAATTCGTTGAATCAAATAAGATTAGTATGGATAATTTTAAATAGATAACCAAGGTAACCTCGAATCAAATGCACCCAAGGAGCAATTACAAAAACTTTGTTTTGAACTTTAAATTTCAGAATGATTACCTGACCAACAGAGCCAAAACGATAGACTACGTTTTGTTCTGCCTCTGAATTTGGTGCTTGCAAATATGAATCAAAAGCAACTCCACTTATCTGCCAATATAAAGAGTTTTCAACAATTAGAAAAAAAAAAAAAGAAGAAAAAAAGTGGGCAGCTTAGGATCAAAATGTTACCCATGAATTATGGCCTTCTCCCCAGGCTACTATCTTTCGCTCCTCGGTACTCCAAACTTGTACCAGATCATCTTCACCTCCGGTCAATATGTATTTTCCGTCAGAACTAAAACAGCGTATTATTTCATAGATCAATTTCTTAAAGTCAAGCAGTAAAATACTGAGTCCATATTTAAGTAGTGGAATATGTGTAGCGAATGATTTTTGTAACATGTGGCAAAACGTGATAAATTAAATGAAGCACATGGAATAAATGAAGTTACTGGAGCTCATGGAACTTTAAATGATGCATGCTTTGATTCTAAATCAAACACAATTAGGGTTCTAACGAATCAAACGTTCATGAATAAATTTGGTATTCGATTCGATAAGAATTCGTTTATGTTCGTTCAATATGTATCAAAATTAATTAATAAACAAGCTTGAACAGTTTGATAAATTAAATAAACAAGTTTGAACATATATATGTTCGACTTGTTAATGTTCATGAACAAACTCATTTAAAAATGATTTATGAGCTTATTTATACTAATTTATAAATAAGAATTAAAATATTAAAAATTTAAATAAATAAAAAAACTTGACTTAAGAGCTTGATGACATTTAAATAAACTAAACTTGAACAAACTTGAATCGATCTTGATTAGAAGCTTGATGCTCATTAAACAAGCCAAGTTCAATTTAAGCTCAAGCCCAGCTCAATCTCAAAAAAAAAAAAAAAAAATCAAGCCAAGCTTGAACAGGTTTTTCAGTAGCTTGATTAATTTTAGGCTTGGCTTGACTCGATTTGGTTATCTTATCAAATAAGTTTGAATACTGTAAAACTTGACTTGGCTTGACTCGTTTACTGCTCTAAACACAATAGTCAGACAACCAAATAAGGGGAAAACAATTGCATAGAAAATATTATTAAACAGATTCACGTTATTTCCTGCCAGTTAAAATGCTCCAGCACTACAAAACAATGCAAGATTTGTGGGATGAAAAATGGTTCAGCTACAAGAATTTAAGAACCAAAATCAAAGATGACTTTCTTTTTTTTTTAATGGCATAGAAATTGCTAGAGTAGCCAAATCAAATTTTGGATGAACATTAAGCAAAGAAAGATAAAAGGTACCTCCAGGTAGAGCATAGCAAGGCACCATAATAACTTTTCCCTCCAAATAATAGCAGCTCTTTGGCAAAATCAAATACTCTTAAACAACCTACAAGGATTCTGCTCTTTCATCATATAGGATACTTCATAAATAACAGGTACAAGAGATACGGAAACAGGGTTCATCATTCATATGACAAACAATTACCATCTCTACTGACAGTGGCCATACAAGCTCCATCAGCTGAGAATGATATGCTGTTTACTGAACCATGACAAACATGCCATCTAGCGACTGGATTGCTCTACAAGTAAGCACATTAGTCAGTGTAATTGAGCAAACAAAGAGTGCGCAAAAAACATATCCCTTTAAGTAGATTAATTGTTTCAAGCAATGGTTCATTTATCACCTAATTAAAATTTGATATGCTATGACATTTGAACAGTGAACAAATATGCTGGCAACTTGGCAGACTCAAAAATCACAAAATTCATGATCCTCAAGTTTTTAGATATATTTTGCTAGGCTAGTGAATAAAAGATGCATTTAGCATCTGACTTGTAGTAATTGAGAACACGCTCTAGAATGCTTACATAGTTGATAGTTTGTAGTCTCACCTAATTAGTTTAACTTAATTGGATCGATGGCCTATTTATTGATACAAGCCTTTAATTCTCTGTTGAATATAGTGCTTTATTATTCTCAACTTGGTAGCAACCTAGGTCGGATCTTTGGGTTGAAGTTTCCACTTCAACTCCACGTCTCCCTCTTCATTAGTTACAACCTCCCCTCCACCCGATACCTCCTCTTCCATTGTCATTTCATTCTTCTTCAAGTTCACTATTCTCCTTCACATGCACCCTCCGCAACTAGGTCATAAAATCTTAATCTCACTTTTCTACCCACAAGGTGCATCAGTTTTCTCCATTGTTTGCAACACACAACCACAACAATTTCTCATCCAGTATATTCTCTTTATTTATCAGAATGAAATTAGATCTCTACTATTTCTATATCTCATTTATTTCAATCCTTCAGAAAAAATTCTCCATCTTTTCCAATTTCAGATTTGTGGTATCTTCAGTTTGAGAGGAGTGAAATTATGAAGATTATTCTCTTTTAAAGCATAGATCAGGTTGGCAACTTCAACATCAACCCACCGAGGCTCAGCAGTACATCTTATTTTACCGTTTGTAGTTTTATTTTATGATATGAGTTGGGCATTGATTGATGTACAGGCTCCCGCTTGAGATGAGTCTTGGAATAGACAGTTGATATGTAGTTTCAATTCATGTTGTTATATTTTCATAATAATTTGTTATTATGTTGGATTGCACAGACACAAGAATAATATATACATGTATGCATACAGATGCTGTTCTTCAGTTCTCTATGAGATAAAATGTTGATTACTCTCAACTATTCCATTCCAATGTGTAGATCAGATCATGTCTGATTGTCACGTTCGGTTATCCCATTCAATTTTATACGAAATCATAACATTCAACATGTTCTATTTTTGAAAGTAGTGAACTTCATGTTGTAACCCACAAATTGCAAATGATAGCAGTTCAAGCTGAGTCTGAATGAACTATAGATGTTAAAATTCAGGATTTTTTCAAACCATTACTAGTTGAGTTGTGATATTGATGTTAAGCAATACAACATGGAAAACTTGTGTTAGACACATTTCAATTTCAACAACATAGTTGCATGACCAAGCTAAAAGTGAAAACTCTACCAAGTTTCATTACCTTACTGGAGCGTGCGTGAGAAACAGAAAACTGAGTTTGATCCTTGATTACAGGAAATGAGCTATCAAAGGTGCCTTCCTTGTTCTGAAGGAAATGAAGAAACAGGTATAATGATTATTTCAAACATAATTAGACGTACATGATGTTAAGTTTTCTATAGATAATCATCCACCTTTTCGTATTTATATATATTACCGTCTGCATGACCAACAACAAAAGTGCCTGTACGTCCAGGTACCCATGCCATGCAAGTGCACCGGCTGCATAAACAATGGTGTAGGCTTTAGAAGAAAACACAAATGTGGAGCGACAATCAGAACATAACAGAAACCAATATATGTATAACAAATAATTCCTTGGTTTTCCAGCAACGAGGCATGAAGAACTTGGATGCAAAATATATGTGAATACAAAAGAAGAAACTTATCTTCTCAGTATACTTGCCACAGTTCACCATTACTTGAAATGCTCATCTTCAACAAAGTGATGTGCATTCATAAGGGCCTAAGCTAGTTGTATAACAATGCAAACAAGCTAACTTAATCATAAAGCTTCAGACAAGTTTTGCACGCATGTTTTGTACGCTAAATATATAGATGAACCTGTCAGCCCATGTAAGATCCTTCATTGGATCACCCAACACATTTTACATAGCTGTTTGAGATACATCTAGATTCCTCTTGCAAAGGCTATATAATTTGCTGGTAGCTGCTGATTCCTATCACTGGTTATTATATCTAAAAGTACCCTTCCCAATTCACCAAACTCTTTGATCCTTTCTTACACTGCATCTCCATTAGAACCATGATTCAAAAGAGCATTGTACCGCTTGCTAGCACTAACTGGTCTTGAAGAGACTGAAAGTCTGATAGCCACATTGCTGATTTCAGGCGGTTCCCTACTAACTGAATCAGGTGGAACATACAGGAATATGCAGTAGTATATATTGTCTGGTGAAATTACAGAATCTAGTTGCTGACATGATCTAAACACAAAAGGTTCATTTAGTAGTTGAATGTGATTGGGGATTGGTTTGGTTGCTATTTCTTTCTCTAAATTTTTCCAACTAAAATGCTCAAACTTTGCTTTTACTAATAAAATTAAATAAGCTAATAGAACAACTGACAAGAAAAAAAGATGTCCATCTTGCATGTGTATGACTAAAGATTCACCAGATTTAGTATAAAATGATTTTGAGGGCTATGGTTGAGCTGCTTGATAATTCCAGAATGCTGATGCAACACGGTAATTGGCATAGCATTCCTGTCAAGCCTTGGGGAATGAAACATGGCATAAGCTTGGTTCAAAATAACTTGACAGTAGAACATGCACGATCCCTCCTCGTAGCATGGATAGGTGTGGATGAAATGAAAAGATGAAACTCATAAATCTATAGCTTTGTTGATGTATGCCACCATTTCAGTGTGTGTGTGTATCCGTCTTGAGTTTCGACCTGTTCCACCGTGTCCCACAACTTGATAATAGGTAGAGAGGATATAATTTGTCCATGATATAGACAGGAGAGCGAAAACTATACTCTACCCCATTTATAGCCACTGATCGAACAACAGAAAGGATGGATGCAATATGTGTTTTACTTAATTTTTACTTAATCCAAAATTTAGAATACTCTTTTGTGCTAGTCGACAAGTGAAACTAGTTGTTCCAGCCACAGATCGACATAGATAATGGGTCGAGACAATCCTTCCTCTACAATGCAAGAGGTGTGAGAGTTGTGATTCTTTCTCTGCAAGACAAGGGGCAGTGAGGATTCCATTAGGTGTCTAATGGTTCCCCAATGTACTGGAGGTCCAAAACTGATGCTTCCTCGACAAATTGAGGTGTAGTCGACAATTGTGACCAGGAAGGGTGATGGTTTCACATAATGTGAGGCTTCCTCCAGCCTTGTCTTCCTCCTCCAACTCCATTGAGACAAGTATGACAACCTTCCCTTGGAAAACATGATTTTGCCACCATAGGGACAATTGCCAAAGATTTTTCCATAATTACTATCAAGATGAGAACATGATCAATGAGTCAATAATGAATAATGCTCGCACAAATGTCACTTTGTGGATCAAATGCAAGGCATACCTGTTATTAGTTGTTCCATCCTTATTATAACAGAAATAATGTTGAGCTATCACCATCTTCCTTCCCGTATCCTGTAATTGCTGCCTCAGTGATACCATGTAGACTACAACATCATGAATGAAAATGTTAGTGTAAAAATTAGCTAAAATGCTCACACCATTATAATTGACTGAACCAACCATCTCCACAATGCAGCCCGACGAGCAAATCATACCCATCATTAGACTCGGCATCAAATGCATGGCAAACAGGGCTTGAATTGCTGAACTGGATTGCCTTGATGGGATCCTGAGTCAAAGAATAATAAGAAACACACAAAAATAACAACCAAAATATTGAATGCATCAAACAGTTCGACACCTTCTCTTTCGAATTGAGGTCACTGACAAACAAAGTGTCTGCAACATTGTAAATTAAGAACGTTCCGCCTCCATCGTAATTTGACAATTCTGTCAAGGTACTCGATTCCACAGCTGCCCCACCAAACCCAGCCGTCCTGCAGTTGGCCGATGCTACTCTACCGATACCATTTCCGGCAGCAAGGCTTAGCGACCGGCCCCCATCGGCGACCCTTAAAAATCTGGAAGCTACAGTCCTCGATCCTGAACTCGATTCTAACGGAGCCGCCTGGCTTTGTCCCGTCGTCGGTTTCTCCTTGAGCCACGCAATTGTCAACTGCCAGTAAATGGGTCAAGATCAAACCTTTGTGGAGAACAGTCAATAAATGAGAAGAAAAGAATAAAACCCTAAATTTATGTTAAAAAAAAAAAGTCACCTGGGACGCCGGCTTGCCATGGGCGCAGACGAGGGCGGAGGCCGGGTATGTCTTCTCAAGGATTTGGTCGTAGCGGCCTTCCGGCGTCTTAAAAAATCTCTTCAGAGCTGGTGAAAAAGGCACTGATGCGGAAGGCGGAGAAGACATGGTCCAAGGCTTCGGGGCAATTAGGGATCACTGAGGAGACAGCGGCCTTGGAATCATGCCTCACTCTTTTGCGCTTATACTCGGACGAGGAAATGTGAGGGGGGAATCGGGAAGGACAGGGATCGCAGAGGAAGACGGTGGAGGAGGACTTTCTCCGGCCGCTTCCGGCGGGATTTCTTCTGCGATCTCCGACCACGGCGAGGAGGAAGGAAGGAGCGGGAGAGAGAAGGAAAAGAATTGGATAAATATGGTCGAGAGATCACGGCCGTCGAAAAGGACTGATCGGGGACGGAGGCAATGATGTTCGGTGGAGATGGATATGCGGGATGCGATGATGACCTGTCGCTTGTCGACGTGGCATTGACCGGGTCAAGCTGCAACGAACGCATCAATTTACTAAAATACCCCCTCCTTAATTATCCTCATTGTCCTCCTAACCTAACGCGTATGCTATCGATGATTATAAAATTACATATATATATTTTTTAAATCAAATAAATAAAAAATATGAGTATGCTAGTTATTTAATTTAAGATATTATTTAATTGATTTAAGATGCTACTTTTTTGACATTAATAATTATTAAAGGCCATAAACTCAAATGTTTATTGATTAAAAAAATGAAGAATAATAATAATAATTTATAATTAATTATAAAATTATGTATAATATAAAATTATGTATGTTTATTGGTTCTTCGATTCCGATTTCGATTCGATTCTGATCGATTTCGAATTCGTCAACGTTTGAATCAATCTGAACCGGTTCAAAATCGATTCCGAATCGGTTCTCGTTCCAAAATTTTATCTTTGAAACCAATTTAATTCGGATATGTTCCGAATCGATTTTGAATCAGTTCCAGATCGATTTCGAAATGATTTCAGACTATCTTTTTCGAATTTGAGTTTTCAAATTCATCTAACGTGTTAGTGATTCTATTCTTTTTTTCTATCGTAAAATAATTCAGAAATATTAGCGTCTTAGAAGTTTTATTTTTAAATTAGCAAGAATCGAATTAAATCAAATCGAATCGAAACGATTAGAAATCGAGAATCAATCAACCGCAAAATCGAATACAATAGTTCGATTCAATTTTAAAATTGGTTCATTTGAATCAATTTCAATTTTAAATTAAACGAATTAATTCCGACTCGATTTCGGATAGAACCCATCGATTAAGCATGCGTATATAAAATCTTTAGTCCTACTCGATAGAGATTCTCTACCAATTCTTTTATTTGTGTCAAGCAACCATAACAACGGTCAAAAAAGGCTGACGTGTCCCGGTCCCGCTAGCCCTAACCGACAGCGCTCGATGTGTCGGCATTCAGCACGAAGACCGCTGACCGCAGAAGGCTTCCCGTGCGGTCAGTCCACAAACTTATCTCCACGTGGCGCGTCGGACTGCGGACAGAGGTTGCGAGGCGCACACGTCGTTAGGCGCCTCCCCACGATGCCCACAATTTTTTTTTCTAATTCTGGTAATTTATTTTATTTAAGAACCGTGTAACTGTAGCTCTTTAATTTATCGGATTCCGATTTAAATTCGAGAATTAATTGGAGTTCGCTTTGGTTTTGGCAACTTTGCTTTCGCTTCTTGCTCCGGCCGCCCTACGATGCTTATTTGAGCTCCGATCTTTTTTCCCTTTGGATTCGATTGCTTTCGCTCCTCGATCGCTGGGGTTCCTGATCGATTCTGCCGTGAAAGGTGCGCGATTTGGCTCCCTTGTGTTTCGGGACTCGACCTTGGGGGATGGATTAGGGAATTGTTTGTTTGTTTGTTTGTTTGTTAGGGTGATTGGAGGCCGGATCGGAGACGACAAATGCCGGAGGAGGATCTGGTCGAGCTCAAGTTCCGCCTTTATGATGGCTCGGACATCGGTCCGATCCGCTACGCTGCTTCTTCGACTGTTGCGATGCTCAAGGAAAGGATAATCTCCGAGTGGCCGCGCGGTATGTTGCATCGATTACTTTTATTGGTTGCTACGCTTGTTTCCTTGATCTTTTTGGCTGAGGACAAGGGTGGATCTCTTGCTCTTCTTCGTTTATACTGATGAGTATTCGTCGTCTGAATGCTCAAGAAAAAAAAAAATTGAAGGTAGGATGCTGATTTTGCTACACTGCAAACTTAATTTCAGTTGTTATTAGTTTGAATCGAGTATTGCAGAGTATTACGTGTTAGTGTATCTCTTTTAGTTTTAGGATATTGCAATTTGCGTTGTATACATTGTGTAATACCATGTTGCTTGATATGAATTAGAATTCTCAATTTCGTGATGGTGATTTACACAATAGCCCCCAATATCTAGTAGACAATTAGAACTTCCAACACAAGCAAATTCCTAATCGATGAGCTCCGGATAAATATTTTAATTTCCAGGTTACTAACTACTGGGAAGAAGCTTAATTTTATATTCTCATTATTTATTCTTTCCTAATAGTTATTTGAAGTATTTACACATATTATAAAAGAAGACCATAAATGCTTGCCTCTTGAGAAACTTAAACGTTAGGGTCACAGTTATCCAATAACAGTTGCTTCAACCCATGTCACTTTGTGTCTCTTCCCACCTCCTCTCTTCCCTTTTTTTTTTTTTTTGTCCATGCAACTCTTCCATTGGTTCACCTCCCACTGAATTGCTGTATGAATCACACTCCCTTGCCCTGGATTCTGCAAGTTGTCATATGTCAGGTCGTTGTTGTGGCAAAAGGCATTGGTATCCCCAAAACCAAGGAGTAAGGCTGAATCCACTTGCAAGCCATGGTTACACGTTGAATGAGGGGATGGGAAGGGTTGGTGTTAGCTGTGATATCAGCATTGACATTCTCCATCACATGAAGCATGGTGCAAATGACTTTGGGTGGGGATGGCAAATCTCAGCATGACATATGAATCGATGCAGATAGCAGCCAAGAACAATTGAATAGTTGAGGAGAGGAAAGAATGAAAGAAAAACATGTAGCTAGCAGTCATGGCAGGATCAACAAGATCTTTACTATTATTGGCACTGGCATTGGCATAGTCTATGGCTATTGTTTCTTTGCCGAGGATACAACCACATAGCAATGACTCAGCAATGCCTTTTGCTCGATTGCCTTTTGATTGATTTCACGTGCAAATGGAAACCATGGGTTGGAGGATCCGATGACTTGCCTACAGAAATTGTGGCACCCTGGAGGCGAGAGCAGGCTGATAACTTTGAGGTTTGGGCTCTTAATCAGAGAGGCAAGGGACAATGAGGGAAGGAAGAACAGGAAGCAGGTTGACATTGTTGGAGCCAAAGATACTGGATCAAGGTTGTGATGAAGGTGGCTATGAGGACAGAGTTAATTCTCTGTTTAAATGAGTATTTTATTTTATCTTTTTTTCCATTTGAGGTATTGTCGATTTACTGTTTAAGTATTAGTAGGTTGTTAATTTATTTATAGTATAAGCTGCTAATTTTACTGCTGACATTTCTTGGGATGTATTTTGGTTTAGCATGTACATGATGACTTCATTATTTAAAAAGTACATCTTATTTGTCCTATATTTTATTACATTTGTTATCCTATTCCAAAATATCTCATTTGGCTTTAAATCTAGTGATTCTACATTGCCAAAGATTCTGTTTTCCTAAATCGTAAGCTATAGATGGCAAACTCATTGAACCTTTTCATGTGCTTTTTCTCATTTCCCTCGATGTTTATGGCAAGTTTGACTTGCATTATATGAATGTTCTAGTCAAATCATAGTAGTCTAAAAGCTTGTGAAATGTTCATCATGCTTCAATGATTATGTCCAGAAAAGTTTCAATACTCAAAATGTCTTATTTGGCTTTCTACATTGCTTTTATTTTTGCAAAAATCAATATCTTGCCACACATACAAATGGGAGATTGTTCTTCATATTTTTATCATTTCATATTGACTAGGTGAATTAGTTGTTTTTTTTGTCTTGTTGGAGCCTCATGTTTTTCTGCTCATAAGTGATTTATTCCTCCAACTCATTTAGATAAGAAGATCATACCAAGGGTTGCTACTGATGTGAAGCTGATATGTAGCGGCAAGATATTGGAGAACAACAGAACAGTTGCTCAGTGCAGATCACCATTTGATGAAATTCCTGGTGGGTTCATCACCATGCATGTTGTTGTCCAATCATCGTCAAGTAAAGTTAAAACAGGTAGGCCTATTATTGTTTGTTATCTTTTTGATCTTGCCAGATGCTAAACTAATATCTCTGGATTAGTTTCTTATGTAATTTAGTTAATTTTATGCATTAGGTTGCTTTCATTTTAGCTGTACAGTTGATAATCAACATAAAAGGAGAAACATCAAATGCTGCTCTTCTTTTGTTGTCGTCAAGAGGATGCCCCATTGTGGTTAAATATTTAAATGGAGTTCTTTCACTTTTTTTTTCTCCATTTTTAGTTGAAAAACTAAGCTAGCACAAAGTGTTTTAAGAGTCAAAATCAACTCCTAAACAAATACATTTTCATATAAAGTTGATGGCCTTTTCAAGAGGTCAGGAAAGAAATTTCATTTAATTTGATATTTAACTAGAGGAGAGACTACCTTCACCTGATGATTGAGGAAACTAAGAATGTGATTTTAGTTTTTCCCCAGGATAAAAAATGACTCAGGTCGACACCAGTTGAAGATTTCAAGGACAATTTGTTTCGTAAGCTAAAAATAAGTAGTATCTTGCCTTCAAGTAGAATGGGTTTCACTAGAAATGACTAATTTGCTGGATTGATCTCAAAGTTATCACGTAAAGCAGGGAGAAAAAATAGTTTTAAAAATTGTTAGGATAACTAAAAAGAACATAGAATTGAAACTGAGAATAAATATTCTTATGGTGATTATTGAGTGTGAAGGGAACCCTTGACGCAATGATAAAGTTGTTGCCGTGTGACCTAGTAGTCACGGGTTCGAGTTGTAGCTTCCTAGAATGTAGGATAAAAATGTATATAATAGATCCAATGTAGTCTGAATTCTCTCCGTGCATCAAACTGTCCTTTTTTAGGAGGATTATTGAGTGTAGACTTGAATAGCAAGCAGAAAATTTTCTAAAAGAGGTGCTATAAGAACATCAAAAAAGGGCATCTATGTGCTCATTGCAACAAAAATTTTTTTTCTTGACCGGCGGGCACTCCTTTAGTTGATAGAATCATAGTGCATAATACATTTTATACGTTTCTCCATAGTTATAAAAACCAAACCGGAAACCAAACCAACCAAGCTCGACGTCACTAATTCAATGGTCAGATGGGTTGCTTAATTGATTGAATCGCATGTGGACCTAACAACGTTACCTGAGCTCTTGTCCTCACGGGGATGGCACATTGGCTAGGTTAGTGTGGCAGTTACAGAATGGACACGGGTCAATTTCGGAGGAAGGTCTAAAATCCCTCTCTGGGCTCAGATAACCCTCCATTGCCTTTGGCCAATGCGTCAAAGGTCCAAAAGATCCCCTGTGATTTACCTCCCTTATAATAATTGTGGGATAGATTGGTAGGAGTTGTTAGATTGACAGTTTCAACCTTTTGGAGAATTACTTGAGCTCAATCTATTGTCCACACTAGCACGAACTTACCCAAATTGGAGAATCATCCACTTTTGTTTTCTTTTGGAGAAAGAAACACCCGGTTTCCTTTCTTATTCCAACTGGTGGCCTGTCTGTTATTATTATTATTATTATTATTATCTATTATTTGTAAAACTGCCCAGTCAGTACTAATTACTGTAGGATTACTTTTATTATTTTATGAATGATATATATGCTACTGCATTTTTTTTTCCCCCTTCAAATATTTCACTAACTACTCGGTCACAAATAACACCAGAAAAGAAGGTCGAGGAGTTGTCCAAGAAGACCACCTGCTTGTGCACTGTACTGTAGAGCTAGGAGCTTCTCAGATTTCATGGCCGCTGGTGGCAATGACTTTATCTTCGATCGGTTTTGCCGTGACTACACACCACAGAGGCCAATGTGTTGTTTCACTTGCATCCTTATTTGATTGTCGTCGCTATATGCCTGTGTTGAAGCAGGGTTGATCAGAAATGTGGGGCGCCTTTAGTGTTGTCTTTCATCCTAGGCTTGTCTCCTTGTATCTCTAGTTCTCCTGGCAATATATCTGTATATTAGTTGCATTAGTTACACACTAATTTGGCTTGAAAGCATGGGAGCATGACTGATGGCTCTCTCTCTCTTTTTTTTTTTTTTTTTTTTTTCTTTTTCTTTTTCTTTAAAAAAAGATGAGAAGAATGAATATCCATTATGCTCGCTGTAGTTCTGAAAGGCGTAGATTGCTTGTGACCGCAAGAGGTTTGCTCGAATATTTGTTGTGAAAAGGTGATTTATAGAGGAACTCTCAAGGATGATGCATCAAATATTTTAGGTGCTATATTTGTATACTAGACCTGGCCAAGGTCCGGGTCAAACCCGTTCTCGATCCGGAACCGGATTGTGGTCAACGGTCCGGTTAACGAATCAGCAGGTTTGACGGACCGTCGACGCCTATTAAGCGGTCCGGTCCGATAAAACCGAACCGGAAAAAAAAACCGGCATTTAAAAAAAAAAATTGGCCGAAACGCAGGCGTATCGCCTGGCCGATACGCCCGTGTCATTTTTTTACGACACGGGCGTGTCGCACGGGCGTGTCCGTGTCGCACAGTCGGCGTGTTGCTCTCTGTCCGTCACGACACGGGCGTGTCGCACAGCCGGGCGTGTTGCTCTCTGTCCGTCACGACACGGACTTTGTACCCAAGAAACGCAGTGTGTCGACCGGACTTGACCGGATCCGGACCGGACCGGCGGTTCCATGACCCCCAGTAAGCCACGGCGGGCGGTTAAGTCGTATTTTGTCAACCCAGATCCGGCGGTTTCGACCCGGACCCGGACCGAACCCGGACCGTGGCCAGGTCTATTGTATACGTTGTGTTTATATTTTTTTTTTTATATCCGTCGAATGCATTCGAGTTTCGAAAGGAGGAGTCGTGATAGTTGACACAACGATAAAATTATTATTTTCTGATATAAAAATCATAAATTTAAATCTTAAAAATAAATTTTTACAAAATATAATAGGATTATATATAACAAATTCTCCTCTTAAACTCGCATGATAAAGGCTTTGCACACCTAACTATTTTTTTTATTTCCATTGTATGTGTTATATTTACATCTTTTATTTCTACTGTATACATTTATTATCTTAACTGTATCTGAATCAAAAATTTGAAACTTAATTTGACCTAACTAACTCAAAATTTTCAAAATCAGGTTTTTTTTTTCCCTTCATAAAAATAAATTTAAGGATTTTTTATATACTTTAAATTAAACAAAACCATATTGAATTTTTATGAAAACTCAGCCCAACCACCCTCCTTGGTGAGTCAATGCTTCTCTCTCTCTTTTTTTTTTTTTAATAATTTAAATATTTAAATTTTTGATCCTCCATTTAAAATTTCCCCATCCGAATGAATCGAAAAATATACAAGTCCAATATCTTAAAATTTATCACTTCGTTGGAGAAAAATTTATATAATGCATTGCAATTGAAAATTGAAATCTAAATATTTGAGTGACGGAAAAATTGTTTATGTTCTCTTCCCTCAATTCATCTACAAAAGATTAAAATCGCTAATCTAATAATTTTCATCGACCTGTTCCACGGTCATTATGAAAGAGATAAATCACAGAGAATCCTATGAATCTTGATGTGGTGGTCAAGACATATGAAAGTCATTTAAATCTAAAAAAAAATTTTAGATCTCCTTCGAAATCGATCCATATTATTTTTACAAACACCGTCATGTCCTAACCACTATGTCGTGCCCGTGGAGACTACTTTTCTCAATACATAAACCGTCGTATAGTGGCTGCAAATGAACATTTTAGTTCCAATTCATGACCCCCAAAGTATACAGCCAGACTGGAATCAGGCACTAAACTGACAATAATCGACATTTAGATGATGATATAATCTTTCCTCTAGGTTTTAATACATGAAAAGTATAACAACTGGATTAATCATACGCTCTAAATTATCCTGTTTGCTGCTCTAACATTTCACTAATTAAGCAAACTACAAAATCGAAGATAATAAAGTTTTGAACTCCAAATCTTCAAGAGCATTGCACGACTGAGGTAAGATGGATGCGCCTGCTTTGAATGAATTTCTTGTGGAACATGTCGAACTTTCCCTCCTTAATGGTTTCACGGACAGTGCGAAAGAACCCCAAGTAGTGGTGCGTGTTGTGTCTGCAAGCATAGGGACGAATGTTAGTCGAAGTGATGCCGAGGAATACTAAAAAACTACAGTGCTGTGTTCGAGGTAGGGAAAAAGCAACTTACATTTCGAGTAGGATGTGAGCCAACATTTCGTGAACATTCAATAGATGATTGATATAAGCTCGTGTGTGATTCTGGCAAGTGAAGCAAGTACAGTTTGCGACAATAGATGAAGTATCCTTCCTGAAGGAGAATAATAGCGATACAGAAGAAGAAGAAAAAAAATTCATCGAATTGTACATGCTAACTCGGTTGAAATTTTGCAACCATGTTAATGCCGTTTAGCATTCAATAGCAAGCGATGCGATGCGAAATTTAATTAGTAGGGTTTGTGCAATGACAATGACAATTGAGCACAGGTAGCTTACATAGCTGTTAAAATAAAATGAAAAAAAAAATGAGAGAAGCTATAGGGTTAAAATTACCTTGGATTAAATGACCGAAAGAGAAAAAGAAAACTTCCAGAACCACAAGAGGAAAAAAGAGAGTTTTTATGCAAAAGAAAGAGAGGTTAAGAAAACTTTATATTCTCAACATCCAATGATTTTACTTTTGTATAAGGAGACTTGTTTCAATATTAACCATCTTAAAAAAAATTTGAAGATCCCTGATTAGATTCCTGATGGATTGCGACCACTTAAGGAAATAGAGCATTAGATCGATTTCATCCGTGGAGCATCGATTCTTAATCAGCCAACCTATAGGAGTAATCTGGAGGAAACAAAGGAGCTTCAATGGTAGTCGACTAGTTGATAAGAAAAGGATATGTACGAGAAAGTTTGAGTTCTTGTACAGTACCTGTTTTGCTTGTGCCTAAGAAGGATAGAACTTAGAGAATATACATGGATTGTAGAGCTATCAATAAGATTACGATAAAGTATCATCATCCTATTCCTAGATTAGATGATATGCTAAATGAATTACATGACTCTTGCATTTTCTCTAAAATTGATTTGAAGTCTGGTTATCATCAAATTTGAATGTGTGAAGGTGATGAATGGAAAATTGCTTTCAAGACTAAGTATGATTTGTATGAATGGTTAGTCATGGTATTTGTACTAACTAATGCACCTAATACTTTCATGAGATTAATGAATCATATTTTGCATGCTTATATTGGTAAATTCGTTGTAGTGTATTTTGATGACATCTTGATTTATAGCAAAAACTTAGATGAACATCTTAATCATTTATAAAAAAAATCCACTTGTTCTGCAAAATGAAATTTTATATGTCAATTTTCAAAAATATTCATTTTGCAAATTTACAGAACTATGGTTCTGATCCTGTGAAGTTATGGCAGGTTAACCCAGTTCGATAGGTTGAGCAGGACATATGAGCCCAATTCTAAGTGAGCTGTAGTGGCAAGGTTTTGATTCTAACTTGGCACAAGCTTTTGGTTTGTGCCAAGATTATCGAAAGCCACCCAAACCATGCTACTGATTTTTCACTTATTGTTTAGGTGAAATTGTTCTTGTATCTGAAAACTGAGACTGTCCTATAGATATAGATTACACACCTGAAAATTGTAGCTCTCAAATTTATCTTTGTACTGTCACTAGGGCAATCATCAAGCGGAGGAATAATGTCTTCATCAACAATATTATGTGGGAAGATCAGGGCAAATCCCCCAAGTGTAAGATGGTAAATATACCTGTTTCGAGTTCAAAAAATGCACATTTCGAGCAAAGTACTATACAATTAAGAAAGCAAGGAAAAGAATACCAAGACCTCCAAAACATACGTGGAATCGAAGAGATCCACTCCAGCAGCTACACCCTGCAAGACCTCCTCTATAGAAGGGTTTTAAGGAACAACATAAATAGATTTATTGAAAATACTATATCTACAATTTGGAGTGTAGGTTGTTCTTTTTGAAATTGAAGACAGTAAAAATGAAAGTTGGTGAGTGTATGGAAACTTGAAATAGTTTCCATTTCTATTCACAAAAAAGTCCATTCTACTTTTTGTTACCACAGATTTTCTTATTTTGAGGGAAGCTCAAACATTTCATATGTAAATAACAAATATTATTATATGAAGAAGTCAAAAAATTTATCAATTTATAATTCTTCTTCAAAATTAAAAAAAAAATAAAAAAGGGGAATTTTTTTCACAAACCTGAAGCTCCAACTATTTCGGGAATTAAAATGAAATCTTTAATTATTTATTTTAAAACTATATGAAATCTTAGTCACAATATTATTTTGATGCTCAACAGGCTATTGAAATTTAGCAGATGGATTAAGGAAATAAAGAGCAAGAACTGATAGAAATTGCTAAAGGTTTCCCCTTTCCCTTTTAGAAAGGTGATCATGCCATTAAATATAACATAGTATCAGATAGGAATCTTTTGTATGGATCATGCTACATAATTTACAAATATATGATCGCACGTCAAATAGATGTTTGTGTTGAGCATGGGCTAATCCAATCCAATCCAATTTAACAAACAACCCATAAGTATTACATTCCTCTGCCAAGAGCATAGTTCCTGGTAGGTTCTAGTACCCTATTGAACTTGAGGAAGAGAATCATGTATTATTTTTTCCGTGAGACAACTATTACATTGATATATTTAGACTCATAATTAACTATAAACCTAGAGTTACTAATGAGGGACTAATCCTACCAGAGCAATAGCTCTATTAATCTAATACATTTGGTAGCTTTAGTATGGCAAGACGACTTCATTTTATAAACAAAATAAATCATATCCTTTTCTCCCTCAACTATTTATCCTTTCATGTAGATCTCCAGGAGTTCACTATGAATGAAAATCTTCATATCCACCTATTTAGCTTGTCAATAGTAACCAAAGTAGATCCTTGATGGACATATACTTTGAACAAAACCCATAATTAAAGCCTACTTGACACATGATTACACTCTATAAAACAAGTTGTATCTTGTATATGATTCCTTGCACTCTCAGTAAACTCTCATTTTGAACTCATTTAGATTGGACAATGCTTTTATCCTTTGGTAGCTCCATCAACTCTAATGTTTTTCTTTCGCAGGGTTATGTCTCCTTCATTGGGTGGGTTTATGAAGGCGGAGAGGAGGCCATGCCATTAAAAAAACAAGTGCAACCCTTCCCTTAGAGGATGTAAGGAAGAAAATTGTATCCTTAAGAGTGAAAACTTACTTTAATACCAATTTGAGAAGAATGAAATATTGTATTATTATAATGGAAATGACTATTACATAATATTGTAGGACTCTGGTCACTTTTCTTGAGAAGTTGTAGATAAAACATCAGAGAGATGTCGATACAAAATAAAATAGGATGATGGACAGGTGCAGAGTTGCACATTTTTGTCCATGCCTTGAGAATACAAAATCTACATAAAGGAAAGGAATAATATTTTGAGACTTTCAGCAACAACAGAACACAATATCATGAATTCAGCAATTAGATTAAAGAGCCACACAAAAGCGAAAAAGATGAGCACTGAAAATAGAAATGACAATGGAACATGATAGCAGTTATAATCATTCGTTAAAAAAACTCTAAAACTTGCCACTAGATAAAACTGAGTAAACTATGCAGCTACTTCTGTTGAAAGAAGGCATTAACTGTATCATATCAACACCTGGGAGAGAAAGTCCAGATACAAGACGTAGCTTTTCCTCTGGAAGGTTATCCTGAAAGATAAACCAAAAAAAAAGTTTTTGAGTGAGAAAGGCTATTTGATGAACCATAAGTTTATCGACCCACCTAGTGGGATAAAACTTGGTTGTTATTGTAAAGGCTATTTGATGAACATGAATCTACGAATACACTAGATATTGAATATCTAATGTGAAATATAACCATTGTTGATTTTTGAATTTTTAAATAAGATTTATTCCCTGCAAATCTCTTTTTATTTTTCACTTGACAATTTGTATTTACTCCATGTTTCCATGCATATCTCTTTTTATTAGTTTACTCCATGTTTTTCTTGGTCTCTAATTCCATAAGCAAGGATAGGGTTGTGGTTCTTGTATGGTTTCAACCAGAGTATAGAGTTGCTCAGAGATGCCTGAATGTGCTAATAAGTGGTTTTTCTTATTTTTTTTCTTCAGTTTAGAATTATCGCAATGTATACTCTTGGTCTAGAAAGTACTCTTTTATATATCAAATTTTTTTCTCTAGATGTTCTTATTATCAGATGAAAAATATTAAAAATTTTGTGAATAAATAAAATGTACATTTTTTGGTATAGGGTATCCATTTGAAGTGTGATGATGCTTGATATCTAAGTTACGGAAGTTGTTTTAGTGAATTGTCATCAAAAGTGTGCTTCCTTCTACTTGGCAAGATAGTCCTAAAGCATGATATAATTATTGGTGCAATCGACCTCTAGTTAAGATTGACCAAACTCAAGTTAAATTTTAATAAAAAAAGACAACCCGATACACAAAGCTCCCGCCATGCGAGATTCCGGAAAAGGGTCTATTGTACACAATCTTATCCTATTTTGCAAGAGATTATTTCTAGGGCTCGAACCCGTGACCTTTAGGTTACAAGGCAGCAACTTTCCTGTTGCGCCAAGGCTCCCCTTCGAGTTGAATTTTAATGTTTGAGTAATATGCAATGATAATCGAGTGATACTCGAGAAAATTATTGGTTAAGAGCAACTAAACTTAGTGAAGAAGAGGAAATTATTGGAGAGGGAGATTGTTGATGTAATTGACTTTGGATTAAATTAACCAAGACGGATAAGGATTTTGATGTTGGTTGATTGAGTAAGAAATTAAATAGATAGAGTTTGACCTGATACTTGACAAATGGACGAAGTCCAAATGGGTCGTGATTGACTGAACACTTGGCATGTGAGAAGTGACAGCCAAGTAGGTCATGGAGGTCCAAATTCTTAGCATGAGAAAAAGTGAAATCCATGTAGGCCATGGAGGGCTTGACACTATGAGATAAGTAAGCTTAAGTGGGTCATAGAGGACCGGACACTTGACATGAGACAAGAAGAGAAATCCAAGTGAATCATGGAAGATAAGACACTTAGCAAGTGACGGAAGTCTTAACAAGTCACATAAGTCAAGATGTTAGACATGCGAATGGAAGTCCTAACAGGCCAGAAAGAACCGAATGTTAGGCATGAAATGGGTAGCCCAAACAAGTCAAAGAGGACTGAATATTTAGCAAGAGTCAAATTATGACATATCAACGTTGATCAGATGCTAGACAAGTGAAATCCTGATAGGTTAAGGTTGACTGAATGTTAGGCGAGTGAAATCTTGACAAAGCAATATTAACCGGGTGTTAGACGAGAGAAGTGTGGATAAGTTGTGGTTAATCGAATAGTAGACGAAGTAATATTTCAACTTTGGAAAGGCTAAAATAACACTATTAGTCAACTGCTATGGAGTAGCAATCGAATGATGAACCGTAAATCCCGAAATCGGAGGTTTAGGGGATTTATGAGGGTTTTGGGTGTGATCAATTGACTGCTATAGAGTAGCAATCGACTGATGTTATTGTTTGAGCAAATAGAGAATTTAATGCTCAACTGTTTAACTTGATTGATTGTTATTAGTCAACTGATAGTGGAGCAGTCAACTGATAGCAGTATAGTAGCATACAGAAAATTTAACAGTCAATCGAGAAACTAGACTGTTTGGACATCAATTATTTGATGATAATAAGCAGTCAACTGATGTGGTCAAATCTTAGCTAAAAGAGTTGTTCTACAAGCGCAATGTTTAGATTTACAGTGGAGCAATCGACTAATGGATTCTATCAGTCGATTGTTAGACAAAAATCTACCCCCGATCTGCAACTTATAAAAGAGAACTTAAGGGATATTTGAAGAAGTCGAATCTTGAAGGTTTTAGAGGAGGAGTTGCTGCATTTCCAACTTTAAGAGGCAATACAAAAGCAATTAAAAGCACTCAAAGCAAAGATCATTGTGTAAATTGTTTACATTGTATTTCACTTTTCTTTCTTTCTATATTTCTATTTTGTTTGTTTGCTTGTAAAAGAATATGATTACAAGAGGTTTCTTCGTCTCTGGAAGATATTTGAGAAGAAGAAAAGATTAGTGGTGCTCCCGCTAGGACGACAAGCAATGGAATAGGATCCAAGAGTTCTAAACTACGTAAAATCGATTTGTTGTGCGCTTGTGTTTTTGTTTTATTCTTCTTTCTGCTGCGTAATAATCATATATAGACGAGCATATAAAATCAAACGATCGATGAGAATCACTATTCAACTCCGACTCTAGTGACGTAACGGTCCTAACAATAATATGTTACAACTTACAAGTTATAAACAGATTTCATGTGGTAAAACAAATTAGACACCAGAAATTAAGATTAATAACTGGAAATGAATATGTTAGAATTCTAGCAGAGACAGAAAGCATTTAGACTTCAAATTATATCAGTTTAAGATTTTATACATTCATATACTAGATAGTATTAAGCTAAGAAATACATACAATGCTAGCAACAGATTGTGGCATAAAACTAAACTGGATGATAATAACTTCTCTAATTTGTCATTGGATATATGATTCTTAAAACTGATAGCAAAAGGTGCTATTTATGGATCAAAAAAGGTCACTCAGTACTCTAATATGTTGTATCCAATTATCTATGACTTATATAAAATATATTACTATGCATATATATTAATGGTTGCTTTATTAGAACAATTCTCATTTTATTTGCAAGCACAAAGCAACCAAAATGTAACAGTTAAAGATAAATGAAGATTATCCTGTGGATTTAAGTGTCCACACCACCTCAGGATTCTTTAAGTGCATACACCATTTATCAAATGCACAAATCTTTTTACCGTAGCAGCATGGAGCAAAGCGGGTCGTTCTTCTATACTCTCACCAAGTCCAAAACCTCCTATCCAAAAACCTAGGTAAAAAATGTGACACCACATAAGCATCCAATTGCTATGAACAGGAACATGAATTAAAATTGTGGGGGGTAAAGGGTTTGGAAGATTTAAATATCTACAAAGATAGATGAAAATAATTGCAAAGAACATGCAAAAATATAGGTAGAATTATATAATTCATTTCCATAGTATTGTTGATGATGTGGCCTTGCACATGGAGTTCAATGGGAAATAAAATTCATGTGGGAGACCCTAATAAGGTAGGATAGACAATTCACCTTTTTGGAGCAATGAAAGAAAGACATAATCTTCTTATGTGTAGAACATCTTTCGTTTGGACAACAACTAGCCACTTCTAATAGAAACTATGTATTGTCATAATCTAATAAAAAAAAGAGGTAAATAAAGACAAAATATATATACATTTTTGGTTTTCGCTTGTTGTTACATATGAGAAATTCTACTAAGAATTCATTTAGCAAAATCAAATGTCTTGGATAGGTCAAGTTACTTTATTTATAGTCAGAATCATGTCATGATTTTTCTTAACTTGACTGAGATTCATATACAAACAAAAAAAGGCATTGCTAACCGTTTTGATCGTATAGAGGAAAATAAAAAAAGTAATAGTTAATTTATCCATGATTATTAAAGAGGACAGGATAAGTAATTCACCCACAATTTGGGAAGTCCAAATTAGATCTATTGATTTTTTTGTACCTATGTATTTACATGAACATTTGGTAATGCTTTCATTTCTATAGGACCAACCAAGTTGCCAGTCTATAAAAAACTATTAATAAGGAAATGAAAGCTAATCTAAATTAAGATATATTAGGATTGTAGGGCTATATGGACTAGAACCATAGACCTTCTCAGTAAGCCAAATAAATATGATTGTTATTGAAATGATTTGAATTGCATTAAAGACTCAACATGAATTTTGTTGCATTGCCTTTCAGCAATTGATGTAACAATCAGTTACTCCACCATATTTTATCTATAGAGTAAGGTAATGAGATGGCTCTATGTTCTCTGATTCATTATTTATATTCTGATATAGGAGCAATACCAGAGTGTTTCAACAAAGTACATTGACTTTCATTTGCCTTCGACCTAGATTTTTCTAAGTTAAATGGAATCTCTATCCCCTCACTGGACTGGAGATATTGTTGAAGGTATTTACACTTAAAGAAACATCTAAATATTGAGGTAATTGTACATGTATTCCAAGATTGGAAAAATAGAAAGCACAGGTAGTCACAGATTATCCAATCAAGATATAAACATTGATCAATTAAAATTAGAATTCAGTTATTTCAATCAATTTCTCAATTTGAATTGTTCATGTGTGTATCCCTAGTTCTCGCAAGTGAAAAGTATGCAGTTGAAGCTTTTCTATAGCCATAGTAAAACAAGAAATAAACTGAGACAAATATATCAACACTCTCACAGCATCTGGAGCATCTATGTCTTCAATAATATATAGAAGTAATAATCTAAATAACCAACAGCACATGACATGATATTCTTATTTGTGTACTTGGACATAAAGATGCCTTAGGAATCCAACTTGCATCATTTTAAGCCTAGTTCTAATTTAAAAATAAAATATTGTCTGTGTCAAAAAAAAAAAAAGTTTATGAAACCTGAGACATTTCTTGCAGCCACTTCAGTCGCACAGCGTTTCCGTTCTTCCATACTGGATCCACCAACAACAAATCCTAATACATTTTTCCCACCTTCCTGTATAATATATATCACACAACAGTTGGCAAATCCAAAATATTCATAGAAAAGAGGGCATATTACATTGAACAACTGTGCAAGTCAAATCATTTTCATCTGAAAAATATCTTACAGTCATATGGCAGACATTTCATATGCAAAGATAGATTGTGAATATACTGCCATTGAATCACAATGTTAGAAATTAGGGCGAGACTTGACACCAGATTAAGACCAATCTATTCAAACTAAGGTTAAAAAGTTTGTCAAATAGAAGACAAGAAATACTAGAATTTATGAGTTATGAGTCACATATTTGTAGTAAACTCAATTATTTGACAGGTATTTTAGGGAGAGTATTTACATACCAGGTCCAAATTGATGCATTCATCAAGCCAACGCAGTGTTCGATCAACAGAAGTTTTATTTCTCTTCTCAGAGACCCAAGCAGGCACCTCATCTGCCATACTGGCCCATAGATTGGGCATCAATGATCTAATCATTTCCATGTATGCTGACGGTTTCACCTGAATGAAAAAGTGAGGGAAGGTGTTAAATAAACAAAGGTGTAGATTATGTTGCTACAATGCATGTCAGAGAAGATAGTTTCATGCTAAAATGGAGTACCAGTCGACGACCAGAAGGCGTTTCAAAAGATGCCCCAAGCTTATTGGTGCCATCACTCTCAGGTAAGCTCTCTAATGAATCCCTAGCGGAAGCTATAAAAAAATGATCATGCAGTCCCACCATCTGATGCAAACCTCCAATAGTACAGATAGTTTTAGTTGCAGGGCAATCAAAACTGCAAAGAACCTCCCAAATATCCGACAAATGTAAGAAATTTTAAGCAAAATAAAAAACCTTGAAGAAGTAAAGCAAGCTTCTATGAGACTTTATTCAATAAGAAACTTAGTAAAAGCATAGTTCATAAGATAGAAGAAAACCCAATAGATCATACTGAAGTCTAGAAGAAAAAAGAAAAAAAAAACTAGTAGAAGATACTGAAGTCTAGTGCAGTGGGTCATGCCCAGGCATACCCAGCCCAATACAACTAGAAATTGATCCAATCAACATGGCTGAGGATTGGGCAGATCAAGGCCACGCACGGTCATCCTTATCATGCTTGGGAAGCCCATAGGACTACACATTTAGGAATAAAAAAATTGAAAGAATAAAATTACAATTGAAATGTCTGAAATATAAAATATAATTTTCACAATTTTCAAATATTTTAAGGGTAATTTACTAAAATTTTAAAGTTTATAATTATTTAAAAGGTAAAGGGAATTATGTAAAAAGTTACACATGAAAAATCAATAAGAACAATGTTAGCCCCACATGGCCCAACTTCATGTCGAGCCAAGCATGGCACATGGGTCAGGAGGTTAGCATCAGAAATGGACCCATGAGCTTCCCCTTCTGGGCATATCCATGTTGTACCATGTTGAGTCGCACCATAGGCAACCTGGCTCAATTGACACCTCTAAGTCTATGTTTACATAAAGTTAGATGCTACTAAAATAAAAACTTGGTCATGATCTGGTCAATAGATTTGTACAGAAAAAGAAAGAAAATGGACCAAGGAATATAAGAAAACAAACACTTTTGTCAATAAGTAGCTTAAGGACATTAGAAATCTTTTTTTATCTACACTAATATTTCCTCTTCACTCATTGGTCCAAATGCAATTCTTATTATCAAGATTAAACCTCAAAGGTCTTTGATTCCCTATATTATGTATAAATGACTTAACTTCCGAAAATGAGTTTCAATCGTGGTGAAGAGGTTCAGTTCGTTGGTTGTAAAAAGGAAAAAGAGGGTAACATGAAAGATTCATCAACAGACAAAGAAAGACTGCAGAAATGGGCCCTAGGGATGACATTTCTAATACTAAATATTCGGGGAAAAAATGAAATCTGTCAAAGAATCAAAAACAAAAGATGCAACAGACTTAAAACTAAAGTGCATGAATCACAATGATTACTTGTGGACTAACATATAAATACAACTTTATATAGTGGGATAGTTTCTCATACTTAGTAATAGTATTACATGTTTGCCTGAATTACTTGTTTAGCATTTAGTCCATTCCTCAATCTTCTACTTTACATCTCTAGTGTCTCAACAATTTATGCTTATTGAAACAAGGTTGCAAGGTTTCCCAGTGACAACACTAAATATGTGATTCTTTTACCATCGAATCAATATAACTTCACAGAGAAGTAGGAAATTACATAGCAATGTATAAGCCACACAAAATCAAAAAAAGAAAAATGTTCTAAAACTTTATAAATTCTCAAGCTGTAGTTACACTACAAAAAAAAAAAAGAAGAAGATTTTAACCACAACTAATATTAACCAGTCCGCACTAAAAAATTTTATGTGAGAAACTTGCAAAAAATAATTAATCTGTGATAAATATTGTTACCACAAATTTTTGTCGCTGCTATATCATTTAGTGACAATACTAAAATAAATTGCAATGAAAAAATTGTCACATTTAGTGACAGATCCAATTAATACTTTCATTAATAGTTTTAACTTTATTGTTGCTAAAACTTTTAGTGAAAAGTCATCAAATTTTATCGACAGTTTTAATACCAAATCTAGTCAAATCTAAATCAGTTTACCATACCAAATCTATGATCATAAACATCATTTATTAGTTAATAGTCGCAGTATCCCCTGCTCTGAATGAAAAGAAAGAGTAAGAATAAACAAATTCACCTTGAGTTTTAGATGCAAACGACAGAATCCAGAAACTCCAAAAAATCAAAGGGATAACACTTGTGAGTTCAAACTGTCACTACAAGAAGCCCAAACACGAATTACATAGGTAAGTCTACGGAAGTGCTAAAGAAATCTGCCTCAATCGCAGATAACACCTTCAAACATTAGCACAGCTTTTGAGATGGCACTTCACTATACCGCATCGCACAATTAAAACGATAAAAATCAAATCTTTAACAACCGGACTGTAACTGCGCAGTGCAGCATCATAATTTCAACCAAAATCAGCGTGAGACGCTAAACAGACATTTCGTCGAACATCCTTGGTGACAGAATCAGAGCGAGACTTACAAGTGGATAGGGCTGACATGAAGGAGGTAAGAATCGGGGGCAGGGAGGTCACCGAGATGATCACGCGAAATGAACGCCGGGAGGCCCTTGATGGTCGAGATCAAGAAGGAGGGCGTTTCGATGGGTGCGGCGGAGCTACCGCCGATGTAGAGAGAGCCTGCACGAGCCCTGCCGCCGCCGCACGCCTTCGCCGCTACGAAGCGCATCCTCGTCCCTAATTTTGGGTAGGCGAAGACTGAGAGGATGGACCTTGGGCTCCTTTGTTATTGAAGGTTGGCGGGCATCCGAGAGGGTTTGCATATATTAATTCATGTCCTCTCGGGACGGTTGGTTGACTTAGAGCGCGCCGCATAAATAGAGATTAATTTTCGATATAAAATTCAAAATTTTTATTTGGATTAAAAAAAAATTATTATTTTTTATCAAATAGATGAAAGAATATAATTTTTCGGATTTATCTTTCTTCATTATCATCGAAAAGAAAAATATAAGAGATCATTAATTAATTTGCACCCATGTATATATCCATCCTTAATTTAATTCGAATCTCATCCTCTTAATTGTTCTTTTGTTTTTATATAGTTGGTATTAAATATTTAGATCTTCAACTCGATTAATTCCAGAAACAATCGATCTGATCGAACAAAAAATTTTCATCGATCATCAAAATAAATCAAAAAGTGCTCACAGTAAATGACTCGACGATCCATCATTCTAAAATTTGTCATCCCACTAAAAAAAATCCTACGGTGTACTACTATTGAGATTGAATCAAAGATATTTGAGATATTATATGAACGCTTTGCCACTGCACTATAGTTGAGGCCTCTTAATTGTCCCTTTTGTATTTTATCAATGCACATGCAATATAAAAAGTTAATTAATACGGTGGATGTAAAGGAAAGTCACATGGTCAAGTTAAGTCGATAGTCAAGCTAAGATGAAAATGATGAAGAGACTCAACCTCAAAGAGATGTCTCTTCATACTATAAAAGTGCATTATTTGATCTTCCCTCCGTGAGGTGCAGGCTCTCATTTCCTTGTTTAAAGATAAGGGTAGAAGCAGAAAGGACATCAATTAATCTTCTAACTTTATATCTCATTTTTCTTCGATTTTCTCATTTCCTTCACTTTCTAACTTGAGCGTTGGAGATATCTCACCGAGGTAACTCTCGACCCCCATTTAACACGTTTCAAGTGCTTCCAAGTTTAAAGTACTTGACATTCCAATCGATCTAAAGGAGATCGACCTAAGGACTACTAACTTCTTGAAGTCCTGTGTACGCCCAACCACCCGAAGTTCTGTGCACGCCCGATCTCCTAAAGCTCAAGTGATGATTGATCTCTTGAGACTCAATTGAAGCTCGATCTACAAAAGCTTTGTAGAAGAAGGTCAACTGAACTAGATCGACTTATTGATGACCGATCTGATTCGTACCCAGTCAATCGAAAATACTTGATCGTGGGTATTTTATTGAGTCATTCCATCCACTAATCTTGGACTGCAAAATTATAGATAAACGAATAACCTATAAGAAATTATATATTTGTAAGGACATAGAAAACTTTAAAAAATATACAATGACTAAGAAAAAGACTAAGAAAATAGTGAATAAAGCTAAGAATGAAACTTTTAAACGGTTATATCAAAATTAGATACAAAAGTATGGGAAAAAGACAGTGAGAGTGAGAGAGAGGAAGATAAAAAATCTTATCCAAATAAGATGCATTAAAGATGAATACATAGAATACTAATAAATGATAGAGAAATAAAAGAGTGGCGGAAGAGGTATTTTCATTAACTTTTTAATGAAAGTTTAAACGATCAACTTAACTTGGTTAATTTAAGTAGGTCAAATGAACATAAAAATTTAAATTTTTAATCATAGAATTCAAATTTTAGAAGTAGAATAAACTTTAAATGTGATGCAAAAGAAAAAAATCATTGGATTAGATAATATTCCGATAGAGGTATGAAAGTGCTTAGGAAAATAAGGTATTGAATGAGTTATAAAATTACTTGACAATATATTGAAAACAAAAAAAATATCTGATAACGAAGGATAAATACTTTAATTCTCTTATATAAGAATAAGAGGGATATACAAAATTATGCAAACTATAAGGGTATTAAAAAATGAGTTATATCATGAAACTTTGGGAAAGAGAAATAGAAAAAAAATTAAGCAATGAGATCACGATTATAGAAAATCATTTTGGGTTTATGCATGAAAGGGCGACAATAGAAGCTATGCACTTCTCAGGCAACTAATTGAAAAGTATCGGAAGCAAAAGCAAAATTTATACATGGTATTCATTGACTTAGAAAAAACTTATGAGAGTCACAAGAGAAATTATATGGAGTATTATAGAAAAGAGAGGTATTACCGTAACATATATTGAACTAATTAAGAATATATATAAGGAAGTAATGATCAGAGTGAAGAATTCAGACAGATTAACAGAAACATTTCCAATAAAGATAGTATTACATCAAGGATCAACTCTAGGTCCTTATTTTTTACACTAATCCTCAATGAACTCACCTGACACATTCAAGATATAGTACCGTGGTGCATGTTGTTTACAGATGATATTATTTTGATAGATAAGACACATGAAGGAGTAGATACTAAACTAAAATATTGACGGAAAATACTACAAGTGAAAAATTTTAAACTTAGTAGAGTAAAGACATAATATATGAAATTTAAACTTAGCAATATTAAACGTAATAAGACAAATGTTAAGATAGAAAATAACAAGTTGTCTGAATGTGATTGTAAAGTGCCTCTAAAATTTAAATGAAAGTTCTACAAAATGACGGTTAAACCTGTTATATTCATTACAAGAAAAATAAAAAATAGCGACGAATTAACAATTCGTCGCTAAATCTAGGAGTTTACGACGAATATCTTCACTGTCGTAAACAATATTACTTTTGCGACGAAATAGTAATATTTCATCTCTAATATAAAAAATATTAGCGACGTATAATTTTATTTCGTCGCTAGACTACGAATTCGCGACAAAATATATTTTATGTCGCTAATATATGAAGTTTTGCGATGATATTTATATATTCATCGCCAATAATAACAGTCGAATTGGCGGCTCGACTGATACATAGCGACGAAATAAGTAATTATTCATTGCAAACTATTCAGTCGAGTGTCCAGTCGAGTAAAGTGGATTCTGTAGACCAACATTTTTTATTTAGCGACGAAAATATGTATATTCGTCGCCAATAATAGCAGTCGAATTGGCGACTCAACTGATACTTAGCGACAAAATCAGTAATTATTCGTCGCTAACTATTCAGTCGAGTGACCAGTCGAGTTAACTCGATTCTGTGGTCAACTAAATTATCGACAGTCGAGTGGTTGATACCACTAGTTGACTGATGTGCCTATTTTTGCGATGATATGTATTGTTCCTCGTCAATATGTCATATATTAGCAACAAAAATTTAATGTTTCGTCGCTAAGATACGTAAAAAACCCTCGTCGTTGTTGATTTTCCCCAAAAATCCACGTGACCCCTCTCTTCCTCCTCTCTTCCGGCGATTCCCGCTCCCGACGTTTCTTCTACTCCGACTCACCTACTTCAGCAATTCCTCCGCTTCCGTCCGCTCTGACTCCTGCTGGTTAGTCTCCGACGTTCTGCAGCTCCGACTCCCTTCTCCGCTCCGACGTCCTGCCACTCCGATCGACTCCCTTCTCCGCTCCAACGTCCTGCTGCTCAGACTCCGACGTCCTACTAAACTCGTCTCCGCTCCAACGTCCTACCGCTCAGACTCTGACGTCCTTCTCGGCTCATCTCTAGCTCGATCATCTTTCGTCTCAGCTTCGGCCTTCGACTTAGGTTTTCTGCTCGACTAAGTAATTTTCTTAAACAATTATGCAAACTTCAGTTTATAAATTGTGCCTAAGTTGATTGCAAGCTAGTGATAGATTTGTTCAAAATTTAATAGATGTATGCAATAATTTTTGAATTTGCTATGCATTCATTAAGGTACACAAATCTATTATAGATAAGTTGATGATTACTTAACTAAGTCAGCTCATATATAGTTATATCTATCTACCTTTTCATCTCTATAGTTTTAGCTAGAAGCAAAAAGACATTAGGATGCTAGCAATTCTCCATGGGTGCAATTCTTTTGGTATATATGCACATACTCTTTATATGCCATTTGTCGGTATAGTAAGATATATCAAGTTTATTGAATAATGGTACAATATTTTAATTCTCAGATTAAATAATTTGACAATTAATATATGTTTCACCAGGGTTTAAAAATATGGATAAAAGTTGGATAACAATTTAGAATCGGATTAATCTTGAATATATAAATGAGTTGAATCAGTTTATAAGTATGACAGAAAATTACATGATCAGTCTGAATCTATCAAAAATTCATTGTCCATGTCGACGGTGTGGCAATTTATTTCAATATGAATTAGGTTATGTGCGATGACATCTTTATAGGTGGGGATTCGATAGATTATATAAAGTCTGGAACTTTCATGGAGAAGCTTCTACATCAGTCGGTAGTATAAATATTGTCAATCTAGATGGAAATAATTTCGATGTTGAAGTAGATGATTTCGAAGATGATTTTGAAGACATGTTTACTGATTTAAGAAATGTGAAAAATCTAAACAACAATGAGCTTCAATTAGATGATATCAATGTAAACACAAATGTAAATGATTGTAAACAAAGTTATACTTCAATGTTGAAAGAAGCACAAAGAGAATTGTATCCCAATTGTACTAATTTTTTGATTTTCAATTTTGTGGTGAAGTTAATGCATGTGAAGGTGTTAAATGGCTGGAGCAATAAATATTTTGATATGTTACTTTAGTTATTGCAAGAGGCATTTCCTAAACCGAATGTGATTCCAAACTCTTATTATGAAGCCAAAAAATTATTGAAAGAGTTAGGATTGACATATGAAAAGATACATATCTGTAAAAATTATTATATATTATTTTGGAATGAGCACGAGAATAATGATGCATGTCCAGTGTGCAAAGAGGCTAGACACATGTACGAAGGGATGAATAAGAAAAAGAATTCTCACAAAATTCTTCGATATTTTCCTCTGAAATCGAGACTTAAGCGATTATTTATTTCGAAGCATACGACTAAAGAGATGAGATGACATAAAGAAAAGCGAGTTGAAACAAAAGGTGTATTAAGACACCCGACTGATAGTGAATCATAGAAAGAATTTGTCAATGCACATGAAATATTTGCAAGTGATCCACGAAATATTTGTTTAGGTTTGGCTACTGACGGGTTTAATCCATTTGGAAACATATCAAATGCTTATAGTATGTGACCTATTATACTTGTGAATTATAATTTGCCACTATGGAAAATGATGAAGCCACCATATATGATGATGTCTCTTTTAATTCCTGGGCCTAGATCATCTGGCAAAGAGATAGATGTATACCTATGACCTCTAATAAACGAACTAAAAGAGCTATGGGATGATGGGGTGGAAGCATATGATGCAACGACTGAATAAATATTTCAATTACATGATGCTGTGATGTAGACCATTCACAACTTTCTAATATATGGAACAGTTTCTAGATGGAGCACAAAGGGCTATAAGTCATATCCAATATGTCTGAATGAAACCAAATCTCAAGGATTAAAGAGTAAAATATGCTACAATGTCACTGTCGATTCTTGAATGTGCAACACCCATGGCGTAGAAATAAATATTTCAATGGAAAGGTTGAAAAAGAAAGACCACCACGAGTAATAAATGGATATGAGATTTTAGCGCAGTTAGATGCGTTATCCCAAGTGACATTCAGTAAACATCATTCATTCAGTAAAAAATGACAGCGATCTTCAGATGATACAAATTGGGTAAAGAAGTCTATATTTTTTGAGTTACCATATTGGTCAGATTTAAAGTTGAGACACAATTTAGATGTGATGCATATTGAAAAGAATATTTGTGATACTTTAATTGGTACATTATTAAATATAGATGGAAAGTTAAAGAACACTCTCAAAGCAAGATTAGACTTGTAGGATATGGGGATAAGGAGTAAGTTGCATTTACAGCCGATTGGAGACAAATTTAGAAAACCCATTGCAAGTTACACGTTGATATTAGAAGAAAGACGTGAATTTTGCCAATTTTTGAAATCTGTAAAGTTTCCAGATGGTTATGCTGCTAATATATGTAGGGGATCTCGTGACCGCTAGAGGGGAGGTGAATAGCGTGTACATCGTAGATGGAGGAATTCGATCGTGTTCGTCTCTACAAAGTTTGTTAGCACAACGGAAATATGAAATGCAATAATAAAAGACGACAACACAATCACAACACGCAATATAACGTGGTTCGGAACCGAATGATTTCTACTCCACGGATTGGACTCTAAAAGCCCTAGCAATGCAAACACGCACTACTAATCACAAATACTCCTTCTCGGAATAATCCGGAGGTGGAGAAACCTCATACAAATGATTACAATAGTAATACGAAATACAACAAGTAAATACAATAAAAGAAATACAAATAAAACTTTACAATCAATATTTTGGAAGCTTGCTTATTTGGTTGGTTGAGTTGCACTTGGAGACCCTGAATTACACCAGTAATTTACCCCAAAACTCCTCAAAGAACCATTGTCAAAAATCCTTCCTTCGTGCTCCTTTTAAACCTATAATTCGGGCTGATTTTTCGCCTAGCAGTCGACTGATCAGGACTATCAGTCGACTGCCCCTGTAGCCGTTGTCTCACAATGACATGAAACACGTCGGATAAGTCCAACGGATACACCATCAGTCGACTGATGGTTCAATCAATCTAGTGTTCGGGCTGATCACTCGACTGGAGAACCTTCGCATGCGAGATCGAGCATTAGTCGGTGATCACCGGATCGGTCGCTCAAGCGGCGATGGGCCAAGCTCACGGAAGTCATTGCTAGGATACTTTTCACAGTCAAACCCTAGTTGACTCCCACCAGTCGGCTGACCCATGGTCCTAGTCGACTGATACACCTCAAACATGAGGTTTTAACCCAAGTATGGTGCCTCTATACTTGCTAGACCACCCTTAGCCTAGACCTAAGCCTTCTAGCCACCTCCGTCAGTCTCACACCTATCGGATCCCTCCAAGTCATCCATACGCTAGCCGTCATGTGCTTTCATCAGCTATTGTCATGCTAACAATGTCTACACTGCCAAGGCACATTGGACTTATACTGCCAAGACTCCGCTTGGACTTTACGCCGCCAACCATTAAAGTTATGCTGCCAAGACTCCACCCTTGGACTTTACGCCGCCAATATCAAACCCCTTGGACTTTCCAAATACCAAGACTCAAGCTTGGACTTCTCTTTGCCAACCCATGTTGGACTTTCCATGTCAAGACCCATGTTTGGACTTTCCTTTGCCAACCCATGTTGGACTTTCCCTTACCAAGACCCATGCTTGGATTTTTCCCAATGTCAAGTGTCCCACTTGGACTTTCTATGTCAAGTGTCCATGCCTTGGACTTTACCATGACAATCACATTATCATATGTTTTGTCGAACATCAAAATATCGCTCGAGTCAGACTCGAGTCCGGTCCATCGTGACCTGGATCGATTGCACCAATAATCTTTCCCTTTTTGATGTTTGATAAAACCACATACATTTGAGTTAGAATACTAACTCAAATCTCCTTACCAATTATCCCAAATTGGTAACTCTACCTTTCTCCCCTTTTTTGATTAACATCAAAAAGGTTCTCTCTAAGGAGGTCAATGTCTCATATCCCAATGAAATCTTACAATCTCCCCCTTGGTCCAAAAATACCTAGGATGCCTACAATCTTCCTAGTGATAAGTCTCATATCACTCAAGAGAGACAATTCTACAAACTCCTTTAATTTCCAAATTGGGTATCTCAAATCTCATTTCTCCTCCTCGTGAGAAAAAATAATATCCATCATCCCATGATGGATACCTCCCTCTAAAGGCTTGCTCCCCCTTGACCATTGCACCAACAATGCCCTTGGAAAGTCCCTAAGCCAATAGGAACTCTAAACTATCAAAAATAAGGTTCAAAGTTCAACATAGAACTTTCTCACACCTTAAATTTGATACATCATCCTAACAACTCTCCTAATCCATATCCAATGAATTTTCACTCTTTATAATGCTTCCCAAAACATATCCTAGGGTTATGAGTGGTTAGAAAACCTTACCATAGCTGAAAATTGGCTAAACATATCTTATTTTCCCGAAATCAGTATTGACAGTCGACTTTATCGGGCAACAATCGACTGCCCATCATCATCAGTCGACTGCCAACAAGGGCAGTCGACTGATAACTAAAAAAAAAATCTGATTTTTAATTATCAGAATCGAATTTTGGAAATTCATAAATAATTATACGTAATTCAAAAAATCATAAAGCTTCATACGTATAATACTTATGACCAATACAATGGGTGAAAAATGTTAGAAAAATATTTTACCTATAAAATAGTGAAATTGACATTAAGTGAAGAAAAACTTCAATGTTTTAGCTCACTTTGTATCAACTTCATCAATGGTGATTGCTATCAAAAGATAGACTTCACCAAGGTTTTCTAAAATGATTTTAAAATATTTTTGAAAACCTATATTGGATCATGATCAATGGGTTCAATGCGCATGACTTGCACATTAGCTTTCCCCATGATCCACAACATGATTTTAAATGAGTTTGAGTTCATCTAGATGCAAAAACTATGCACCTTGAACTTAACTCATATCCTATCATCTCACATGTATTTAATGTGTATCAATACACATACATGTCAATGTAATGTGAGATGTGAGTTTTGTTCATCCTAATCTAAGGCCTCATGTATTTTCTAAGGCAACTCTACTTGATTCCCTTATACATGGGACTTCAAGGCATGTCATAGTCCTTAAATCAAATTAAATGCATGAATGATCATGATATAAATGATAACACAATTAAGCATACCAATGAACATGATGTCATGACATATGATGGAATCTAAGCATACATGTCAATTCAACCTTAATCCTAAACATGATCATGACATATTAAATAATTAAATATAGATATGATGTCATGACATGTTATATGACAAATCAAGCATGACAAATAAAATATAGGGTATATAATACCTAAAATTTAGCATTAATAATCATTTGTCATTATTAAACCTATTTTGCCATATTATCAATTATTCTCAAAGTGTGCTAAAAATGAAAAATGACACACTAAGACCTCTAAACTTAAATTATGCCAATTTGATTGATTTATCAAACTTCTTAAATAATATTGGCACATCCTAAAAACTTTTAGGATTAAAAATCAAACTTATTTTCAAGGTATCCATAACCTTAAAAATATCCTAAAGTGCTAACTTTGCTATGGTTGGGTTAGCTATCCTTCCAATCAAGGTTGACACACCTAAACTCATCTAGCGTGAATCGATCACGCTCTTAGGAACCCAAAATCTATTTGAGATCCTTGGGTTAATTAGGTATTTCTTAAGGATGACCTCCCTAGATACCCTCCTAATGACCCTTCTAGGCTTTGAAGCTTTGGTCATTTGGGTTTTGCCTAGGTCAAATCTAGAGGTAACTCCCCCTTTGACCTTCTTAATGGCTTTCTTAGGTTTCTTCGAAACCCTAACCACTAGGCACACACTTTGGTCAACCTTAGGGATGACTTCCCTATTGACCTTGGTCTTTCTAGACCTAAGTTTAGTTCCATAGTCAAATGGAACACTATGATAGGTAGGCTTATCTACCTTGGACCTAGACTTGTGGCTCAAGCCTTTATTGCCCATAGATGAGTCTTGCCTCCTAGACTCTAGGTGTTGACTCTTAAATCTAGACCCTTGACTTTGACCATTTGACCATTTTATTTGGTTTTGCATAATTCTAAGTGTTTTCTCTAATTTTTCAAGTCTTGACCTCAAGACTTGATTTTTCAACTCTAATTGTCCAATTTTTGATGTTTCATTTGGTCTTTGGGCATTACCATTTCCTCTAGGCATATGTCTACCCTTCTTAGGGTTAATGCCTAAATGTTTTTCTATTTTTCTAATGCTTTCCTTAGGAAGAGTTTTTCTAGGGACATTAGTCCCAAATTTCTCCTTATTTGAAAAATTAAAACTCTTAGCACCTAGACAAAAGTATTTATTTCTAATAGCATACTCCTTATGAATAATAGCAAGATTATTTAAATTATTTCTAGCATGTTTTTTGACATTAAAACTAGAAGATGCATACTTAAAGGTTATCTTAGGGTTTGCCTTAGCTCCCCCTACTTGTGATGCTTCTTCTTTTCTCCTAGGGCATTGACTCCTATAGTGTCCCAGTTGTCGGCATTTGAAGCACACCACGTGCTCCTTGCTCTTCTTGGTGGGGACACCGACATCCTTGACTTTTTCATTGACTTTTGGTGCCGGAGGAGCTTTCTTTACTCTTTTCGAGAACTTACTCTTGTAGTGCTCGGATTCCCTACACTCAAAGCAAATTATATGATTTTTATTTAAACCTAAATTGCTTGAGTTACCTAGGGTGGTGGTTGGTGTCGGAATTGATTCTTCACTTCTTTCGGAGGTTGAAGCGACTTCTTGATTTTGTTCCGGCTTCGGCGTGGATGGTCTCTCCTCCCCCTCAATCCTAGAGGTGGAGACTTCTTCCACTTCTTCCTCTTCCGATTCGGATCCGGATATTGATTCTCTATCAATTTCGAATCCTCACTTGCTCATGAGGAAGAACTGTCTTCTTCTTCGGGCTCCTCCTCTTCTTGAGCCGGTGATGAATCTTCATGGAGCTTAGCTATTTTTTCCCATAGCTCTTTGGCATCTAGACATTCACCTAACCTAGACACAATATCGTTAGGTAATGAATTTAATATCAATTGCATTACCTTATCATTTCTCTCGAAGGCTTGAACTTGGTCTTCGGTCCATCTCTTCTTCTTAAGGTATCCATCTTTTGGACCTCTTGGAAATTCAAAACCCCTCACTAGGATCATCTAATCTTCGAAGTTCATCATGAAGAAGTTCTCCATTTGTGCCTTCCATTGCTAGAACCCTTCTTATCCATAGAAGGTGTACGGGATTGGAGTGTTGACGCCTCATCCCAATGTATCTTCGAATTCCATCTTCCCTCTAGCTTGCTCCCTCGGATGTGAAGCCGGTGAAGAGCGACCCACTCTGATACCAATTGTAGGGGATCTCGTGATCGCTAAAGGGGGGAGGGGGTGAAATGCAATAATAAAAGATGACAACACAATCACAACACGCAATATAACGTGGTTCGGAACCGAATAGTTCCTACCCTATGGATTGGGCTCTAAAAGCCCTAGCAATACAAACACGTACTACTAATCACAAATACTCCTTCTCGGAACAATTTGGAGGTGGAAAAACCTCGTACAAATGATTACAACAGTAATACGAAATACAACAAGCAAATACAAGTTAATACAATAAAAGAAATGTAAATAAAACTTTACAATCGATATTTTGGAAGCTTGCTTGTTTGGATGGTTGAGTTGCACTTGGAGATCCTGAATTACATCAGCAATTTTCCTCAAAACTTCTCAAAGAACCATTGCCAAAAATCCTCCCTTCGTGCTCCTTTTAAACTTACAATTCGGGTTGATTTTTTGCCTAGCAGTCGACTGATCGGGACCATCAGTTGACTGCCCCTGTAGCCGTTGTCTCACAATGGCATGAAACACGTCGGATAAGTCCAACGGATACACCATCAGTCGACTGATCATACCCATCAGTCGACTGATGGTTCAATCAGTCGAGTGTTCGGGATGATCACTCGACTGGAGAACTTTCTATGCCTGAGATCCAGAGCATCAGTCGACTGCCAAGCTCTGGAAGTCGACTGCTAGGGCACTTCCCGTAGTCAAACCCTAGTTGACTCCCACCAGTCAACTAACCCATGGTCCCAATCGACTGATACACCTCAAACATGAGGTTTTAACCCAAGTATGGTACCCCCATACTTGCTAGACCACCCTTAGCCTAGACTTAAGCCTTCTAGCCACCTCCGTCAGCCTCGCACCTATCGGATCCCTGCAAGTCATCCATGACTTGTTCATCCATACGCTAGCCTTCAGGTGCTTCTATCGGCTATTGTCATGCTAACGGTGTCTACACCACCAAGGCACATTGGACTTACACTGCCAAGACTTCGCTTGGACTTTACGCTGTAAACCATTGGAGTTATGCTGCCAAGACTCCACCCTTGGACTTTACGCCGGCAATATCAAATCCCTTGAACTTTCCAAATGCCAAGACTCAAGCTTGGACTTTCCTTTGCCAATCTATGTTGGACTTTCCATGTCAAGACCCATGCTTGGACTTTCCTTTGCCAACCCATGTTGGACTTTCCCTTGCCAAGACCCATGCTTGGACTTTCCAAATGTCAAGTGTCCCACTTGGACTTTCCATGTCAAGTACCCATGACTTGGACTTTACCATGACAATCACATTGTCATATGTTTTGTCGAACATCAAAATATTGCTCGAGTCAGACTCGAGTCCGGTCAATCATGACTTGAGCTAATTGCACCAACAATATATCTAGATATGTGAATGCAAATGAAGGAAAGATATATGAACTAAAATTACATGATTGTCATGTATTGTTGCAAAGAATCCTTCTAGTTGTTGTATGTAAATTTTTCCCAAAAGACATATGTAACATACTAATTGAGTTATATGATTTCTTCAAAAAGATCACTGCAAGATTTTTACACACAATGGGCATATGTAGAATAGAGGAGCAAATAGTCTTGATATTGTGTAAGATGGAACGAATATTTCCTCCGATATTATGGTTTATTTGACAGTTCATTTACCTCGTGAAGCCATGTTGGTTGGGTCAGTTTCATCACGATAGATGTATCCCTTTGAGCGATAGATGGGCAGAAAAAATATGTTCGTAATAAAGTACGACCTGAAGGATCAATTACAGAGGGGTATATTGTAAACGAGACATTGACTTTTAGTTCATTATATATGAGTCAGATTGAGACAAGCTTTTCTAGGTCGGAATGTAATAAAGATGTTCAATCATCAATATGCAAATTAAGTATTTTCTCACAATAAATAAGAGTCTTTGGCAACCAACAAAGTCTGAAATTGCCATTGTCATTGTCTAAGAAAGTACATTGGTACATTCTTAACAATTGTAAAGAAGTCGACTGATATCGAAAGTAAGTGTTTACATTAAGTTATCACTTTAATTTTATTTCATTCATAGAGTTTAAATTGATTAAGTTTTTATCCAGTGAGCATCTACAATTTATCTCCCAAAGGGTTCATGCTAATCAAGTTATGCAATATATCATGAGTGAGATTTTCCACTGTAGTTTAGGGATAAAATTGTAGCGCTAAATTTTTTTACAAATTCAGAGATCACAGATAAGTTGTATTATTTAGCAATGAGACATGATGCTGAAGTTCAACTGTATGATGCATGCATTATAAATGGGATTCGATATCATACAAGGTCTCGTGATTCATGTAGAACTACTCAAAATAGTGGGGTCAGCGTACCATCCTCTAACGATGGGGACAATTTGAATTTTTTTAGTGAGTTGAAGGATGTGGTTCAAATATTTTACTCTTTTAGGTATAAAGTCCAATTATTTTGGTGTGAATGATTCCAATGTAATCCAAAAAAAATCGTTGGTGGAAGAGTATAATCTCTTGTGTATTGACACTGCTAAAACATTATACGATGATGACCCATTCATTTTGGCAAACCAAACAAATCAAGTGTATTATTTGAATGATATTAAACGTGGAAGTCATTGGAAGGTCATGCAAAGGGTTCACCACTAAGAAATATACGAAGTAACTGAAGTTGATGAAGTATCAGACTATTTTGAGGGTGATAATATCTTGAATATGGAGCCAAACCAAGAGATTTATTCTAATGATTCAACTTCAGTAGTTGGTGAAGACTTAGCGATAACTCAACTATGTCGAATAGATATTAAGCATCAACAAATAAATATGGCAAATGCACAAGTGATATGGATATGGACGCTCAAAGTAATCGTATTGTTGAGGGTGAAGATAGTGAAATTGACAATGAGGCGGATGATTATTTATCATTTTCAGATGATGATAACGATTAGATGTATTTACATGGTATTTATATTTTTCTTTATTTATAATTCATGTATTTAATATAATCTTTTATTATACGTTAATCTATATATAATGATTTATGTCACAGCTATGCCGGTTAAGAGAATTGAGCGTCCCTTAGTTGTGCCTACGCTTGACGATGATAGTGCTCCTGCTCCTATTTGTTAGTTATGTGATTTTATATATGTATATTTTGTTTGCTATTTTTTTAACTTGTTAATTGTTAACATTCTTTGATTTATAGTTCATCCGATACGTAGAGAGACACGAGACACACACTCCGATCGGCTCAGACGACAAATCAAGGAACGGGGTAGATTACCCATTATCTTCCATAAGAGCGATGGTCACTCTATCGGGATAAATGCAGCTGCTTTTAAGATAGAGCTAGGGCTGTCAATTAAGAAGTTTGCTCTCTTACAAGCTAAGAGCTGTAGCATATCCCTGCAGACAATAAACAAATGATATATGACCAATTAGTAGTAAGTACAAGTAATTTGATATTTATATAATCAACCATCATTTGTTAATAAATTTCAATATTGGTATTTTTTCAGGCTGCTTTCGATATCAGTTTTGTCGAGGAGGCAACGTCGATAAGAAAGGAGACCGACAGGTTAATGAGTGCAAGGTATAGAAATAGTAGAAATAAGATGCTCACTCATTATAAGAGCTTACTGCATCTTCCCCCTACCGAGCGGTGACATCATATGCCAATCGAGTATTGTGAGACACAGGAAGATTGAAACTATATGTGCGATTTATTTGAATCAGAGAAATTTCAGGTAACTCAATCTATACAAATTAAAATATCTATTCAACTTATGTTTTACATTTTATCTTAATAAATTTTTATATTGTAGACACGATCGACAACAAATGCCCAAAATCGAGCACAACTACCATTTACCCATCGAGGTGACTCTAAATCATTCATCTAATATAGTTACGATGGTGTAAGTACAAACTTTATATTTACAATATATTATTTGATATTTTTAATATTAACATATTATAATATTTTTCAGACCGATTAGTCTCAGAGAAAAGATCAGATTAGTGTCTTTAATACAACCCACTGTAACTCATCAAAAGGGTGGAGTGGGGAGAGAGCTGAGGCTACATACGTAAGATATAATCGATAAAATTTAGTAAAGTTATTTTTAAATTTGCATAATTTTTTGTAAATATATTAATAATATGTTTGTTATTCTTAGGATGATATGGTGAGATTACGAGATGAACACATCCAATCACAATAAATCGGAGATGACATCGATGTTGTTCAGATTGCAGATCAGATTTGTGATCAAATCTTTGATGTTCGCTCTGGATATATTAGAGGACTTGGAAGTGGGTCAAAACCATTTAGGTCCACTTCTTCATATGCCAGTTCCTCCTCCAGAACAACTAACGCAACACTGTATGAACAACTTCAATCCACCGAGCAAAGATTAGAAGGGATGCAAGAGGAGCTAACAAAAAACTCGGGCTCAATTAGTAACACCCAAGATGAGTTGGCATCAATGAGATTAAGACAAGATATATTTGAAGAAATTCTGAATCGGCTTGCACTTGGAGCATTACAATCATTGATGCATGAGTCATCTTTAGCTCCATCTCCTCCTCCATCTTAGAGTTTATAACATTTATATTTTGAGCTATTGAAATTGTGAATTTGAATGTTTTTGCATTTGAATACTACGAATTTGTGAAATTTGATATTTTGAACTTTAAATTGGATGTTTTGGACTTTAAATTCGATGTTATATTAGTTGTTTTTAAATGTATATGTTGGTTGTATTGCTTGAGTTGTATATTGTTAAGTTAAATTGTGGTTGATATTGTATTACAGAATTTCGAATACAAATTAAATGAATTCTGAAAATATGTATTTTCATGGTTAGCGACGATTTTTTTCCCATTTCGTCGCAAATCGTCGATATACGACATCAGAAATTTGAAGTTTAACGACGAAATTACTAATTTTGTTGCTAGAGTTTGGTGTATCAGTCGAGGTGTCAGTTGATGTGCTCGCCTGCTGTAGGACATTAGCGATGAAATTTATATATTTCGTCGCAAATAAGTCTCCAGTTGAGGGTCTTCCGATTTTGTGACTGACCAAAAAATAGACAGTCGAGTTATTTCTTGCGTCAATCGACTGATATTTAGCGACGAAATATATAAATTTCATCATTAACATGTCAGTCGAGTCGCTAGTCGAGTCTCTCCCGATTTTGTGACGGGCCAAAAAAATAGACAATCGACTGCTTTATTTGCATCACTCGACTGATGGTTGGCGACGAATTTATGATATTTTGTCGCTAATATTGATGATTTTCCTCTTTCCGACATTCTAGATTTTGCATCGAAAGTTTTTTTTAGCGACGTTTTTTATTTCGTCGGTAATTTTAACGACGAAAAAGTCTTAATTCGTCGCTAATTTGTCTTTGCGATAAGATTATTACGACGACTCTAGTGACGAGATTATTTCGTCGTAAAATGTATTTAGCAGTGAATTTTTGGTATTAGCGACGAAAAAAGTTCATCGCTATTTTTCATTTTTGTTGTAGTGATTATATGACGCTAAATGTTGAGCTATGATTCAAGCACACATGAGCATATGAGAGTTACAGATATAAGGATGTTAAGATGGATGTGTGGACACATGAGTATGAACATAATAAGAAATGAAAATATTAGAGAGAAAGTTGAAGTTGCATCTATTGAGAAAAAACTTCGAGAGACGCATTTAAGGCGGTAAGAACATATGCTTAGACGACTAATAAATCCTCAAATTAGGTGATGTGAAACTATGACAAATACGACATCAAACGAGGAAGAGGAATACCAAAAGAGACTTGGTTAGTAGCAGTAAAATAAGATAAAATTTATTTAAGTATAGATAATAATATAATAGGGGATATAATCTAATGACATAGAAGAATTCATATAACTGACCCCCACTAAGTAGGATAAGGCTTGATTGTTGTTATTATAGTACACAGTTTCTTCCATCTTATTCTCTGTCCATCTGTTGTCATCTTCATCTTTTGCGATTTTATATTGCTATCACCATTAATTTCCTATTTTCACCAATTCTTTGGTTCTAACTATATTTCTTAATTGTCTCATTATTTTTGCACATCATCAAATTCATCGTTGTCTTATATCATCATCTCTCGATCTCTTTCACTGTTAGCCATCATCATTATTTCCTCATGACAACCACTTACAATACAGGAGATTATAAGTAAAGGAGATCAAGCTTGCTCGTGAACTTTCAAATTCTATAATAAGAAAGCTCATATCAATCTGGTAACATTATTCATTCTTTGAAAATTATTACAGTTTAATTGAGTAGATTAATATGCATTATCTAATTTTCTCATTATTCTTGTCTATTACATCATCATCTTATTACCTCTTATTCTGACATTATTCTTTTAATTAAATTTACTATTTATTTCATCATCAATCATTGAATTTCCTACTCATTTTCTTAAATTACTGTACATTTTAAGTTTATAATATTCATTACTTATCGAATTTTCCTTTTACCACAATGAAAAACTCCACTATCGTATAAGTAGATACTATATTTGAACTTTTAAAAGATAAACTTAAGATCTATCGATTTAGAGTGGAAGACTAGAATGATTTAAAGTTCATGTTGCTGACAACCTAATAAAAGATAGAGTCTTAAGCCCACAAATCATATATCATGCATAAATTAAATATCGTATGTGCATCATCCACATTGGAATTATCAAATGAGTATTGATAAAGTATATCATTTTCAAGACATCTAGTCTAAACTTAAATTTGAAATTAGAGCAAAAAAAAGATACTTCCAATCAAGTTAACCTAGATGTCTCAAATTTTAATGGTCAATTAAACTTAGATGCATTTTTTAATTGGATTGTCAAGATTGAGAATTATTTTAACTGATACATTATAATTGAAATTGAACAAGTACAATTTACAAAATTTAAACTCATAGATTCAATAAAGAAATACTTGTAGAGCATCTAAAGTCAATTATGGGGAAGAATCAATCTTGGGTAGAGATAAAATGAATTCTAATTAGAAAATATATTCCATTGTACTTTAGAAAATAATAATATATTTTATGGATCAATCTAGAATAATCAAATATGAGTGTAAATGAATATCTAAGCAAATTTGAAAACTTATCATTATGACACCAACTTAGACCCTAATGAATTTCTAATTGACTTCATTGATAGATTAAAATATGAAATTCAAATATAAATAAAATTATTGGCCCTAATCGCGATTGAAGAGGTTTATCAAAAGACTAAAGAGATTGAATGTTTTATAAAATCTCTTTACATGCATTCATTAAGCTTCTTAATAAGGAACAATCCCACTTATATAGCATCATTATAATTTGACAAACCTCCAATCCCAACTCCTTAGATTTGTCATCAAGCAAAAGGAGATAAATATGTAAGTCATTAGGAAAATATAAAGTCCTAATATTCAATGTTTTAATTGTGATGACAAAGGGCATATAATATCATAAATGTTCATACAGAGTCTTAGCCTTAGAACAAGAATACAAGCCCCCGGGGCTACGGTATAGTAGCAGGGCATCTAACTTGGCTCTTAGGCATCCATGATTCGATCCCCATTATGATAAATTTGTAAGATTTTTCTTCAAATGGGATGACAAACTAAGGAATTACTAAAGTTGCCCATACAAATACTTTCCTATTTACCTCCCTCCTTCATGTATAGAGCAGTCATAGGGGGCCGCTAATATGATGGTTTCATATTTCTTAAAACAAGAATACAATAAAGAAGTTGACCCTCTCGATAAACACTATGAAAATGAGAAAAGTCAAGAATAAGCCAAAGGAACTAATGTAGTCAATTGTATTCTTTCGATGTCTACATCAAATGACATATGGAAACAAATTAGTATCTTCTATACATATACAAAATATGAAAGTAAATCTTATAAAATCACAGTGGACAACTAGATTTGTATCAAATAGCTATTGAAATCTACCCATACACAAGCTTTAGGCTATATATAAGGGGCAAAGAAACCTTGAAACATAACTTCACACTTGAACTCACTTATTCATTCCATCTCTAAGCACTTCTAATGACTTACAAAGCTAAAAAAACTTCTGTTATTACGAAGATTTTAACTAAGACCTCAAGCTAACACTGTCTCTTGGAAATAATTTTCAGAGGGAGATCTACTCAGGCTCATATACTTTCAAATCGTATTAAAATGTTTAGATCATTTTAGAAAGATGCTAGAAGTATCGAAATAGTTCATTCAAAAGAAAGGGGACGACTAACCATATCCGAATAGTTTAGCTTCACCTCGCTGATGAATGTGGTCGTCCTCATACAATGCATTCGTAGTGTTGTGGATCCTTTTACAAAGGGAAGGTGGGAATAAAAAAAATTGAATTACAACTTTGAAGAATACTTTTCATTTCGCAAAAGATTGGAATCGACAATCTAGCGACCCTTACCGATCTGTTTCACGATCATTGTGAGAGAGATAAATCGTGGATGGCCTTTGACCTTGATGTGATTGGTCAGGATAGAGAAAGACCATCTGACGTTAGGAAAGAATTTTAGATCTTCTTTCGGAATCGATCCGTACTCATTTTGCAAGTGTCTTCTGGTCCCAATCAACGTGCTATCCCCTTGGGAACTTGAAGAATGCCTTTCAGAAAATAGGTAAAGTGTAGGGGGTCGAAATGATTATTTACCACCCAAATTTAGCTATATAAAGGGTATAAAAGGAATCGTTGGAGGGGTCGAACCGTATTCTTCCCGCGAGCCATTTGGAATTGGAAGCGGATGATGGCCGAACGGCTCTCTTCGTCCGTGGCCCACTGCCTCCTCCCCGCCCCCAATCCGCCGCGCGCCACCGCCCTCCCCCGCCGCCGCCACCACCACTGCCGCGCCCGCCTCTCTCCTTCCTGCTCTCTTTCGTCCGTCACTGCCCTCCGCCTCTCCTCTCCCCCGCTCACTTCTCCTATCGCCAGCCAATTCCAGGTCTGCTCGCCCTTCTGCCTTCCTCCTCCTCTTCCATAGCGCTGATGCTCGATTCGTACTACCTCTGGCGAAACTTTCACAGAGGCTGGCGGTTGGCGGCACTGGAAGGGCGATGTCGGTGGTGTGCGCGGCTTCCGATCCGGCGCAGCTAAGAAGCGCGAGGGAGGACATCAAGGAGCTTCTCAACACCACCTTTTGTCATCCTATTTTGGTATTCTGTCCTCGTTATGACACTAATCTGACTCCGAGTCTCTGAGACGATAACTGATGCTTATGATATCTGCATCTCACTTATCCAAAGTTACCTTGTGGCTAATGGCCACTTTTTTTTTTTTGAAATTATCTACTACTTATAGTGACGAGTTGTTTGCAGGATTTATCTGCCTGACTGATTTATTTTGCTCTTTCTAGCAAGTTTTCTGGATTCGATTAGGCCTTTGTGATAGTTATTTCCCTTTTGCAGAAGCATAGTTTTAATATTCTGGGTTCTAATTATCTAGCCCAATTTTGATTAAAATCAAAACCAGTTTTACTTGATGTTTATCCACAATTATAAAAAAAAATCTTACACCGTATGCATCTATTAGCAAGATTAGTGTTCCAATATGGAATTTTATAAATTCATCAAGGATTCAAGGTTATCTAGTTTCTAAATCAGTGGATCATCATTACTATCGAAAGCTTACTTTACAATTGTACAGTGTAAGGTAACATTTGATAGATCCATACATATAGGTTCGTTTGGGATGGCATGATGCTGGTACATACAACAAAAATATTGAGGAGTGGCCAAAATGTGGTGGAGCTAATGGAAGCTTGCGATTTGAAGTAGAACTGAAACATGCAGCCAATGCTGGTAATCACTCAATTGCAAACAGAATTTGAACTCCTATTGAGCTCGAGTGATGCCATTTTAGTACTACAGGGCTCGTAAATGCTCTAAAGCTTATTCAGCCTATTAAGGACAAGTACCCGAACATTACATATGCAGATTTATTCCAATTAGCCAGTGCTACAGCAATCGAGGTTATTTTCTCAAACTGTTTGCATTCCGTGCTATTCACTTTTAATCTAGCAACATTTCTTCTCTTGTAGGTACTATCTTATCATACTGAACATTTTATTTTATGTTGTGGTCTCTCAGGAGGCTGGTGGGCCCCAAATTCCTATGAAATATGGAAGGCTAGATGTTTCCGGGCCTGAACAGTGCCCAGAGGATGGCAGACTTCCTGGTGAGAAAGTAGCAATGCATAGATTTTAGATTTTTCATTAGGTGTTTGTCTTTGAATATTTACTCATTTCTGGACATTCTTTCATTAAAAACCTATTAAGGTTTGAAAAACACTTTTGGAACTAAAGACACTATTCTAGCATCATTTAGACTTGTGGACTTGTTCTGTTGAAGTGTTTCTCTGGAGAAATTTGAAATTCTACTAATCAATTGAGCTTCTCCTATTAGAAGAGCCTTTTTATAGCACTATCACAAAAGCTAAAATGCATTTTTACCTAAAAATCGAAGCTAAAGTAGATCACCAACTTTGTCCAATATAAGCTAAGTAGATCTCATGGTCATGATGTGTTTCTATTTTATATCCTTATTCGTGAAATTATGCAGATAGATGCTTCAAAAATGAGCATCTGTTTAAGTGTCCTAACATTGAGTTATCTAAAACACATTCAAGATTTGAGATATAAAATTTGTTTCAGATGCTAGCCCACGCTCACCTGCTGATCATCTTCGAGATGTATTCTACAGGATGGGCCTCAATGACAAGGTCTAGTATCATGGAGAACTTTTGCATGGATTGCTTGAGAAGATCTCTCTTAATCTTCTTGTATTTGTGCTGCAGGAGATTGTGGTCCTGTCTGGTGCTCATACACTAGGACGGTCTAGACCAGATCGCAGTGGTTGGGGAAAACCAGAAACCAAGTATACAGTATGTTGGCAGCTTTTTAGCTTGTTTGATTAACAATAACTGCACATTTGGTTTGCATAAATAATGATTCTATTTCTTATGAATTTTTATCTTACGTTTTGTTTGAAAAATATCCCAGATTCAAATTTCTACGAAAATAGTTATCCTGTAATTCATCTTAGTCATTCCTTCCACAGACCTCACTGATAGCTTTTTTAACTTATCATATTTGTTCTTTTTACGAAAATTTGCTAAAGAAACTTATTTTCTGCTAGGATATTTTGGTCTTGTGAGGCTGTCCAATGTCTACTACTTGACAATAAATCATCCATTCCATGAATCAAATTATGGATTATATATTCCTTTTCCATCTCTACTCTGTTTCATTTTTTCAAGAAAAATTATTTTTATTCCCACTCAGCTCCATTCATGAACCAAACATAGTGATTTTCGTTAAATAGCAAGTATTTTATTTTGAAGGAGCAATAGTGACTGTTGTTTAAGGTGATGATCAATAAGAAATCTTCTACCTTATCATCTTTGAAATCTTTCCAGTAGAAAATTTTTCTTGGATGGCATAAGTTCAAGGTTCATGTCATTTAATTAAACAAATAAATTTTACTAAATGTCACTTCCAAATTAACATCTTGAAACAAATTTAGTTGCCTTGATATGTTTGGAGGATAAACTGACAAAACCGGAAACTCCTGGAAAACCAGAAAAATGGAAGATGCAATTACGCTGTATGCTAGCAGTGCAGACAAGTTACGCTCTTAAAGTTTTTCCTTTGATTTTTTTTTTTCCTTTTGCTTACTAGATGAACTATTTTGTAATCTTCTTTGTCTACCGCTGAAAAAAAAAAGCAATTCAAAAGAGGTTTTTAATTCTCTTTAACATTCCTACCTCTGTAGTAAATCACGGGGGAGGGGGCTATGCCCCTTGATCCGTTGGCTAAAACAACGGAAGCCTTTTGAACCTGGGTGAAGATTTTAGATCCCACACCGATAATCGATCTCTGCCCATTAGCAGCATTTGCACTGCTCTAGCCAACAGGCCATTCCGAGGGGACATCTCTTTAACATTCCTACATTAACATTGATCAATGCTCGTTTTTAATTAACTTTCATCCATTAAAGATAATTGAACAACAATAATATTTGGCCTTTAATTCTCTTAAACATTGCAAAGTCAACATTAACTAGGCAAAAAGCATTATAGGAAGTGGTTTTACCTCATTGCTTCATTCTGGGCTTAATCAGAAGCCTTTTCCCCTTATTCCTACAAGCTTTTGCTACAATGTTCATGCATCTCCGGTTCAGTTTTTTGACATGCTTATCAATATGAAATGTTCGTTTGTGACACTCCAAGTAGCTTGCAAAGTTGCATTGATGTAAGCAATGAAATGTTTTATTTTTTACATTTTTATTTAGATGGAAATGATAATATTAGGAAACAGAATTGCTTTTAGTCAAAGTATAGAATGTTTTCTTCGTTCTATGTTTCAAAGGATTCTTCTTTGCTGAGAACACAGTTAACATTCTTTTCATAAATTTGCTAATATCACTGTTTGATTTGTCAAATTTCTTGATAGAAAGATGGGCCCGGTGCACCTGGTGGGCAGTCATGGACAGTGCAGTGGCTGAAGTTTGATAATAGTTTCTTCAAAGTATGTTTCTTCCTGATCCCTCTATGGATCGCCAAGAGTTTTTTGTCAGCAAAATTAACTTCCAGAAACCCTTAGGAAATCAAAGAACGAAAAGATGCAGACTTGCTAGTTCTGCCGACAGATGCAGCCCTATTTGAAGACCCAGATTTTGCGGTAAATACGCAAGTTCTTTCTTAACAAGTAACTATTCTACCATATCCCAAAAGCATCCAACTTACTTGCTCTATTATCATACATGCGATCTGTAGGTCTATGCCACTAAATACGCAGAGGACCAGGATGCATTTTTCAAAGATTATGCTGAAGCTCATGCTAAACTGAGCAATTTAGGTGCCAAATTTGATCCTCCAGAGGTAGTATTAACACTTAAAATGATAATTAAATTTCTTTTTCACAAAATCTGTGATTTTGTCTGAGCCATTTCCTTCTTTTCAGGGGATATCTATAGCTGATGACTCAAAGCCTGTTACAGCAGCAGCAACTGCAGAGCCATTTGTTGCAGCCAAGTATTCTTATGGAAAGGTACAAGACTATCTCGACCTGCCTTGCTTGCTCAAAATGTGAATTTCTTGAAAATTGAATACGGTAACTGTACATATTCTTGGGAGAGTGGAATAGAGAAGAAAAAGCTATTCATTGCAATACAGCAAGGAATAAATAACAAGGATGATTGTTGTGATTATAAAAAAAAAGGAAAATATTTAGGATTTTTTTACGAGTTGTCTAGAACTGAGAGTTTTAAATATTTAGGATTATTTTTGTAAGATGATAGAGGGATTGAGAGAGATGTCTTATGTAGAATATAAGTAGGATGATTGAAATAGAGGAGGATATCAGGTATTTTATGTGATTGTAAAGTACCTTTAAAATTTAAAGGGAAGTTTTACAAAATAACGGTTAAACTTGCTATGTTAATTATATGAAGCTGAATGTTGGACTATGACTTGAGCACATGAACAGAAGATGAGAATTGTAGAGATGAGAATATTAAGTTAGATGTGTAAACATACGAGGATGAACAGAATAAAAAATGAGAACATTAGAAAAAAAATCGGAGTTGCATCTATTAAGAAAAAATTTCGAGAGATACGTTTAAAATGATACGAATATGTACTTAGACAATCAATAAATACTCCAGTTAAACGATGTGAAACTATAACAAATACGCGCATTAAATGAGGATGAGGAAGATCCAAAAAGACTTACTTAGCCATAATAAAATAAGTTAAAATTTATTTAAGTAAAGACGATAATATAGTAAGGGATAGAGTTCAATGATGTAAAAGGATCTATATAGTCGATTTCATTCAATGGAATAAGAGTTTTATTATGAATCATCTAAAGATGCTGAAATTTGGCTTAGAAAAAGTATCTAATAATATACCAAACTTGTATGTGAACTGCAGAGGGAGCTCTCTGAGACGATGAAGGCTAAGATCAGGGCAGAGTACGAAGGATTTGGCGGCAGTCCAGATAAGCCTCTCAAATCTAATTACTTTCTAAATATCATGATCTTGATCGCAGGATTGGCCTTCGTGACATCGCTAATTGTAAACTGAGTATTTCTTTTCCTCCTGTTATGAAAGTGTTTTTATAAATAATAATGGACTGAATTCTTTTTTATTTGGAAGTGAACAAATTAAAATTTGATTAAAATGTGAAATGTGGATATGAGAGACAGTGTATGTTATTTGCAGATGAAATTATTTTGATAGAAGTGAAAAGTTTAGACTTAGTAGAGTAAAAACAAAGTATATGAAATTTAAGTTTAACAATATTAGACGTAATGAGACAAATGTTAAAATAGAAGATGACGAATTATTTGACACTGAGAACTTTTAAGTATTTAGGATCATTTTTATAAAGCGATGGAGGGATTGAGAGAGAAGTCTTACATAAATACAAATAGGATGACTGAAATGGAAAAAATATCATGTGTTTATGTGATCGTAAAGTATCTTTAAAACTTAAATGAAAGTTCTACAAAACAACAGTTAAATCTGCTATGTTATATGATGTGAAATTTATTAGTGCAGTTTGCACTAATGGTCAAACTCAAGTTTTGATGAATGACAAATAGGTTAAAGTTGGGCTAGTTGTGGATTTAACCTCTCTACTAAGCAGAGCGGCCCTGGGCCAGGGTAAATGGGGCCCTCGCCCAAGGCCCAAGAACTGTACATCAAAAATTTGTATAAGGAAGGGCTCAATTTTTATCTAAAAATATTTTTTTTCTTTATAAAAGGGCCCAAATTTAATTGGCTTGCCCAAGGCCCTGGAAGATCGAGGACCGACTCTGCTACTAAGTGTATGGTTGAAAGACTTAGAACCAAACACCAGGCTGAAGTCTAGGGTGGTTGAGCCTGGGCAGAAAGTCCAGTTGGGTTCCGCGGAGCCTGACAACTGGCAAACGACCAAGTTGGTTGAGACTTGGTAGAAAGATCAGAGTGGTTGAGCCTTAGCAGGAAGTTCTGGTGCGTTAAGAAGTCTAAAGCTGCACAAAGGGTAAGTGAGGTAAGTCACTGGAGGAGCGAATCAGTGAGGACGAGTCTAATTTTGGACTTTAGGCACGGTCCAATCTAGACCCATTTGGATGATCTAAACTGAGGCTTGGTTAGATTCTGGTCTGGGAGACATGATCTAATTAACTTTAATTATTCTGCATTTTAGTTTATTTTATTATTATACTAAATTCTATTTTATAGGATTTAATTAGTATATGGACTAAGTTGATTTTGTAGGTAGATTTTATAAAATTACTCCTCAATTATATTAATTCCTATAAAAAATCCATTTAAATTTTTCTAAAATAATTAATTTTTATTTAATGATAATGCTTGTGAAGCCACATGAATGAAGAACTTCATCATTAAAACTTTATCAAAAAAAAAAAATTCTCGAGAAGTCTTGTGAAGCCACATGAATGAAGAGCTTCATCATTAAAACTTTATATAAAAAAAAAAGATCTTGAGAAGCCTTGTGAGTTGTGAAGCCACGTTAATGAAGAGGATAGAAATTTAATTCCTATTTAAAGGATAAGACTAATGAATTGGAGAAAGAAATTTTCAATCAACAGTGTTTCAATTGTTCAAGGTGTCTTCTTCTTCAAACAATGCTTTAATCAAGTTTTCATTCAAGCTGCAATCGTCCTTCCAGCGGCAACAATATTTCGACGCGATCACACTCTTTTACTATTGGAAGACTAATATTGAGATACGAACAACTACCACATATTCCTACGGTATTGGTAACGAAATTTTTTTATTATTTATTTTAGGGGAAGTGTAGAATTGTTACATTTCGCCCTCCCTTGTATTCAGATTTCTCTACCGAAGGTTCATTTTTGACAGAGAGTTGTAGTGGATTGCCCAACAGAAAGATCTAAGGGACCTAGGCCTTCGAATAGGAGTCGACGAAGGCTCCAAACGAAGTAAAAACAAAGGTGTTCATTTATGTTGTGATTTTTCGTTTGTGTTTTGATTTTTCCGCTGCGCACGAGTTTTCCAAACTTTGATTTAAAACGAATGCTTTAATAAAAAAAAATTAAAAAAAAAAGGCACGTGATTCACCCCTCCTCCTCTCACGTGCATTGATTCTATAAGTGATATCATAGCCAAGTTCTCTCTGAGTCGGTGCAACCACCGTAAGAGTCGGGAGATATCTTTTTTTTCGAATTTTGTGTTTTTCGTGGCACAATCTAAGTTGGGTATTGTTGCCTAAATTTAGATCAATTTTTTTTTTTCTGCTCGTTCGGTTTTACTCGAACTTGGTGCAACACCATTCGAGTCGCTTTTCCTTTATTTTTTCTCTTTCTTTTCCTACCACACTGCTACGAGTTTTGTTATTTTTGTCAATCACAGATGGCCCAAGATGAAGGTTACAATATTGCCCGTCCTCCACTTTTCAACGGGGAAGGTTTTCCCTACTGAAAGCGGAGAATGGAAGTGTACCTAAAAATCGATATGGACCAGTGGTTTGCAGTACAAACTGGCTACACACCACCAATGGATGAGGGAAATAATGCACCTTTGAACCCTGACAAATGAAACTCAGAAATGAAGAAGAAGTCTCAGATCGAGTTTAAAGCTCAGAACACCCTCCAGTGTGGATTAATGAAGGAGGAGTTGAACTGGATCAACCCAACTGAGTCCGCCAAAGAGCTATGGGATAAACTGATCGAATTACATGAAGGCGCTTCTGATGCAAAGGTAACAAAAAGGGATTTATTGTTGAATAAATTATTTAACATAAAAATGTAGGAAGGAGAATCTGCAAGTCAACTCCACGCTTGGATAAAGGAGATATTGAACGGGCTCCACTTGAGTGGGCACAAACAAGAAAATAGAGATATCATCAGGTATGCGTTGAATGCGTTCCCTAGGAATTCACTTTGGGCATCTATTATAGATGTCTACAAAATTTCTAGGAACCTTTCAAAAATTAATTTAGATGAACTTTTCTGTGAACTTGAATTGCACGAACAAACTAATGCTAGAACGACCAAGAAAGTAGTCGCTTTGTTTGCAGGTACTTCAAAAGAAGTTAAGTCAAAGAGCAAAATTCAAGAAGAATCCGAAGAAGAGTCAGAGTCAGATGAAGAGGAGCAAATGGTGAACTTGGTGAGAAAAGTCTTCGCCAAAAAGAGGAAGAAGTTTTCAAAAAGGGACCTCCAAAAGATAATGAAGCCCACCAGCAGTGAAGGTAAAAGCAAAATGATCTGCTTCGGTTGCAATAGAAAAGGACACTTCAAACATGAATGTCCCTACAAAAAGGAGGACCAACCCAAGAAGAGCAAGAAGAAGAACACTCTTCAAGCCACTTGGGACGAGATCTCGGATGACTCCGATAATGAACCTGAAAGAACTCAAGCTACCTCGCACTGATGGCAACCGAACCTGGATCGGACTCGGAGCTCGTCGAAGATTCCGAATACGAGTTGAGCCAAGAGATCGGACTCTTTGGACGGCTCAACTAAGGTATACTTATATTCAATTAATATTTTTTTAAGATTATTTCTATTTTAAATAAAAAGTTGTTTGCATCTAAATCTAGGAATGACCAGCTCCTTAAGGAAAATCAAGACCTTAAGGAGCAATTATTTAATATTAAAACTTTAACTGAACAAACCCAAAATCAAAGAATAATTGAATTTGAAAATGAAAACTCCACCCTTAAGAGTGAAGTACACGTTGATGCAATCGGCTCAGGTCATGATTGACTAGACTCGAGTTTGACTCGAGTAGTATTTTGATATTTGACATTGATGTCTGACATGTGTTGGGGAAATTGTTGGTGCAATCGACTCATGTCACATTTGATGTTTGACGATGGTTTGACCATTGTCATGAGAAAGTCTAAGTCTTGTGTACTTGACATAAAAAGTCCAAGCTTGGGTCTTGGCATGGAAAGTTCAACATGGGTTGGCAAGGGAAAGTCCAAGCTTGAGTCTTGGCATTTGGAAAGTCCAAGCGGGACACTTGGCATTGGGAAAGTCCAAGTCTTGAGTACTTGGCATGGACAGTCCAAGCATGGGTCTTGGCATGGAAAGTCCAACATGGGTTGACAAAGGAAAGTCCAAGCATGGGTCTTGGCATTTGGAAAGTCCAAGGGATTTGATATTGGTGGCGTAAAGTCCAAGCGGGAGTCTTGGCAGCATAAGTCCAATGGTTGGCGGCGTAAAGTCCAAGCGGAGTCTTGACAGTGTAAGTCCAATGTGCCTTGGCGGTGTAGACACCGTTAGCATGACAATAGCCGATGGAAGCACCTGAAGGCTAGTGATGTGTCAATTTTCGCAAGTGCACGATTGTCGTCAAGTAATAAAAATATCGATCCCATAGGGATTGGATCAATTACCGAATGATCGTGATACCAAGTTATCTAGTCAAATCAAATTTGTGGATTAAGTAAAGAAACTAAGCAGTCAAGAACAACGAATGAGAAGAACGAGCTAAAAGTCAATAATTGAGGGGAATCTCAGGATATGAGTTTCACCGCATCGACGATTTATAAGGTGTTCTCTCCTACTCCTTAGAGTTGTTTCGATAGAACCTGTCCTAAGGTAAATCAACGACCCCTTTCGAGGTCTACGCCAATTGTACCTATCAAACTCAATTTCCCTGTCATGGTATTCGAGCGTAGGTGATCATAATCAACTAAGAGGACCTGTCACGAGACCCCCGTAAACCTCCCTAGTCTTGCTACCATTCTTAGTAAAAATTGGATTTGATAGATCCATTAAGTTCATAAGAGTTCCTCTAGAGACTAAATTTCTTTTTTCATGATAGGTTTGCACACGGGACCATAATCAGCTAAGGAATCATCAATGATTCTCACAAGCCCTCATAGATACGCTATCGATACTTGGTAGTGTTAGGAATATTGGAACGGCTAGAGGGGGGGGTGAATAGCGTAGATGAAATTCGATCGCGTTTGTGTCTACAATTTCGTTAGTGCGCAGCGGAAATAGAAATAATAAAAGCAATAACGAAATAGACAACAAGCTAACACAATGATATAATGTGGTTCGGAACCGCACGGTTCCTACTCCACGGATTGAGCTCTAAAGAGCCCTAGTGATGCACACGCACTCACTAATTATAAACACTCCTTCTCGACACAAGTCGGAGGCGGAGAAACCCCTTACAATAGATCTTACAATAGTAAGAACGAAATACAAGCAATATACAATGTAAATATGAAATACAAGTAAAGAAAAGACTTTACAACACTTGTTTTGATTGCTTGAATGCTTGGTTGCTTGCTTGCACTTGGAGACCTGATTTGCACCAACAAATCGCCCCAATAGCCCTCAAGAACCGATATCTTTTTCCTCCATCACGAGCTCCATATATAGCTTCAACCTGTGCTGGAAAAAGTCTATCAGTCGACTGATCGGGACCATCAGTCGACTGATGCCACTGTTGTCGTGAGACAACGGCTAGTTCCACGTTGGATAAGTCCAACGGAACTACCATCGATCGACCGATTATGACCATCGATCGACCGATGGAGTCCTCACTCGACGATCGAGTCTCGACTCCATTCGTGGCGAATTCTCGAGCACCGGTCGATCGATCACACGATCGATCGATTGCTCGATCCATCGATCCGATCCACCTATGGCGATCGGCGCTAGGCTACTAACCCGCAATAAACCCTAGTTGACTCGGTCGGTCGACGCCACATGACCACACCTCAAACATGAGGTTTTAACTCAAGTATGGTTCCCTACTTGCTAGACCACCCTTAGCCTAGACCTAAACCTTCTAGTCACCTCCATCACCTCACGCCTCTCGGATCCTCCAAGTCATCCATGACTTGTTCATCCATCGCGCTCTAGCCTTGGTGCTTGTCGGCTATGTCATGCTAAGCGTGTCTACACCGCCAAGGCACATTGGACTTACGCCGCCAAGACTCGCTTGGACTTTACGCCAACCATTGGACTTGTCCGCCAAGACTACCGCTGACTTTACGCCGCCAATATTAAACCCTTGGACTTCAAATGCTAACCCATGTTAGACTTTCCATGCCAAGACCATGCTTGGACTTTCCTTGCCAACTCATGTTAGACTTTCCATTTGCCAAGACCCATGCTTGGACTTTCCTTGCCAACACATGTTGGACTTTTCATGACAATTATATTGTCACATGTTTTTGTCGAAACATCAAAACACATCAAAACTTCACTCGAGCCAAACTCGAGTCTTGGTCAATCGTGACCTGGGCCGATTGCACCAACAATCTCCCCTTTTGATGTTTGACAAAAACCAAATAAATAATTGAGTTAGAATACTAACTCAAAACCTTTACCAATTATCCCAAATTGGTAAATAGTCTCCAAATGTTTTTCCCAAACATTCTCCCCTTTTTGACTAACATCAAAAGGTCTTCTCCAAGGAGGTCAAAGTCTCATGTCCCATGAGATCTTACAATCTCCCCCTTGATCCAACAATACTTAGGATGCCTACCATCTTCCTAATGATAAGTCCCATATCACTCAAGAGAGGCAATCCTATACTCTCTCCCAATTTCCAAATTGGGTCTCTCAAAAACCCATCAATTTTCCAATTGATGATATATTCTCCCAATAACTTCTCCTATTCAAGGAGAAAAACACATCCATCATCCCAAGATGGATACCTCCCCCTAAAGGCTTGCTCCCCCTTGACCATTGCACGAACAATGACCTTGGAAAGTCCCAAAGACAATAGGAACTCTAAACCATCAAAATTAAGGTTAGAAATTCAACATTGAACTTTCCAACACCTTAGAATTGATACAAACCCTAAACAACTCTCCTAATCCATATCCAATGGATTTTCACCCTTTATAATGCTTCCCAAAGCATATCCTAGGGTTAGGAGTGGTTAGGGACCTTTACCATGGCTGAACATGGACTAACCAAACTACCAAATCGATCACATTGACTCATCACGACTACCACTCAGTAGCGTGATCGATAATCAAATTTCCGAATTTCAGTTATCAGAATCGAGTTTTGAAAATTCATAACTAATTATACGTATATCGAAAAATCATAAAATTGGATACGTATAATACTTATGACTAATACAATGGGTGAAAAATGTTTGAAAATTATTTTACCCATAAAATAGTGAAATTGGCACAAAGTTCAAAACCATTGAAATTTTCAATATTTTGGTCCTACTTTGTATCAACTTCATCAATGGTGATTGCTATCAAAAGATATGCTTCACCAAGGTTTTCTAAAATGATTTTAAAATGTTTTCAAAACCTTATCTTGGATCATATTCCTTGAGCTCTATGTATGTGACTTGTACACGAGCTCTCCTAATGATCCACAATGGAATTGGATGAGTTTTAGTTCATCTAGATACAAAAGCTATGCACCTTGAACTTAACTCATATCCTAGCATCTCACATGCATCTATGGTGTATAACTACACATACATGTCAATTAGATGTGAGATGTGGGTTTTATTCTCTCTAAACTAGGGTTTCATGCATTTTTCGAAGGCAACCCTACTTGATTCCCTTATAAATGGGACTCCAAGTCATGCCATAGTCCTTAAATCAATTTTAATTAAATGCATGAATGATTATGACATTTGAGATGATATAAATAAGCATATGCTCATAATCATGATATCATGGCATAATATGAAATCTAAGAACACATGACATCTAAAATAACCCTAAACAATGTCATGACATGGTATATGATAGCAATACAATTATATAAATATTCATTCATACACACAAGATTTTTCAGAAACAAAGATTTCATTTAACTTAAAATTTGTCTTTTACATTCAAAATGGAGATTGGCTATGCTCAATCTCACTACAAAAATGACAACCACAAAAAAAATCTAATATCCTCTAATCGTCCGCAGGAGGTGGCGGCGGAGGTTCGACTTCGAGTCCAGCCCGCATCATCTCTAGCATATCGGTGATCTGCTCTATGCGACCACAGGACTTCCTCCATCCTATCGAGGCGTCTGAAGGATGCACGGCTTTCGATATCTCGATGACCTAGAGTCCACCGATCGATAATCCGAAATTGGACTCCGGTACCACGGCACGGTGATGGACCACCGTGATGTTGGCATCGGTCATCCTCATCAGTGGTCTCTGCATCCTCGTGGTCCTCTGTCGCCTCTCTGGGTGCCGGAGGAGGCTGTCACGCGCTTCAGGTGGTGGTCGTGGCGCCAACTCCATCTCGTCGGCGCCATAGTAGCTAATGAGAAGTTACGAATCGATATCTGATCAGTACACCTCCGATAGCGCTCGCAGAGAGCCCCTATGGATGTTGACGCCTACGGAGTCGAGCCATGCTGTGATGATATGACCAAATGGCATATGCACTTTTCCTTGTACAGGGGAAGTGAAGTGCACAATGCAGTGGAAAATGTTCAATGCAAAGTTTATGTTTAACTGATGACGCATGACATATAGAAGAAAGATATGGGAGGCCGAATCTTGGCGGACCAGTGACAATGGCGAAAGAACACCCAACAATGACCTTGTAGAGGACATTGTCAAAGTGATAACTTCGGTGATAGGAAATAGATTCGGGCAGTGGACGAGGATAACCAAAAATATGCTCATGCATGGACTCCATGTAGATATGGGCAAAAGGCTCGTAGAGGAAAGTCCATGGTAGGGTAAAAGATAAAGGTGTCATCTGAAGGCCTACACTCGAGAAACTCCTGCAGTATCGCAGGAGTGAACTCTAACTCGCGTTTTGCAACGCGAGTGGTGTATGTAGGGTCGTCATCCACCTTTTTAAGGTTTTGATAGAATTCCATAATAAGGTCATCATTAATTGGATGCGTGCAAGACGCATTTTCATCGATCAGTAGTATGCAATTAATTCCATAACGCCACTACAATGCCTATCGAAAAGTTCCTATCGATGTACCTAACCAACATAGGTTGGTACAATCGAGATTCACTCGGGTGGATTATTCCTACGGGCTCTCCTATTATGAATGCAATGTGATGATATGACATGCAATGTCAACAATACGATTAGATAAACCTTAATTGTAATGGAAATGAAAATTAGGGCTCGGAAAGAAAAATCGTTACTTAGCCGCCATTTGAATGTGTGTCGGAGGGAAGACTCAAATGTTGAGGATCGAGGAAGTCAGGAAAGCTTGACGCGAACCCTAAATGAACAAGAGAAATAAACCCTAAATCGCTGAACTAGGGCTCCAAGATAGGTCAAATATGGAAGAGGAGAGGCTTGTTTATCAAACCTAGGACCAAGAGTTGGTCTGAGACGAGACAGCGATCGGGGACCGAAGGAAGAAGAAAGAGTTCGTCACGTGAAGACGCCAAACCCTAGCGGTTCGCGTTTTAAAAACGCGATTCAGTCGACTGATGTGGAGCATCAGTCGACTGATGGCGGTTTATTACCGGATTTACCGAGCCGATGATCGATCCGGCCGGCAATCGATCGCCAACCTTCAGAACGCTAAGAGTACCGACGATGTTACCATCACGATCGATGCGCATCACTCGATCGTTCGCTGAGCACTCAATCGATGGCCTTGGCCTCGGTGAATCACATCACCGATCGATGGACCTCATCACGATCGATGTTCGATCATCGAGTCATGGAGCTAGCACTGACCGATGGTCGATCGTATCGCTATTGATGTTATCATCGTGATAATCGTATCGATCGATATCTCGATTTCGATTGAAAATCAGAAGATCTCGATTTTATCATCTTAATTATTCCATTTTGTCACGTTAGATCTTGTATATCGAATGTATTGACGTTATACTTTTATTTATGTATTTGTTAATGTATTTTAATGTTTTATTTCATTTTTGCAAACATTAACATTCAATGATTTCCAAAACCTAACATCTCACCCTTTCTAAGTGTTGAAATACACAATCAAGATAAAAGACTTGTTTTGTGAGATGTAATCTATCCTAGACATTCCTTCCATGCAAACATATGGTAAAACATATGAAGCATGGTGAATACAAGACATCAAGTTGTGTGGTACTTGAGTATCACTCTAGATATTACCTTTACATCTTAACCACACATTTCTTGATACATGACCTTCCAAAGTGTGCCAATAATCAAAGGTACACACTATGACCTCTAAATCTAGATCGTGTCAATTTTATTGATTTTCATGTTTTCAAGATATATATTAACACAACCTAAAATTCTTTGAAATTAAGGCTCAAGGATATTTCCAAAGTAACCATAACCTCGAAAGTAACCTTAAAGTGCGCGCTTTATCATGGTTGAGTTAACTACCCATCCAATCAAGGTTGGCACACCCTAAACCCATCTTAGCGTGAATTAATCACGCTCTTAGGAACCCAAAACCGATTTGAGCTCCTAGGGTTAATTAGGTATTCCTTAGGGATAACCTCCCTAGATACCTTCCTAATGACCCTCCTAGGCTTATTAGCCTTGGTCATTTTGGTCTTGCCTAGGTTAACCTTAGGGATTGCCTCCCTAACAACCTTCTTAGTGGCCATCCTAGGTTTCTTCGAAACCATGGCCAATAGGCACAAACCTTGGTCAACTCTAGGAATGACTTCCCCATTGACCTTGGTCTTCCTAGACCTAGTTAGTGTCCCATAGTCGAATGGAACACTATGGTAAGTCACCTTGGACTTAGGTTTGTGACCCAAACCATTCTTGCCCTTGGTTGACTTTTGACTCTTAGGTCCTAGAGTTTGACAATTTGACCATTGAAATTGATTTTGTATCTTGTTTAGGGTCTTTTTCAATTTCTCAAGCCTTGACCTCAAGGCTTGGTTCTCTAATTCTAATTGCCCAATTTTAGAATTTTTATTTAAATCTTCGGCATTTGACTTTCTTGGCGAATACCTAGTCCATTTTGGATTAAAACCTAGATGTTCTTGGATTTTCTTAATAGATTTCTTAGGTATTGTTTTTCTAGGGACATTAGTCCCAAATTTCTCCTTATTCTTAAGGTGAACATTCTTAGCTCCTAAACACATATGTTTGTTATTTCTAGCATGCTCTTTATGATACATACCACAATTGCTAAAATTAGTTCTAGCATGCAGAGCATTATTTAAATATACCTTAGTTTGCCTTAGTGGCTCCCCTACTTGTGATGCTCCCTTTGCCCTTCTTCTTCTTCTTCTGGACATTAACTCCTAGAATGACCCTAGTTGGCATTTGAAGCAAATGACATGCTCCTTGCTCTTTTGTCTTGGAGAACCGGCGTCCGTTGACTTTTGTTGACTTTTAGGCGCCGGAGGAGCTTTCTTGATCCTCTTTGGGCATTTACTCTTGTAATGCCCATACTCCCTACACTCAAAGCACATAATATGATTTTTATTTGAAAGTAAAGTGTTTGAGTTACCTAGGGTGGTGGTAGGTGCCGGAGTTGAATTTTGAGCTTCCTCATCTTGATCGGATGTTGAGAGCTCTTCTTGAGGTTGCTCCGGTGTAGAGGATGGTCTCTCCTCCTCAATCCTAGAAGTAGATGCTTCTTCCACCTCCTCTACTTCTTCTTTCTCCGATTCGGAAGTTGACTCCATCTCAACTTCCGATTCCTCACTTTCACTTGAGGATGAACTCTCCTCATGGTATCTTGCCAATTTTCTCCATAGCTCCTTGACATACATGTAATCCCCTAACTTGCACAAAACATCATTAGGGATTAAATCTTCCAAAAGTTTCGTTACCTTAACTTTGGTCTTGAGCTTTTGACGTTGCTCTTGGGTCCACTTTTTCAATTTTAGGACATTCCCCTTCTTATCCCTAGGGGGTTCAAGATCTTCAATGAGGATGAACCAATCCTCTATGTTCATCATCAAGAATGTTTCCATTCTTGCTCTCCATGCCGGAAAATCTTCCGGATCATATGGAGGTGGAGTGTTGATTTCCCATCCAAGCTTGTCTTGAATTCCATCTTCACCCTCTAGCCTTTTGCCTTAGCTCCGGTTGTTAATCCGTAGAAGAGCCCGGGCTCGATACCACTTGTTAGGAATATTGAACGGCAGAGGGGGTGAATAGCGTAGATGAAATTGATCGCGTTTGTGTCTACAATTTCGTTAGTGCGCAGCGGAAATAGAAATAATAAAAGCAATAACGAAATAGACAACAAGCTAACACAATGATATAACGTGGTTCAGAACCGCACGGTTCCTACTCCACGGATTGAGCTCTAAAGAGCCCTAGTGATGCACACACACTCACTAATGATAAACACTCCTTCTCGACACAAGTCGGAGGCGGAGAAACCCCTTACAATAGATCTTACAACAGTAAGAACGAAATACAAGCAATATACAATGTAAATATGAAATACAAGTAAAGAAAAGACTTTACAACACTTATTTTGATTGCTTGAATGCTTGGTTGCTTGCTTGCACTTGGAGACCTGATTTGCACCAACAAATCGCCTCAATAGCCCTCAAGAACCGATATCTTTTTCCTCATATAGCTTGGAAAAGTCTATCGATCGATCGGGACCATCACGATCGGTGATGCCGTTGTCGTGAGACAACGACTAGTTCCACGTTGGATAAGTCCAACGGAACTACCATCAGTCGACTGATTATGACCATCAGTCGATTGATGGAGTCCTCACTCGACCAGTCGAGTCTCGACTCCATTCTGTGGTCGAATTCTCGAGCACCAGTCGACTGATCACACGATCGATCGGCTCGATCCATCACCGATCCGCTAACCTATGGCGGTCGATCGCTAGGGCTAACCCGCAATAAAACCCTAGTTGACTCGGTCCGGTCCGACGCCACATGGCACGGCCGCACACCTCAAACATGAGGTTTTAACTCAAGTATGGTTCCCCCATACTTGCTAGACCACCCTTAGCCTAGACCTAAACCTTCTAGTCACCTCCATCAGCCTCACGCCTCTCGGATCCCTCCAAGTCATCCATGACTTGTTCATCCATCGCGCTAGCCTTCAGGTGCTTCCGTCGGCTATGTCATGCTAACGGTGTCTACACCGCCAAGGCACATTGGACTTACACCGCCAAGACTCCGCTTGGACTTTACACCGCCAACCATTGGACTTGTGCTGCCAAGACTACCGCTTGGACTTTACGCCGCCAATATTAAACCCGTTGGACTTCAAATGCTAACCCATGTTAGACTTTCCATGTCAAGACCATGCTTGGACTTTCCTTGTCAACTCATGTTGGACTTTCCATTTGCCAAGACCCATGCTTGGACTTTCCTTGCCAACACATGTTGGACTTTCCATTTGCCAAGACCCATGCTTGGACTTTCCTTGACAATTATATTGTCACATGTTTTTGTCGAAACATCAAAACACATCAAAACTTCACTCGAGCCAAACTCGAGTCCTGGTCAATCGTGACCTGGGCCGATTGCACCAACAGGTAGGAGTTAATCCCTAGTTTGGATCTAGGTTTCGGGAACTTGGGTTCACTGTTAGGTACCTCCCCAAGGTTCCTTAGATTTATTAATAAGAATCTAAAACCAAATCAAAACAAACGACAATTCAAGTAGAAGAGATTCAATCAACCATCATAAATCGTGAAGGGCTACTCCCCCATCCTAAGATTACAAGACACTACTCCATAGCTGAATAAGAATTGCCAGAGAAAGAAATTATAATCCTTAACGCCATCGTTGTGTTTCCTCCGCCGTCGGCTTTGCCGTCCTCCTTCGAATTCCGCTGCCCCCCTTTAGGGTTAGAATATCTCCTCTTTTATAGCCTTGGCTTGGTCTTCAATTAAGGCAGAAATCCTCTTCAATTAAGGCGGAAATCCCGGGTTTTGCCGTGTTGTACGCAAAAAAGGAAAGGGCGCCTGCGTCAGAAAATAGGGCGACACACCCATGCCAATGGAGGGCATGGGCGTGTCGGGCATGAAACGTAGGTGTGTCGGCTAACACACCCGGGGTGTGTTGGGGTCTGGAGGGCTTGACACGGATGTGTCTCTGATGGCACGACTGTGTTATTTTGATACGCCTCGATAATTGTCGATTCTTCACCCTGTTAACATGAAAATATTCCAAAATAGTTTCTTTGTCAAAATATGTTAAACTTGACTAAAATATAACAAAATACATGACTAAAATATAAAATGGGATGAAATGCATGCATATTGAATACCTAAAATGTAACATGAATTACACACATCAAAAATCCCCGAGACCTAAACTTTTGCTTGTCCTCAAGCAAAGAAAAGGGAAAAACACAAAAGACAACTTATGTGTGGAGTTGCAAGAAACCATCTAGAGGTATAAAATCTGATCTTAATCTTATCAAATCTTTCTTAGTGGCAAAACTTGAAAGATCCCTATATAGTGCACGTGAAAAGTCGATCCAAAGGCATTGGACACCAATCCAGATTTAACATCCCTTCTATCGTGTTCCTCTCATTTCCGGCGTAGAGGCACTTACCTGCCTTAATGCATGGATCATCCTCACCTATCAACATAAGGTCTCAAAGGAGCACTTACCAAGAAGAAGGAAGGGAAGAAATTTATAGTAAACATTTCCCCAATAACTAGTTAGCCTCAAAGGGACACCTTTTAGGTGTTTCCCCAGTAACTACTTGGTCTCAAATGGGTGCTTCAAAACAATTCCAGTCCTCCTTTTTTTTTCTTTTTTTTTTTAATCTTTTTTTTTAAGAAGAACTTCTAGGAAAAGTGTTTCTTCAGTAACCAAATTGCACAGAAAAGTCCCCAATGGAAAATCGAGTACTAGACCGATATGGGGGATTTAAACCCTTTTCGGATACCTCAAACCTATAGGTCGTGTGAAAAGTGAAATAGGGTTCTTATCAAATAGGCAAAAAGGAATATCATGATCCGACCAAGGTTCAGTTATACTATGCTAGATGATATAAGAATGCAATGTTATGATATATGAAAAGATAAAAACGGAATCAGCTTATACAATGAAACATACTTCCCTAGACCTAAATTATGCAATAACCAAATTAGAAAGCTAAGAAGAGACAACATAAGCAATAAATGAAAGACATCGAAACTCACAAAATAGCTCAAGGGGATCAATGGTCACCGTCCTCGCTACTAGCATCCTCCTCTTCCCACCTACGTCGCTGCTCCTGGTAAAACTCCTGGGACTCCTGCCAAAATCTAGCATCATCCTCCCTCCTGGCGGCCTCAACGGTGAAGAACTCATCAACCCTCTTGTGAAAATTTGCTGCCCTATCCAAATACTGAGTCACCATACGATGGTGCTCCTATGTAGTCTGGGCAAACCGATCCCACACACCCATGTGCGAGGTATGCTCGACCCTGAAAGCCTCGAATGACGATCGAAATCCTGAAAAATTAAATGAAGAGTATCCTACAGAAAAATTGTCAGTAGAAAATCGAGGGGGCTCAGGAGTCGAATGGGATGACTCAGGGGCTATGTGAGATGGCTCCCTAGGTGAGAGTGATGGAGCATGAGCAATAGGGGTAGGCAAGGGGACTTGGACATCTCTGAAAAGCCAATTGGCTTCATTACGCACGGTGATCTGCTCGGGGTTTGGAAGAGGGATTTTAATTCCATTTTTCAACACCAAACGATATCCCTCTTCAAATGCCTCAATTATCTTCATATTGATACAAGCATCCAAATCCAATCTAGGGCTAGCAAGACAATATTCAAGGTTATCTAGGTTACATCCCAAAGCTATGACAATTCTAGTGATAAGACCACCTACGATTATAACCCCAGATGTGCTATTACTAACTTTAACTAGGTGTCTCGCACTATCATATCTCAAATTGTATTTGCCATAAACCTAAGGAGATGTGATATTGAATGATTTAGACTGATGATCAATAAAATGTTAAGGGAAATCAAATATCGCATTAAAATTACTTAAGAAAGGGTAAACTCATGATTCATTAATCTAAATTGGATTTTTCCTTCTTCACAATTCTTTCCTTGAAGTATTTCAGCGGATAAAGAGCTAAGGAATTCAAGAGTAATACTAGGATAAGTAAGATGATGATATGTGATAAAGTTAGTCCAACCTATTCTATTAGTCAACCAAATTATATCATCTCTAATTCCTAGGGTTGTCAACGTGTAGAAATCTATGGTTCGTGTAGAAACTATTTTTCTTTTCTCAAGCTTACTGAACCTAGATTTCATAACATCATCTCTAAATATAATTCTACACGGATGACAAGAGGGCGGAGGATCGTTACTCAAATCTTGAGCTTTTCTCTTTCCCTTGTCCTTAGCCGAAGAGAAAGCTCCTCCCCTACTCTTCACTCGCTTACTCATGGTGTTGGGGAGGAAGAGAGTCGGTTGAGTTTCCGAGCTGGTTGAGAGAGAGACGATGACTGCTCCAAGCTTGTGAACAATCATGTGAAAGTTAGGGTGTGTTTAGGGGTGTGCAATCGGTCGGTTAAACCGAAAAAATCGACCGAACCGACCGAACTTTCAAGTTCGGTTCGGTTTAATCGGAAATTCGGTTTTTTTATTCAAAAATATCGGTTTATTCGGTTTTTTCGGTTCGGTTTCGGGTTTTAATCGGAAAAATTCTGCTAATACAATGATCGATTTTATGACACGCTGTGTTGTGTCATTTCAACAGACGTACGCACAACATGTGCCAATGTGCGACACGCTGTGTTGAGATAGATAAGCGTGTCGCACATTTTACATGTGCGACACGCCTGGTTTCTCAAATGACACCTAGTTCCGCTCAACACAACGTGTACATTTCACCGGCCAGAAATCAATCGAAAAATCGGTTTTTTCTTTTTAATCGAAAAACCGATTTTTTCTACAAAATCTTCTTCATTGGAAAATTTTGGCTTTTTTAGTTAAAAAAAATTCGGTTTATTCGATTTCGATCTTAATCGGTTCGGTTTTAACCAAATGCACACCCCTAGGTGTGTTCGGGGTGGTTTTAAGGGTTAGCGGCGACACAGGCGTGCCAAAGGATACGCCCGTCCCTTTTTGCGCGACATAGGCGTGCCAAAGGATACACCCGTCCCTTTTTGTGCGACACAGGCATGCCAAAGGGCACGCCTCCCTCTTTTTTGTGCGGCACGGGCGTGCCAAAGGGCATACCTGACCCGTGTTGTATTCAGGTTAACTTGACATGCCCGTGTCGTTTGGCATAAGTGGGTCGTGTAAATCTGGTACGCAATGGCACGACAATAACACGACCGCATCAAACAGCACGGTCTCATCGTGCCAGCTTATGGGCTGCAGTTGGGTCTTGATTCGGCCGTGTCGATGAGCGACACAGACATGTTGTGCCCTATAAACCTGAAAAATGCAGAACTCAAAGTTAAAATAAAAACGAAGAAAATAAAATAAAATAAAATAAATAAAAATGAAAAAATGAAAATGGCTTGGGTTGCCTCCCAAGAAGCGCTTGTTTAAGGTCATTAGCTTGACCCCTCAATTACTCCCTAGTTGGATAGATGTGGCTCGAGGAGTGTACTCTGCTCCTCCTCCTCAATCAGCTTCGCAGGTTTGTTTGGGAAGTATTTCTTAAGTCTTTGTCCATTCACTTTGAAAATTCCAGTAGACTCACTTGATATATCAATAGCTCCATGAGGATAAATCTTTTAAACTTGGTATGGTCTCGACCATCTGAATTTTAGCTTTCCAAGAAAAAGTTTCAATCTCGAGTTGAAGAGTAATACCAAGTTTCCTTCATGGAATTCTCTACGCATGATATTCCGATCATGCCATCTCTTTGTTTTCTCCTTGTAAGATTTTGCATGTTCATAAGCATCAAGGCGTAGTTCTTCAAGTTCATTTAGCTGCAATTTTCTTTTCTCTCCGGCTTTCTTTAGGTCAAAATTAAGCTATTTAATTGCCCAATATGTCATGTGCTCTATTTCAACTAGAAGATGACATGGTTTTCCATAAACTAATCGAAACGGAGTCATTCTAATGGGTGTCTTGTAAGCAGTTCGATAGACCCACAGAGCATCGTCAAGCTTCAAAGACCAGTCCTTCCTTGACCTTGATACTGTTTTCTCCAAGATAGCCTTTATTTCCCTGTTCGACACTTCGACTTGCCCGCTTGTTTGTGGATGATATGGTGAGGCTACTTTATGGGTTACTCCATACTTCTTGAGAAGGCTTTCAAATTGTCTTTCGATAAAATGTGAGCCTCCATCGCTTATTACTGCTCTCGGTACTCCAAATCTTGGAAATATTATACTCTTGAAAAGTTTTATAACCGTTTTTGCATCACAAGAGGGAGATGGGAGAGCCTCAACCCACTTAGACACATAGTCCACCGCCACCAATATGTAGGCATTGTTATAGGAAGAAGGGAAAGGTCCCATATAGTCAATTCCCCATACGTCAAATAATTCGACTTCCAATATCGAATTTTGAGGCATCTCGTGTCTTCTTGATACGTTCCCGGTCCTTTGACAGCGGTCACAAGTCATCACATAATTCCGGGAGTCTCTAAAAATATGAGGCCAGTAAAATTCTGCTTGTAAGACCCTTGCCGCAGTCTTGTCCGTGCTAGTATGACCTTCATAAGCAGAAGAATGACAATGATACAATATGTCCTCAATCTCTTCTTCGGATACACATCTTCGATAAATAGCATCTGCTCCTTGCTTGAACAAGAATGGCTTATCCTACACATATTGCTTTACATCTGCGAAAAACTTCTTCCTCTGATGATAAGTCATATGGGAAGGTATTATCCCGCAAGCTAGGTAATTGGCAAAATTAGCGTACCACGGAGCCTTGATTTTCTTGACAACTAGTAGATGCTCATCCGAAAAGAAATCATTAATAGCAAGATCATCATCACTTCCTACATTTGTTTCTTAGTGTAGTCTCGATAGATGATCTGCAACTACGTTCTCCGTTCCTTATTTGTCTCGAATTTCCAGATCAAACTCTTGCAGAAGAAGTATCCACCGGATGAGTCTTGGTTTGGATTCCTTTTTGCTCAACAAGTATCTTATGGCTGCATGATCTGTGTAAACTATCACCTTAGACCCAATGATATAAGATCTGAACTTGTCGAAGGCGAAGACTATAGCCAAGAGTTCCTTCTCCGTAGTAGCATAATTCACTTGTGCTTCATCCAATGTTTTACTGGCGTAGTAAATTGCATACACCTTGCGGTCCTTCCTTTGTCCCAATACTGCACCTACAACGAAATCACTTGCATCACACATAATTTCAAAAGGAAGACTCCAATCTGGAGGTTGCATTATTGGGGCGGTTGTCAATGCTTCTTTTAATCTGAAAAATGCATCAAGACAAGAATTATCAAAATGAAACTCGACATCCTTAGCAAGCAAATTAGTCAATGGCTTTGAGATTTTTGAAAAGTCCTTGATGAACCGCCGGTAAAACCTCGCATGTCCCAGAAAACTACGCACTCCCTTAACATCAGTTGGAGGAGGCAACTTCTTGATCACTTCAGTTTTAGCAATGTCCACCTCGATACCGCGCTGTGAAACTAGGTGCCCAAGCACTATGCCTTCTCGCACCATGAAGTGACACTTCTCCCAATTAAGCATTAAATTCATTTCCTCGCATCTCGACAAAACCTTGACCAAATTAGATAAGCACATATCAAAATTTGCACCATATACAGAAAAATCATCCATGAATACTTCCATTATATTCTCGATCATATCGGAAAAAATTAAAGTCATGCATCTCTGAAAAGTGGCTGGTGCATTGCAAAGTCCAAAAGGCATTCTCCTGAAAGCAAAAGTACCATATGGGTAAGTAAAAGTTATTTTCTCTTGGTCATTATGATAGATGGGGATTTGATAGAAACCGGAGTATCCATCTAGGTAATAGAAATGCGAATGTTTTGCCAACCGGTCTAACATTTGGTCAATAAATGGGATAGGAAAGTGGTCCTTTCTAGTTTCCTTGTTCAATTTTCTATAATCAATACACATTCTCCACCCGGTGACTGCTCTCGTGGGGATTAACTCATTCGTAGCATTTTTTATCACGATTATTCCCCCTTTCTTAGGCATCACATGGACAGGACTTACCCATTCGCTATCGGATATAGGATAGATAATTCCTGCATCTAGTAATTTCAGGACCTCTTTCTTGACTACCTCTTTCATGGCCGGGTTCAGCCTTCGTTGATGTTCTATTGAAGGTTTATAGTTATCTTCGAGTAGAATTCTATGCATACAAACCGATGGACTAATTCCCTTTATATCATCAATCTTGTATCCAATGACGTTCTTATGTGTTTTCAGCACCTCGATCAGTTTCCCAATCTCTGCATCGCTCAGATCAGCGTTAATGATCATGGGATAAGTAGAGTTTTCGCCAAGAAATTCATACCTGAGCGTCGATGGAAGAGGCTTAAGTTCTACCTGTGGTGGTAGGTCAAGGTCGACAATCTCCAGCTCTTCATCCTCGAAATCCCTTTCGAGCCTATCAAGATAAGTTTGTTCTTGTGCTCCTTTTAGCGCAATTGACTGGAAATTGTCAATCCTGCAACAAACATCGAAATCAGAAGGTTGTTTAACAGCTTTTGAAAGGTCGAATTCAATCTTATCATTTCCAAATGCAAGTGAAAGTTTGTGGTTCTTGACGTCTATCATCGCCCCTGCAGTAGCCAAGAAAGGTCTCCCTAAAATGAGTGGAATACATGGGTCTTCATCCATGTCAAGCACTACGAAATCGGCGGAAATAATAAAGTTTCCCACCTTCACAGGTACATCTTCTAAGATTCCCAAAGGATATCTAATGGAGCGATCGACTAACTGCAAGGCCATAGTTGTTAGTTTCATTTCTTCCAAATCTAATTTCTTGCATATGGAAAGAGGAATCAGATTGACACTAGCGCCTAGATCACAAAAAGCCTTATCAAAATTAGAGTCATTAATTATGCAAGGGATAGAAAAACTACCTGGATCATTTAGCTTGGGAGGTACCATGTATTTAATTAAAGCGCTGCATTCTTCGGTAAGAGCCACTATTACATGCTTCTCAACTTTTCTTTTATTGGTTAAAATATCCTTCAAGAACTTGGAGTACGTAGGCATTTGTTGAAGATCTTCTGTAAAAGGTATATTAATATAAAGCTTTCTAATTACCTCAAGGAACTTACCAAATTGTTCATCCAATTTCTCCTTAATCAGCCTCTAAGGGAATGGGATCGGAGGCTTATATGTTCTTGGCTCTTTGTGCCACACGGCTGTGTCTTCTGGCTTGGCTGGGCCCTGCTGGCTGCTGGAGCGACTCACCACGGGTGTGTCGACTGACACACCCTGGGTGCACTTATGGGCATCACCTGCCACGGGTGTGTTGGACAACACACCCTGGGTGTGTTGTCGGCTGCCTATCTCAAAATCATTCAACACAGGTGTGCTGCTGGGCATGACCACTTCTTCAAACTCCGGCACACCCGTGTTCTTGAGCACGGGTGGGGCTTGTTGAGCTCTAGTAGGTGGTTCTGCTTTCTTGTCTCCTTCTAAAATTCTTCCACTTCTCAAACTTATAGAATTACAATGTTTAGCTGGGTTTACTTCTGAATTTCCAGGAAATCTACAGGGCATCCTAGATGTAGAGCTAGCAATTTGAGAAATTTGATTCTCCAACATTCTTGTGTGATTAGTCAAATTATCAACCTTGCTTCCCAATTGCTTAATCGCCTCGGTATTATTTTGATGTTGCTGATTGGATTCTATAACATGTTGTCGAAATGCATCGTTTATCTTCCCTTGGCATGTGATAAAATTTTTCATCATCTTCTCTAAGATTGACTTGGGCCCTGGTTGAAATCCCGAAGGTGCTCCAAAATTGTTCTGTCCAGAAGAATTTTGGTTGGCTCGATATGAAAAGTTGGGATGATTCCTCCAACCGGGATTGTACGTGTTCGAATAAGGGTTGCGACCATTAGGCTTCTGATTAAAATTATTCAGCGCATCTATTTGCTCAACCCCTGCTCCCGATGATGGTGCGTGTAGGATTTGGCAATTTGTGGCCATATGTCCTGTTACACCACAAATCTCACAAGTGACATTAAATGAGTTTACAGCTGATACATTAAAATGTTCGAGCTTTTGAGTTAATGCATCAAATTTAGCACTGAGTAAATCGAGAGTACTTACCTGGCATATTAATCGGATACCCTCATTTTGTAGCTCATTGGTGAGAATTCATTGCCGTATTCTCGATGATCTCAAATGCTTCATCCAACATTTTGTTCATGAGAGCTCCTCCTGCAGCAGAATCAAGAGAAACTTTAGTGGCATACGAGATTCCATTATAAAAAGTATAAACAATGAGCCATTTCTCCAGTCCATGATGAGGATATTGATGTAGTAATCCCTTAAATCTATCCTAAGCTTCAAATAATATTTCTCCATCCTTCTGTGCAAAATTAGTGATTTGATGACGAAGACTTGCAGTTTTATTTGGTGGAAAATACTTGTCTAGAAATCTTTGCTCCAGCTGATCCCATGTAGTTATGCAGTCCACTGGAAGAGAGTGTAACCACGCTCTAGCTTTGTCCCACAATGAGAAGGGAAACAAGCGCAATCTAATAGCATCAACTGAGGCTCCATTCAGTTTTAAAGTTTCGCAAAATTCTAAAAATACTTCCAAGTGCAGATTAGGATCTTCAGTGGGCGCTCCTCCAAATTGATGCTGTTAGACCATGGAAAGTAGAGCCGATTTCAATTCAAAATTGTTCGCTTCAATGGGGGTCTTCTAAAACTTGATCTCAATCCCCTTGTACTAGGCGCTATGTAATCCCTTAAAGGTTTATTCTCGTTCTGATCAGCCATGTTAGAGTTCAAATTTTCTTCCTGTTGTTGCTGGAGTTGTCTTCTAGCAAGGAACGTTCTCTCTATCTCAGGATCGATTTCGAGAATTTTCCTGTTAAATCTATGCATGTACAAACAGGAGAAACTTCCAAAACAAGAATTCAGAATAGACAAAAGAATAAAAATAAAAACAGAAATCTAGATTAACTAAATCACGCTCAATTCAATATTGAGTGCCAATCCCCAGCAATGGCGCCAAAAACTTGATGTGTCAATTTTCGCAAGTGCACGGTTGTCGTCAAGTAATAAAAATATCGATCCCATAGGGATTGGGTCAATTACCAAATGATCGTGATACCAAGTTATCTAGTTAAATCAAATTTGTGGATTAAGTAAAGAAACTAAGCAGTCAAGAACAACGAATGAGAAGAACGAGCTAAAAGTCAATAATTGAGGGGAATCTCAGAATATGGGTTTCACCGCATCGACGATTTATAAGGTGATTATGTTCTCTCCTACTCCTTAGAGTTGTTTCGATAGAACCTGTCCTAAGGTAAATCAACGACCCCTTTCGAGGTCTACGCCAATTGTACCTATCAAACTCAATTTTTCTGTCACGGTATTCGAGCGTAGGTGATCATAATCAGCTAAGGGGACCTGTCACGAGACCCCCGTAAACCTCCCTAGTCTTACTACCGTTCTTGGTAAAAATTGGATTTGGTAGATCCATTAAGTCCATAAGAGTTCCTCTAGAGACTAAATTTCCTTTTTCACGATAGGTTTGCACACGGGACCATAATCAGCTAAGGAATCATCAATGATTCCCGCAAGCCCTCATAGATACGCTATCGATACTTGGTAGGAGTTAATCCCTAGTTTGGATCTAGGTTTCGGGAACTTGGGTTCACTGTTAGGTACCTCCCCAAGGTTCCTTAGATTTATTAATAAGAATCTAAAACCAAATCAAAACAAACGACAATTCAAGTAGAAGAGATTCAATCAACCATCATAAATCGTGAAGGGCTACTCCCCCATCCTAAGATTACAAGACACTACTCCATAGCTAAATAAGAATTGTCAGAGAAAGAAATTACAATCCTTAACGCCATCGTTGTGTTTCCTCCACCGTCGGCTTTGTCGTCCTCCTTCGAATTCTGCCACCCCCCTTTAGGGTTAGAATATCTCCTCTTTTATAGCCTTGGCTTGGTCTTCAATTAAGGCAGAAATCCTCTTCAATTAAGGCGGAAATCTTGGGTTTTGCTGTGTTGTACGCAAAAAAGGAAAGGGCGCTTGTGTCAGGAAATAGGGCGACACACCCATGCTAATGGAGGGCATGGGCGTGTCGGGCATGAAACGTGGGTGTGTCGGCTAACACACCCGGGGTGTGTTGGGGTCTGGAGGGCTTGACACGGATGTGTCTCTAATGGCACGGCTGTGTTGTTTTGATACACCTCGATAATTGTCGATTCTTCACCCTGTTAACATGAAAATACCCCCAAAACAGTTTCTTTGTCCAAAATATGTTAAACTTGACTAAAACATAACAAAATACATGACTAAAACATAAAATGAGATGAAATGTATGCATATTGAATACCCAAAATGTAACATGAATTACACACATCAGCTAGCGTATGGATGAACAAGTCATGAATGACTTAGAGGGATTCGATAGGCGCGAGACTGATGGAGGTGGCTAGAAGGCTTAGGTCTAGGCTATGAGTGGTCTAGCAAGTATGGGGGCATCATACTTGGGTTAAAACCTCATGTTTGAGGTGTATCAGTCGACTGAGACCATGGGTCAGTCGACTGGTGGGAGTCAACTAGGGTTTAATTGCGGGAAGTTCCCCGGCGATCATCGAGTTTGGCGATCGGCGATCTTGTGATCACCGATCGATGGCCGGATCTCGGTATGAAGGTTCTCGGCCGAGTGATCGGGCTGACCACTCGACTGATTGAGCCATCAGTCGACTGATGGGTATGATTAGTCGACTGATGGTCTATCCGTTGGATTTTTTCAGCGTGGATCTAGCGGTTGTCTCACGACAACAGTGGCATCAGTCGACTGATGGTCCCGAGCAGTCGAATGATAGGTGAAATCCAGCCCATACAGCAGCTTTAAATGGAGCTCGTGGAGGAGGGATTTGGCACCGGTTCTTGAGGAGTTTTGGGGCGATTTGCTGTTGCAAATTAGGGTCTCCAAGTGCATTTCAAGCAACCACAAAGCAAGCAATCAAAAGAGCAATTGTAAAGTGTTTTTTCCTTTACTTGTAGTGCATTTCATTATTGTAATTGTTTGTATTTGTTTCTTACTGTTGTAAGACTATTTGTACGAGGTTTCTCCACCTCCGAATTATTCCGAGAAGGAGTTTATTGAATTAGTGGTGTGTGGTTGCATCACTAGAGCTCGTTTGAGCTCGATCCGTGGAGTAGGAACCATTCGGTTCCGAACCACGTTATATTCTTGTGTAATTGCATGTTTGTATCTTGTTATTGCTTTATTTTCGCTGCGCACTAATCATTTGTACCAAGCACGCAATGAATTCCTCCATCGAACGAAAATGAGCTATTCACCCCCTTTTAGCGGTCACGGGATCCCCTACAATTGGTATCAGAGCGGGTCACTCTTCACCGACTTCACATCCGAGGGAGCACGCTAAAGGGAAGAAGATGAATCTTCAAGAGAGATGGGGCGATGACATAGCAATTCCACCCGCCTTCGACCGCGAAGATTTCACGTATTGGAAAGGAAGGATGAAATATTTTCTAATGTCAAATATAGAAAATTGGTTTGCCGTGATTATAGGATTCGATGTTCCGAGAGGAGAGAACGGAGAAATCCTCAAGATGAAGAGGTGGACCGAGGAGCAACGACAAAAATTCAAGACAACCGTTAAGGTAACAAAAATGCTAGTAAATTTGATACCTAACGATATTTTGTCTAGATTAGGAAGTTATAGGGATGCTAAAGAATTGTGAAACAAGTTGATCAAGTTCTATGACAATCCTGAACCGGTCCAAGAAAACTCGGAAGAGGAGGAATCATCATCATCCTCTCAAGCTCAAGAAGAAGCAAGCACATCTTCATCTCAAGAGCTTGAGGATTTGGAGGTTGATAGGGAATCAACATCTGGATCGGAATCCGTAGAAGAGGTAGAAGTAGAAGAAGCCTCCACCTCTAGGATTGAGGGGGAGGAGACTAGGTCATCGTCAATACCGGAGTCGACTCAAGAAAAACCATCAACCTCCGGTCGAGAAGATAAACAAGCTTAAGAGGCTTCCACCACGGATCTAGGTAACTCAAACATATGTGTTAATAATAAAATTCATATAATGTGTTTTGAGTGTAGAGAAAATGGGCACTATAAAAGCAAGTGTCCAAAAAGAGTTAAGAAGACCCCACCGGCGCCTAAAAGTCAAGAGAAGTCAAAGGATGCCGATCCCCCAACCATCAAAAGTAAGGAGCACATCATTTGCTTTAAATGCTGACAATCGGGTCTTTACCAGAGTCAATGCCCAAAGGGGGAGAAGAAGACTCAAAAGGGATCTACACATGCTAGGAATTTTGTTGCTATTACTCATGAAAAGCATGCTAGGAATAATTTTAGCAATCTTGCTATTGTACATGAAAAGCATGTTAGGAATAATAAATACTTTTGTCTAGGTGCTAAGAGTGTTAATTTTTCAAATAAGGAGAAATTTGGGACTAATGTCCCTAGAAAGACTTTACCTAGGGCAAGCATTAAGAAAATTGATGATCATCTAGGTTTTAACCCCAAATGGACTAGGCATATGCCTAGAAAGAACAATGCCCAAAGATTAAATCAAAATTCAAAAATTTAGCAATTAGAAAAGGAGAATCAAGCTTTGAGGTCAAGGCTTGAGAAAATGGAAAAGACCCTTAGGAATATACAAAATAAGGGATCAAATGGTCAAAGTCAAAGACCTAGAAATCAAGAACCATCCAAAGGCAAGCTTAAGCCCAAAAAGACCTACCACAATATTTCATTTGATTATGGAAATCAAGTTAGGTCTAGGAAGACCAAGGTTACTAGGGAAGTCATCCCTAAGGGTAACCAAGGTATGTGTCTAGTGGCTAGGGTTTCAAGGAAACCTAGGGAAACCACTAAAAAGGTCACCCCTAGAGTTAACCTAGGCAAGACCACAATGACCAAGGCTAACAAGCTTAGAAGGGTCATTAGGAGGGTATCTAGGGAGGTCATCCCTAAGGAATACCTAGTAAACCCAAGGAGCTCAAATAGGTTTTGGGTTCCTAGGAGCGTGATCGATTCACGCTAGATGAGTTTAGGTGTGCCAACTTTAAATGAATGGGTAGTTAACCTAACCATAGTAAAGGTGACACTTTAGGTCATTTCTAAGGTTATGGGTATCTTGGAAATAAGTTTGATCTTATATCCTAAAAGATTTTAGGATGTGTCAATATATTTTTGGAATTATGAAAAATCAATCAAATTGGCACAATTTAGGTTTAGAGGTCTTAGTATGTCATTTTGAGTTTTTGGCACACTTTGGAAATAATTGATAATATGACAAAACAAGGTTAATAATGACAAATGACAATTAATATTAAAATTTAGGTATTATTATACCTATACATTTTATTTGTTATGTTTTGTTTGTCATATATCATGTCATGACATCATATTTATTTTTATCATTTATATGTCATGATCATGCTTAGGATTAAGGTTAAATGTCATGTATACTTAGATTCTATCATATGCCATGATATCATGATCATTGGTCATGCTTAATTATATTATCATTTATGTCATGATCATTCATGCATTTAATTTGATTAAAATTGATTTAAGGATTATGACATGACTTGAAGTCCCATGTATAAGGGAATCAAGTAGGATTGTCTTAGAAAATACATGAGACCTTAGTTTAAGATAAGTCAAAACTCACATCTCACATCTAAATTGACATGTATGTGTATTTTTACACCCAACATATATGTGAGATGATAGGATATGAGTTAAGTTCAAGGTGCATAGCTTTTGCATCTAGATGAACTCAAACTCATCTAAAATCATGTAATGGATCATTAGGAAAGCTTATGTTCAAGCCATGTACATTGAGCTCAAGGAACATGATCCAATATAAGATTTTGAAAATATTTTAAGATCATTTTAGAAAATCTTGGTGAAGTATCTTTTGATAGCAATCACCATTGATGAAGTTGATACAAAGTGAGCTAAAACATTAAAGTTTTTCTTCACTTTCGAACTTTGTATCAATTTTATTATTTTATGGGTAAAATATTTTTTAAATATTTTTCACCCATTGTATTACTTATAAGTAATATACATATGAATTTTCACGATTTTTCGATATACGTAGAATTACTTATGCTTTTTCGAAATTCATTTCTAATAATTAAAAATCAGATTTTTCAGTTATCAGTCGACTGCCCTTGTTGGCGATCGGCGATCGATATGGGCACGATCGAACGTTGCTGATAAAAACAAGATATGTTTAGCTCGTGTTCAACTATGTTTGAGTTCCCTAATCACTCCTAATCCTATGATATGCTTTGGGAAGTATTATAAAGGATGAAAATTCATTGGATATGGATTAGGAGAGTTGTTAGGGTGATGCATCAAATTTAAGGTATGGGATAGTTCAATGTTGAACTTTTAATCTTAATTTTGATAGTTTAGAGTTCCTATTGGCTTAGAGACTTCTCAAGGACATTGTTGGTGCAATGGTCAAGGGGGAGCAAGCCTTTAGGGGAAGGTATCCATCATGGGATGATGGATGTTATTTTTTCCTCATGAGAGGGAGAAATGGGAATTTGAGTGCCCAATTTGAAAATTGGGAGAGTTCATAGGAGTGCCTCTCTTAGGTGATATGAGACTTATCACTAGGAAGATTGTAGGCATCCTAGGTATTTTAGGACCGAGGGGGAGATTGTAAGATCTTATTGGGATATGAGACATTGACCTCCTTGAAGAGAACCTTTTTGATGTATGTCAAAAAGGGGGAGAATGTTAGAGTTACTAATTTGGAAAAATTGATAAGGGAATTTGAGTTAGGGGCCTAACTCAAGGGTGTTTTTGTCAAATATCAAAAAGGAGGAGATTGTTGGCGCAATCAGCCCAGGTTACGATTGACCAGACTCGAGTTTGACTCGAATAGTGTTTTGATGTTTGACATTGATGTCTGATATTGATATATGACATGTGTTGGGGAGATTGTTGGTGCAATCGACCCAAGTCACATTTGATGTTTGATGATGGTTTGACCATTGTCATGGGAAAGTCTAAGTCTTGTGTACTTAACATGAAAAGCCCAAGCTTGGGTCTTGACATGGAAAGTCCAACATGGATTGGCAAGGGAAAGTCCAAGCTTGAGTCTTGGCATTTGGAAAGTCCAAGTGGGACACTTGGCATTGGGAAAGTCCAAGTCTTGAGTATTTGGTATGGGAAGTCTAAGCATAAGTCTTGGCATGGAAAGTTCAACATGGGTTGGCAAAGGAAAGTCTAAGCATGGGTCTTGGCATTTGGAAAGTCCAAGGGGTTTGATATTGGTGGCGTAAAGTCCAAGCGGGAGTCTTGGCAGCATAAGTCCAATGGTTGGCGGCGTAAAATCCAAGCGGAGTCTTGGCAGTGTAAGTCCAATGTGCCTTAGCAATGTAGACACCGTTAGCATGACAATAGCCGATAGAAGCACCTGAAGGCTAGAGTATGGATGAACAAGTCATGGATGACTTGGAGAGATCCGATAGGCGCGAGGCTGACGGAGGTGGCTAGAAGGCTTAGATCTAAGCTACGAGTGGTCTAGCAAGTATGGGGGGCACCATACTTGGGTTAAAACCTCATGTTTGAGGTATATCAGTCGACTGGGACCATGGGTCAGTCAAGTGGTGGGAGTCAACTAGGGTTTAACTGTGATAAGTGCCGCGATGTCGATTGCGGAGTTTGGCGATCGATGGCCGAGTAGTCGATCGATCTTGTGATCGGTCGGATCGATAAGATCTCGGCACGAGAGGTTCTCGGTCAGTGATCGGCCCGACCACTCGACTGATTGAGCCATCAGTCGACTGATGGGTATGATCAATCGACTGATGGTCTATCCGTTAGATTTTTCCAGCGTGGATCTAGCCGTTGTCTCACGACTCTAAACAATTTTATATCCCAAAAATGGAAATCCACTTCAAAATCAGCCTAGCAAAGCAAGTAGGGCATAATCAATTTTATATCCCAAAAATGGAAATCCACTTCATTGACTCTAAACATCCAATCTACAATTTAGGGGGAGACACCAAACTAGTTGCCACCTCAAAATCAGCCTTTACCCAGGTGGGTACTTAGGACTAGCATCAAAAAGTTAATTTGACACTTGCACTACTTAGTTCCAGGATGGGGCGAGATTGTCTAAGGAGTCATGTAGGGGAATGAGACCCCTAGTTGGTCTTCCTAGCCCGGTGGAACTAGTCGAAGCTACCTCGTCATATTCTAGACTAGTTAGACCAAAGTCTTCCAAAGAGTAACTTAAAAGTATAACTTCTTAATGTGGCTTTGTCTAGGGACAGGTTGTTGATTCAATAAGGCTTTGACCAAAGAAGGTCTTTGTGCCTTGCCACTACTTGGAAGCCAAATTTAGAAGTGTGCTTTTAAATTACTACTTGTTAAACTTGAATCTAACACAAGATCAAATTAACTTTTCTAATAAAATTTAAAATCATCTCACAAAAATCATAGGATCCCTTTTGATTAATAACTTAGACCAAGTGAGATGAATAAGGATAATTAAATTCAAATCATTGATAACTTAATCCTGAACTCAAAATCTTAATCTTAATTAATTCAAATTTAAAGTCTTAATTAAATTCAAATTTAATTCAATTAATTCAAAATTCAAATTAATCCAATAAATTCAAAATTCAAAATTTCAACTTTTCTTAAGTTTTTCAAAATTCAAAATTTCAATCTTCGTTAAGTTATTCAAACTTCTCTTTCCCCCAAATTTTCTTGAGAAACTTAAATCTTTCCTTAACTCATTCAAATCCTAATTTAACTCATTAATCTAAATTCTAATTGCTCCTACCCAATTGTAGGAAAATAAATGGATTATTGACAGTGGATGCTCCAGACACATAACTGGGATCTCACCAAATTTACAAAACTCAAGTACAAAAAATTAGGGATCGTTGCTTTTGGAAAACAACGGTAAACTTAAGATATTTGGCATAGGTAATATTGAACTTGAGTTTGATTTTACAATTAAAAATGTCTTACTTGTTGAGAATTTTCCCTTTAATTTACTAAGCATTAGTCAATTATGTGACACTGGTTATAAGGTTAGGTTCTTGTCCAATGAATGTCTAATCAAACACACTGACAACTCAGACATCACATTAGAGGGCATAGGTGTAATAACATCTATGAAATTAGGCTAACCCGTCCGTTAGAAAATTGTCTTTTAACCCATAAGGATGAGATTTGGCTCTGGCATAGGAGACTTTCACACACTCACTTTAGAAAACTACCTAAACTAAATGGTTTAGTTAGAGACCTACTAAAGTTACCTAACCTTGAGTCAATCTTATGTAATACTTGTCAACAAGGAAAACAAACTAAGTCAACCCACAAACCAACTAATCAAACTCAAACTAAGTCAATTCTTGAATTAATTCACCTAGACCTTTTTGACTCACACGGGGTAAAATCGATTGGTGGCAACCTATATTGTCTAGTAATCATCGATGACTATTCAAGATTCACCTGGATAAAATTCTTAAAAAATAAAGATGAAACATTTGAAATATTTACCCAATTCTGTAAACTAGCCGAAAATGAAAAAGGGATTTAAATTAAAAGACTTAGGAGTGATAACGACGGAGAATTCAAAAATAAAAAATTTAACCAATTCTACTTAGAAAATGGCTACCACCACGAATTCCCCTGTCCTAAAACACCTCAACAAAATGAAGTAGTAGAAAGGAAAAATAGAACACTATAAGAAGCAACCAGAATAATGTTAGTGCTTATAAGATTAATATATCTCCACAATGTTATGATATTGTCCGCTTTGGACCTAAGCCCTCATGGTTTTATTTTTGAGCTTTACCCAAAAGGTCTCATACCAATGAAGATATCTTTTCATCTTATAAGCACATGATCTTTTTCATGTCTTATCAATGTGGGACTTTGATTGTATTCTTAATACTCCAACAATCCCCCCTCAAATAAAGGACCACATTCACCCTCCCTCAAGCCTATCCGTCCTCGAAGGACATCCTCTGCTTGATGTTCGATCCTCAACCCACCAAGACTTCCTGCCAACTGTCTGGTCCTCCTGATCCAGCTGAACTTTCTGTCAGTTGTTCGGTCCTCCCAACCCAACTGGACTTCCTGCCTGGTGTCTGGTTCTCTTGATCCGGACATGGGAGCTCAACTTCCTTCGTTCGAGGTTCATGGCTTGACATAGACCATGACTCTGATACTAATTATTAGTGCTTATAAGATTCATATATCTCCACAATGATATGATATTATCCACTTTGGGCCTAAGCCCTCATGGTTTTGTTTGTGAACTTTATCCAAAAGGTCTCATACCAATGGAGATATCTTTTCATCTTATAAGCACATGATCTTTTCCATGTCTTACCAATGTGGGACTTTGATTGTATTCCCAATACTCCATCAAACAATGCTAAATTAATACAACCTACTCAAATACTTTTGAATTGAGGTTGTTAGTATAGTCTGTTATGTACAAAATAGAATAATTATAAATACAAATCTAGAAAAAAACATCTTTTGAAATCTATTATGAAAACAACCTGCAATTAAATATTTTAAAGTATTTGGATGTAAAATGTATATATTAAACACTAGAGAACACTTGGGAAAATTTTCATCTAAGGTTGAAGAAGGTATCTTTGTAGGTTATTCCCTTACCAGTAAAGTCTATAGAGTATACGACAAAACTATCCTAAGAATTGAAGAAACCACCAATGTGAAATTTGATGAAAACTCTAGCCCAAATAACCTAAATCAAACCACCTATCAACCAATTGACTTTGTTTGGTCTAGTGCTAATCCAAATAAAAACCCAATTGAGGACCAAGTCCATGATCTAACTGAACCTGAACCTGAACATGAACTTGAGCCTGTCCAAACCAGAACTATTCGTGTTAGCTCAAATCACCCAACTGATCAAATTATAGGTGATCCAGAACTAAGGGTTCAGACTAGGTCAGCCTTTAAAAACCTTAGCCAGATAACCTTGATTTCTAAAATTAAACCCAGTCTATAGAAGAATCCTTAATTGACCCTGATTGGATCATAACCATGCAGGAGGAGTTAGCCCAAATTGAACATAGTTAAGTCTGGGACTTAGTACCCCTACCTAAAGGCAAGAAATTCGTTGAAACAAAATGGGTCTTTATGAACAAACTTAATGAACAAGGTGAAACAATTAGGAATAAGACAAGGTTAGTAGCTAAGGGGTTTAGCCAAGTAGAAGGACTCGATTATGATGAAATCTATGCATCTGTAGCTAGACTTGAGTCCATTAAGATGCTTTTAGGCTATGCATCCCATAAGAGATTCAAGTTGTATCAAATGGATGTTAAGTCAGCCTTCCTAAATGGACTAATTAAAGAAGAAGTTTATGTAGGTCAACCCCCTGGCTTTGAAAGCTTAGAACACCCTGACTATGTTCTTAAACTTAAGAAAGCCCTATATGAACTTAAGCAAGCCCCTAGAGCCAATATGAAAGACTGTCCAACTACTTAGTATCTAAAAACTTTAACCAAGATAAAGTTGACCCAACCTTATTTGTTAAAACCCTAAAACCTGATATTTTTATAGCCCAAGTATATGTAGATGATATTGTATTTGGCTCAACTAACTCAAACTTTTTGCAAGAATTTATAACTTTAATGGAAAATGAATTTGAAATGAGTTCAGTAGATCAATTAACTTTCTTTTTAGGGTTACGGATAAAACAAACCAGTGAAGGTACTTTTGTCTATCAACAAAAATGTACCAAAGAATTACTTAAAAAGTTTGAAATGGATAATGCAAAAGAAATTAAGACACCCCTGGCTACAAACCAGACCCTAGATAGTGACCCAAATGGCAAACCTGTTGCCCTTAAGCATTATAGAAGTGCTATAGGTAGTTTACTCTACTTAACTGCAAGTCGACCTAATATTTTATTTGCAATTAGTATGCGTGCTAGGTATCAAACATGTGCTAAGGAATCTCACCTAACCTTAGTTAAGAGAATCTTTAGATACCTAAAAGGAACACTTAACTTGGGAATGTGGTACCCTAGAACAACCCAGTTTGAACTAGTAGGATTTTCTGACTCTGATTATGTTGGCTATAAATTAGATAGAAAAAGTACCAGTAGTGGATGCCACCTTTTAGGTCCCTCACTAGTTAGTTGGTTCAGTAGAAAACAACATTGTGTTTCCCTATCCACCACTGAAGTTGAATACATAGCTATGGGAGAACGTGTAGCTCAGTTACTTTGGATGATGCATACCCTAAAACATTTTAATTTAGAATTTAAGAAAGTTAAAAATTTTATAGATAATCTAAGTTCAATTAATCTAACCAAAAACCCAAGTCCGCCATTCTAGGACCAAACATTTAGAAATTGAACACTATTTTATTAGATATCACGTAAATAAAGGAGAAATTGAACTTAACCATGTTGAGTCTAAGGCTGACCTAGCTGATATATTTACTAAACCACTCCCTGAATTTGATTTTAGCAAACTAAGAAGACTAATAGGAATGTGTGTTGTAGATTAGGTCTGACCTGATCAGAGTTAATCTTTTTAGATATTCATTTCCTTATTCAGCTTAGTTTTTTTTTTTCTAATTTTCAAAACATGATTTCAAAACTTAAGATTTTCAAACTTGATTTTTCAACTTAAGTTTAAATTTCATGGGTAGGAGAGCGTGGTGAGCATGAGAACTTGGGAGTTCTTAAATTTGGGTGAGTCCTCCCTCCTTTTTATAGATTGTGCCTTAGAATTTGTCCCAATCGGATCCAAAACTTCGTGGATCTTATCTTGAGTCGGCTTATCTTATCCTTAGGTGGCGGCTTATCTTATCTGGAGGTGGCATCAATTCTATCTCTTTGACCTTGCGCCTTGTAATGGCTGATCTCCCCTGCATCATTCGATCCTCTGCTTGATTGGGCAAATAACGCTTTATTACCGATCGTCGACATCTCCATTGGCTACGCACTGAAGAATTCTGCACGCGAGTACGATAGATGCATAATGTCATGCAAGGTATGATAGTCCTTTTGATTCACCAATTCTCAACCCGGCATTCCTCCTGTGAAGCCTTCAGTTGGATCGACGCCTTAGGATTGTCCTTTAACCGAGGGTGCGCCAATTACCACCGCTCCACACACGGCAAGCTTACCTTGTGTCCTCTTGACTCAGCCAAGCAGCTTTCGATCTCCACTGAGGTTCCTTGGACTTCCCGAGGTTCTCCTAGTGTCACCCGAACTCACCTGAATTTGTCAACTTGAGATTCTCCGAATGTCGCCTCACCTTAGACCTTTGGTTAAGCTTAAGACTTACTTCACACACTTAGCATATCACATGAGATAACAAAAATAACTTAACTTTGAATCTTACATATCAATGTAAATGCATCGGGCCCCTATTGGCGGAATTGATGACTTTATTGGATCGAGAATCGACTTCATTTCAATTGCGAAATTCTGGCAACCCTATGTCGAACGACACGCCGCCTGTTGAGCCCGTCGTTACTCACCTGGTCTTCCCACCCCTGGAAGTGGGTTTTTTGCCTTCCCCAGGATTCGAACTCTAGACCTCCAGGTTAAGTACTAAAGTTTATGAATCCTCGCAGTGATCAAATCGGTTGCGAGAATAACAATGTGCAATCAGACATCTCGGTAAGGCAAACTCAACATTTCCAGTGGAAAAAACAAGTGGGTAACGACAGATAGGCGGCGATCGTCGACCAAGAAAACAGGCGAGCAAGAGGCGGCGCGTCGACAATAAGTCAGCCGAATTCGCCAGAGAAGGGATCGCCGCAATAAAGGCGCCTTTTACTGTAAATGACCAGGCCCTGCCAAGGGAATTCTGAGGTGACTTTTGAGTCAACGACCCGTCGCCGCTGTTGGCCCACTGTCGTTACTCACTGGACTTCCCACCCCACTGGAAGTAGGTTTTTGCCTTTGAGGATTCAACTCTAGACCTCCGTGCTAAGTACTAAAGTTTATGAATCCGCAACTAAGTGATCAAGTAAAGTTGTCACACGCTCCGAGTATGCCGCCAGGCCAAAATCAAACGACGCATCTCCCACTATGTAAACATTTCGGGTTAATACAAGGCCCGTAGGCCCATAACAACAACATAAAAAATAGATATAAGTAAATCAAATACACACAGCGGAAACATAAACACATACCACAACAAGAATACCAAAAACATACGAGGTGTAACACGGGATAAGACTACTGACTAAAATAGTGCATAAAGCAATCGACACAAAACAAGGTCCACAATCTAACGGTATTTAAGTCCATACATAAACTAAGTCAAGAACATAGAATCAAAAATCCATAAGACAAACACAAATCCTCGGGAGACTTAGAAAGCGGAGATGGGATGGATCGCCGGCTCATCTCCAAGCCATCACGAAGATCTCTACCTGTTACCTGGGCTACAGAAAAACCCAGGGTCTGTGGGAGTGAGTAAAACTCAGCAGGTAATAGATAAACATGTATATTAATATCACATGTATTTCGACAGTAAAATCTACAGGTATCACTAGCATGATAATATATCCATGTATATACCATCTAACTAAAAGTCAAATGAATTGGACATACTTCGAAACTACACGCTACTACCTATCCAATCGAGCACATATACACAACATATGGTGGCTATAAAGAATAGAACTAACTCATACTACATCCTGCTATGGGTCAAGGGTATCACAAGGAATAACTAACTATACAGATATAGTGATGGCCTACTACCATCCTGAAGAATGTAATAATATGTATGAATATGTACAAACAAATGCAACAAACATAGTACATACAAATGCAAGATCACAATAAGCATATCTATATATATATGCATCTATATGTCAACATGTTAATCACAATCATCCATATATATATATGCATATATGTATATATATGGTAATATGCTAAAAATGCGTTGGTAAGTTGGCAATGCATTATGCATGGTCGTAATGTGCTCACTTAAAGCTACCACGGCCTCAAAGATGGCCTCCTTGGCTCGAGCATGACAACTGTCCCAACTTTGCCAACACCAACTACTCTCGAGTGGCCGGTGGTGACGATGGATCAGTAGCATATAAGCCGTAAATAGCAAGCTACGATGGGGGTCCCATCGCCAATACTGGCCAATCCGGCTACCACTACTGCCACGAGTGGTCGAGTGCAAATACACGCGAGGACTATGGCACACAAATCCAACTATCACCGTGCAGAGTGATAGAATGTGGCACTACAATGCTCTTTCCCTCACACAACTCCTCCTCCTATGAGTAACCAGGATGATGATGATCGGGGGCGACACTCACCAACCACAAGGGAGACATCGCTGCCATCTGCATGCAAATGACACGAATGTAAGGTCTCACAAATGTACATCCAACATTGACTCTCTATTCTATAGAGAGGGTCGTGGCCTTTAACAGTCAACGCACTCTCTATCCGTAGAGAGACGTATCAATCGATCGTGATCGGACTAGGACCACTCGTCCGTAGCGACACCCTAAATACCATTCACCCGACAATTTACATGTAATGTATGGTCGGTAAACACAGATGCAATCTAGGGGGAAAACTATAATTAACTCTAGGTTCAAGACATCATCTACCTACGATTACACTTTTGCCCAATTTACAATCAAAGCAATTGTCATCCAGGACTTTACTACTTGTATTTAATAACTTAATCAAATTCTAAGTTATTTACATCATCTATATGTGGTATAACTCCTAATCATGGTAACATAAACATGATAGCAGCAAGAGTTAATAGCGCCAATCTGATAAAGTATCAAGCATAAGAAAAATAGAGAGGTGTCAGGTAACATGATCATTTAAGATGATCATGCCTCTAAATCTGTGAGCATTAAACTGACTGACGGGTAGGAATCACCCACCGATAAGAAGTTCATGACAATATAAATCCTCACTTACAAGGTCCTGCACGATCCACATCTGCCGCTTAGCAAACCATGATATGCATTAAGTTGAGCATATGACAATAGATGTATATCATTTTGATTATTCTATCGTTTCCATGTTAGGCCCCTTTATCGAATATCAATTAGAAGCTCAAAGAGTTGTTTGACTATTTAATTTAACTCACCGCTTCAATTAGCAAAAGTGCTAACCTACTTATCCAACTCCATACCCATTCAACCAAATCAATCTCATGTAGATTTAATCTTTTTTACTTAATTGATATAACAGATTACTAAAAATTAAGTATAAATCTAACCCATATTCACACCGATACACATCTCTTTTCAGAGTAGCCCAACCAAAGCTACCGCTTCCGCACTTGGTTAAGCAAATCAGCAAAACCTCACAATCTGGCTAACCACCACTGCACCTACTCCATCGTTCCTCCTCCGATCCCTCACGGGTGCTTGCTGATAATAGAAATTCAAATAACAACATTCACTGATGAACATGTGATAAACCAAGCTTACCAACGGTTGGAGCTTTCCCCCAATTGCACAGTTTTGCTCGACTGCAGTTCCTTGCCACACTAGTTTCGTGAATCAACGCCAAACCTTTGTAGCAAACTACAATTACACCTATAACACATAAGAAATCAATATTCTCACAGCGATTCAACAAATCGGAATGAATCGTGTAGGCTTACCAATCGATTGGAGTCTCCACCAGCAGAACAATCCCCAAACCGATAACCAACCTCTCCTATTCCCTTGTTCACCAATTCTCACTCCAAATCACCCTTTAGGTCACAAAAAATCCACGAATCTTTACACTTTGCTCATTACAAGGGTAAGGAGGATCGGACAAATGGGGCCTACCTAGCTCGCGATGATCGCCAAATCAACTCACACTCAATGCGAGCAGCGCCATCGCCGATCCAAGCGCCGTGAGGGGCCGAGGAGCTCGGAATGGGAAAGGCGCGCAATCTCGACGGCAGAGCGTGAGATCGCACAACGGAAAGAGATCCACCGCCGTAAAATGCCGGATCGACGGAGAAGGGAGATCGCTGAACGGGAGAAAATCTACCTGCCGGAAGCACCGGAGCGACGGAGCAGAGATCGCCGCTTCGGGGAGAAGAAATGGGAAACTTAGGTGGAGAGAAATCGCATGCGAGAAGGAAGGAGTCGCGCAAGGAAGATTAGGAAGATCTCAGGTTTTAATGAAAAGTCGCGATCGTGAAAGCGGAAGAGAAATTTCGACCGTTATGGCTACGGCGAAGGGAAGTTTAAGCGGGTCGGGTGGAATGTAATCTGCCGACTTCCGGGCTCCGATAAGTCCTTTTAATTTCTTCTAACCTAAAAAGAGTAGAAATCTCCGTTCGAGTCCGTAAAAATTCCTAAAATTCTGGAAAATTTCTATAAGGTATTCTCCTAATTACTCCCACATCTATAATTATTATTATTATTGTTTTTTTGTGGTATTTACATTTCTCCCACTTATTAAAATTTGGTCCCCAAATTTCAGACTAAATGCAAAAATTACTTCAAGCATTTTTCCAAATAACCACATACCTCGTGTAAATAGATGAGGGTATCGAGCTCGGATAGTATCTTCCACCTCCCCATGTAGCCCTCCTCATCTCAGATGATGTCGCCATCCCACCTTTACAAGCCTCGGATGGTTTTGTTACCAGAGTCGCTCCTTGCGACCAAGAATGCTAATGAGTCTCTCGTAAGTCGCATTCGCACAGAGTGGTATCGGAACTTCTTTTTAGAACATGGTCGATCAGCGGCACATATTTCTCAAAGATAGATACATGGAATACGCTAGAACACCAGCAGCCAAGTGTCGTGAGGTAAAGCAAGATAAACTACACCTCCAATCCGCTCTAATATCTCAAATGGACCAACATAGCGGAGCTAATTTTCCTTTCCTTTAGCCCAAATCTCTTGACTCCTTCGTGGGTGACACTCGTAGGAATACATGGTCCTCGATCGAAAATTCCAGGCCTTCGCCTCCGTCCGCTATAACTCTTCGGCTGATCTTGTGCCTCGAGGATAAGCAGTCGTCGATCACTCTGGATAACTTCGGGCATCTCTTGCCGATACTCACAGGCCCCAATATCTCGCCTGCTCCCAACTTTCCCCATAACATAGGAGATCCGCAGATCCGCCGTGTATAATGCCTCGAATGGAGCCATCTGGATAGAAGAGTGGTAGCTGTTATTGTAGGCAAACTCCACTAAAGGAATGTGATCCTCCCAACTGCCACCGAAATCCATGACGCAAGATCTCAATAGATCCTCCGGAAGTTCAATGAACGCGTTCGGTCTGTCCATCATCTGCGGATGAAAGGTCGTACTAAGTCGGCTGCTGTCTGCCGCCATGGCTCACCGCAGACTCACGCTGAGAAGCCGAAGAAGTAGCGATCTCTATCGGATATGATACTCAATGGTACACCATGCAACTGATGATCTCTCTCTAAGAAGATAATTCCGCTAGACGCATCCAATGAATCCGCCTCACGACGGAAGGAAGTGAGCCGACGGTTAATCGATCCACGATCACCCAAATCGCAGATGTCCTTTACGGTTCGGGTAATCCCGTGAACGAAGTCCATCATGATATGCTCCTACTTCCATTCTGGGATCGGAATTTCCTGAAGTAACCCAGCAGGTTTCTGATGTTCAGCCTTCACTTGCTGGCATACTAGACATCGTGCAACAAAGTCCGCAATATCTCGTTTCATACCGCTCCACCAAGATAAGCGCTTTCAAATCTCGCAGACATCCGAGTACCACCAGATGTATAGCAAATCTCGATCGATGTGCTTCTCGTGAGTTCTTCCTTAATCGGGTGTGTCCGAACACATAGTCGCCCCTAAACGAATACACCCTTCTCGCCACCGAGAAGTCCGTCGACGCTCGAGTCTATCGTGGCCGCCAAGAATCGCAGATGTCACATCGACTTGTGCTTCCTTGATCCTCTCAAAGAATGGCGATGGGCAACCATAGAAACTAATATCCCCGGTGTTCGACCGTGTTCGCATAATCCCAACTCGAGAACCGCCGAACTAGATCAAGAATCGCCGCCGATGATCCGCCGTAACTCCACGAGACTTCGCCAGATCCGCTACCACATTAGCTTTTCCTGATGATACCGATGGTGCAAATGTAATCCTTCGATATTCCATCCATCGCCTCGCCTTAGATTCAAATTTCTTTCTGCGGTGAATGTATACTTCGACTTTACGGTCCGTAGATCTCAAAGGTAATCCCATATAAGTAGTGCCTCCATATCTTCAATGCGAAAATAATGGCGCTAACTCCGATCGTAATCGGGTAATTTCTCTCGTGATCTTTTAGTCGACGGAGGCATAAGATACCACACGGCTGGATCGCATCAAGATCGCACTCCAACCTTGGATAGAAGCATCCGTGATAGAGAACCATCCCATCAACACCGTAAGGAATCACTAAGATAGGTGCAGAAACTAGCCGCCGCTAAGCTCCCGAAGCTAGTTTCACAAGCCTCTCGACTGTGCGAATTTAACCCCTTTCCGAGTCGACGAGTGAGTGGCATGGCGATACTCGAGAATCCTCCACGAATCTCCGATAATACCCGCTGCATCAAGGAAACTACGGACTTCGAATCGATTTTGGTCGCTCCTAACCGTAATCGCCTCAATCTTCGGGATCTACAGAATACTCGCTGACACCACATGTCCAAGAAAACCCACCGAGGATAACTGTAACGCACATTTGCTAAACTTGGCATACAATCGCCTCGTCGCAAAAATTTCCAATACTATCCGCAGATGTTGTTCATGCTCTTCCTGATCGAGAATAAATCAATATATCGCCGATGAACACGATCACAAACCGATCTATATACCTCGTGAATACCCGGTTCATTAAGTCCATAAACGCACCGGGCATTCGTGAGACCGAAAGGCATCACTAGAAACTCGTAATGTCCATAAGTGAAAGTCGCTTTCTCAACATCCTCATCTCTTATCCGGCCGATGATATCCTCGAGCGCAGATCAATTTTAGAATACACACATGTATCCTGTCGATCGAATAAATCTTCTATCCTCAGGGGATATTTGTTCTTAATCGCGGATCGCATTCACTGACGATAGTCAATACATAACCGCAACGATCCATCCTTCTTCTTGACAAAGAGTACCGTGCTTCTATGGTGAAACACTAGGCCTGATGAATCCATTATCCAAAGAACTCCCGCAGCTTGAACTTTAAGTTCATTCAGCCTTTTCGCGCCATCCGATAAGGAGGTTTCGATATAGGCGCTGGTTCTCGAATCACCTCTATCGCAAATTCAACTTGCCTCAGGAGGTGGCAAGCCCGAAGTTCATCGAAAACATCCGGGGTACTCTGACTACTCGCACATCGTAGAGGGGTGGTAGTCCTTCGCTCTCAACTTTGACTAGAGATAACAGATAACCTCGACAACCATGCGCCAATAGCTTCGAGCTCAGAGTCGATATAATGGATAATCCATCGCCTCTAGTACCAACAAATTCCTAAGTCGGGTTGATCCGTGGTGGCCTAAAGTCACCACTCTTGCTCTACAATCCAATCGTAGCGTGATAAGCTACCAACCACCCATACCGAGAATAATATCAACTCTATCATTTCCAACACCAAGGTCCATCGTAAGGATATGCCCGCCAAAGTCTAATCGGGCAACCCTTGATTTCGGTGGCTAGTCAGACCTCTCCCGATGGCAAGGATATCGCTAACCCACAAGAACGAACCTCGGGATTCTTCCAACTCTCCTCGTAAATACTCTAGATACGAATGAATGGAACTACTCAGATCTATCAACGACAAGATATATAGCATAAATCAAAACCATACCGCAGATGATCGATCCATCACCTACGGCCTCCTCTCTAGTGATAGCAAAGACTCGCCCAGCCTATATTCGCTTACGCATCCCGACGGCAGTAGTGCCTCCACTCCTACCGGATCCGCTCGCGGATACCGAGGTCGAGTAGCCGTGCAGGTGCATAAGGTATCCCTGAGAGCTGGCTGGGAACGACGGCGGTGCAGATACCCCGGGGTAATAGATCACAAGAGATGCAGGATACTGGATCGCTGTCGGCATCACTGTAGGAGCGCTCAGATCCGTATAAGTGTGTGTGGGGTACTGGCCGCCTCGCCCATAAGATCGTATACGCGGTGGCCTCTCGCCGGCCGCTGTTGGACTGCCTTCCTTATTAGAGCTACCAGAAACTCCAATCGCGTGTTTCAACGCATAGCCTGCTAGTAGTATGTCCGGTTGCTTGCAATAGTAGCAAACCCCGCTTCCAAAGGACACTCGAGCTCTATGACTTCCGATCCGCATTTATAACATCCACTTCGCCTCGACTTTTCCGATTTCTTCCGAGACCTCCGAGAACTCGATGCCGGACGCCTTTCGCGATCTAGCCAATTTCCGCCGCACCTCGTAGTTCCTTTTGCCCCCTTTCTTCTCGAGTCCCCGAGCCAACCTCGTTCTCCGCTGTTCCCTTAGTCATCTGCTTCGATATCTTTCTCCTGAGATTTCCGGGAAGTCATCTCGATAAAGAGGGCACGGCCCAATGCCTCCTCGTAGGAGGTAATGCTAGATCCTCGACATCCTAGCTCGATATAAGCCGCTAGCCCCTGGGTGAACTGGGTACATCCGGCTCAATCTGGCTACTGATGAGAGCAGAACTCGATAGTCCGTAAACTCAAGCAGACTCCATAACCGAACTGGCCACCTTGCTTCAGCTTAGAAACTCCCGACGACGCGGTCAGAGAAAACGCCAAGGAAAGTATCGCCCGTAAAGCATCTCAAAGTCGACCAAGTAATCCCACGCCCCCAAACAAAGTCTTCGTAATTTCCACCAAGTGATAGCTCGATCTCGAGATGATATGCAAGAAGGCCCACCTTCTCCACATCTGAGCCTATATACTCAAGGTGTCTTCCATATTTTCCACCAAGATCGGGCAATCCATGGGCCTGACTCTGAACAAGGTGAACTTCTCCTTGGTCGATCGTGCTAACACGAGTATCCGTGACTTATCATCGAGCCTCATCGGACTCGTGGGCTCGGCGTAGTCTGGTGTATCCGGATTCCGAGGCTCCGTGATCACCAATAGTGGTCGAGGCCGCGGCTTGAGCAGAGAGCTGGCCTCAACGAGATCTCGCCTCCCTCCTCCGCCGCTGGCCGATGGACGACTCGACCACGAAGTCCAACAGTGGCATAACTCGACAAGATTCAATTGCTGAACAAGTCTAGATAAGCATCTAACTAAAATATAAATTATCAGAATACTTACTGTGTTGCGGAGCTTATGCCGCTTCAATCCCATCTCACAAAAACCAAAACCAAAGATATACCGACTCGAGAATCCAAGACTCGACTAAAAACAATATTGTATGGCATCGCAGAACCTTGGGCTCGATACCAATAAAATTGTCACGCTCGAGAGTATGCCGTAAAAATCAAACGGACGGCATCTCCTCAGACGTGGCAACATCTCAGTTAATACAAGGCCCGTAGGCCCACAACAACAACATCATAAATGATATAAATATATCAAACACACAATGAAACATAAACACATACCTACAACAAAATCTACTAAACATACGGGTGTACACCCCTGACAAGACCACGGTACTAAAATCCGTACATAAAACATCGAATCAAAGTAAAGTCCACAACATAAAGACAAGTCCATACATAGAACAAAATCCATAACACAAATACAAATCATAAATCCTCGGGAGACTCAAAAGGTGGAGATGGGATGGATCGCACACAGCCTCCAAGTCGTCACGAAGATCTCACACTCGGGCGTAAAAACCTGTGGTCCGTGGGAGTGAGTAAAACTCAAAGCAGTGATAGATAAACATGTATATTAATATCACATGTATTTCGACAAGAAATCTATGTGTATCACTAGCATGATAATATATCCATGTATATACTATCTAACCTAAAAGTCAATACGAACGCAGACATACTCGAACGTCACTACGCTATATTTATCCAACCTGAGCACATATACACAACATATGGTATAAAGAATAGAACTAACTCATACTACATCCTGCTATGGGTCAAGGGTAACACAGTGAATAACTAACCAATATAAAAGTGGTGGCCTACTACCATACAGAAGAATGTGATAACATGTATGAATATGCAAACAAATGCAACAAACATAGTACATACAAATGCAAAGATCACAATAAGCACATCTATATATAGACTACATATATATTATGCTAATCACAATCATCCATATATATAGATACATGCATATATGTATATATATGGTAATATGCAATAATGTCATAAGTCTAAGAATGCAATATGCATGGTCATGTCTCACCCTAAAGCTACCACGACCCGGTGGGCCTCGGTGGCTCGAGCATGACAACTCCCAACTCAACACCAACCACTACTCTCGAGTGGCCGAAAGGGCGATATGATCGAGTAGCATATAAGCGTAAAGAGCAAGCTACACGATGGGGTCCCCGCTGGCCAATCCGATACTACTACCCATGAGTGGTCGAGTGCCACACACGCAGACTACGCACGCAAATCCAACTATCACCGTGATAGAGTGCGGCACTAATGCTCGCTTTCACACCGGTTACTCCTCCTATAGTAACCGTGGAGTAGATGACCGCGACACTCTCGACCACAAGGGAGACATCGTCGCGCCGTGCATGCAAATGACATGAATGTAAGGTCTCACAATCAGACATCCACCATAAACTCTATTCTACAGAGGGTCATGCTAATCAGATCAACGCACTCTCTACCCTGTAGAGAGTCATACTCAATCGATCAGACGGACTAGGACCACCGGTCCGTAGCGACACTCTAATACCATTCACCCGACCATTTACATAATGCATGGTGGGGTGAGAAACATGCAATCTAAGGGGTACTAGAATTAACTCTAGGTTCAAGACATCATCTACCTACGAATGACCTTTTGCCAAATTTACAATCAGTTGTCATCCGTACCTTACTACTTGTATTTAACTTAAACAAATTCTAAGTTATTTACATCATCTATCTGTATAACTCCTAATCATGGTAACATAACATGATAGCAGCAAGGAGTTAAAAGCCAACGGATAAAGTATCAAGCATAAGATGAATAGAACAAGATCAAGGTAACATGATCATTTAAGATGATCATGCATCTAAATCTGTATGCATTACTACCTGACCGGGGTAGGAATCACCCACCTGATAAGAAGCTCGTGACAATATAAATCCTCACGATCATGTCCCCGCCTCGTATCCACGCCCCGCAAATAGCATCAATTACATTTTAGTACAAGGCACTACAAAATACGAATTAATTATTATATCTTTCTTATAGTCGCATTCTTTTATCGACTTACTTCTTAGGAAAATCTCCTAAATTATCCAAGGCCAATTCAACAACACTGCCAACTATAATCACTATATTCCTTCCTTCATCAATCCACCACAATCCTCACAGCTCACACTTTCTCCAATTCACCGTGATTCACAGCCACTCCAACACCTCACCCATCGGTTCCTCCCCACACACTAACAAAATTAATAATCAACAACAGCCGGACAGAAGCTAAATCACAATTACCTGCTGTGGTAATTCCCACCGGCAGTCAATCGCCAACACCGACAGACCTGTTCACCGGAATCCACCGAAGTCGAACCCCGTCGGCAGCAAAACCCCCCAACCGCCGACAGCCAACCCTTTCCCAATTCCTTAATCTGCCGAAGGGAATCTCTGCCCTAATCAAATCCGGTTACATATGAAATCCATACCAAACGAAATTCACAGATCATCCTACTCTCGTTCACAAGGTAAGGAGGGATCGACAGCTTACCTAGCTCCCGCGACGATCGGCCAAATCAACTCGCACTCAAACAGAATGACGCCACTGTCGATCCACGCGCGCGAGGGACCGAGGAGTCGGGATGGGAAAGGCCGGCGGGATCTCGGCGACGGAGCAGAGGGATCGCGCGAACGGAAGAAAAATCCATCGCCGAATCCCGAGCGACGGAGCGAGAGGTCGCCGCTCGGAAGAACGGGCTCCCGGTGGAAAGAAATCACCGAGGAAGGAGTCGCGAGAAGAAGCAGACGAGCGAAGAGGAAGAGGTCTCGGGGCGATGAAGAAGAAGAGGAAGTTTGCGGCGTATGCTTCGGTGGAGACTGGTCGCGGAAACTAAGAAATAGGGAGGTTTCATGAGAAAAAAGCGGAAGCCTTTTAATGGGTTAATGGGTCGGATTTCAAATGGGATGGGCTTTAACCCCATTAACCCATTAACCCTATGTTTAATTAAATCTAGGTTAATTGAACCAATATAAATTTTTTTTTTTTTTTTTTTTTTTTTTCGTGGTATTTTACACCAAGTATCCCACTTGGACTTACCATGCCAAGTACTCATGACTTGGACTTTACCTTGCCAAGACTCATGCTTGGACTTTACCATGACAATTACATTGTCATATGTTTTTGTCGAAACATCAAAACATCACTCGAGTCAAACTCGAATCCTGATCAATCGTGACCTAGGCCGATTGCACCAACATTTCTGCTAGACACTAGTACTTGACTTAACTAACCTAGTGACAAACTACTATCCTCTAGATAGTCAGCTAGTAACTGAGGTTAGATATCCAAAGTGGGCTAATATTCTTATTTGCTTCAGGGGGAGCTTGTGTCTAACTTTTCAAATATGTGAATTGAAAATTATTTTTAACATAGTTTTTGAATTTTCTTTTTGGCTTTAGAAAATATTTTGTACTTTAAAACTAGTTTCTTTTGGAAAAGTTTGGTTTAAAAACTAACTTGTTGAAAATATGCTTGAAATATATTTTTTAGTTTTTTTTATTACCTGATACTTAAAGTAGTTTTCATATGCCTATTACTTAATGTTTGTTATTCATTTATTTTGATGAATGTCAAAGAGGGAGGGTTATAGGGTTAAAAGTTAGAAATTAAAATAATCTCAAACATGAGGTTTTAGCCCAAGTATGGTTTTCTCATACTTGCTAGACCACCCTTAGCCTAGACCTAAGCCTTCTAGCCACCTCCATCAGTCTCACGCCTCTCGGATCCCTCCAAGTCATCCATGACTTGTTCATCCATCGCGCTAGCCTTCAGGTGCTTCCATCGGCTATGTCATGCTAACGGTGTCTACACCGCCAAGACACATTGTACTTATGCCGTCAAGACTCCGCTTGGACTTTACGCCGCCAACCATTGGACTTATGCTGCCAAGACTCCACCCTTGAACTTTACGCTGCCAATATCAAATTCCTTGGACTTCTCAAATGCCAAGACTCAAGCTTGGACTTTCCCTTGCCAACCCATGTTGGACTTTCGATGTCAAGACTCATGCTTGGACTTTCCCTTGTGCCAAGTACTCAAGACTTGAACTTTCCCAAATGCCAAGTATCCCACTTGGACTTACCATGCCAAGTACTCATGACTTGGACTTTACCTTGCCAAGACCCATGCTTGGACTTTACCATGACAATTACATTGTCATATGTTTTTGTCGAAACATCAAAACATCACTCGAGTCAAACTCGAATCTTGATCAATCGTGACCTAGACCGATTGTACCAACATTTCTGCTAGACACTAGTACTTGACTTAACTAACCTAGTGACAAACTACTATCCTCTAGATAGTCAGCTAGTAACTGAGGTTAGATATCCAAAGTGGGCTAATATTCTTATTTGCTTCAGGGGGAGCTTGTGTCTAACTTTTCAAATATGTGAATTGAAAATTATTTTGAACATAGTTTTTGAATTTTCTTTTTGGCTTTAGAAAATATTTTGTACTTTAAAACTAGTTTCTTTTGGAAAAGTTTGGTTTAAAAACTAACTTGTTGAAAATATGCTTGAAATATATTTTTTAGTTTTTTTTATTACCTGATACTTAAAGTAGTTTTCATATGCCTATTACTTAATGTTTGTTATTGATTTATTTTGATGAATATCAAAGAGGGAGGGTTATAGGGTTAAAAGTTAGAAATTAAAATAATCTTGATTTTAGAGCATGTCATTTGCATGTTATGTCTGTACTTATTGCTTTTACATGTTATTTTTTTTAACTTTAACTCAGATTGTCATTACGTCAAAAAGGAATAGATTGTTGGTGCAATTTGCACTAACGGTCAAACTCAAGTTTTGATGAATGACAAATAGATTAAAATTAGGTTAGTTGTGGATTTAACCTCTCTACTAAGTGTGTAGGGTTGAAATACTTAGAACCAAACACCAGACTGAAGTCCAGGGTGGTTGAGCTCGAGCAGGAAGTCCAGTTGGGTCCGCGGAGCCTGACAACTAGCAAAAGACCAAGTTGGTTGAGACTTGGTTGAAAGATCAGGGTGGTTGAGCCTTAACAGGAAATCCTGGTGAGTTAAGAAGTCTAAAGCTACACAAAGGGTAAGTGAGGTAAGTCACTGGAGGAGCGAACCAGTGAGGACGAGTCCGCTTTTAAACTTTAGGCGTAGTTCAGTCTAGACCCATTTAAGTGATCTAAACTGAGGCCTGATTAGATCCTGGTCTGGAGACATGATCTAATTAACTTTAATTATTCCATATTTTAATTTATTTTATTATTATATTAAATTCTATTTTGTAGGATTTAATTAGTATATGGACTAAATTGATTTGGTAGGTAGATTTTATAAAATTACTCCTCAATTATATTAATTCCTATAAAAAAAATCGATTTAAATCTTGCTAAAATAGTTATTTTTTTATTTAATGATAATGCTTGTGAAGCCACGTGAATGAAGAACTTCATCATTAAAACTTTATCCAAAAAAAAAAAAGAAAAGAAAAAAATTCTTGAGAAGCCACGTGAATGAAGAGGTTCGTCGTTAAAACTTTATCCAAAAAAATTCTTGAGAAGCCTTGCGAAGCCACGTCAATAAAGTGGATAGAAATTTAATTCCTATTTAAAGGCTCAGACTCTAACGAATTGGAGAAAGAATTTTTCAATCAACAGTGCTTCAATTGTTCAAGGTGTCTTTCAAACGGTGCTTTAATCAAGTTCTTCATTCAAATTGTAATCGTCCTTCCAGTGGCAACAACACTTCGACGCGATCACACTCTTTTACTGTTGGAAGACCGATATTAAGATACGAACAATTACCACATAATCCTACGGTATTGGTAACAAAATATTTTATTTATTTATTTTAGGGGAAGTGTAGAATTGTTATATTTCGCCCTCCTTTGTATTCGGATTTCTCTACCAGGTTCGTTTTTGGTAGAGAGTTGTAGTGGATTGCCTAACGAAAAGGTCCAAGGGACCTGGACCTTCGAGTAGAAGTCAGCGAAGGCTCCGAACGAAGTAAAAATAAAAGTGTTCATTTATGTTGTGATTTTTCGTTTATGTTTTGATTTTTCCGCTGCGCACGAGTTTTTCCAAACTCTGATTTAAAATGAATGCTTTAATTTAAAAAAAATAAAGGCACGTGATCCCCCCCCCCCCCCCACACGTCCATCGATCCTATAAAATGTTGGGCTATCACTTAGGCACATGAACAGAAGATGAGAGTTGCAGAGATGAGGATGTTAAAGTAGATATATGAACATATAAGGATGAACAAAATAAGAAATGAGAATATTAAAGAAAAAGTCAGAGTTGTATGTATTGAGAGAAAACTCCGAGAGATATATTTAAGATTGTACGAATATGTACTTAAGAGACCAATTAATGCTCCAATCAGACAATATGAAATTAGGACAAATACACATATCAAACGAGGAAGAGAAAGATAAAAAAAACTTGGTCAATAATAAAATAAAATTTATTTAAGTATAGATGATATAATAGGAGATAGAGTTCAATGTCATATAATTATCTATATAACTGATCTCGTCCAGTGAGATAAAATTTGATTATTATTATTATTATTGTGAGATATGGATATGTTATTGCATTTTCTCATGATATTCATGTGCACGTGTCTATATGTATTAGACATTTTATTGACAACAACACTTTCTTTTGATAACCCATGCTAGTCTCCATGGAGATGGCGTGGTGGTTAAGGCATGATGGTGTTTGCAAAAGTGACATGAGTCGATTCCGGAGGAGATCTAAAATCTTTTTCTAGATTCAGATGACACTTATGTGTCTTGGCCACCACGTCAAAACTTATATGATCCTTCATAATTTATCTTCCTCACAATGACTGTGGAACAGATCGATAGAGACTATTAGATTGATGGTTCTAATTTTGCAGATAACCCATGCCAAGAAAGGATAACGCATGTTTGTTTTAATAATTTAATTTATTATTACTTTATCGGTAAAAAAGCACTTCCTTGCTAATTAATCTCTCCTCGGCAAAATTTAAGATTATGGTTAGAAATTTAGAATGAGCCAATCCTTTACAATAATAAGTAGACATGTTCATTCGGTTTTACTCCAATCAAATTAATCTAGAATAAATTATATTTTTTAAAAAAATATATTAAAGTAAAAAAATCATTTAAACTAAAATTATTTGGGTATAAAAGTCAAAAGGATGTCTATTGATATTGTAGATGCAATCGACTTCTAACTAAGATTGATCAAGTTCGAACTAAATTTTTATATTCGAGTAATATGTGTTAATGATTGAGTAATATTCTCACGAAAAAATTATTGATTGAGAATGATCAAGCTTAGTTTGTTTGGAGAGATTATTGAAAAGGGAGATTATTAATTTGACGGTTGAATGAGAATTTAACAAGGACTTGTTAAGTGGTGAAGTTCAAGTGAGTTGTGATTGATCGAATATTTATCATGAGAGAAGTGAAGTCCAAATGAATCATGGAGGATTAGACGCTTGACATGAAAAATATGAAATCCAAATAGATTATGGAGGATCGAACATTTAATATGAGATGAGTGAAGTATGAGTGGATTATGAAAGATTGGACACTAGTATGTGATGGACATCGAACGGAAAATCCAAATATATCAATTAGGATCGAATGTTTTTGCAATGGAAAAGTTCTTGCATGTCAAGATTGATTGAATATTTTGTATGAGAAGGGATATCCAAATAGATAAAAAAAAAATTAGATGTTTGACAATGGTAAAGTCCTGACAGACCAAGATTAATCGAATGTTAGACGAGTAAAATCTTGACATATCAAGGAAAAAAATACTAGTAGGTTATGTTCAAAAGGATACTATGCAAAGTGAGGTTTCAACTTTGGAAAGACTGAAATAAAAATATTCGTCGATTGCTTTGGAATAATAATTGGCCGATGGCCAATATACGATATCAAGAGTTTGAGGGGATTTATGAGAATTTTGGTAGTTATCATTCGTTTTTTAAAAATCAATAATCAATTGATGTTATTATTTGAGCGAATAGAGAATTTGAAACTTAGCTGTTCAACTCAATTGATCATCATAAGTTGACTGTTAGAAATTGACAGTCAACTAACGTTATTATTCGAGCAAATAGAGAGTTTGGAATTCAATTGTTCAACTTGAATGATCGTTATCAATCGATTGCTAGAGATTAATAGGCAACTGATGTTACTGTTCGAACGAACAAAGAGTTTAAAATTCGATTGTTTAACTTGATTGATTGTCATTAGTCAATTGTGGGAGATATCAATTGATTGATGTAATTGTTCAAGCGAATAAAAAATTCAGAATTTGATCAGTTAAATGATGTAATTGTTCAAGCAAATAGAAAATTCAGAATTTGACTTTTAAGCATCAATTGACTAATGATAACGAGTTGATTGATGTGATGAGTTAAAAAGAGTTGTAATGTTCATATTTATAGTGCAATAATTGACAAATGAATATTAGTATCTAATTTTTTGGGGGAATTCAATCTCGACTTGAAACTTATATAAAAGATGATTTCGTAAAAGATTTCATAACTTATTCTTTGAAAAAGAAATGTTATTGCATTTCAAATCATTAAGAGATAATATAGAGTAACCAAACAATGAATAAATAAATATTACTTATATAAACTATGGTTTACATTGTATTTTTTTTTTATTATTTGTTATATTTTTGTATTTGATTATATTATATGTACTTAGAATAAATTGTATGAGATTTCTTCATCTCCGAAAGGGATTTGACAAGAAAAAATTATAATGGTGCTATCATTAAAAATTCTAAGTCGTGTAGTATAATTAGGGTTCTGAACTATATACAAATTAGTTTATTATGCTTGTATTATTTTATTTCTCGTGTTTATTTTCACTGTGTACTAATTTGATATAAATGACTAAATCAGGAAAGTGAATCATTATTTATCTCCTTATCGATCCCAACAAATATTATCAAAAGGTTCTGATTAAAAAAAATATTAAAATAATACCTCATTTTATATTTTTATTTTGAGAATATTCTTACGCTTATAGAAATGAAATCAGAAGCGGAACTAAAATTAAAAATTATATAGGACTAATTATTAACAACGGTATATGAAACTAAAAAAAAATTATGATATATTAAAAAAATAACCAATGATGGCTTCGCCTCTTAATGAAATATATCTATTGAAATATAAAAAAATATTCTAATTTAATTAAAATCATAATATTTTTTTATCTCAAAATTATTCTAATTCAATTAAAAATTACTTAAATATTTATTACAGCAACTACTTATCATAATTTTGATTTCCTTTTTCTTAATTCCAAGGTAAATTTAAATGGCTAACGCAGTGTGTTAAAACTTAAAAGGGATTTCGATTTCTGACGACGACTAGATCATCAATGACTTTACATTTCTTAATATCCGAGATCCGATTACTCTCTACATATAGAGACAGTGATGAAAAATCATTAATGTGGCGATTTCATATTTTTTTATTTTTTTTTCCTTTTGAAAAGGACTGTCTTTTTTTCTTTTTTTTTGGTCGTATCAACAAAATAGAGCATCCTTTTAATATTTTGCTTGATTTAGTTTTAAATTGAAAAAAAAAACATATTATTTCCGTAAAACCAACCAGCAAATAAAACTTCAAATATATAATTACTAAACAATATTAAAAATTATTTTATACTTTAAATTTATGCATATAATTTTATTCTTTCCTAATGCCAAAGGATGAATAACAATCTACAACTACATCTCTATCCAACATTTTTTATCTTTCAATTAAAAGTAATTTAAAAATAAATAAATTGAACTAAAATGCAAAATTATTAATCCAAATTAAAAAATAATTCAATTTAAACAAGAAACAAATATTTGTATTTAGGAGTGTACAATCAATTAAAATCGAATCGATCGAACAAATTAAAATCGAAATCAAATAAATCGATTTTTTTATAATTTAACCGAATCGATCAAATTTTGTTATCAAACCGAGCTGATTAGATCGAAAAAATTGATTTTTTTTTACAATTAATCGACTGATAATTCTATCAGTCGAGTCGACTACTATTATATAACAGTCGACTAGATCTAATAGACATGAGCGAAAGTCAATAAAATTTTGTATTTTTTAATTTTCGATTCACGATTAACAATCGACTGTTTCTAATAAACAGTCGACTGCTCTACTCGATATTGATTAACCGATTAAATTGATTTTTTTTTCGCTTTGAAATCAAATCGAAATAATCGATATTTTTATTTAAAAAATTGAATTTCTAACTAAATCGAATCGAGCGTTTCGATTCTATCGATTTATTCGATTTAATTGAGGTTGTGTACAACACTATATATATTCCCCATTTTTAAACGATGGAGACAATTAAATTAATTATAATTAAAGGAAGGGCTAAGGTGCAAAACAGCTAAGAAAAAGTATTCCTAATCTGTAGTATAACTTTTCACGGAAGGCAGGATCGTGGCTCTGTTCGCCACGCCCACGCAACGCAAATTAGAATTCGATGGCGCTCGATCTACCTGGCGGCGGTGGCGACGGCGATGGCGACTGGTGGTGGTGGAAGGAGCATGGTAACGTCTACCTCCTACGGCCTCTCTTGGCTGTCTTCTTCGTCCTGTTCTTGATCATGCTCAGTAAGTCCTTGCCCTTGAATCCCTACTACTTTCGATCGCAAACTCTCCCTTTCTGTTTACTGCTCTGGTCGGCCCTCACTCGGGATTTTCCGCAGGTTGGTTCGTCGCATGGAAGACGGTATTGGTTCACGTCCCGCTGGTGCAAGAGATATTTGGCCTGCGGAAGAAGCCCGTGAAGCCCAAACCTCGGAATAGCCACCGCCTCTCTCGATTCTATAACTCCAATCCGTCTTTAAGGTATTTCGTTTTGGATCTCTCTTCCCATTTTCTTGTATTGCTGTTTCAGATGGTAAAGTTTTGATTTTGGATCTGTTTCGAGGGCATCATTTTGTTTATTATGAAAATGGATTTGTCCATGTTGTGGTCGACATATGCTGTGGCAATTGAGTTACTGGTCATGATTGCTTGTAACTTCGTAGACGACCATCTTTCTCGTGCACGTTTTGGTATTCAAAGCTGCAATATAAATTCAAAAATCTTAACATCTGAAAAATGCAAAGGTCCTCATCTGTATCTTCCTGATGCTTCGAACTTGATTCCAGACTAAATTTCTTCATGATTTTTTGGCATTATGCAAATGGATTAGACCATGTTGTAGCCAACATATGCTGCGGTAATTGAGTTACTGGTCATGATTGCTTTTAACTTCATAGACGACCAGCTTTCTCGTGCACATCTCTGCATTCAAAGCTGCGATATAGATTCAAAATCATATCTGTATCTGAAAAATGGAAAGGTCCTTATCTGTATCTTCCTGATGCTTAGAACTTGATACCCCACTAAATGTCTTCATGAATTTTTGGCATTATGAAAACACAAATTGACATGCTATTATGTGTAGGGAAAAATATCTTAACATCTGAAAATACTAGTTTTTTAAATCTATTATCCGTATGCTAAATGTGCTCTTTCTCCAAAACAAGTGTGATCTTGCTGGAGTATTTCTTCTCATTCCTAGTATCGACCTAGCATGATCTACTTTGATGAACTATATTGCTAATCAGTCATATGATAATTATTAGGTTGACATGGAGTTTACAAGTAAAAAAAAAAATTCTTTTGTCAGATTCTTTTAATTTGATTTGCAGATTACTTGTCTTCTTATTTCCAAATTTCTTAACGTTATGATGATGATCCAAGCTCTTATAGGCTTGTTTGCCATGAAAGCTTTCATATCAGACTATCCTAGAGTAGTGAACTTTCACATAATAACATGAATGATGCTCGTTATGTAGCTCGTGATTTTTTTTACTGGAAAAGTGATAACATAATTTGAAGTAAAGACAAATGTTTTTTCTTAGAGCAGTGTAACTATTGAAAAGCTAAATGTACTGACATGTCACGTACTTTGTAGTCCTTGGATAAGTCCAACACTTTTTGGTAGTTAGCTACTATGATTGTATCATGCTAACACAGTGTGGTTGAAACTTGGGAAGTATGACTTTTGCCCAGCATGTCCAAATATATTTTTCATCCAAATTTACAGACATCTTCAAATCATATTTGATTCTACATTTTCTGGCATATAAATTGCTGGATCACCACTGAGGCCGAGGGTACTTGATCTTTTCAATGAGCAGAAGTGGTTAAGATTTTTTTTTTCAAAATAGGAAATTAATAACAGGAAAATAAACAATATCTTACACTGAGGTGGATTAGTAGAAATACAAGCAGTTGTAAAGAAAAAAAAATCTAATTTATACAAACTTATCTAAAAGATAAAAATTAGTGGTGTGTGCAAAGGAAGTAGAATACTAGAAGTGTGAATGTAGCTGCAGTGTATGATGTGTATGTGAGTGTCAAACAATGGAGATATAGTTGGTTAAATATGCGAAGACTTCAAATGAGACAACACACTATTTTTCTGGTACGTACTTTTGAAAAATTTCCAGTAACTAGTCCCCACGGGGATGGCGGATTGGTTAAGGCAGAGGTTGCTTGGAAATGAGGGCTGGGGTTCGATTCCTGGGGAGGGAGGATTTATCCTCCTTTCTCAGATGAAGGGGCCCCCCTCTGCTGGTACCATACCCGTCAAAGGCCATAGGCCCAGCCCATAGGGTAATATCCCCCAGGGCTGCCCCGCGGTTTACCCCTTCGCGATTTCCCCTTGGGACGGGGGGCCGGAAGCCGCTAGGTTGGCGGTTCCAACCTTTTGGAAATGGAAATTCAATGGAACTTGGAACCATGAATATTGCTCTTCTACATAACCTGAATTAAGCTTAGAGTATGTTTGTCTCATTTGAGAGTAAAATCAATATTGATGGCTCAAACACTTCACAATTGCCAATCAAGAATTTAATGGTGTTAATATTCACTGCATGTATGTAGTGAACTTTCATTTTCTTTTGCACTATATAGTCCCACAAATGGTAACTAATTTAAACTTGCTGCTATTTTGTAAAACTTCTCACTATGAGAATCAAGTAGTTCATTCTCTTCTATCTAATGTACAATGCATAATGCAAGAAGGAAATAAATTAGAATAAAAAGGGTAATAATTGAAGAAAATAAATTGAAGATATTTTCAGATTAACACTCTGGTAATAAAAGGAAATAAACTAAAGAATATTCGAAATAAAACAGCTGTAATAAATTAAAGATTTGATTTGTTTTTCATTTGATAATAGTATTTCTATTGTGGAAATAATTGGAATCCCTATTAAATTATTGAATTTTTTATTTAGAATATTTATTTTTGTTTTTATTGTTAAGTCAAGTGTATAAAAGGAGTCCAAAGGCCGAATTTAATCATGCTGAATTAATAGAAATTTTATTTTACCGTCTAAGATTTAATCCTCCGGGTGTGGATTATGTCTTTGTTCATCTGCTGTGTGGTGCTGTGTTAATGCACGTAATGGTGTATCTATATGATGGAGCGATGCCCTAATCTCTACAAAAGGTTATTCATGCTTGGTCTAATAAGGGCTTTTAAAAAAAATGGAACTGTCACATTAGCAGCCCCCTACGATTGCTCTACGCATGAAGGAGGGAGGTAAATCGGAATGTGTTCGCGCGAGCAGTGTTAGCTATCTTAGTTTGTCATCCCATTTGGAGGAAAATCTTACAAATTCGTCGTAGCTGAGGATCAAACCGTGGGTGTCTGAGAGTCAAGCTAGATGTCCTGCCGTTGCACCGTAGCCTTGGGGGCATCTAATAAGGGCTTTAAAATGTGAAACCGCCACATTAGCGGTCCTCTCTGACTGCTCCTACCGATGGAGGAGGTAAATCAGGAACCTAGGTGGCAAGTGGAAAGGAGGGGATCCGTCGATAGCTCAAAGTCATGACCTCCTCGAGAATTGACCCCTATCCACTTAAGAGTTACCCCTTTGTATTTACCAATTAGGCTAGCCCTGGGGTTATCTAATAAGGGCTTTAAGCTTATACACTGAATTATTTACTGCAAAAATTGTTCAGGTACACTGGTCTAATGATGGGATCAACACATTCTCTGTGGAAATATTAATTTTGTGGTTACTCTGTCAGGAGGTTTAGCTTACAAGCACTTTTAGTTGTTCTAATGTCTTTGTTGTTTTACGGTTGAAAAATAGCTTCTTGCAGCTATATATTGAACTTTGGTGTATACAATTCTGATCGCTAGATTTGCATTTTCATAATCAAAATCCTAATCTCGAAGAGAGTCGTCAGCTGTCCAAATTGCTTCAGAGCATTTACAGCTAGAGTGCATATGGAGCAAGCTTCCAAGTTGTCAAATCACAACTCGGAAACATCTGTTGATTTTCATGTAGATTAGTCCTGATGTCAAAGAGTTCATTTTGTTGTCATGTAAAGTCGTCATCTACTCGTTTTGTATTTTGTTTTTGGCTGTCCCAAACGGTTGAAGCCTCAGGTGATTCAATGCCCATGTTATTTACTTGTGCTTCTTCTGCAGCCATTGCATTATTTGATGCTTTTGTTGTTTCAATAGACTATACAAATGACATTCTTCTCGTCTGGTATTGTGTATTGTGCAATCTAGCAGGCGGTTAAACTTAATATTGTGGTAGTTATTTGAGTGCTTAAAATCAATTTTCTCTCGTGCTATGTTATCCCAGCAGTTTTAGAAATTCATATTGAAGAAATATCTATCTCATTATTTCTTTGCACTCGCAGAAACAAATAGATCAAATGCAAAACAGTCCAAATATCTCTTTGCTGCTCTCACTCTGTGGGCAACTGTTGCTAGCTATTTTCTACTTTCTTTTCAGAAAGTTGCAAAACTCAATCTGGAAGCATCTACGCAGATCTCAGCACTTTCGCAAAGTAGCCATCTCTGTTTTATCAGCCCTAAATGGACAAACCCTCAGGTTCTTTGATGTAACATTAGTTTCCTTATTCCGATTCTTGCCGCATTGTTTCAATTGTTCATAAATTTATTTGTTATCGAAAATGTCGTTTATGTTATCTAGTGTGAATTTCTTTTTTTCTTTTTCCTTTTTCCGAACAATGTTTTAGTAAATATATGAAAAATGAACCAGAAATAATTCTTGTCGCATGCGATCAAGCACTAGAATGGAGATTTTGTTCGCTTTAACCCTGGTTTGTTGCCTGGATTTCATTGGTGTTGGGATCATCTTTGATTTAACTTGTACCAGTGGCCTTCCTGTATTTTTTTTTATTTTTTGTTGGCTCCAAGTGTTATTTGGCATTTACCAATAGGGGACCTGAAATTTGATGATCATCAAGCAACGTCATAGTTTTAGACTTATTTAGGGATGCAACTTATTCTCAAAATACTTATTACTGTTATCCAAATACCTCTAAAATGCCTAAATACTTTTAATGATCTTCCTCTAGCCCTCCAAATGAGAAAGACACGAATCAATTCATTATTCAAGAGCTTCTCACTTTTGTTAGTAGCCATCTCCAGACATTTTTATGGTATAAAACAAAGCATCTTGATGTTGTCATCGATAACTATTGAATCATAACTACAACTTTGAATGTTGCTATCTTCATCTTGTTCACCATTCAAAGCGATCGACTTTAGGCTCTCTATTTCGTTCGAGCCTAGTAAGTCCATTCTCCTGATCTTTGTGCTGGTTGTAACATAGACAGGAGTTCTATTTCACATTGCTGCTCAAGTATCTAATACTTACCTTTTGGAAGCAGAGTTTCCTGATGTTAAATTGCTGATTGCTTTCCCCCAATCAAAAGACATTCTCATGTGCAGTCAATTATCCTCTATAATTCTCAACCTTATGTACCTGGTCTATGATGCAAAAAACATGCACTTAAATACTTTGTACTATCAAGAGCAATGCAGATGGGTCACCAAGCATAGGTTGACTATTTAGATGAAAGATAAACAGTAAAACAAACCTGTGGAAGATTGCTGGGGCAAGGGCAAAGGGAAGAAAAAGTTCAACAGCATTTTGACTACTAGCTGATGAGTAGTTTGTTCAGTTAAAGCGACCATAACATATTCACACCCAACAAGTAGACAAACCAAACAAGCATATACCAAACCGACGCATTTGGATACACTTTGACATCACTTAGGAAGAGTAAATTTGACGCATTTGGATACAATTCAACATCACTTAGGAAGAGCAAGTAAATTTTCCATACTATCGGATTAGGCAGTTGACCTGGGAGTTATTGAAATTGTCAGTTTCATGGAAGGTAATAGAAACTATGACCGCAAGTAGAGATAGTATAGTATCGGAAAATTCGAATCAGAGTAGATGCTATGAATCGGAGTAAAACCTAAACCAAGTGCCGTAATGTTAACACCCAGATTCGCGAAGTTAATTCATGGATAATCCTTTCTTTTGTTCAATACCAGGACACTATGGTAAAAGATAGGAATTAGGTCATACAAACTGCAATATATAGCGATAACAAGTTTGCCCCAAGTGAGCAGGCCATGCCTATGTGGCCTACTTCAGGTTGTCATACCAACACTTGTGTGTTAAGAAATCTTGGAGTAAAAAGCTGATCCCTTGGGTTAGGTTGGTACGTCAGCACCCAAGCTAAGGATGAGTTTAATTCTTCGATCTCACTATTCCGAGCTCAATCCCCCCCCAAGCTCTCTCTACCCTGAACTCAATTCTCCAAGCTTTCTACCTCTCGCTACAGCAAGTCACATCCGTAGCCCTTCTATAGGCCTTTTTGAGATACAAGTATACAACTACTATTGCTCATGTGGTTATTAAAGATCACCACACCCTTAGTGACTTGAGCATAAGAGGGACTTCATCAGAAACTCTGATGTTCTTTGATGTTTGTTCTCATGTATGCAAAAGTTAGGTCACGTCATACCAGTTGAATTGCACCTCCACCTCAACATCCACCTCATTGTAAAATTTCCACATCAATACTCCACCTCAGCAATCATCTCGTTTGTAGACTTTTATCATCATCACAAAGAATCAGCATGAATCTCTGGTCACACAGCCATAATTTGCAAGCATAACTAAGCCATCTGGACATTAATGCAATGGCAATCAAAGCTACTCTATTCTCTAATTGTAGAGGTGACCATTAGGTGGAAGCACACACAAAAATATACAATTTCGTGGATTTGTATGATCCTATATCACAATAATTCTCAATTATGATTCCACAATCTGATTGCACTTGCTATACATTTATCCCTGGATAACAAAGAGAATGCTGAAATGTCTACACAAATTAAATTTGACTCTAAAGTTTAATCTATTTCTAGTTCATCAAGATTCGCCAATGCAGGATCCCAAAAAAGAATTTATTGTACACGGTATTATTCTGCATAACAAGAAGTTGTTTTTTCATGACTTGAACTCTAAGGCTCCCCTTCATCCATCAAGACTATTTTATAAAAAGTTTAATCCAATAAGATAAAATTAACAACTCATCAATCGTGGAAGAAAAATGGGAAGAATTCATTATGCATTTCTAAAAAATTAGCTCATTTACTATGATAAAACAACTAAAAAATATATATATCAAAATCAATCTTGCACCAGCAAATGTATCAAAGAAATACACAAGGATCATGTCATACTTTCCTCATAAACAGAACCTACTAGCAATAGATAATTAAAATTCAAGGGAGAACAAAGAATTGGGTGTCGATAAATTGTAAGACAATCTCACAAGAACTAGAAAACAATATGCACTCACTACTAACTAGCTCGATGCTACTAACATTAGCAAATTTGATGCTTGAAGAAACTACACGACCAATTTTAAATGATGAATTGTATCTTTGGAAAGACTGCCCACATAATTAAAGATCATTTAGAGACTAAGAAAAGGTCTGGCTTCTTTAACTGACTTGGAGTGGTGGGTTTTGAAGCATTACCAGATACAGTTTTGGCTGATTTCCTTGCATTGTTATCTAGCTGAATCAAGCAACGTGAACACAAGATAGCCTGTGGCAGGAGATCATGCGATGCCCGAGCATAAACACATCGCACTGCCATAGATGCCGAATGTCTCACCCCCTGAGGATTCAAAGGAGCGAGAAGACAGTGCCCCAGAATCCTCAGGATCGGTTGCAACAGCTCCCAAGGAAGAGGAACCCTTGAACCCCTTCTTATACATCTGCTCCCTTCCTCCTCACTATTACAGTGATTGCCGTTAGGAGCTTGACAGAGTGTTAAGCTACGCATCGCATCTGAAGTCCCTTCAATTCGTTCGCTGATCTCAGAAGAAATCCTAACCCGGGGGGTTGAGGAGGAAGGGGTCGAGAGGCAGGACTTGGCCGAGGATGAATTTAGATCGTCGTTGTCAAGCTCAAAGCGGCAGGAGCAATCTTGACCAGCCCAAGCAGAGACAAACTCGCAAAAGTCGATCTTTGATCGGCTGGGCATGGAGGAGATGCTCTTGTAGTAAGAATCCAGTGCCACCGCAACGATGGAGGCTCGTTTGGTAGACTTGACAGAGATCTGAGGCTCGAGAGGATGAGAAAGAACGCCGACGGAGGCCGTCGGAGGCGGCCAGGCGGCGGAAGGTAGCTGTTGCGGCGGGGCAGTGGGACACGGGGAGTGGTAGAGGGAGGGGAGGGATAGGTCCGGCGCAGAAACGAGGACGGGCCTCCCTGAGCGGGTTTTGACCTCGGCGGCATAGAGGGCGAGGAGTACTGCCTCATACCCGGAGAGGGAGGGGGAGTTGGCTGCCCCGGTGGCGATGACGCGGGAGAGGTAGAGACCGGAGATGAGCGGGACGAAGGAAAGGGCGACCAGGCGGAGGTCGGAATCAGAGGATTGCAATGTGTCGTAGAGCCAGTTGCAGAGGGGGTCGTCACCGGATCCAGAGGATGGGGAGGAGAGGGCTGAGCCGATGGCGGCGGCAGCGGCCTGGGATTCAAGAAGGGAGCGAGCGGGGCGGTCAGAGTCAGCGAGAGATGCGAGATCCGGCGACGATAGGATGGATGCAAGGTCGAGGATCCGGGAGCGAGCCTTGGAGATGGACTCCCACCATGACTGAGCCCGACCCTCGCCAGCCCCTGAAGCGCCGCCGCTACCGCAGGCGATGGGATTGTCGCCGGTATCGAAGGCGGCTATGAAGAGGGAGGCGTCGGTGGAGGAAGAGGAGGGCGAGCCAGCGGCGGTCGGCATGGCAGGGGGCGGGCGATTTGGTCGCCCCTCTCGTTGGCGCCCCGTTGAGCTCGGGAAGGCAAGGAAAACTAGTACGCGTCAGTCACGTGCAAGGCGCGTGGGTCCCACATGAATGGGCTGTCTGCATTTATTTGTCCGTCACAAACGCAAACGACCCGCAGTTCTCGGCAGCTTACTGCCGTTCCGTTCAGCGTTCACTTCTCAATTTTTTTTTTCATCCTTTCCGTTCCGTTCCGTACCCTTCAACGTAACGTGCTGTACCTCCAGCACAGCACAGCAGCGCAGGGAAGGACTGCAGCCGGAACCAACGACAGCTTGCAACTTTTATTTTTTTTCTAAGACACCGGTTCAAAACATCTCCTCAATAGCTGAGATCAGAACCTAAATAATTTTTATCGATCATCAAAGATAAATCCGAAAAGTATTCATAGTTTTTTTATGATTTAATTCGGACTCTACAATCGCATCATTCCTGAACGATAGTTCAACGTCGAAGTCGTATTTTATTCACCAGACAAACTCCTAGATCCTAAAATCGTCCAAATAATTTTTTTCTAAATTGATTATCGAACGATATCACAGTAGATGATCAACTTGTTTCTTTCTTATTCAACAACATTCTTATTCAATTTTAGCTTTACCTTTTATTTATTTATTTTTGATTGGCATCGGTGTATCTGATCCTTCAACCTGATTAATTTTTGGAGATGGTCAATCAAATCTCACAGTTTCTATGGAGATGTATTTTCAATAATTGAATCGGAAGAGGTCGGAGCCCTAGCATATCTATACTAACTACTAGATTAAACTAAAAAAACATTTGCAATTTGACGATCTAGCTTGAACTTCATAGTCACGCTATCTTTGAAAGACTGTTAAAATTTTATTCTATTCATCGGGTAAACTCCTACGTAGAGGATTGATCCTATAGATTTTTTCAAAATTCGTCGTTGAATATTATATTAATAGAGAATCAAACTATGTTCTCTGATGAAATACCTTTTGATGTCGTTCTATGCTTTGGCCCGACCCTGTTGATTCAATTGTTGGATTTAGTTCGATAATAAATCGACAAGAGTTAGATACGACGATGTAAATTTTGTCTCATTTATATTTCCTATATACATTTTTTATTATCGATGTATTTTTTGGATAATAAAAATACTCTTTTTGATATCATCGTTATGGATTTAATGTCAAATTATATCTTTAGATAGTTATATATCATTTTGGATAGGCTTATTTTTACGGATAAAAATATTAAGATAAATCTTTTTTCTTTAATAAAATATTATTCTGCTCAAGTATTTATGATTTATTAATAATCGTCTCACAAGATAAAATAAACTACGTCTAGTCTCCAAATAAGAAAACTTTAAAATTTAAGCCTTCAGAAAATTTTGAACTCTTATCCTTCATTATTCGAATAATCTACCTATTAATTTTTTATTCACTTGAAAAATTAATTTATGACGATCTATTCATGAAAATAGACATCTATATCGCAGTCTCCACGGGGACGGCGTGATGGTAAGTAGGGTGTTGTTTGCAGAATGGACAGGGTTTGATTCCGGATGAAAGTCTAAAATCCCCCTGGTTTCAGATGGACCTCTCCCTACCTTGTCACCATGTCAAGGGACTTTGTCCCCCCGTGATTTATCTCCCTCTTGTCAATGTCCTGGGACGGGTGACAAGGGGTTGTTAATTGGACAGATTCCTAACTTTGCAGACATCTATATCGCAATTCAATTTATTAGTTATCGAAACTAATTTTTTAATAATCACTCATATGCATAAAAATTATGGATAAATTTGAAGTCTCAAACAAGAATTTCAACAGAAAACTATTTATTTGATTGTCTAATGAATTATATTTTGAAATATTCAATTGATAATAGTATAATTCAAGACAAACAGACTCATACAATAGCCCCTGGACTTATATTGCCACGGACAATAGTTTGAGAATTCATAAGTGTTTCATTGACTCATCTTCACACTTAGGACTGTAAACGAATCAAACTAAGCTAAATTTTACAGTGTTCAGACTTATTTGATAAGATAACTAAGTCGAGCCAAGCCAAACTTAAAATTAACTAAACTATCGAAAAATCTATTCAAGCTTGACTTGATTTTTTTTTTTTAGCTTGAGCTTGAATTGAACTTGACTTGTTTAATGGATATCGAGCTTCTAATCAAGCTCAATTCAAGCTCGAATCAAGCAATTGATTAAAACTTGTTTAAGTTTCACTTATTTAAATGTTATCAAGTTCTTAACTAAAGCTTGATTGTTTATTTAAATTTTTAATATTTTAATCTTTATTTATAAATGAGTATAAATAAGTTCATAAATAACTCGAATACTATTCATGAACATTAACAAATCGAACATATTTGTGTTCAAGTTTATTTATTTAATTTATCAAGCTGTTCAAGTTTGTTTAATAATTGACTTTAATGCATATTGAACGAACATAAACGAATTCTTATCGAGTCGAACACCAAATTTGTTCATGAATATTTGATTCGTTTACAACCTTATTCACACTTATATAAATGATCTCCTATATATTAAGAATATCCTACAATACCTCTATCATATCTCGACGGTATAATTTTCATTCATGTACGATTAAATCATATTGGATCAATCCTACTGAAATAATCGTAGATATTATTTCTCATTCATGCAAGAAATTAGTTTAAATAGTCATCTATATTTCAATTTAATTTATTAGCCATTGAAATTAATTTTTCTAACATATGCATGTATATTGTACGTATTTTTTTTTGAAACAAGTATCGAAACGTATTACCAAATAAAAAGTTTAATGTGAGCCTAACTAACTGTCTCAAGCCTCAAACAGATCGCGACATTTAATTAACATTGTTTTAAAAAATTACATACAAATAAATTTAAAATATTAAAGCTAATTAATGGATCCTAATTTTTATTGGGTGCTAGGCATAAATTTTAATGACCTAATTAAAATTAAGAATATACTAATGTGATTTGTAATTAGTGTGTAAATGATGAGTTTAGTTACTAAACATTGATTGCTATTGCAGGTCCAATATACAGAGATCATCTGGCCTCTTACGGCGGTAAAAATAGAGAGATATTTTATAAAAAAATATAGTTCAATTTTCTGTTATGACATCGTTCGACGATTAATTTAAAAAAAAATTATTCGAATAGTTCTGAAACTCAAGAATTTATCTGGTGAATGGAGTATGACTTCGATATTAGATCGTCGTTTAGGAATGACGCGACTATGGAGTCTGAGTTGAACCGTGAAAAAACTGTAAGCTAATACTTCTTTAATTTACCCTTGGTAGTCGGTGGAGGTTATTTGGATTCTGATTTTATCCGGTTCAACTGTTAGTGATGCGTTTCGAAAATTCATAAAATAGAGCCGATCACTTTTAAAGATTAGTCAGATCGAAGATTTGAATACTTGATATTAATAAAAAAAAAATCATGTGATGAAAATTGAATGAAGGTCGAGACAAGTTAAAATTGATTAAGATTAAGATTTATCAGATATTTAATAAATAAATAAAAATTATAGACGAGATCTTTTCACATAGAAAATCTAAAAGTATTTTTTTTTACATATTAAATCTAAAAATTATTATCAGACCGTGAATTCGGATTTTAAAAATAATCTTTTGTAAAAAAAAATAAGACAGTATATAATAAATCATTAGAAAAAGGCTAACTTTAGAAATAGTCTAAATTATATACTCAATTGACTAAGAATAATTTTTAATTATTAATTGTAACTTGATTGGATCAGTAAGTCAAGTCAAATTCAAATAGAAAGTCATAAAATTAATCCGTAAAAAATTGAAAATCTGTTCAATTAGTAGTCCCTTATTATCCATCCCAGAGTTACGACGAGAGGGAAGTAAATTGTGGGGGATGAGATCCTCGACACGCGACAAAAGAGTCATCCGTTAGGAGATTTTAGATCCCTTCATCCTAATCGACTCGCCCATTCTCAAGAACTCTTTACCATCGCACCATCCCCGTAGAGATACAAAAAAAAAAAAAAAAAAATCAAGTCGATCTATTCGATCGATTAATGAAAAATCTATAAAAGAAAGTCAATTAATCAATTGATAACATCGTCAAAAATTGGATGATATAATGCAATAGTAAAATATACAGAGAAATAATAAATAAAAAGATCAAAATTATATTTTAAAAGTTGATTTCTCTCTGTGCATAAGCTAACTTTGAATTTAACTGATAAATAAATGAAGGGGAGATTGTTTACTTGAACGTATGAATTATAAAAAAAAAACAATGATTGAATGATATAAACCAAAGAAACAACGAGAATATCACTCTTTATCTTAATATTTTTGTGTTCAAATTATTTTTATTCTTTTTTAACTCTAATTGTACTAGATTTATTTTTTTTTCGAGACGATTCGTTAGTTTATAAATGCATAAGAATTATATGCTCTATTATTTTTTATCAACGGATTAAGGAGCATAGCTCTCGATGATTTATCTTTTTTAATCATCATCGAAGAACTAATGATGAAAGATACTAAAGATGTACATAATTATTTTTTGGTACAAGTGTAATTAATATTTTTTTTATCTCTATAAATTTTCAAAAAAGAGCTAATTAGTAAATTGTAAGGAGTAATTTCGACCTAGGTAAAATCTTAGTTTTAATATTAATTCCTTGTATATTTTATTTGTATTTTTTTTTCGCAATTCGAATGGTAGCCCAAATAAACAATTGAGAATGATTGATTATTTAGCATATGCACCTTTAGTCTAAATCCTCAAACTCAATAAAATTAAGTCGAATTCGATTAATTCATTTGGTGAACCGGTCTTGTTCCACGGTCTTTAAAGAGTCTCCATCGACCCGTAAGGATAAATCAAAATGACGCGCCGTCAAATCGCCGTAAAGAATATGTACGTTAATTGGGTCTGCATCCCACACCGATCCAGTTGAAAAATGGGAACCCGCCTTCGCAATCCGCGAGCGAGTGGAAAATGACAAAATCCCTTCTGCAAACTGTAGTCGACAGGGATCGAACTATGGTTGCCGCAGTGACCGTCCAAGTTCTTACCGACGCGCCGTTGCCCTGGAGGCAAATTAAGTTGAATTATAATTCTAGGATTTAGCACGGTAAACAAACCAAATTCAATTTTATAGTATTCAAATTTATTTAATAAAATAATTAAATCAAATCAAATCTAAAATTAATTAAATTATTAAAATAACTAATCCAGTTTGATTTTTTTATTGAGCATGGTTCGAAATTAAATTAAGTTCGATTTGTTTAATTGATATTAAACTTTTAAATCAAACTTAAATTTATCAATTTGAGAGTTTAATTCTTCCCTCTACCATGCCTAATCCAAACTGGACCCACATCGAGTAGGGCTGTGGGCCTACAAGCATAATCCAAACTGGACCCACATCGAGTAGGGCTGTGGGCCTACAATTCAACATTGTTACTTTGTTAGGAAAATAAAGTGTGAAAAATGTTTTTTACGGGTGTATAATATAATGACAAAATTTTAAAAAGTAATAAAAAAGATGAAATTTAAATTTCAAATGAAGTGAATATATATATATATATATTAGAAGAGGTTGATTCTGTTCTACACTATTAAAATAAATTAAAAAAATATTCATAATTCAACAATTAAACTCCGTGATGTCTAGAGCAAAAATATAGACATAGATCGTAATGTCTTTATAAAACAGATCTAGATGATGTCAAAAATATATTTCATGAAAAAATAAATTTTCAAATCGCATTTAAAATTATCTATCTAATTTTTTTTAAAAGAAATTAAAATTAAATTTCTCTCTCGAAATATATGAATACGTGAGATGTCGCTTCGTGCTGCACTTCAAATTTAATATCAAATTTATATAAAAGGTGAAGTCCGAATCTTAAAAAAAAACAAAAAATCAAATCCTACCGTTGAATTAAACGCAGTTGCTGTGGACACTTTCTGTCCACGTCGGGACGCAGTGCCGATATGAAACCTTTGTCTGCCATGGTAGATCCTTTCCAACAACAAGTATGTGAGAGCTCGCTCTCAGACGTCCAACTGTCGTGCCCCTACCCATAGACGAACAGACTAAGTTTACACGGAGCTGCTTCCACATGATTGTTGGATGGGATCCACCATCTCCTGAGTCGAAAGTATTCACCGACAAAGCAACCGTCAACTTTACCTTTCCGGAAAATTAGCGGGTCCGCATGGTAACCACGCCGTGATGTCTCGGGTAGGTGAGTGGGTACAAAGGCGGGTACAATTGGGTCACTGGATTCCATTCCCCCCAGTTGTTGACGCCGAGCGCTGAGCAGAAGAGAAGAAGGCTACGTCGCCGCAGGTTGCGCCTTCACTGCTAACCGACGCTTTGCAATACGCCGGCGATGGAACCAGCCTGCCTCCAGCCGCCGAGTAACCCTCGGTTCGGCGAGATGCCTCTCCCTAGCCACCCTCGCGGCGGCGGAGCTCACCGCCGCGCCCACTCCGAGACCTTTATCGGCCTCCACGATGGCCTCCTGTTCGACTCCGATCCGGACTTCGAGATCCCTGACATCGACTTCTCCTCGTTCTCCGACGACACCGTCTCGGCGGACAGCGGGGCTCCTTTGGCCGCCAGGCCGGAACCGCCTGTTGCGATAGAGGCGGGTGCAAGACAGGTTCCCGGGGTACACTTCAGGAGCCTATCGGTTGACCCCTCGTTCTTTGAGGGGATGTCATTTCAGGAACCGACATCTGGTGGCAGAGGTGTTCCAGGATCGGAGAAGAGGGGGCACCACCGCCGGAGCGGGTCCATGGATGGGGCTACCTCGCCGTTCCAGGGAGAGTCGGCGCCGCCATTCCCGGATTTCGCGAAGAAGTCGATGCCCTCCGATAAGCTTTCTGAGCTTGCTCTGATTGATCCCAAGAGAGCAAAGAGGTCAGTCTTTGCATTCTGCTATTCTCTGGTGACACTGATTGAATTCAAGGAAAAACTCTCTTTGATTGAAATGTTGAAAATCCTTTTCTTTATCATATCAGTTCGTTGGGTCACTTAGGGGTGAAATTTTTCTCAATTGGTGATGTTGATTTCCCAATTTAGGCTTGATTTCCATAAATTCTCGGGGTGAATTTCTTTTCAAAGTTTCGTGCAGGTGATTCCGTTCTTAGTATTGATAAACATTGAAGGCATGTGTATACGTGGAAGGTCGACCATTGGAAGAGAGTGCAATTTTTTCCTCTCTAGTCCTGACTTGAAACACTAACACTCAAAAGTTCTTTTTCTCCCGACATGAAACACTAACACTAAAAAAATTCTTTTTGGCCTAAATCCTTTACTCATGAGCATTGAAGCATTTATTTTTCTGCACCTTGTTGGTAGACAAGTAAGGAATGGCTGTCTCTTGAATTTTGACATGTTTGTTGTCTACTTTTCTATACAGGATTCTTGCTAATAGACAGTCTGCTGCTCGATCAAAGGAGAGGAAGATTCGCTATACGACTGAACTTGAGCAGAAGATTCAAGCACTTCAGACAGATGCAACCACTCTTTCTGCAAAGCTTACACATTTTCAGGTAGGAGATATCTTATCATTTCACAAATTCATAAGATATGATGATTCTTTTTTTTTTTTTTTGTGGAAAGAATTGATTAATAGTTGGCGTTAGCTATTTTTTTGTGCTAAGTATTGGCTCAAGAGTGTCTTCATTTGGATTTGGATCTTAGATCCACTTTGTCGATCAATGATGATTATTTGGCACTGATTATTATAATTCAATAAGGATTGAATCTCGTCAAGGAGGTGAGGGTGATTCTGGGCTTTTATTTATATGGTGAGATTGCCCTGCTACGATGCTCACTGTGGAATGACAATAGCATCTTAAGAGGCAACAACCTCCTCTGAGGAATATTAGCACTCCAAATTCTTTGGACATCCGAAGCTTCCACACATCAAAATTGCCAATAGAAGATAGAATGCTCGAGAGAAAAAGAGGAGAGCAAATGCTTAGGTTCTTGGATGAAGGAAGTGACAGCATACATCAAGGATGAAGCATATATGACAACATATATCAAGCCTTAATTAATAGCTGTAAATATATTAAAACTGTAACTTCCTTGCGGCTAAAAATATTGTAATTAATAGTACAGCTATAACTTCCTGAGTTAGATAGATTGATTTAGACAGATTATTAGAAATCAGTCTAGATTTATGGCTGAAAATCTGTCATGTAAATCGCTAACATTTTCTATATAACGAGAAGAACTCTCATGGTGATGGTATTCAATCCAATTGACATGAAGTGCAAGAGAGAGTCTATTGTAGGGTGGAAGGGCACAACTAAGTGGCATCAATAGATGGTGTGTGTCCCTTGAATTCAATTTTGAATTTCAAATTCATGGGACACAAAACTTTAGCACCTTTTGAAATTTGAGATAGTGTTTGCTGGTTAATGTGTGCGTGCATCCTCTTTATAACACAAATAAAGGCCAAAATGGCTAATTTAATGTGACATTCAGTGACATGGAAAGAGGAAATGCACCTCTTGAGGTTAAATGTTAACGGGCCTTCCTAGCTAACACAGAAACAAGAAAAGGCAGTACTCCTCTTGTTTGTATGGCTATGGAACAGCCATGTGGCAGCCCATGGATACCACATTTGTATCCACATGGGCTGCCATGTAAACTTATGTGGGTTCCACCATAAGTGCATGTTACCTTTTTGCAATCGATTATTTATTTCATTCATTTCATTCCATGCAATTCTATAGTCTTGGATTCTTGAGTTAGCACTTGCACACTTGCTCTTTTCTATGCTCATATTGGGGCCCGTCTGGTTATAAACCCATTTAGACCAATCTGAAATTACTTACTGTTCCTCCATCCATTGAGTAGTTTGTTTAGATACTAATTTCTCATTCGCTTAAGGAGTTAATTTTACGACAATCAGATCTCAAAATATCGATTGTTGTCTCTACTTGATTTTATTGGTTATAAAATCAATTTCAAATCTCATTGACACTTAATCAAGTAGGTGAATTAGCTAAAATTACCTACGATATTGATTGTGTAAAGAGAATGTTCCTCTTGACTTTAAAATATACAACAACAACAATAATAATTAAGCCTTATCCCACTAGGTGACGTTGACTCTTGACTTTACAATATCCCAAAGAAACATCAATGTATTTTAGGTACTCGTGACTTTTTAAACAAAGATTGGGAAGATAACACTTTTATATAATTTAGATGGAATATGCTATTTCATATTGATATTAAGAATAAGATAGGATACTTAACAAACATTTATTTCCATTTATAATTCACATATTTACATCTTGTAGCATAATATGATATGACCACATACTTTTACTTTATGCAATAAATCTGTCATTAATGGTTCGAGTGATTCTGACACAACTTGGCTTGGATTTCATTGCTAGACAATACATACAAGAGGCAAAAAATATGTACTCGGCTATTGGAGATGCCACAGCTGAGAAAATTGTAAGGCAAAGGTTGAGTCACCTATGAAGTTGAGCGACCTCTCCTCTGACACTACTGGTGCCTCCTTTCTTCTTGATACACCACAACAGAAGATGGTATCTGTTACTTCATAAAAAATAAAGAGATACCAAGATTACATGGAAGAAGCCCTATTTATATACAAAAATTAGGGCCTATTCAAAGGACTAAATCAAACCTTATCCTAGGAATAAATCAAACTATATCCTAGAAAATAAATATCCCTAACGATATTTAAGGATGACATAATTATCCTTAGTCATATATACAATATTCTAACACTCCTCCTCAAGTTGAAGAATATAAATTATATACACCCAGCTTGTTACATATGTAGTCAATTTGGGGACCTCTCAGTGACTTAGTAAATATATCTACTAGTTTATCATGTGAGTTAACAAAACTAGTAGATATTTCTCCGGATATGACTTTCTCTCTGACAAAGTGACAGTCCACTTCAATATGCTTTGTCCTCTCATGAAAAACTGGATTTGAGGCGATATGCATGACGGTCTGGTTATCACATATAAGTGACATTTGTGTAACATCTCCAAATCTTAGCTCTTGAAGCAACTATTTGAGCCATATAAGCTCTTGGTATTATGACCATAGTTGATATTACGCTCGAGGATCTTGCCACAACATTCTACTTTTTGCTTTTCCAAGAAACAAAATTACCTTCGACAAATATACAAAAACTAGAAGTGGATCTCCTATCACTGGGAGATCCTGCCCAGTCTGCATCAGAATATCCTATGACTCGAGTATGTCCTTTATCTTCATACAAAAGACCCTTTCCTAGAGCGCTTCTGATATATCGAACAATGCGAATCACAACATCCCAATGTTCTTTACATGGAGAGTTGAGAAACTGACTTACTACACTTACTGCAAATGAGATATCTGAATGAGTAACAGTAAGGTAACTTAGTCTCCCTACTAATCGCCTGTATCATTCAGGATCTGGTAGAGGCTCCTCCTGATTTGGCAGAAGCTTGACATTAGGATCCATAGGGTTGTCAACTGCCTTTGAGTTTAACATTTTTGTTTCTTCTAGAATATTCATTGCATACTTCCTTTGGGATATAATGATCCCATTTCTGGACTGTGCTACTTCTACCCCCAAGAAATATTTAAGTATGTCGAGATCCTTTGTCTGGAAATGTTTGAAAGGGTGTTGTTTCACCTGTAAGATCCCGAGATGATCACTACCTGCGATGACAATATCATCGACATAAACCACTAGGTAGATGCACCCAGTAGATGAGTGGCGATAAAAGGCGAATAATAGTCGGCCTCGCTCAAGTGCCGAATGCTGAATTACAATCTTCAATCTACCGAACCATGCTCAAGCATCGCGAGACCATATAAAGATTTTCGTAAGCGACACACAAGACCAGAAGACTCCCCATGAGCAACAAAACACGGAGGTTGCTCCATGTAGACTTCTTTGAGTAGGTCACCATGTAAGAATACATTCTTGATGTCCAACTGATATAGAGGCCAGTGTTGAATCGTAGCAATGGACATGAATAAGCGTATAGAGGACATCTTGGCAATAGAAGAAAATGTATCCCCATAATCCAATCCGAAGACCTGAGTATAGCCTTTAGCAATGAGACGAGCCTTAAGCCGATCAACCATTCCGTCTAGACCAACCTTCACCGTATATAGCCATCGACAACTAACAACTGACTTTCCTAGTAGTAGAGGAACGAGATCCCAAGTCCCACAGCTCCGTAAGACACTCATTTTGTCCAGCATAGCCTGTTTCTATCCTGGATGGGCAAATGCATCTCCTGCAGCCTTCGGAAGAGAAACAAACGACAAGGAGGAAAGAAAAGAATAATATGAAGGAGAAAGACGATGGTAACTCAAAGAAACATAATGAGGAGAAGAATTACGAGTGGAACATATATCTTTCCGAAGTGCAATAGGAATATCAAAGTCAGAAGACTAGACCAGAGGAAGGAGAAGTGAATCTAGCTCCGGAGATGATCCCTAGCGTGTGGTTGGCGAAGCGAACAGATTTAGGACGACGCTTACGCTGATAAACCTGCAAAGGAGGAGGAATTGAGGCTGGGGGTGATAGAGAATCCTCCGGAGGATCAAAGACTGGTATAGGTATAGAAGGATGAACCTCGGACGATGACTCTGAAGACCCAAAGAAAGGAACTGAATCAAAGAATGTGATATCGGCAGAGATGAAATACCAACGGAGTGTAGAGGAATAACACTTATACCCTTTCTGAGACCGTGGGTACCCAAGGAAAACACATTTATGCGATCGAGGAGAGAGTTTATCAATGCCAGGATCAAGAGCATGAGCAAAACATGTAGAACCAAAGACCCTAGGTAGATGAAGAGACTGCTTCGAATAAAGTACATGATGTGGTATTTGACCTTGTAAAGTGGAGGAAGGCATGCGATTAATGAGATAACATGCGATGTAAATGCACCCCAGCGAAAACATGAGAGTGAAGGAGAAGAGTCCGGGTGGTCTCGAGAAGATGACGATTCTTGCATTCTGCAACTCCATTCTGTTGGGGGGTATGAGGACAAGACGTCCGATGTAATATGCCATGAGATGCCAAGAAGATCCAAAACGGAGTAGATAGATACTCACGTGCATTATCACTCTGCAAGGATCGAAGAGGGATACCAAATTGTGTTTGTACTTCATTAAAAAAAGATTGAAAAATAGAAAACAATTTCGAACGATCCTTCATCATATATAACCAAGTACAACGGGAAAAATCGTTTATAAAGGTAACAAAATATCTTGACCCCAATGAAGAGGCAACACGACTCGGACCCCAGACATCGGAATGAACCAAAGCAAAGGGGGACGTAGCCCGACTTATAATGCGAGGAGAAAACGAACTACGAACATGCTTGTCTAACTGACACGACTCACAAGACAAAGACTCTAAGTGAGACAGACTAAGATGTAACTGTTTTAACTTATCAAGACCAGGATGTCTTAACTGAGCATGAATAACAAGTGAAGATGCCGCCGCCGTACCAACAAGAGAGTTTTGTTGAAGTCGATATAGGCCATGAGACTCACATCCGAAGCCAATCATCCTTCCCGTACTCCGGTCCTGTAATGAAATAGAAGATTTAGTAAACGAGAAGACACAATCAAGAGACCGAGTAAGCTGACTTATTGATAACAAATTAAAGGAGCTCTGGGAACATAAAGAACATTATGAATGGGAGGAGATGGGGAAGGATGAACAATACCAACACTTTGGGATTGAGTTTGAAAATCATTTGCCATGGTAACACAGGGTAAATAACCGGAAGTAGATAGTGAAGAAAACAGAGATCTATTACCCGTGATATGATCGGTGGCCCTAGAGTCAAGTACCGAGGGACCCGAAGAGCGAGATATGCCAGTAAAGGAATACCACCTTGTGTAACGACAGCAGTGGAATTAGAATCCCGTCGATCCTCATACCATTTCAGAAAGTCATCATAGGAAGGCGGTGGAGTTGGAGCTGGTGTCGACTGTGAAGTGGAAGCTATAGACGTGACTGAACTCTGGGCGATATGAGCAGCACGAGGAGATCGACCATGAAGACTCCAACATTTATCAATCGTGTATCCTGGTCGGTGACAATGATCACACCAAGGACGTCTTTTGTCATTCTTACGAGGTGGAGGTCTGTTGTTGTTTCGAGAGACCAAAGCTGAAAAATCAACCGGAACAGAGGATGACAACGTCAAGACTTTTGCAGGGCCACGGAGGAGAGTTGCCCAGGTAGAGTCCATGGTGACTTCTATGGGGCTACCCAGGATCTGATCACGAATATGAAAGTAATCTGTGGGCAGACCATATAAAGTCAAACATAAAAAATTTCTTCCGATTTTCAAGCTCTGCAACAGGAGTGGCCGCAGGTGGGAGCAGACTATTGAACTCACACAGAAGGCTAGAGACTAATCCCAGATAAGTTGACATAGAATCCTTGATCTCATGGACATTAAGGATGGTCATGAGGTCGTCACAAACTTGATAGAGTCGCTGAGAAGTGTTCGTAAAAAGTTATTGAGTCTGTATCCAAATATCCTTGCAGGTCTTATGAGTGCGGAAGACATCCCTGAGAGATGGATGGATGGTGGCTCGGATAATGCAACACAACTGAGCATCAATTTTTTTCCATAAAGGACGATTGACGACTTAAATATCCTCTTCAGTTTGGATGAGATGTGTTTCATAACCCTGTCCAACAAGCCAAAGTTCAATGCGAGAGGCCCAAGAGGAGTAGTTCTTACCATCCAAGAGCTCAGACGAGAGCGTTGCCGTGACGTGGTTGATAAAAATTGGAAAATTCGACTTCGAAGTGCTGAGGGTAGCCATGACGAATGAATGCTGGATGGTCCGAAAGGAAGTTGTCGGAAGAGTCAGGCTGCGGAGAAGAGGGACTGGTTCAACTTGCAAGCTCCAACTAACCTCGCATGCTCTGAGTTTTGGATGCGATCACACGAGTCAGAATTGCATCCCTGCTAGAGTACCTTCTAGGGTTCTTGGTCTGTGATTGCTACCTCTGGTAAAGTGTAGGCAAAACTCTTCAGCAGAAAACCTTCGGTCCACTGATGATACTGAGTTGGCGATCGCGGTGTGTCGTGTCCTTCGACAGTGGCGACGGAGGATGCAGGGCAGCGTGGGACGACCAACGTTGGCAGCAGACAGGCGACGTGAGCGACACAAGCGGAAGAGATGACACAAAAAGATGCTCAAGACGTGCGACAGTGACGATGAGCGCAAGCCTCGATCGGCGGCAGACAACGCGGCGAGATCGGAGAGGAGAGGGAGAATCTCGCAGGTGGGATGGCGGAAGATGGCGCGACAAGATGAGAGAGGAGAGGAAGAATCTTGCTGGAGAAGGGCTGCACGTCGAGGAGATAAGCCGCGCAGAATGAATCGCACGGCTGCTCGTCGAGGAGAGGAAGTCGTGCAGCGTGAGAAGGAATCGCGAATGGGAAATTTTCGGCGAGGAAATCCTAAAGCTATGATACCATGTTACTTCATAAAAAAATAAAGAGATACCAAAATTACATGGAAGAAACTCTATTTATACAAAAATTAGGGCCTATTCAAAGGACTAAATCAAATCTTATCCTAGGAATAAATCAAACTCTATTTTAGGAAATAAATATCTCTAACGATATTTAGGGATGACATAATTATCCTTAGCCATATATACAATATTCTAACCATATAATTTCACACTATCCTCCGGGAAATGCAAATTTATTCTTATATGTGATTCAGTTACTTTTTTCATTTACATTCTGCATTTCTTTTCATAGTTTTACCACAAAAAATAGAAACATATGTGCTTTTGTGTTCTTGAAAGAGGAATAGTTCAATATTATTATTCTAGATTTTTTTTTCTTGGTGTCTGGTGTGTATGATTGAAGTCCATTCTGTTAAATAATCCAGAGAGACAGTACTGGTTTAACCGTCGAGAACAGAGAGCTCAAGTTGCGATTGCAGGCTATGGAGCAACAATCAAAACTTAGAGAGGGTAAGTCTTTTTTTTCCCCTTTTCCAATTCACTTATAGTCCCATTTACTGTGTTACGCTCTTCCATAATTTCTTTTATCCTATAAATTTCCTTATCTTTTAGTCTAGGCAACTCCATCATGGAAAAAACTTCAAACAACTCTACATGCACACGGTTTTTATTCGAGTATGAGATTCTAATACCTGTCAAAAGATTTACTCATGAGAAAAAGCTTGGTTGGTTTGCACAGCCCTCAACGAAGCATTGCGAGAAGAAATCCAACGGCTCAAGAGGCAAATCCGAGAAGTTCGAGATGCGAATGGAGATCACTTTAGAACAGCGAGTCGGCAATCTGTGTCGAACCATCCTGCTCATTGTGAGGAATCACCTTGCCAGATCACTCATCCTGCCCAACGTATCTATACGTCTCAGGCCCAAGTTCCTTCGAATGGTCAGCAACTGAGTGACCAAAGTTTAATCGATCTAATGGACTTAATTTGAGAGCAGAAATCCCCCTATTGTTTAGCTAGCTTCTATTTGCCTCGAGCCCTAGTCTATGATGTTCGGTGTGAAGATGTATAGCACATTTGTATTCAGTGTCCATTCGCACCGCCCTTGCTAGTTTTTGAGGTAAAAAAATTGTATGAGCGTGTGCTTTGTAAAACTTGGCATGTAAAATTGGCAGTTTGTCCCTTTAATCCGAAGTGCATGTTTGGCAATGCAGCGATGCAAATTGTAGTTTAATCTAAATGTTTTGATCTGTTGTAGTTAGGCATGCTCGACTCGGAACCGAGTCGGAATTAATTCGTTAAATTCGGAATTGAAACTGATTCAAATGAACTGATTCTGGAATCGAACTGAATTGTTCCGATTCTGATTCGGTTCAATTTCAATCGATTTCGGAATCGATTTGGAATCGGTTTTGGTTTCGATTTGCATTGGTTCCGGTTGCTAATTTAAAAGTGAAAATTCTTAGCATGTTAACATATCTACGAGATTATTTTGCGATAGAAAAAAAATAAGATCACCAGCATGTTAGATGAATTTGAAAGTTCAAATACGAGTAAAGTGATCCGGAATCATTTCAGAATCGATTTGGAATCGATTCGGAATCGGTCCGAATTGAATTGGTTTCAAAGTTAAAATTTTGGAATCGAAATCGATTTGGAATCGATTTTGAACCGGTTCAAATCAATTCCAATGTTGACGAATTCAGAATCGAATCGGAACCGAGGAATCGATAAATATGTCTAGTTGTAGTTATGATAATTCATAGTGTAAAATTCATTCTTGGAAAATTCACAAGTTAAGAGAGTTTTGGTTTAAGTCTTTTCTATTTTCATTTTCTCATTTTCCAATTTTTTTTATTTTTCAGAAAACAATTTTTCCATATTTTTTAATTTTTTAGAAAATGATTTTTCATTTTTTAAAAAACAAAGATAGAAAATATGAAAAAAAAATGTATTTTCTTATTTTCAAAAAATAAAAATAAAAAATACCCCATTTTCTACCTACCAAAAAATACCCTAAATTATTTGCCCGAAGATTCTGATATCTGAATTATTCGAGTACAGTGGTGTCAAACTTATCTATTAGGTTGGCCCGGTTTGGTTTAGTTTAGTTTATTATTATTATTATTATTATTATTATTATTTTAGTATTAGGTATTCAATTCTGATCTATTTAATCCCATGGAAATTTTTTATTGGCTATAGTCGGTCTAATAATTTAATATTTTAAAATGTCATACGATTATAGTGCGTCGTAGAAATCGAATCGAATATATTATATAGGCACTTTGCCATTGCACGATAGCATTGGATAACTTTTATATGTCTTCGTAGTGATGACGTGGTAGTTAAGATATGGTGAAATTTATGGATAAAATAATAGTCGATTTGAAAGAGAGTTTAAAATCTTTTTTTAAATTCATATGACTCAACGTGTCTTAGACACCACGTTAAAATCTATAGAATCCTTCGTGATTTATCTCCCTCACAATGATCAATGAATAGATCGATAGAGATTATTAGATTGACGATTCTAATTTTTGCGGATAACTTTTATATACGTGATTGTAATCGGTCTTTGGTGCTATATTAGGCTTGAATAAATCAAAATTGAATTAATTGATTTTTTTGGCAAACTGAAAGCAATCGAATTAAAATCGAACAAATATAAAATTGGTTAATTAATTAAATATGTATATTAAATGATTTTTATTGGACAGACGTATCTACTAATTGACTATTTAAATATATTGTTATTCAATTTTTATTAATTGAGGTGATTCGTCGAATCAATATAGCAATCGATAGATATTGATTCGACTTAATTAAATTTTAAATATTAAAATCGAGATGGAACTAATAAATTAAAATAATTAAGTTTTTTTTATTAAAAATAAATTTTCAAATTAATCAAATTGAACTTCCGAATTCAAAGTCGCGCAGATGGAACTTTTTGATTCGATTTATTCAATAATTTATTTTTTTTTAAATATGGATTTATTTGATTCGATTTTGATTTTGAAATGAAATAATTGATTAAATAGAATTAGAGTCCATCAGTCGATTAATTTACTATATCAATCGACTGATTAATATAAATTGATCGATTGAAATATCAATTGACTAATATGAAAATATCGTTCCTATGGGGATGGCGCGGTGGTAAGATAGTGTGGTTGCTTTGGATACGAAGTGGGGTCGATTCCGGAGGAGGTCTAAAATTCCCCGAGGCTCGGATGGCCTCCGCCTCGCCATCGTGTCGAGGATATAGTCACGCGATTTACCTCCTCTCGTCGCAGGGCCGGTGGCGAAGTGTAGTTAGACGGTCTAACTTTTTGAACTAATATGAAAATATCAATTGACTGATAATAAAAAATTCAATTTATTCGATTTTAAACTTAATTAATTGATTTTTTTATTTATTCGATTTATTTGATTTTATTGAAAAGTTAAGTCGATTTGATTTGTTAAAAAAAATTAATTTATTAAATTTTAATTTAATCAATTCGATAAATTTAATTATTAACCGATTATTGATCACTCCTAATTAATAACAAGTCGCAGAGTACGACAAGAAAGTTGAAACCAACTTATTATTTTTTTTTATTAGCATTGTCTCCAGCGATAATAAATACACATCAGCTTTTTGGTAATATGGTACGAGAAGTCAATTTTCTTTTTTTTTTTTGAATTATTTGGCTATTGGCTCTCGCAATCCTATATACACATAGATGGTATATATCCTAAATAACCAAAACTATTTTCAAAAAAAAAAAAACTTTCGGCAAAAATGAACAAAAAGTATATATATAATTATTTTATACTCGATATCAATAAAATTTATTCGCTTTTATAATAACCAATTTACTCGAGATTGAAGAATTTGATGATTCTACTCGATATTTATGAATATTAAATAAGAAGTATCCAAGAAGATTCATGGATGTTGACACAAGTGGGTATCAATTAAGAGAGAAGGTAGGCAAAAAGGACGATTATTTCCATTTTTTTTTTTAGTTAGCATTCCATATCCAGAGCTATCAAACGGATCGATCCATGACGAGATGGATCAATTTGTCATAAATCTAATATTTAGCGAGGAGGGATGGACCGACCCGCCATCCTAGCGGATTGAGAAATCTCCAACCCAATCCAATTCAAGACGAATTGTGGATTAGGCAGGCCAAACGACGGGCCAAAAAAATAAAAATAAAAATTCAAAGTTACTGAGACATTTAGGGCCTAAGGCGACGACCAATGGTGGATAGAGTACCATGATAAGAGAGTATACATTTGAAGCAATTAAAATTTTATAATTGAGATCCAATTATCGATCGACAATGTTAGGTACCGATGTTTTTTATTATTTCAATACTTTAAAATATCAAAATCTTGATAATATGTAAATTCAAGTTTTGGCTCCTCTAAATAGAGATCTAATTGAGATTTTTCAATATTTATAATTATTTAACTTTGATATGTCATCATTTTCTATATTAATTGAAATAATAGTAACAAGATAATTATAAACTAATTAGAGTATAAAAAAAATATTAGAATACTTAAATCAAATATTCTTTTATTATATTCTCTAACTTCTCTCATCCTTTGTCGAGATATATATAATTATGAGGAACTTGTCTTTTTTTAATATTAGAATATTGATAAAAAAAAGTTTATACAATTTTTCTTTGATAAGTTTTATTTTCTTTCGGCATTTCTCAATCCGTGAGCCAACCCAAGCCCGTCGCAGGTCAACCCATCTATACCCGCAATATGCGCGGATCGATTCGGTTAGACCCGCCAAAATAACATATTGATAAAATTTCAGTTCAATCCGCTTAAATTACTTGACGGAGCGGGCCAATCCAACAAATCTAATCCAATTTGACAGCTCTATATTTTAAATCGATTAATTTGGAAGATGATCGATTTAATTTTATAGAATTTTTGTATCGATTATCTGAGTAAATTAAAAAAAAAAATCACAGTCAATGATTCAATGGCCTAAAATTTTAAAGTTTGTGAATACGATTTGAGAATTAGTCATATATAAGAGTTGCTGATGACTCCATTTTTGATAAAAAAAATTAGAAAATAAATTTATAGTTTGAAAGAAGATTAGATCAGACCTAAAATTTTAAACAAATTCAAGGATTTTGTTAAAAAAAAAATGTTCTCTTCTTGAATTAATTTGTTAATTAGAACATAAATTTTGGATTAGGTTGGACTTCAACCCCATCTTTTTTTTATAAAAAAAATTAATAATTTTGATTTTTTTTTCGGCCCGTCACAAATTTATCATTGATTATTTTCATACAAATTTTAAAATATTAAATTAAAAATAATTAATTTTTAAAATAAAATATCATATTAGAAAGACAAATTTTTTAAATATAATTTTATTTATAAGTTAATAAATATATCGTCTTCTTTCTTCTTCGCAATGAACAAGGAATTCATTATTAAAAAATAATCTATTTTTTTTATTTAATAAAAAAATTTCATCACCGATACGAAGACAATTAAAGAGCGTCGATTGCTAAGAGATGATCGCGAGACAATAAGCAGTAGTCACTCGTGAGATGAACACTGCTTCGTTAGATGATAATGAGCAACTACTTCGCATTCGTTCGTTTTGCGAGCAGACGACGGTTAATTCCAGATAATTTTAAATTCTGACTATGTTCTAGGTACAATGATAAAATTATTATTATTGTGGGACTTAAAAATCACGGATTTAAATCATCAAAATAATCACTTGTAAAATAAAATAAAATTGTACAATAATTTTTTTCTCGGGATACATCATGTTATTATTTTTTGAGAATCTAACAATATTATATATTTTTATTATTTTTTAGTAAATATATTAAAATGCTTTGCTTTTTCTTCCTTTATAATTAGTACATTATTATATCTTCAAATGAATATATTTTGAGGAGCGTTTCGATCATCCATTAGCGCCAATGATTAGTAGGTTATCTTATATAAATCTCAATTAAAGACTAACAAAGGATTAATTTGGCCAAATCATCCATCAAGTCCACTAATAGTAGCATTGAACAACATTAAAGGGAGAAATAACAGAGATTAGGAAGCAGAGATTAAGCTAATTAATTAAACAGCTGCAAACAAAACTGCATGCGACTCGGCTCGCTAACTGATTAAACCAACTCATCGGCCTTCTTCGACGCGCCGCCGCCGGCGAGGAAGTCGAGGAGGACGTCGCGGCTGCACCTGGGGCACTTGGGCTCGTCCTCCACCCACAGCATGACGTACATCAGGCACCGCGGGCACGCCGCGAGCACCATCGCGGCCGCCTCGGGGCTCTGCGGCTCCGACGACAGGCACGAGCTCGGCTCCGACGACAAGGACGACGACGACCGCAACGGCGACTCCACCTCCAGGCGCCTCCGCCGAGATGCCTCCGCTTCCGACGCCACCGGCGACGACACGTTCAGCTTCAGCTCCGCCCTCCTCCAGCCGCGCCCACTCATCTGGCACCAAACCACACACTTCTCTCGATCAACAAATTAAAAACAAACAGCGAAACCGAAACGACGATCAAAGACACAGAAAACAAAAAAGAAGCAAAAAAAAAAAAAAAAAAAAAAAAAGAAAATCCATGGAGCGCATGCAGCTAGCGCACAAACCTTGTAGCTGATCGAGATTACCCAGATGCCCGGCCGTGGTGTGGAAGAGCGGCGAGCCTGCACCGCCATTTTTATAGGCACGGAAGCTTTCCGAAGGGCCGGCGCGGGGTCAAACGGCTTGTCTCGATTAATTGCAGAAAACAACAAAACCCTTTGCTGATTCCTCTTCTTTTTTCTGATTCAATTCCTTCCATTAATGCGCATTGAGCTGAAGGTTTCGATGGCCGAGGGGAGGGCGTAAATGTTCAAGATTCCAGTATTTACTGTCTCGTCAGTAAATTACTGTCCAATGAAAACCTTCATTAAAATGGGTTTTTAAGGCTTTTAGTTAAGTGGGAGTTTAATTGTTCCTTAATGAGCATTCATTGAGCACTTGAGGCTCCAACGTTCTCGATTCTCTCCCTCCTCGATGTGCATGAGCTGAGCTGAGCTGAGCTGAGTGTGTTTACTCTGAAACCCTAATTATGAACGCCGTGATTAATAACACAATTTATTAGGGTTGTGTTAATGCAAGTTTTTATGTCATCAGAGGTGAATGCGCGCGAGTGAGTTTCCTGCATGCAAGTGGACTTTATTGAGGTCATTATGGCACAAAGTCCACACACAGTTAATTAATTAATTAATTAATCACCCATTAATAATTGCATTTTGTATAGAAGAGACCAAAATTAATTTCCTAATGGTATCTATAATATATTTCTAGGATGCCGAGATATGTTATATTGAAGATTAAGCAAGAGGAACGTATATAAATGGTGCACCAAAATGTGGTTTAAGTATGTGCTAAATGTACAAGATATTGTGAAATTTCTGCCACTAAGTAATTAAATCATTCAAGCATCATTTATGGTATATAAATATGTGAAAATAAGTATGATTTATGAGCATGATAACCTATGGAATGGCTTAATGCTCGCCTTAAGAAAAATAAAAGAGGTAGTAAATGTACTAATTAACTTAGCTTGCATGAGAGAACCTATTGAATACACCTAGTCACAAGGAAGAATACAATGGACGATATCTTTATCTTTTAATTATTGATTCACCTTTAACAAAGACCACTTAGGTGCATGCACCAAGTACCTTAGCTTGTAGGGATCCAACACTTAGAGATCTTTCTAGTTTTCATCCCCTTGGCGATATCCTAATGCATCCATGAAGGGTCTAGTTGATATTTCTTCGAAACAATACTCATTTTCTTAGATAAAATTAATTTAAGAAATTATACACTTAATTTATTTAGGGTCAAATTTTAGTCTAACTAGTTTAAGATGTGGTCAAGTAGTTTCAGTTAGTTCCACTTCACTAAGTGCACTAAACTAGATGCTCCTTATCTAACTCGAATACACTTGACTGAGTTTCCTATCTAGCCATTTCTACTTTAAACAATTAACTTAAACTAAGCATGCAAAACTAAAGACTAAATCAATCGAGTTATTCATGTAATCATGCATACAAGTTTAGTATTGATTCCCCCTGAATCATTGAATCAATACGGTCTATCCGCATAGTGAATTTGATCATTGGAAACTCAATACTTAGTTGAACCTAATTCTGTTTTTAGACTTGACTTAGGGACCCATTCAGCTCAATTGTGGCCCAGCATTGGCTGTCATAATTCGATCGGATTTCGATCATATTCGATCGAAATCTAGCCATAGTTCGGTTGATCGGACGATGATGATGACTTTGACGTGTTTAGGGGTTTGGCTATAGTGCGAATGACGATCGATGACGAAGAATTTGATCGGAGATTTCCAAAAATATTATCCTTTACAACTCATCCATGAGCACCTATGCGCACCTTTATTATCCACTATTCGATCTCCTAGGATCCAAGAATTGAGCTATAGTGCGCAAGCGATCGGACGATGAATAATAAAAATGTACACGGATGTTCACGGATGAATTATATAAGATAATATTTCTCTCTCTTTATAATGGGTTACTTGAAATCAAAGAAGATTTCAAGTAACCCATTATAAATCTCTTTGAATCCTCCATGTATTTATCTCGTGAATTCTTCATTTTGTGTATCATGAAGCTTTATACTTAGTTAACAAGAAGATTTGTTTTTGTTAACCTTGTACAAGAGGTGCCTTTTGTATAATTAATTCGATAATATTTTCCCATAATTCTTTTTCCTTTCGATAATATCCCACTTTGGTAAATTTCTCTGATAGTAATCTTAAATGAAAAGTGATGGTGGGTCTTGCATTCACTTAAAATGTCTTTATCACTTCATTCCTTTTTTTTCGTGATCAATAATATCTACATTAATTAATGGTACTCTAGATGTTCATTGCCCCTCTTGAACAACTATATCTCCTAAATCTTAATTCAATCCCCGGATCCTTTCTCTAATATCATTTATAGGATCGATCGAATGGCTTGATTATATATATATATATATATGAGTAGGGTTAACAAATGACTATTTTTTTCTTCTTTTCTAAACCACACTCAAATGAAGTGATTAGTCAAAATGTGCATATATACATAACAAGCTATATATTTTGATGAGAAAATAAATAAATAAATGAAAGAAGTAATTAACTCCAAAAGAAGATGTAAGATGGTTTTGAAACCCCATACTTATAACAATTGGTGTGTTGTCCCAATTAAAATCTATTAAGTCACCTCTTTAAACAAGGCAATGGGACAAATTAAACAACTATTAATTAAGGAAGACATTTTGGAGGGATGATGAAACCTTAATCAAACTAGTTAGAATTAATTTGTCTCGCTCGAGGTTAAAAGAAAATTAGGGATAGAAAATAATTTCTTTGAGATGAAAAAAAAAAATGGAGGGAATGATTCCATAATTGGTTAGTTAAACCCCTCCAAAATAGGTGAAAAAAAAGCCTCATCAATTAATACTCGTCTCCTCTTTATTGACCTTGTATAGTTGCCCAACATCCTAAGTTGTTCTTATTGTCTACCTTAACTTTTGAAATCGTCCCATCCCATCGATCATTCTCATTGTCACTCTCCCTCCCTTAACCTTGCAATCTTATGCCCCAATATTGTCCCTACGGGGTGATGTGGTGATTAAGACACGACAGTATTTGCAGATATGACATAGGTCGATTTTGAAAGAGGTCTAAAGTTCTTTCCTGAATTCAGATGATTTCCACGTGTCTTAGCCACCATATCAAGACTCATAGAGTCCTCTGTGATTTACCTTCCTCACAATGATCGTGGGATAGATTGGTGAAAGCCGTTAGGTTGGCGGTTCCAACCTTTTATAATTATGTCCCAATGTTACTAGATCCTAGGGCTATTCTAGTTGGTAATTCTCGGAGGTCATTGATCAACCCCCTCCTCTGCACTTACTATCTGAGATCCTGATTTATCTTTTTTACAGATAGGAACAACCGAAAAAGACCACTAATATGATGGTTTTACTTTTTTATATATCCCAATGTTACCCTCCTGTCGTGGTTGTGGATTGCCTTGGCAAAGGGATGGTGGGATGAGACTAGCTAGTGACGGAATAGTGGCTCTCTTAATTTTCCTTCCGCTCTAACAAGAACAATTTTTTTTAGAAAATAATTTAAAATAAAATTTTCATAATCAAGGTTAATATTCTCTATCGAAGTTTTACAATTTTAATTCACAATTATAGTGTGTTTTTTTTAAATTTTCAATTGACTTTCACGTCTTGAATGTTTTTATATTCATTTTAGCCTTCAATAACCTAATTTTGCTCCTATACTTATTCAAATTATCTAAATTTTTAATTCCATTTCGAAGGAAAAATAAAATGCTATTTACTTCTAATTATCAAATTTTTAATTCCATTGTTAAAATATCACTTTATTTCATACTTTTTTTTTTTTTGAATTTCTCACTCTTTGCCTTTATTTTATAAATGTTTTTTTTACCTTTTTTTTGCATCTAAAAAGTTTTAAATGAATATTTATTTTAGAGAGAAAATTTTGTTCTACCTCCACAATTTTATAAATCAGAATTTAACATTCTAGCTCAAATTTGATAAATTATGTTTTACATTTTATTATTTTGTATTTAATTGAATTTTAAAATAAAAAAATTGTCATAAAGTTCTCAAACCTTTATTATTTTTAGCTCTTGATTATTAGCTTTATTACATAATGGGACAAAATTATATTTCCAAATTGTTATTAGTATTATTATATAAGGTTCTCAAATTATTATTATCATTTAAAATTAAATTTTGGGCAACAATTAAAAGGCCATTTTTTTATTTTCATTATAATCAAAAGGGCTTCCCAATTAAAAAAATATATATAGTAATTTTGATTCATCTAAAATTGCTACATATTGTAAATTACTTGTATTAGTTTGGTTCGGCTAAAATTGCTACATATTGTAATAGTTTTAACCAAAATAATATATAGTAATTTTGAAATAAATTTGACCAAGATGGAGTGATTTTATTGTGCAGAAGGGGAACCCTCCCCCGGGGCATCTTTCGTCGGCCCCACAATGAAAAGAGAGAATAAATTACGATAGACCTTTGATTTTATCCGTGTCTGACTCAGTGGAGGATCGAAACTTCACCAGAGACAAAGATTAATCCATGCTCTATTATATAATATTTGTACTGCGTTAGTCATTCGACTTTGTCCATGGGGCAAGATAGAGTGATTTTAACTAAGTTGAAGCAATTGTGATCAAATTGAAAGAGTATATTTTTGATATAACAGTGTTTCATATATAATAATTTTGATTAAATATAAACAATTTTACTTTATATTATAATAATTTTGATCAAAATTATATATATATATATATATATATATATATATATATATATATATATATATAGTTTTTAAGTATTTTTAATTTTTAAATAAAAGCTAACAGACCCTAAAAATTTTCAAAGGCACAAATCCTCACTGTCGCTTCAAGCCGTTGTGCATCTCTGTCATACGTGCTATCTCATTCGTTGTTGTTAATTATTATGCAACATAGGTCCATGTCTTTTATGGGATTTTGGGTTGATTTACTCCTCTAAACAACGACATCATAAATTCCAAATTTGTTTTGCAAGGTGAGAAAAATCCAAGCTTGTTCTTTGATTTTAATTTGAAACTTATAAGCTATGATTGATTATTGATTAGTTCAACTGTGTTGTGCTATTATATAGATATTGAAGCTCTTGCTCTGGAAGTTGTCCGTTTCAATTCGAATCGAGCATTAAGGTCAAATTTTCAATTTGTGTTAAACCTTATTTTAGATGTTTCAATTTGAAAGTAGACTTTTTGGAATTTAGATTGTGAAAATTGATCTTCGATGATATTTGAAATTTTTTATATTTTAGATTATTTATTTGAAGGATTTTCATGTATTTTAGCATTAAATAATTTGATTTTGGAGTGTTGATGCATTAGAATTGTCATATACGATATTTGAAATTTTCATATATGAATTTTGGAAGTGAATTGCAAATTTCGAAAATTTTAAAGGATTTCGAAAAGTTAATTGTTTAAATTCTAGTTTAGCATCGTTAAAGTTAAAATGAGTTATAAGTATTTTATAATAAGTATTTGCCTAATGTCTATAATAAGTTGTTTGAGAGCTTGATTTGTTTATTTTTTCTATAGAAAATTGAAATACCCCATATTAGGAAGTATCTATTAGGACATGATAAGCGAAAAAAAGATGAAGATTTTATTAAGTCTCAAAGAGGAGGGATTGACAAATTTATTGTCAAAGACTCATAAAATCCATCACTTGAAGATATGGGGTAATGAAGAGGAAGAAATAATTGTAATGAATTATACGAAAGCTTAGTTGTTGAAAATGATATAAAGAAAGATGTGAATGAGATTGAAGGCAACGAAAGTGGTGATGACTTAGATTTTGAAAATAATTATTTTGGAAGTGATGATGATGTTATTAATGCAGTGAATGAAGAATCAAGTTCATGATTCCACTTGACATTTTTTATCCTAGAAATTGGGAGAATTTAGATCCCAAGTGGAAAGATCAGTTAGCAGAAAATGATCCTATAAGAGATGTAATAACAGAGAAAGATCCCAAAGATAAATCAAATAGACGATTCTCTTCGGATTTTGCTAAATGGTCAAAAATGCCATAGAGATTGGTTGGTCTATTCAAAAGCACTTGATAAAATATTTTATTTTTGTTGCAAGTTATTTAAAATGTGATCTCAACCAAGTCACCTAGGAAATAAGGGATACTGTGAATGGGGGCATCTTAGTAGCATACTAAGAGCATAAGACAAGTATTGAGCATGTTAATTATTATGCTAGCTAGTATGAGTTGCATATCAGGTTAGTAAAGGGTACAATAATTGATTGTGCTATTCAAGATCAAATCAAGAAGGCAAAAGAACATTAGAGGAAGGTATTACATCGATTAATTTCACTTGTGAAATTTTTAGCTAAACAAAATGTAGCATTTTGTGGCAGTAATGAGAAGCTTTATGATGATAACAATGGAAACTTTAGGGTTATTGTTGAGATGATTGCTGAGTGAGACTTAATGATGAAAGAAAATCTTGAAAGAAATATACATCATCATTACCTTAGCCATAAAATTCAGAATGAGTTGATATATTTGTTAGCTTCTGAAATCAAGAGTTATATTCTTCAGAACATTAAAGAAGCTAAGTTCTTTTTTGTAATACTTGATTACACTTCTGATGTTAGTAACCAAGAGTAAATGACTTTGATTATAAGATGTGTTGATGTTTCTACAAGCCCAATGAAAGTAGAAGAATATTTTTTTGAGATTTTTGAAAGTGAATGCTACAACAGGACAAAGATTGTTTGAACAATTACAAAATGTGATGAAAAATTTTGATCTTGATATTGATAATGTGAGAGGGCAGGGATATGATAATGGGGCAAATATAAAAGGGAGACACCAAAGCGTACAAAAAAAATTGTTGGATATAAATCCTAGAGCATTGCACACTTCATGTGGTTGTCATTGTTTAAATTTAACACTTTGTGATATTGTAAACTCCTATGGAAAAGCGAAAGTCTTTTGTGGAGTAGCTAGTACAATAGATTTATACAATATTTTCTCATTCTGCAAAGAGGTGGAAGATTTTGATAGATCATGTGACGGTAAAGGTTTAACTCTCAAGCTATTGTCAATCACTCGATGGAAAAGTCGTATTGAAAGTGTGAAAGTAGTGGTATTTCAAGCTCAACAAATCAAAGAAGTGAAGCTAAGTCTTTAGCAACATTTGAACTTGGAAATTTTTTGTTTTTAGTGTGCATGATTATTTGGTATGACATATTGGGTAAAGTTAATATTGTTAGCAAAGATTTACAATCTGAAAAAAAAATGCTTTTTGACATTGCTTTGACTAAAGTTAAGGGGCTAATTGCTTCTTTTGAAGAGTATGGAGAATCTGAATTTGGATAAGCTATCAATACAATAAAAGAACTTACTTCAACAATAGAGATTGACTATATTTTTCTTGAAAAGAGACAAATATATAGAAAAAGACATTTTGATAAAATTACATGTGAGTCTTCCAAAATACCTCAAGAATCTACCGAGGAAGCTTTTAGGGTTCATTATTTCTTGTACATAATAGATCAACAATTGAATTATTGAAGAAAAGATTTGAGCAATATGAGGAATATGAAAATCTTTTTGGATTCCTTTTCACAGTTGAAAAATTGAGTTTATTGATTGATGAGGGTTTGAAAGCTCATTGCAATATTCTTGAAAGGAAACTACAAAGAAAAGAGAGTACAAGACAAGATGTTTCAAATTTAGATGGAAGTGACTTATTTTAAGAGTTGAAAATCATACAATATATTCTACCAAAGAAAACAAGAACAACAAGTGAAATGTTATTTTTTTCCGCAAAGAATGAATTGCTTCCTGAATTCATTCATTGCATACAGGATATTATTGACTATTCCGATGATTGTTGCATATGCAAAAAGAAGTTTTCTAAATTGAAGTTGTTGAAATCTTGTTTGAGATCAACCATGACCCAAACAAGATTGAATGCATTAGCTATGATTTTAATTGAGAGTGAGTTTTTAAAAAAAATTAATTACAAAAGATTGATTGATGATTTTACGGATAAAAATGCAAGAAGATCAATTTTTATAGTTAATTATAATAGTTCTTTTCTATTTTCTATGATATAGTGATATTGATTATTAATAATATGGAATATAATATTTTTCATTATTATAAATCTCAATTTATTTGCTCGGTTAATGGAATTTTTTTATAGTATTATTTTATTACTTTTATATGAATACAAATGACTTTTTTTTTTGGCACCGAACCCTTCAAAGTTTAGGGACGACCCTGAGTACACAAGCGATTGAACGGTGGATAATAAAGGTACTCACGAGTGCTCATGGATGAGTTGTGTATGATAACATATCTCTTTATGTATATATACACATGAAAATATTATCTTATATAATTTATCCGTGAGCACCTCCACTATTCACCGTCCGATCTCCTATGATTCAAAGATTGTGTTATAGTGCGCAAGTAATCAGATGATGAATAATAGAGGTGCTCACGGTTGAGTTGTGTAGGATAACATTTCTCTCTCTCTCTCTCTCTCTCTCTATATATATATATATATATATATATTTCTTATGTTGTGTGAGATCTCTATGTGCCCGTGCACGATGTGTTGTCTGCTGTCCGATCTCCATTCAATTCATGGGATTGCACAGTGCTCCCACTTGTAATGTTCTTCTCCAATTAACACTATAGTCTAACCCCTGAATCCATTGGAGTCATCGCCCCCGTCGTCGTCGCTATCCGCCTATCGAATTGTGGTTGGATTTCGATTAGAATCCGATCGAATTGCGGTCGCCAGCACTACGACCACTGGCAGCCTCAATAGAGGCCAATTTGCAGTCGGAATCAGGTCGCAATCGTGCCCACGAGTTACGGCCGCATCGGGGCAGCTAGCTGCGGCCGCAATTATGGTCGATTTCAACCGTGATTCCATCAGAATTTGATTGTGATCCTGTCCGACTTTGATATCGGTCAGACCATGATCAGATTTCGATCGGATCACGACTGGAATCCGACTGCTCGACGACTATGTCGAGCGGCTAGGGTAGGGAGAAACTCCGATGGTGGGAAACATTGTCCATTTCCCCATTGTTGTATTTGCTCGGGCGATGACGAAATTATTATGCATTAATTCCCAATTATTATATATATATATAGTAATGTAATTACAAACTTTGAAGTTGATCCAAATATTCTTAAAATAATGATTTGTGTAGCTTATAAAAGCTCAAATTTTAGCTATGTGGTTAGTTAAAGAATGTCGATGTAGTTCTTAATTTACACTAATTGACATGGAAGAAAGCTCTATATCCACATTAAGGCAAGTCTATAGAGAGAAGGAAGGGGTAATTAAGTTGTGCAAGAGAAAATTTAAAATCTTAAAGAAATACGACGATTTATCAAACAACGCACGTGAAGTTTAGAGTTGCCCAAACAATACTTAATTTCGTCAAAAAGATCTGCACCACAGTGGTAGTACAATTCTAGCACCATGTTCGGGATTTTCACTGTGCTGCAGGTCCGGGAGGGGTAAAAAGGAAATTAAGTGTGCTATTTGATAAATATGAAAGTATGAGACGCTGTTTGGACAATTCTAAACTTCACGTGAACTGTTTGATAAATTGCTGAAAGAAAAACGATAGGATAGTCGTGGAATGAAGACCATTGTATTAATGCTCTTGGAGGCAACATATTTATGTGGACATTCATTGGAAAACAAGTAAACATTTGCACTAATGGGGAGATTGATCAATATCTCGAGGTTTTCTAGAGCCATATTCAAATACGTATTCGAAAGTCTTACTTCCCTTATGATCAGTCTTAATGCCTTTGGATAATACTTAATTATCGTCATTTTGACTACAATTTATTGCTTTCCCTATAAAAGATCTAGACATAGTTTTAAAGAAGTTTGCGGAAATAGTAGTGACTATCATGGCCCTTTTAGGAGTATAGAGATTAGGTTCATGGGTTCGATCGAATCACTAGAAGGAATCAACTAATCAAGTGACATTTGAATGTGAAGAAGATGCCTTAATTATATGATAAAAAGCAAAAGAAAGAGAGTAGTCACATTTATTCATCAACATCATTTATATAAGATAATTGTGATAATTTTAATATTATAGAAGATAAAATAATTTGTGGCATCATATTAATTAGTGATGAAAGTTTTCTTCAAAGTTCCCTTGAAGAAGATAATCAACTATAGATTTTATTGCCATGTTGGTGAATTTGGAGTAGACATTCTTACTCACTCCATTTACGAGATTTGAAAAACTTATGTGAAATTGTATCTCTGTATGCGAAACCTATGGAATGTGGTCGGGTGAACGAGCAATTGAGACAACTTGAGATGATGATCCAAATGCCCAAAAAGACTCGATAGTTAATGTCAAGTGCAAAGTGGAATTTGGTTCGTCTTCAATATTTAAAATATAAATTGTCGAACACATATCAAGGTGATCTCTCAATTTTCAACATTTCTTAAAGGTTAAAAATTTATGGTCAAAGATATCACGTCAACAAGTTAATCAAGAAATTGTTTGTTTGTTTTTTTTTTTTTTTTTTTGACATCTACTTTGTATGTTAAGAAAATAATCAAAAATGATGGTGCAAATATTTGGAATCCAAGCTTTGGTCATAACAATATGGATGTTGAAGAAAATAAGCATACTCTTGACCTTAATAGTGTACATCCATTTACTAGCTATGACAGAAGTATTAGAAGGTCATGTGACTAAATCTCAAGTATAATTCGTAGTTACTATTTCTATTTCCTCATCTATTGTCCTTTTTCACCATATTTGTTCCATTGCCTATTTATAAGCAGAAGGAATCACAATAGAATTTAAATTTATAAAGAGTTAAACAGTCAGATGACTTATTAATATTGACATGAGTGGATCTTTCCAAAGGAGGTCAGGTAAGTGGTGGGGCATCACTTAGAACCAAGTATAGGAGTAGGCGCCTTATTAATAAGATACACAATTGTATGAATCACTTGTACCCAAAATTGAGATGGAATAGAATATTCAAGTATGAGAGTTCGAGCAATTTCAATAACATGACGATTTTTTTTTTTCCATTCTATCATCCCATTTTGTTCGAGAGTTATAGGACATGATTATTGAGTTAAAATACTATTTTCACTAAAGAAATGTATAAGTTTTGAGGCACAAAACTCTTCATCTGGATATGACTGAAATAATTTGATTATTTTTTCAAATTGTATTTCTATTATAGTGACAAAAATTTAGACAATATTTACTAGTTCAGATTTAGTACGCAAGAAATACATCCAAGTAAAATGATCAATAAATAGAACAAAATATTTGTATCCAAGTCTAGATAAAATAGATGAAGGTCTCCACAAATCACAATGAATAAAATCAATAGATACATCAACTTCAGTTGTACTAGAAACAAAAGTTAATTTAGCAAATTTGGCAAAACCACAAGTCTGACAATGTTTCAAGACATCAGTCTTAACAATCAACCTATCCGGAAGAATTAAGTGTCGATTTGAATATAAGTTCTATTCGACTAGCATGTGGGTGACCCAACTGACGATGTCGAATATCCTAAATATTTTTCTCATGTGAGGTGGAAGATGATATGAAGTGATCATAAAACAAAAAGGACTCTTTTTTTTTTATTGAGATCAAGATAAACCAAACACCTATGTTTATACTCCTTCAAGATCACTTGCCCCATTTGAAGGCCCTCCACAATCCACATCACAACTATGAGAGGAAAATTGAACCAAACAACTATGATCAGTATGTTGGATATTATCCCTATTAGGTGGGCTTATATGTAAGTTGTACATGTAAATACAATCTAAGCCCTTAAAGTGATCTGACTTATGTTTATTGGGTTTCGGATTATTGGATGCGGGTTCAATGTTTAGAATCCTTTAGACCAATCTGTTATTATTTATGGGCTGATAACAGATTGGATTTCTATATAAAGGAGAGGTCTCCAAGGGTTTAGGTGATCTATTTTGACCTAGTTTCTTGTTCCCCATTAACAAGAAATTTTACGGCGTTGTCAACCCTAAGCTCCTTGGAAGATCCTCCTTCTTCTTTCCGCTGCATCTTCTTCTACAGGGATCAAGCCGACGACACTACGACAAGGACGATGACTCTTCAATCAGGTTCCTTGTCATTCAGTTTATTTTATTCTTGTTATGCCATAATTCGATGAAACAATAGATCCATGCTCGCATAAATTGTATTTTCTCTTCGAGTTCTTATTTTGTTTCTAGAATTCATACGGTTAGGAGAAAACGCAGTGTTGTATCAATTGGTATCAGAGCCTTGGTTTTGTTTCATCATTTTTTTTTGGCAATAAAGTTTAACTTTTTCGTCGATTTATTGTTCGTATGCTAGATTAAGTTTTCCTAGCATAATATCATTTTTTTTTATCGACGAAAATCATATAAGAAAATTCTAGGATAGACTTGTTTTTTTTCCCAAGCTTTTCGTAATTCTGTATATCATTATGTATAGTAAACTTTCAAAATTGATTGTGATAATTAATTGGGTAAAACTAATTAATTGTTATATGGTATCAATCGATTTATAAGTCTACTTTTAGAATTATTAAGGTTGAAAAAAAAATTATCCGTTCGATTAAAATATCTAGAATTTTCTTGGGTCTGTCTATACAACGTGCTACTAAATTGAACTACTGTGTCGGCCCAAAGGAAGGCACCTTAGGTAGATTTAATGTATTTTGTATTGGTAGACATATATTTATGCTAAAAGTAATCGGCCCAAAGGAAGGTTACTTTTATGCCAGATATATGTTCAAGATAGCTTACAACTGTTGAACCAAATTTATTTTTTTTGTTCTGATCATGCACAAAATATGTCGGCCCAAATGAAGGCATATTGTGTGACAAATTAAAGGTGTTGTATGCTATGAACCAAAATATATAACTCATATAAAGTTTTATATTATGCGCACAATGGGTCGGCCCAAAGGAAGACACATTGTGTGACCAATTAAAGTTTGAGTTATATTAGAGAGTACCACTAACAAATTATATTTTAGTCCATAGATTAAAATAAAATATTATATTTGGTATCTCATAAGGAGCCCATTCATATGCATTTAAATTTTTGTTTTATTTGCATAATTTTATTATATATATTTACATGTTCTTGGCTTTAGTTAAATCGTGAGATTAAATAATTTTTTTCTCTTTTAAATTTCAGTGCAATCTGGAACTGCCAACATTAATAACATCCCTACATTAACTGGTTCGAATTTTGCTAAATGGAAAGAATACATAATTATAGTCTTAGGCTGCATGGACTTAGACTATGCATTGAGGAATGATCGTCCCGCACCTTTGACCAGTGCTAGCACTATAGAGCAGAGGGCTGAATTTCAACTGTGGGAGAAATCAAATTGCATGAGTCTAAGCATCATGAAGCTTTCCATACCGGCACAAATAAAGGGCTCAATCATAGAGAGAGAAGATGCTAGGAGTTTCCATAACCAGCTGGCAGACCGATTCACCTCAAATGAAAAGGTTAAGATTACCACACTTCTTACGAAGTTGGTAACCATGCGGTACAGTGGTAAAGGAAACATAAGGGAGTACATTATGGAGATGTCCAATATAGCGACAAGTCTGAAAGTACTAAAACTCGATATGTCTGAGAGTATGTTAGTGCATTTCGTCTTGATGTCTCTTCCTTTTAAGATATCCTATAATACTCAAAAGGAAAAGTGGACATTGAATGAGCTTATTGCTCAATGCGTGCAAGAGGAGGAGAGACTAAAGATTGAGACATCTGAAAGTGCTCACTTAGCATCTGGTTCTCAAAGTATGAGCAAGAAGCGAAAGAGGATCAATAACAAAGGAAAAGGAAAGCAAACTGTAGATTCTGAAGGCAATGACCATAAGGAGCACAAGAAGCAGGATAAAGAATCCACTTGTTTCTTTTGCAAGAAGAAAGGTCATATGAAGAAAGACTGCCTCAAGTATGCCAACTGACGTGTTAAGAAGGGTAAACTTCTCAACTTTGTTAGTTCAGAAGTCAATTAAGCTATTGTACCCACTGATACTTGGTAGATAGATACTGGTGCTACTACTCACATAAGTGTCACTATGCAGGGTTGTCTCAGGAGCCGACTTTCGCTTGATGGTGAAAGATACATCTATACGGGGAATGAGAAGAAGGTTGTAGTAGAGTCTATTGGTGTTTTTAGGCTTCATTTAGGAACTGATGTCTATTTGGATTTAGAGAATACATTCATTGTACCATCTTTCAGATGGAACTTAATTTCAATTTCTTGTTTGGACAAATCAAGTTATTCTTGTTCATTTGGAAATGAAATGTTTAGTATTTTTTTTATAATTCAATTTTGATTGGCAATGATTCCTTGGTTGATAAGCTTTATAAATTGAATACCTTTACTCCTATGATTGATAACGTAATAATGCATAGTATATGTACGAAACGTAAATTGACCGACGAGAATTCTTTTATGTTGTGACATAGGCGTTTAGGACATATATCCAAACAACGCCTAGAAAGGTTAATGTCACATGGAATTCTTGTTTCCCTTGACATGTCAGACTTTGATGTCTGCATAGAGTGTATTAAGGGAAAGACAACTAACAAAAGGAACAAAGGGACTTGCCGTTGTAGTGACGTTTTAGAGCTAATACATACGGACATTTGTGGACCATTCCCTAAGGCATCATGGAATGAACACACATATTTTATTAGCTTCATAGACGACTATTCCAGATTTGGCTATTTATACCTTATTCATGAGAAGTCACAATCTTTGGACATGTTTAAAATTTTCAAAGCTGAAGTTGAACTTCAACTAGGTAAGAAAATTAAAGCCGTCCGATCCGACCGTGGAGGAGAATATTATGGTCGATATGATGGATCAGGTGAATAATGTCCAGGACCTTTTGCAAATTACCTTGCTGAGGGTGGGATTGTGCCTCAGTATAACATGTAAAATACTGAAATTTAAAATATGAAATTAAATGGCCAAAATTTCGGAGAAATAATCCTAGGGATTATTTTCGAGATTTCTCGAGATTTTTAGGAATTTTTCCAGAATTTTTCTGGATTTAAACGGAGGTCGTACGAGATGATTACGGGGATAGAGAAAACAAGCTTTTAAAGGGGTCTGTTTAGATGAGTAAATAGGATAAATTATAAAATTAGGTTTTCTTGCTTTTTCCCCGCCGCGACCCATTTCTCCTCGGCAGTTTCCCGTGCGCCCGATTCCCCCCTTGCGGTTTCTTCTCTCGCGCAACATCTTCTCTGCCGACAACCCCTTCTCCTCCGACGATCAGGCAGCGTTCGCCTTCGCCGGTGCCGCCCTCCTCGCTCTGACCGCCGCAACCTTCCTCTTCGCTCGCGTCTCCGCCGGTCCTCTGCGGGCTCGTTGTCTCCAGCCACGCGCGCCGGCCTCCTCTGCCACCGACGGTGCGTTCCGGCCTCCTCTGCCAAAGAGCGCCGTCGCCGCTCCTCTTCCTTTCTCCCTGCCCGCGCCTGCTGTTAGCCTAGTCGTCGTTACGTGCTGATTTGGGGCAGAGGCTGCGATCCCTGCCGGTGGTCACCGGAGCAAGGTAGGAGTCGGATTCCTTGTTCCTTGGACGGGATTGAAAGTCCTAGATGTGGATTTCCTATTTGAGCTTGATCAGTGATTTTGGACAGTGATAGTGAGCGCCGGTTGCCGATGAACAGGGGATGGCAGGAAGCAAGATCGTCGTGTGGGGTGCTAGGGCAGCAGCAAGAAATTCTGGCGAACAGAGATTTGGGAAGGATTACTGCCGAGAGATTTCCAAGGCTGGTAAGTTTGAGCTAGTCTCTCTTTTAGCTGTAAAATTGTTAGATTTTTGGAGTGGTTAAGTCATGTGTATGTCACCTAGAGTTAGGTTGGATTCATATTTATGATCAGTTCAGTAATTATGTATGGAGGATTGATTAGGTTGAATAGGATAATTAAATCAATCTAGTGGATCGGATATGAGGTCGATGTAGGATTCGATTTGATCATTTGTTGTGAGATGGATAATATTTTCATATGATGAGTATTGATCATGGTGAGATTAATTGCAAGGATATGTTCTTGGATTGAGAAGTTAATCACAATTTATGACCTACGGGTTGAGGGTCTACTTGGAGATATATAGTAGTATTTAGCACGTTGTCGTGTGCTTGGATTTGATGGATTTACTTTGGATTAATTGGTTATGGAAGGAATCAATTTAGTATTTGATTTGTCGGTGAATGATATTTTGTGCTTAACAATAGTTATGCATTATGCAGGTTTCGGTCACGAGGCAGGTCTCCGATCGTGACGATCTGGTTCTTTTGCGGATATATTATCAGGCGGGTATTTTGACTTAACGTTTAGATTAAGTCAAATTGATATGCTAGTTAGGATAGCTTACAATAACTTTTCATGTTTATATGCCTAGTATGCTTTTGGTGCCTACTAGATACATGCATGTGTTAGGATATGATTATATTTACCTGTTTGATATGGATCATAGTACATGGATTAGGGATATGTATATATATTGGTTGTACATATCATTTGGATAGATATTTTGAGTAGGTTTTACATGCTGTAGTATCATGCACCATTTTCGCATGATTGCATGCTGGCTGGGCGGGGTTCCATTATTGTTGAGCCCGCAGCTAGTTACATGACCTGCACACCCTGCCACTCATGGGTTAGTGGTACATCAGGAGGGTGTGTCGATTGCTCTGTCGAGCTCATTGGACCGCTCATGGGTAGCGGCGAGGCGGCGTGGTAGCGGGCGAGGATCCCTCCCAGTCTATGACAGGAGATGAGAGCTTAGCTTCCCCACTATGTTTGGGGCAGGAGGATAGGTGTACTCCGACAGCATCCTGTCCACTCGGTCACTCAGGAGCAGTGATGGCAGAGTGCACAGTTGTCCTAGCCCTACCCACTCGGCTTCACCATTGCGTGTGAGGCGGTGGTAGCGTCGGGGTGACCATGTCATTAGTACGGCATGCACTTTGCATAGATTGCATTTGTATTGTGTTCTTTGCATTTTGTATTGATGCCTTGGATGTGCATATGATTGTCATACATACAGGATACATGCTTAAATATGATCGAGGACTTTATTACTTCTAGTCGGGCACATGCTCCTATATCGAGTAGGAGATTGAGTAAATCTGATCATTTTGTATTTCTTGTTTGTATACCCTATTTATGTGAGGCTATCTTGGCATGATATTTTTATTGTTAGCTATACCTTACTTTGCATATCTACTATACCCGCAGAGTTCTTTGAACTCACCCCCGTTGGTTTATATCTATTTCAGGATGAAAATTTGTCGGAGAGTGCATTTCTTAGGACCCCACTCGTCGTAGATGTTTTATTTTTGGATAATTGCTTTATGGTTTGGATATTTTGGTTAGAAGACATGTATAGGTTTTGGAGATTGATTTGTATTTGGATTTTGGTGTCCTTGTGGATCTTATTCGGATTTTTAGTTTGATTGGATTTTGTTGGTTATTCCTGCCCAGTTGGCAGAAGGGGTAAGTCGATTTATGGTAGACTGCTTATCCTTTATTTTGGTTGATGGCCTGAGGCCAATCTATATAACTGCGTGTGAGTATGGATTCCGGTCGTGTTGACCGATGTATAGTGGCCGTGTAGGCCTTGTATGTAAAATTTGGATTGTCACCCGTACAGGGGAGATGCTGCCGGATTTTCGTCTGGTGGGGTCTCCTTCGGGGAGTTGCCGTAGTGTTTATACTCCAGGTTAGATTTGGCTATGTATTTGGTGGATAACAGGAATATAACATTTAAGTGTGTTCACTATTTGTAATCGTAGATGGAGTTGACCACGTGAACAACCTGTTCCGGCTGTAAGTCTTGAACCAGTATCGAAAAGATGAATTGTCTTTGAGAGCTGACTGATATCGAGTCAGAAAGCAAGGGTCAAGTCGTCATATTGGTTGTGAAAATCAAGGACTACAGTGTTAGGGATTTTCACTGATTATGCTAGGCAGATAATTACCCTGTGGGGTATTGGACAAGGACTGTATACTATTGTTGATGCAGACATTGGAGGTTTAAGTTACGAAGTTCCATAGGGATTTTGATCCTTGAGCGGCTTGAGCCTTAGATTGATAACATTGAAGGTACTGATAAGTACCTAACTGGTATTTATATAGGAGTGGAGATAGTTTCTTACTATTGCAATGATCAAGTTGTTACTTGGTGGAATATGTAGGAGAATTTTGGGAAAATAACCCATTACGGGATCACGGGTTCAGGATATTTTCGAGAGACAGTATTTCTCCAGGTTATTTTGTATGACTCATTGTTGAGGAATTCTTGAGTCTTAAGTTGAGTGATCAATTGTTAATGGAGTTCACTATAGAGTTTACCCCCCACTTAACGACTCAAGTTAGTGATTGAGTTGTTTTCAATCACTCACGATTTATTGGTTTACATTTGGATTAGGATAGTTGGATTTTTCCATCAGATCCTATCGGGAGGCATTAGGGTGAGTCATATTTATAAAAATGACTGCAACAAGGGTCTCAAGAGAATAGTGTAGTCAATCTAGTGATAATAACCTACACTTCGGATAAGGTAACGGTAGGAGACGTGAACGTGCTTTTCTAGCTGAATTCACGTGACATTATTGCGTTCCCATGTTGATGTTCGATATTGATCAAGGCTCTGTCCCGGGAATGAAAGATGGATGAAACACCTCATTTCCCAGCCGAAAACAGGAATATGGATTAAGTTTTCTCCTCAGATATATGTCGCTATCAGAAGTGGTTTGTACACTTGTGGAGATATGAGGCTGGTTGTATGGTTCTTGAAGAAAAGGAGAGGAAGAGGTGTATACACCTAGATTCATCTGATTATCGAATTCTTTTCTCGATCAGCATGAAATAGAATCCATTAAGAGCAGAAGTTGGATGAGTTTACATCTTTACTCGAAAGGAGTTGTAGATGGTTGAAGGATTGATCATTGAGGTTGGTATCAGATGATTGAAGGATTGATCATTGAGGTATTACTATAGTTTACCTTGATGATATATTGAGAGATACAGGTGTTTACAAATATCTATGGTTAAAACATGTACATATAGGATTAAAAGGATTTTCATATTTGGACCATGTGGATTGATAGTGTTTCCACTGATAGGTGAGATGTTGAGATGATTACTGTAATGATTATCACAGGGGTATGAAAATGATTTTGGATGTTTATAGGTTGATTGATGGAAATGTTATATTATGGTGAGAGAGTTGACTTAATTGTTTTATAGTTGACTTGGTTGATATGATGTGAATATCTGGATATTAACTTGGAGGTTATGCTTGTGACATGATGGTATAAGAAGGTCTCTCGGATGCCTGTATAATTCGAAATGTCGGATGTAGTGTTGGATGAACTTCTAGGCTTGCCGCAGTATAGGCAAGTAGAGTAGGCGATCGGAGTGATTTCGAAAATAGTTTCGATATCGAAGATCCCCTACTGTGAGATAATTTATTTGGTACTGGGGTAATGTTATTTTTACGAGCTAATATTTTTACTTATGGTGCGTTGGCTGAGGGCTAGCGTAAAGCGCACAAGGTTGTTAAAGCTCGTGATGTACTCAAGGCAATGTCATTCAATTGGCTGTAAGCCAAATCGAGTTGCTTGGATATCGTTATCGATCGGTCTTTCAGAATTGGCAAGGTTGATGATGCCAAGAGGTATTTGTTAGAATGACGATTTTTCAGGGGATAATTTAGTTGGTATCAGTGTTGCTTAATACTATGGGAATTGGAAGAATCTAAGTTCCAATTAAAGGAGGTATTGGATGGGATATTTGTTGTCCCAGTATTTTATTTCTTGAGAAGCTCTGGAACTTGTTGTTCAAAGAGAGATGAATCTTTGAGGTTATACATCGATTATCGATGATGAAATGCGGTAGTGGTAGAAGGAAATAAATATCCTTCATGGTGGATTGAGGATCTATTTAGATCAGCTTTAGGACACCTGTGTATACTCTAGGATTGATTTATGATTGGTGTGTTGATATTGTAGTGACAGGGTGTCATACAATTATCAAAGTCGTAGGGATGATTGATATATCATCAGCCTAGGGTAAAGATGATGCAGGTGTATAGTGGTGACAATCTCATACTTGGTATGAATTACATGGGGTTTGATTATCTTGTTTGACTTATGACGACTTTGTCGTCCAGGGATTTAGGAAATCGTGTATTCTGGACACGATTGGATCATTTGTGATGGTGGCAGTTGGAGTTGAGCACTTTCGGCCCGTAGATGATGGTTTTCTGGTATTGATTTGATCATTACCATAGATATGGATATGATGCTCTAGCGGTATTACATCGCTGACTGGTTGGATCAGGAAGGTGATGGAATTTATTTGGTCTGAAGCTTGTGAACCTAGTTTCAGGGCTCAGACGATGGTTGACTTTTACACCAGAGTTGTGTGATCATTCTCGGGTGAAAGGAAAGTTAATTTATAAGCGGATGCGATGTTTCAGAGAATGGGCGTTTACGATTTAGTTGATCGAGCGTATCCCATGTTTATGTTAAATGAGGAACTACGAGATGGGTTGTCATATATATATATAGCGTGGACCTAGTAGGAGTTGTTATGTTGTTTTGTAGAGGTGAGGCGAAATGCTTATGAGGTTTTAGCTAGCTCTTTGTGTAGTTACATTTGAATTTAGGAAGAGTTACTATTGATTCGGGGAACAAGATAGATTCTGTTGTGATGATAGAGCATTACCATAGAGTTGTACTTTTGCTCTAGGTTGAATTAGTGATATTGGAATTTGTATGTAGTAGGTGGCTAGATAGCTACACGCATCTTATTGGCTATGAGTCGGTCGTAGTAGCATGTCGTTGTCAGTAAGTAGTGCCTTTTGTATTACCAAGAGCCACGAGGCTTTATCGAGATATTTTGATAAGTATTCTTGCTAGTAGATTGCGGTAGGTTTTATATGTTGCGAGATGTATAGGATTGTATTGGAAAATAGTAAGTATTGAAACGTTCTCCGTGGAGGAACAACATGCGGAATATAGTTGATTTGGAAGTGCAGTAAAGGTGGTATATAAATAATCGGAGGTTACATGTCGAGATGGGCGTGAAAGCATAGTATGATGGGAGTGTTGGGAGATTATGTGGAATTGAAAGGACTTAGTATGATTAGCTAAGTCGCTCATTTTCATTCGATCCATACGATGAGTTTGTTGGATCATTGGATAGGTTATATTATGGCGATTTCCGGTTCATGGAGGATCTTTGAGTATCGTATGTGATAGCGATTCGATTACCTTAGGATTATGGTAAAGTCTTTAGCAGTCACGCGGATATAGAGCTCCACTCAGTGCAGATAGGTACTTATGATAAGTGGTCGATATGAAGATATTATTCATACTTTGGAAGATTTGCTAGAAGCAAGTGTGATTTGATGTTAAGGGATATCAGTAACTTTGTCACTTGAGGTGTGACTTGTCTCCAGATGCTTGAGATGGTTGTTGGGATATCTCGTACTAATATATGAGTAGGAAATTTGGGGACCAAATTTTTATTAGTGGGGGAGAATGTAAAATACTGAAATTTAAAATATGAAATTAAATGGCCAAAATTTCGGAGAAATAATCCTAGGGATTATTTTCGAGATTTCTCGAGATTTTTAGGAATTTTTCCAGAATTTTTCTGGATTTAAACGGAGGTCGTACGAGATGATTACGGGGATAGAGAAAACAGGCTTTTAAAGGGGTCTGTTTAGATGAGTAAATAGGATAAATTATAAAATTAGGTTTTCTTGCTTTTTCCCCGCCGCGACCCATTTCTCCTCGGCAGTTTCCCGTGTGCCCGATTCCCCCCTTGCGGTTTCTTCTCTCGCGCAACATCTTCTCTGCCGACAACCCCTTCTCCTCCGACGATCAGGCAGCGTTCGCCTTCGCCGGTGCCGCCCTCCTCGCTCTGACCGCCGCAACCTTCCTCTTCGCTCGCGTCTCCGCCGGTCCTCTGCGGGCTCGTTGTCTCCAGCCACGCGCGCCGGCCTCCTCTGCCACCGACGGTGCGTTCCGGCCTCCTCTGCCAAAGAGCGCCGTCGCCGCTCCTCTTCCTTTCTCCCTGCCCGCGCCTGCTGTTAGCCTAGTCGTCGTTACGTGCTGATTTGGGGCAGAGGCTGCGATCCCTGCCGGTGGTCACCGGAGCAAGGTAGGAGTCGGATTCCTTGTTCCTTGGACGGGATTGAAAGTCCTAGATGTGGATTTCCTATTTGAGCTTGATCAGTGATTTTGGACAGTGATAGTGAGCGCCGGTTGCCGATGAACAGGGGATGGCAGGAAGCAAGATCGTCGTGTGGGGTGCTAGCTAGAGCGTGAAGAAATTGACAGAGATTTGGGAAGGATTACTGCCGAGAGATTTCCAAGGCTGGTAAGTTTGAGCTAGTCTCTCTTTTAGCTGTAAAATTGTTAGATTTTTGGAGTGGTTAAGTCATGTGTATGTCACCTAGAGTTAGGTTGGATTCATATTTATGATCAGTTCAGTAATTATGTATGGAGGATTGATTAGGTTGAATAGGATAATTAAATCAATCTAGTGGATCGGATATGAGGTCGATGTAGGATTCGATTTGATCATTTGTTGTGAGATGGATAATATTTTCATATGATGAGTATTGATCATGGTGAGATTAATTGCAAGGATATGTTCTTGGATTGAGAAGTTAATCACAATTTATGACCTACTCCTTGAGGGTCTACTTGGAGATATATAGTAGTATTTAGCACGTTGTCGTGTGCTTGGATTTGATGGATTTACTTTGGATTAATTGGTTATGGAAGGAATCAATTTAGTATTTGATTTGTCGGTGAATGATATTTTGTGCTTAACAATAGTTATGCATTATGCAGGTTTCGGTCACGAGGCAGGTCTCCGATCGTGACGATCTGGTTCTTTTGCGGATATATTATCAGGCGGGTATTTTGACTTAACGTTTAGATTAAGTCAAATTGATATGCTAGTTAGGATAGCTTACAATAACTTTTCATGTTTATATGCCTAGTATGCTTTTGGTGCCTACTAGATACATGCATGTGTTAGGATATGATTATATTTACCTGTTTGATATGGATCATAGTACATGGATTAGGGATATGTATATATATTGGTTGTACATATCATTTGGATAGATATTTTGAGTAGGTTTTACATGCTGTAGTATCATGCACCATTTTCGCATGATTGCATCTTTGGTAGTGAGGTTCCATTATTGTTGAGCCGCTAGTTACATGGCTCTGCACCTGCCACTCATGGGTTAGTGGTACATCGGGAGGTGTGTGCGATTGCTCTGTCGAGCTCATTGGACCGCTCATGGGTAGCGCAGGCGTGGTAGCGGACAGGGATCCCTCCCCTGGTCTATGACACCGGGAGATGAGAGCTTAGCTCCCCCACTATGTTTGGGGCAGGAGGATAGGTGTACTCCGACAGCATCCTGTCCACTCGGTCACTCAGGAGCAGTGATGGCAGAGTGCACAGTTGTCATAGCCCTACCCACTCGGCTTCACCATTGCGTGTGAGGCGGCTGACTGGCGTCAGGGGTGACCATGTCAGTGGCACGGCATGCACTTTGCATAGATTGCATTTTATCTTGTGTTTCTTTGCATTTGTATTGATGCCTTGGATGTGCATATGATTGTCATGCATCTGAGGATACATGCTTATATATGATCGGGACTTTATTACTTCTAGTCGTACATGCTCCTATATCGAGTAGGAGATTGAGTAAATCTGATCATTTTGTATTTCTTGTTTGTATACCCTATTATGTGAGGCTATCTTGGCATGATATTTTTATTGTTAGCTATACCTTACTTTGCATATCTACTATACCCGCAGAGTTCTTTGAACTCACCCCCGTTGGTTTATATCTATTTCAGGATGAAGCTGTCAGGAGAGTGCAGCTGCCGGACCCCCCACTCGTCGTAGATGTTTTATTTTTGGATAATTGCTTTATGGTTTGGATATTTTGGTTAGAAGACATGTATAGGTTTTGGAGATTGATTTGTATTTGGATTTTGGTGTCCTTGTGGATCTTATTCGGATTTTTAGTTTGATTGGATTTTGTTGGTTATTCCTGCCCAGTTGGCAGAAGGGGTAAGTCGATTTATGGTAGACTGCTTATCCTTTATTTTGGTTGATGGCCTGAGGCCAATCTATATAACTGCGTGTGAGTATGGATTCCGGTCGTGTTGACCGATGTATAGTGGCCGTGTAGGCCTTGTATGTAAAATTTGGATTGTCACCCGTACAGGGGAGATGCTGCCGGATTTTCGTCTGGTGGGGTCTCCTTCGGGGCGTGACATAACATGCCTGGTACACCCAGTCAGAATGGTGTAGCTGAGCATCGCAATCGAACCCTAAAAGATATGGTGAGAAGTATGATGACTTTCACTTCTCTACCAGAGTCTTTGTGGGGTGAGGCACTCAAGACTGTAGTCTACCTACTCAATAGAGTACCTAGTAAGACAGTAACTAAAATCTCATTCGAGATGTGGATGGATAGGAAGCCTAGCATTAGGCATTTACATGTCTGGGGTTGTCCAACTGAGGCTAGGCCTTACAAGCCTAATGAAAAGAAACTGGACTCAAGAACTGTTAGCTGCAATTTTGTAGGTTACTCTGAGAGATCAAAGGGGTATAAATTTTATGATCCCTCTAATAGATCATTCTTTAAAATGGGAAACGCCAAATTTATTGAGGACAGTGGGAGCGATAAAATCAAGAAGATATTTTTTGAGGAAAGCGTTGGCGATCCTCTTATAGTCACTACTAGTGCGATCAGTAGTGGTATGATTACCATACCACATATTATGGATATTACACATCCAGTGAGCGTAGTGAACCAAGATATTCCCATAACATCTCCAATGCAATTGGAGGAGCCTATCACTGACATTGAAGTATTGCCTCATATTGATGAGCAAGTACCTCAACCACCTCAAATACAAGTGCCCTTGAGGTGATCCACAAGGGAATGGAGAAGCACGAATTCTCGTGATTATGTTTATCTCCAAGAGCATGATTTTGATATAGGGTTGGAAAGTGATCATACATCTTTCCAAGAAGTCAAACAATGCTCTAACCCTGAAAGGTGGATTAACGCCATGAAAGAAGAGTTAAAGTCTATGGCAGACAATGACGTTTGGGAACTTGTCGAATTTCCTGAAGGTTCGAAACCCGTTGGTTGTAAATGAATATTTAAAACCAAGTGGGATTCGAAGGGTAATATCGAAAAGTATAAGACTCATCTTATTGCCAAGGGATTCACTCAGAAGGAAGACATTGATTATAAGGAGACTTTCTCACCTGTGTCGATGAAAGACTCCCTAAGGGTAATCATGACACTTGTAGCTCATTTTGATTTAGAGCTACATCAAATGGATGTAAATACTGCATTCCTCAATGGAGACATAGAGGAATCTATATATATGGTGCAACCGGAGAACTTTGAGTTCTCAGAATCAAAGCACCAAGTATGTAGATTAAAGAAGTTCATTTATTGTTTAAAACAGGCGTCCCGTAAATGATACTGGAAATTCGATCAAGTGGTTAACTCATTTGGATTTAAAGAAAACCCCATTGATCAGTGCATATATGTCAAGTTCAGTGGGAGCAAGTTTGTTATACTTGTTCTGTACGTGGACGATATATTGCTTACGAGCAATAATAAGGGTCTGCTACATGAAACCAAGTCATTTCTATCTGGTAAATTTGAAATGAAAGATCTTGGTGAAGCATCTTTTGATCTAGGCATTCAGATCTGTCATGATCGTTCAAGAGGCATTCTTGGATTTTCACAACAGACCTATATTGAGAAGGTGCTTATAAAGTATGACATGCAGAATTGTACACCTGGTGACACGCCTGTGTCAAGAGGCGACAAGTTCAGTTTGCAGCAGTGTCCACAACTTGAACTTGAAATAAAGGAGATGGAACAATTCTCATATGCGTCAGCAGTGGGAAGTCTCATGTATGTACAAGTTTGCACTCGACCAGATATAGCATTTATAGTTGCGATGTTAGGCAGATATGTTAATAACTCAGGACCTTCGCACTGGAAAGCAATTAAAAGAGTGATGCGGTATTTGCAAAGAACTAAAAGACACATGCTCACGTATCGGAGGTCAGATCACCTGAAGGTGATTGGTTATTCGGACTTCGATTTTGTTGGATGCTTAGATAATAGGAGGTCCACTTCAGGTTATATTTTCATGCTTGCTGAAGGGGATATATCTTGGAAGAGCGTCAAGCAGATGCTAGTAGCCACTTCTACTATGGAGGCAGAATTGGTAGCATACTATGAAGCATCAAATCACGGGATTTGGTTGCGGAACTTCATCACAGCATTGCATATCGTTGATGGCATTGACAGACCACTAAGGATCTACTGTGATAATAAAGTCGCAGAACTTTATGCCAAGAATAACCGCAGTTCGTCGAAGTCCAAGCACATCGACATCAAGTTTCTGACGGTTAAAGAAAGAGTTCAGAGTCATCAGATTATGGTAGAGCACATCAGCACAGATTCTATGTTGGCCGATCCACTCACCAAAGGCTTGGTGCCTAAGGTGTTTCATGTGCATGTTGTGGATATGAGAGTTCTTTTTATGAGAGAAGAACTCATATGGTGGGAGTCTGTATTTATTTTATTGCTCTATGTTAATAAAGATAAACATTTTTTATTTTGATTATTGTACGCACTTAAGGTTCAAAATATTAATGGGAATTCATATGTTTGTTTGACACTCTGAATAAGATATCATGATTTACTACTGTTGTTTAGCATTTGGTGTTTGTAAATATGATATAGATTCCTTTTGGAATCATAAAGTTTGGATCATGATTTACTATTGCAGTTTAGCATAAGGTATTTGCAAATATGATCAGACTCTTTTGAGTCACTTTGGACCAGTTGAAAATTGGTATGTACTAATCACATTTCATGAAATTTCCACTCTATACATCCGCATCTTGATCTATGTCGTTAATGACATTGGTATTATGATTATTGTTGGGGCTTGTTACGATCATATATAGTAGCTATGACCTCTTTAGTCCTATACCAATGAAGTTAATGGACCAGATTGTTTATAGGGGTATCTTGTACCCATAAAGTTTGATATCAACTAAAGTTTTGCTTGTATTTAACATACAACTCACATATAGCCTAAGTGGGAGATTGTTGGATATTATCCCTGATGCGATGGGGAAAATCTGTTCACTCCCTTTTTCAATGCAGTGAAGCACTGAAGGAGATCTCAGAAGGTTCTCACAGGCCGCAATCAGTAGAGAATAAGAAGATGAAGTAGATGAAACGCAAAAACCAGCACCAGCAATTGAAACTCAGACACAAGATGTAACGTGGTTCGGAATAAAGATTCCTACTCCACGGGGGTGAGCTTTCTCACCGGGGGCAGTGCCCAAGCACTTTCACTATGAAGATCCTCCTTTACGGAAAAGAAATTTCCGGAGGTGGAGGAAAAGAACCTCTTACAATGATCTTACCAGACCAGAAAAAACACAAAAGATGTAACAACAACAAATCACTGCCCTTCTTCTCCGGCGAGATGGTTGTCCCCTCTCTTCCTCTGGCATCTTCTTCCCTCTTGCTGGGTTGGAATAATTGCGGATCCCCCTTCTCCTCCTTGCTTCCTCCCTTTTATCCTCCTTTCTTCCCCCATCGTAGCGTCGTGGGCTATTTCCATCGTACACGTGGCCACCACCTCCACCTGGAGAATAATTCTGTTGTAGATATGAGGAACGAAGGCTCCTCGAAATATTGTGTGGGGGCCTCCCAAGCCATTGCATAACGCCTCTTCTCTACTTTCCAGGTAACTAGGTCAGACTGTCTCCCTCAACCATCCACTTTAGGTGAAGCTAGCTTAGGTCTATGGCCCACGGGTGACCTAGCCTTAGGGCTCCTTATCAACCCGAACCAATTCCTCTTTTTTCCGTGCCAAACTTCCTTCGGATCGATCGGGTTGAGTCGACCCCTTAGCGAAGTGCCTTCCGTCTCTTCCTGGCCATGCCAATTACTTCTGCTAACTCTCCCGTTCCAATTGCTTCTGCTAACTCTCCCGTTCCAATTGCTTCTGCTAACTTTCCCGTGCCAATTGCTTCTGCTAACTCTCCCGTGCCAATTGCTTCTGCTAACTCTCCCGTGCCAATTGCTTCTACTATTCGCGTCCGAATCATTCTTCCCCTTTTTTTCCTTCGCCAAGTCGAATATTTTGGATCGGATCCGGGGTTACACGTTAACCCTTTTATCTGGATTTATATGAAAATGTTGCCAGTAGTATCATTAGTCAACCCCGAAAAATAGTCAAGCGAAGTTATAAGCTTGACTTTCTAAATGTATATAAAGTTTCTGCCCTATTCTTTATTTCTTAACTTGAATTTGGTCCTTCCCTTATAGCTCCCCTATGTATACCCGAGGCGGCCCGTCGGGCCCATGGGCCCTGCTTCTCCTTCTCCTTTCGCGCAGTCGAATCGCCACTAAAAACCCTATATAAACCCCCGCCTTCTCCTTTTAGGTATCATTTTAGTGTGTTTAACAATCCAGTCTGTTCTTCTTCTTCCGTGATCTTCACCGACGACGTTTCGGCGACTCAGTCCTTCTTTTCCCACACGATTCTTCCTTAACCTCCGAGTAAGTGCTCTGCTTTGTTCACACCCATGACTCCTAGGAACATCCCTTCACTCGCCTGGTATGAACATACCATAACTCAGTTAGATTGCAACCATTATTTCTTTACTATTAAGAACGACTACATAGACCCTTCCATAAAGTGTTGTTTCACTACTAAACTACATCGACCTAATAATCCTCCTCCCGGTTCGACGTGTTTTTTCTCTGAACAATTTCTTAATGGTCTATGTCTACCAGCGCCTTCCAGTTACCTAGATATCCTACATTTTTACCAACTTCCTTTAAACCAATTCACCCCTAATTCCTTCCGCATCTTATCAGGAGCTTCCATGGTGTTTCGATACCTAAACCTTCCCCTAACCCCTGAAATATTCCACTGCTTTTTCCAATTGAAATCTTCCAAGGCAGGTCTCTTCTATTTATCTAGCCGTTCAGATTGCCAATTTTTAGTAAACCTGCCTACTTCCCACAAGGGATGGGAAGAATTCTACTTTTTTGCACAACTTCCAGAATCTCTACCCTATTCTGATACTTGGAAGGTAGATCTTCCCGAATTGCCTCCTTTCCGGGAAATGAGGACCAAATGCCCCTTCCCGGAGGTTTATAGAGTATTAGGAGAGTTACATTACTGCTCAAACCACCTGATAGAAATTCCCCTTTTGAGTCACTTTGGATTGTCTCCTCTACCTTTGAGGACTTTGGTTGTTGTAGGTAGGGTGATACTGACCCTGCAATATGATTTTCTTTCTATATTATTCATCTCTCTTACCAGTATACTTTGCAGAAACTCTAATGCAGAAGGCTTTGGTGGAAGGAGAGGCAATTGAGGCTGCCAAAAAGAAGAAACCCTCGACTAAAAGAGGTAAATCAATAGCAGCGCCGTCCTCCCCTCGGAAAAACTGCGGCTCACTAAGAAAGGAGCCTCGAGTTCATCGACTCTTCTCCCCTCATCTTCCGACCAGCCAGGGTCTCAATCCCTAGCCATTTATGAGCCAAGAAGAGGAGGCAATACCTCCCCTGTCCCTTCTCCATCTCTTCAAGGAGGGGATTCTCCCTCCCATTTTCTTCATTCCTCCCCATCTGCACAAAATTCACCCCCACCTTCTCATACGGAGTTCCTCCAAGCTCCTATACCTTCCGACTCAGGAGCTGCTCCTCCCCCCCTTCGTCGTATCAGACCCCTATCTTCCTCTGAAGGGGAGGATCCTTCCCTTCCCGTTCCTCCGAGGGCCACGTTGGGATCCTTGCTGAAGATTCGGCACCCCTCGGAGGTTAAATTTTCCAATCAGTCGGGCGTACAAGGCCCCTGCGAGCAAGTGAGCAAGCTGTTGGAGGAGGTATCTCTTATCCCTTTCTTATCTCTAACATACGTCTTTATACATCAGCATATACTAACATTGATTTCCTTCTTCCAGGCTTCATCCCAACACCACAACATGGTGGTCCAGCTGGCTCGGTTCCAATCTAGCGTGGAGACTCGCCACTTCGTCGCCGTAACGCAACAAAAAGAGCTCGTTCGGCGATTAAGCGAGCAAGAGGCCAAGGATGCGGATCTAAGAGGCCAGTGTGAAGATGCAATGATGCAATTGGCCCTGGTTCGCAGTGAGAAGGAAGAGCTGCAGCGAAAAAATGAAGAACTGGAACAACGCCTCTTCTTACAATCTAGTGAGATGCAATAGGTAGACGTCCTGACCCGGGAACTGAAGGAGTATAAGGGGTATCTTGGGGACGCCATGATCAAGGATGCTGACTCCTTGGCTACTATTATACAGATTCAACAAGAACGCCATCGGCTTAATCTGGAGCGTCAAGCTTGGGAAGTTACGAGGAAATCCTGTACAGAGAAGTGTCAGGAGCTTTCCTCCCTGGTGGCGGCTCTTCCCCAAACCCTATCGCCGATGGCTCGGCAGCAATCTACCCTCCACCAGGAGTATTTTGAAGCTCTTTCAGCCTTAGGACAACAAGCTATAAAGGCAGCCACCGAAAGAGATGCTTTGGCGGCTAAATTGGCGGAAAGTCAAGCTCAGGTGGTTCAATATCAAGACCAACTGAAGAAGCAAGAAGCCGACCTTAAAGGACGCTATGTCAAGAAGGGGATGGATTTATTTATACTAGGTTTTGAGGGGTCCTCAGCTCAAAATGCTGAACAAGGATACCCGCCTCCTGGCACGGACACTAGCTATTTAGATCCCACGGAGGCGCTAGCTAAGTGTCCGCCCGAACTCTTCGAGTTGTAATTTCTACTATTCTCTCCTTTAGTAATTTTGTTCATAACTTCTTTTTTGCTTCTGAATGATGAATTTGTCCATCTGTGTAGTTGTCATCATCTTGTCATGTTTCTTGACGGGTCGGGAATTCTGGACCAATTTTAAACTACTCCCTTTTTATACCGTTATTTCTTTTCCCGTGTCATATGGCGCAATCACCTTGTTAGTTTGGGAGACTTATTGGGGAGGTTTTGAACGACATTATTCATATCCGACCCGATTTTGGTTCGGGGAATTGCTTGAAGGGTTTGACCTGATATCATTCATATCCGTCCCGATTTTGGCTCGGGGATTTGCTTTAAATGACTCTTGCCCGTTGGTTTTCTCCATTCCTTTTACTACTTCGGAAACTATATCAATCTCTTCGTCTTCTTCCCCTTCCCAAGAACTTCTGTCGTCGCTTCCCTTCCATTATAAATCATTGCCCTCCATATCTTCGTCCTCCTATCTCACTATCATGGCTTCAGAGGGGCACCCCATCGAAATTCCTTCAAATTCAGAATCTTTCGAGCTGCAGGACTGGGTTTCTGAAGACACTGAAGATTCGGAGACCCACTCAACTGCCACTTCAGCTTTTCATCCTCTTCCTTTTCCGCCTCACACTCCAACTCCAACCCCTCCTACAGGGAGGTCCTTTCGTGCTCCCTTCCCTTCCTTCCGCAATAGAGTGTGGAATCCTCCCTTCACCTGGGAGTATACAGTGGGAGACCCCCGTGCCGCTGCCGAACTTTCTCCACTTCCACCAGCGCTGGCTTTTGTCCCAGTCCCCCCGGCGGAAGCTCATCCTTCTCCGTTCGATGAAGGTCCATCAGCCATTCCTCCGTCTCAAGGCGAGCGCTTCAAGGTCATATTGGCGCCCTCTCCCCCCAAAGAGACCTCTCCCGCTTCGTCTGTTAGGAGTAATCAGAGAAAATCTATATAGATCAAATTAATGTAATCATTTCAAATATATCAATAAAAACGAGGGAGGGAACTTGATGTTTGCTTTTGTCTTTTTCTCGTAGAAGTAAGGTTTCTGTCTTCAAAAGGACTGTGATCTGGTCTGAACATACCTTCTTCTATCATCGCCCGGGGATTCGGACCCTCTTAATTATAGTTATAGTCCCGTCGACCTTCCCCCTACTGCCCCCACGTTTCCTCTTCTTTACTGGCATTTACTGTCCCTATTTCTTCTACCAATAAATGCACTCTTCCCCTTCATTGCTATAAAAACCTCCGCCCCTTACCTGATAGCTTCCATCCTTTCCCTTTTCTTTTATTTATCATGGATAGAATATCTGAACAGGGCAGCAGTTCCTCTCCTGCTGAAGAACAGATAAACGAACACCGCTACATATCTAGCCTGGAGGAGCAAGTGAAGTATTTACAACAACAATTTGAAGAAACTTCCGCGATGTCGCTCCTGCGTCAACAGAGTCGGGTCCCAAAAGGCGCCAAGCAAATCTTCTGCCGCAGTCTTCTGTGACAATTTCTGTGCCAACCTCGACTGCACAAAGGAGCTCCATCCGTTCCTCCCAACAAAGAACTGTAATACCCCAGATATATAAGGGTTTCTTTTTGTTATTTCCCTCTTGTCAATGACTTGAAATATGTAATTTTTCCGCATCAATGAACTTTTCCCTGTTTATCTTCTTCTTCCCGTATCTTTTGAGTTGTGTCGTGCTTTACTTCTTTTCGTACTGACATATAGTTGAGGCATATTTCGGTTCTCCTTCCTTTTCACCCTACCGGGAATATAGAACCATTAAATGAATCAACTCTGCTATTTTACCGAAATAAAATAATATAAAGTTAAACAAGGACTTCGACTTCTCCCACTTTACGGGGACAAAAAGTGATATATAACTGAGGAGATCTCAGTTCTTCCGTTCCGCCACCACACGTGGATATCTTCCGCTTCGCGGGGATAAAAATTTAAATATAGCATACAACCGAGGTATTTCGATTCTTCCGTTCCACTACCACACGGGGATTTCTTCCGCTTCGCGGGGATAAAAATTTAAAGCATAACCGAATGAATTTCGGTTCTTCCGTTCTACCACCACACGGGGATATCTTCCGCTTCGCGGGGATAAAAATTTAAGTATAGCATACAACTGAGGTATTTCGGTTCTTCCGTTCCACCATCACACGGGGATTTCTTTCGCTTCACGGGGATAAAAATTTAAAGTATAACCGAATGAATTTCGGTTCTTCCGTTCCACCACCACACGGGGATATCTTCCGCTTCGCGGGGATAAAAATTTAAGTATAGTATACAACCGAGGTATTTCGGTTCTTCCGTTCCACCACCACACGGGGATATCTTCCGCTTTGCAGGGATAAAAATTCAAGTATAACCGAATGAATTTCGGTTCTTCCGTTCCACCATCACACGGGGATTTCTTCCGCTTCGCGGGGATAAAAATTCAAGTATAACCGAATGAATTTCGGTTCTTCCGTTCCACCACCATACGGGGATTTCTTCCGCTTCGCGGGGATAAAAATTTAAGTATAACATACAACCGAGGTATTTCGGTTCTTCCGTTCCACCACCACACGGGGATATCTTCCGCTTCGCGGGGATAAAAATTTAAGTATAGCATACAACCGAGGTATTTCGGTTCTTCCGTTCCACCACCACACGGGGATTTCTTCCGCTTCGCGGGGATAAAAATTTAAAGTATAACCGAATGAATTTCGGTTCTTCCGTTCCACCACCACACGGGGATATCTTCCGCTTCGCGGGGATAAAAATTCAAGTATAACCGAATGAATTTCGGTTCTTCCGTTCCACCACCACACGGGGATTTCTTCCGCTTCGCGGGGATAAAAATTTAAAGTATAACCGAATGAATTTCGGTTCTTCCGTTCCACCACCACACGGGGATATCTTCCGCTTCGCGGGGATAAAAATTTAAATATATATGGCTCAAAGACCATCAACATAAAGGAGACAAGACCTTCATATCATTCCTATTTTGCCTCTCCTCCTGAAGGGGAACACCTATACCCGCCCCTTCCCAAGCAAATGAGGGCTTTAGTATATAATGAGTCATTTATAAAAATAAACCCTTTTTTCGCTTTCACTTAGGGCCTTCTTTACCACATATGAGGGGCCCAATAATGGTTATAGGCCCATTCTTCCTTCCTTTTATAGGGGATCCTTTGTCTTCGTTTCTCTTGCTATCTTCATCCCTTCGCCTTTTCGTCTCCCTTTTCTTTGCTTGTTCGTTCCTCCGCCGCCACGTTCCTTGGCTTCGATCCCTTTTTCCAGCCCTCCTTCCTTATTCTCAGGCCCTCAAAATGCATTCCTCCTTCTTCCAGGAGATAGCGAGCCGTTATCCACACCACAAGAGGAGTGTCGGTCAGCCGTCAGCTCCGTCTTCCTCTTCACCTCCTCCAATCACCACCACACTTGCTTCACCTAGTTTTTCTTCTCCTCCTCCTCCTGCAACCCTTGTTATCTCCTCCTCAGAGGAAACCGGGATGATTATTCCTTCCTCACTCCCTCTAGTATTCACGAACCCTAGCTCTCCTACTCTTTCTCCTTCTACCCCCGCTGCTCAGAAGTCGCCTTCCCCTTCCCTGCAACCTGAGGACGAACCTGGGGAGGATGTACCTCCATGTCAGCCAATGACAGAGGCTGGCTCATCCTTGCCTTCTCCTACCCCTGAATACAATTCCTCTTCCGAACCCATGGCGGTTGATATCCCCTTCCTGCCAACTTTCTCCTCCCCTCCTCGCTTGAAGAGCTCTTCTCCTCCCATAGATATCACCCCCACTCTCCCCATTATACGCGAGTTTCCCACCTCAGTATCATCCGTCCCATCTTCTTCCCTTTCTCCTAGGAGTCTTCGGATCCTGAACTTAGAGGAAGTGGTTCCTCGTATGGAAGGCCTACACCATGCTCTGGATTTGGTATGTTTCCTCAATTAGCCTCCTTATCTTCGTCTTATTAACCTATTTCTTTTCTACTACTGTCATGCAAGCCCTGACCAACCATCAAGAGTTAAACCTCTCCCTTCATCAATATCGAGCTCAAGCTCTGGAATGGAAGCGATAGCAAAGGGAAGATTTGGCGAAGGCTCAGAATCAAGAACGACTCCTGTTACAACAACTACACCTGTGCCAGGAGCAATTAGTCGAGGCTCGCCAACGCATTCGAAAAGATGCTGATATCATTGTAGCATTACAGGAACAACAACGAGTGGGTATGGAGCCACCCGTTCCCCAGCAGGAAGTCCAACCGGCTCCTTTTGATAAGGGGTCTTCATCCGCTCGGGAATTAATACGTCTTCAAGGGCAGGTAGCAAAACTCCTCCAGGGGAAGCAACAAGACTCTGACACCATTGCTCGTCTTCAGGTTCAACACCGGCAAGCACAGGATAAGATAGGGGACCTCCGCACCCGTTTATGCAAGGAGGTACAAGAAAACTCATCCCTCATAACTTCCCGGACGCATGCTCACGCCCGTCTACGCAGGCAAGAGACTTCCCTCCAAAGACTGAGCACTGAACTCGCCCGAACCAAATCTTATTCTGAAGCAGTGGAGGGAATTTCAGTCTCAATGCGCCAAAATATGGTGGAGATGACGCACCTTGTACAACAGGACCAAAGTTCCCGAGCCGACGATGTTTCCATCCTGGCCGATGCTATTATGGAGGTGTCGCGACGCTATGTGGACGTGCGTCGAAATCTTCAAGAACAACAAGAAAAATGTGAGAGGCTGCATCGGGATCGGAGCCCTAACCGTCCGAACTGCCAGGAGCGACTCGTCATTTTGTTGTGTGCTATTTATCAGGACGGATTTAATGAAGCAGTTTGACAATATGCTGATCAAGGATTACCTCCTCCAACTTATCCTTCATTCTCTTTAAATTGGGAGGCTGGCTTCCGCCGTTATCCTCCCGACCGTTTTAAGCTGTAATTCGATATATTATTTTGAAACGGGAGTTTCCTTTCCATTTTTCTTTCTCTTTTTCAGGATTTATCAATCAGTACCGCATTACACTGACAAATGACTTATTAATGAAATTCGAAGGGTACTTTGCGTCTAATTAATGCAACCAAGTCAATAAGTACACCCCTTCGGAGTCTCATAATTCCTCTTCTTCTATTCCCGAATTCTCATACAGTGTGAAAAAGCTTTAAATGAATGACATTCTAGGGTCGCGGAAGTTCTTTGCCTTGGTCATCTTTCAGATAATATGCGGACCCAGCTACGCAACGCGTTACTTCATAGGGTCCTTCCCAATTCGGAGCTAGCTTTCCCGGGTCTCCAGCGGGATTAACTTTACGCAAAACCCAATCTCCTTCTTGAAATCTTCGAGGCATCACTTTCTTATTAAAGGCTCGCTGCACTCTTTGCTTGTAAAATTCAGGCCGCCTCCGCGCCATCTCCCGCTTTTCTTCCACCAAGTCCAATTCAATGCTTCGGATAAGTTGGTTCTGATTTGGTTCGTACGCCTTTATTCGAGTGCTATTTAATAGAACTTCGACCGGAATAACAGCTTCCGTCCCGTACACTAAACTGAAGGGAGTTTCCCCTGTTGCTGTCTTGGGTGTTGTTCGGTAGGCTCACAGGACTCCTGACAATTCTTCTACCCAATTTCCCCTCTGAGCCCCCAATTTGGTCTTTAATCCTTGAACGAGAATTCTGTTAGTCACCTCCACTTGTCCGTTAGCCTGAGGGTGAGCTACTGAAGTGAAAGCCTGCTGGATGTTGAGACTTTGGCACCACTCTTGGATCTTTTTCCCTTGGAACTATCGTCCGTTGTCACTGACTATTTTCCGAGGAATACCATATCGACAAACAATATTTCTCCATAAGAACTGTATCACAGCATTCTCAGTAATTTTGGCTAAGGGCTCTGCCTCCACCCATTTGGAAAAATAATCTACAACCACCAACAAAAACTTCTTCTGTAAAGGTGCCACTGTCATCGGACCCACTATATCCATTCCCCATTGATCAAAAGGACATAAAGAGACCACGACTTTCATTAACTCAGTGTAGTTCGGGCAGTTGCTTTATTCGACAAGCAATGCATGCTTGCACTATGCGAGCAGCATCTTGCTGGAGAGTAGGCCAAAAATATCCTGCTAATAAGGCATTCCTTGCTAAAGTTCTTCCTCCTAAATGATTGCTGTAGCAACTTTCATGAATCTCTCGGAGTACCCATTCCGCATCCTCACTTCCCAAGCACTTCAATAAGGGTCGTCCGAAAGAAGTCTTGTATAAGTCCCCATTTAGAAGGGTAAACCGTTTTGCTCGGCTCATTAAAATGGATGTCGCTGCTTTTTCTTCAGGGACCTTCCCATGCTGTAAATAAGATATGATGTCAGTCCTCCAATCAGGAATTAGGCTTGATTCGGGTGCCTCTTCTTCCACGTTGCATACTGCGAGGGAAGTATGGATTTCCGCATGGACCGTTTCCCGGGACTTCACTCCTTCCATAGTACTGGCCATCCGAGCCAATTCATCTGCCTTCCCATTATTCTCCCGTGGGATTTGCTTTAAGAGGACTTGACGGAATTGAGCTTTTTCTTTTTCAAAAGCCTTCAAATACCTATGCAGCCTTTCCTCCCGAACCACGAAAGAACCTTGAAGTTGTGATATTACCAACTGGGAATCCGAATGGATTACAATTGAAGAAGCCCCTACTGCTTTAGCAGTCTGCAATCTCGCTAGAATGGCTTCATATTCCGCTTCATTATTGGATACTTGATATCCCAGGCGAACGGCTAGGCGAGTTTCTTCACCATCAGGGGAAATTAATAGAACACCGACGCCGCTGCCTGTAGATCCTGAAGAACCATCTACGAAAATATTCCATGCATCTGATCCCTCATCTTTCGCTGTCGATCCATCTTCCGAGCCGCAAGGTACCTCTGCCAAAAAATCAGCGAGGGCTTGGGCCTTGATAACCGTTCGGGGTTGGTAGTGAATATCATACTCGCTTAGTTCTACCACCCATTTGACCAATCTTCCGGAGAAATTGGGCTTAGTGACGACCTTGCCCAATTCGCTGTGAGTTAAAACGGTGATGGGATGAGCCAAAAAGTACGGCCTCAATTTGTGGGCGATTAACACTAGGATATATGCCAACTTCTCTAACTCGGTATAACGGAATTCAGCCCCCTTCAGGATGTGGCTGGTATAATAAATAGGCTGCTGGTGAGAGCCTTATTGTTTCAATAAAACCGAACTAATAGCTCTTTCCGAGACAGCCAAATACATCCATAATGGTTCTCCAGCTATTGGTTTGGCTAGCAATGGGAGTCCAACCAAATACTTCTTCAACTCCTGGAAAGTCTGCTCGCATTGATCATTCCACTGAAATTTAGTAGCTTTACGCAAAATCTTGAAGAAAGGCAGCCCTTTGTCCGCCGATCTAGCTATAAATCAGGATAAAGAAACAATCCTGCCCACCAACTTTTGGGTTTCTCGTAAATTAGCGGGTGATTTCATGTTGCATAACGCCTGTACCTTCTCAGGGTTGGCTTGCAACCCCTTCTCAGTCACTATGTACCCCAAGAACTTGCCACTTTTTATCCCGAACAGGCATTTGTTAGGGTTTAGCTTCATATTAAACCGTCTCAATGTAGCGAAGGTTTCATTTAAGTCTTTGACTAGATCCCGAGTGGTCTTCGATTTGACTAATATATCGTCCACATAGACTTCCACATTTTTACCTTTTTGCTCCGCAAAGATCTTGTCCATGAGGCGCTGATAGGTTGCCCCTGCGTTCTTTAATCCGAACGGCATTACCACGTAAGCGTATAACCCTCCTGCAGTCACGAAGCTAACCCTCTTTTGATCTTCTTTGGCCAAAGGTATTTGATGATATCCTTGATAGACATCCATCAGGGACACCACTTCATATCCCACAGTAGAGTCTACCAATTGATCAATACGAGGCAAGGGGTAGCAGTCTTTAGGGCACACTTTATTTAAATCACGGAAATCGATACACATCCTCCACTACCCTGCGAGCTTGGGGACCAAGACTACATTGGAAACCCACTCGGGAAACTGGATTTCCTTTACATGACCCACTTTTAGTAGTTTTTCCACTTCTTCGGCTATGACTTTGTCCTTTTCCAGTCCAAAATATCGCCTCTTTTGTTGGACGGGTCGAGCTCCTTTGGTGATATTGAGATGGTGTTCAGCCACTCGAGGGTTGATCCCTGTGAGATCATGCACATCTCTCGCGAAGATGTCCTCGTTCTCCTTCAGGCAAGCCATCAACTCTTCCTTGGCTTCCAGCTGTTGTGCTATCCGTGTGGCCTTTCCTAGGACGATTTCCACCAGTTCTCCTTCCTCCCTTTTTCCAGTCTTGGGTGGGGATTCCTCCAGGACGCAGACATCCGAAATGATAATAGCTTTGTTTTTGAGGTCATCGGTTCGGGCTTTCTTTTGATCATCCCGAATCATTTGTACGTAGCAGCTTCTGGAGGCCTTTTGTTCTCCATGAACTTCTCCCACCAATTGTCCCACTAGAAATTTCAACTTTTGGTGATACGGGGAAGCTACCGCCTGAAAAAGGGTGAGGAAAGGGCGCCCAAGAATATCATTATAAGTGGACGGAGCGTCCACAATAAGGAAAGGGATTATACTAGTTTTTTGGCTAGGTTTTACACCCAGAGTCAGGGGCAATGAAATCTGCCCTGCATGGTGGACCACATGCCCTGCGAATCCAAAGAGGGGGGTGGCCACATCTTCTAGCTGGGCATTTCCCAGCTGCATCTGTCCGAAAGCTTCCTGAAAGAGGATATTAACGGAGCTTCCCGAGTCGACCAGTACCCTAGCCACCTCATAATTGGCTAGGGAGATACGAATAACTAAGGCATCCGTGTGTGGCAGCAGGACGCCTCGTAGATCTTCTGGCCCGAACGAAACGGGCGGTGCAACTTGAATAGTTTGGTCGGTGACGATGGCCAAACTCTCCATGGGGCGAGCGTAGGATTTTCTCGCCCGGTTAAAGTCCCCGTCGGTAGGTCCTCCAGCTATAACATGGATAACCCCCCGTGTGGGGGCGTTATCTAAATTGGACGAAGGGCCCTCACCAGATGGGCCTCCCTGAGAAAAAACCTCCTGGGACGGCGTTTAGGGGAAGATGACTTGAGGCGGTTGATTATATGGCCCTGGACGGGTTACATTGGGTCGGGGGCCTCACCGTGCCGGTCCTCCTGCCTGGAACTGCATTTGCGGATATGCGGTGTGGAGGCGATCCAATTCCTCCTGTAACTTAAAACTTCGGCCACTAGTGTGGTCATATTCCGTATGATATTGACAGAAGAATGGGGCGGGGGGGGGGGGGGGGTTACGTGGGATCCCCTTGTACCCTAAGGGTCGTTGTAGCAGACCCTGTTGATCATAGAATTCCATCTCTCGTTCCTTCCAAGTCCTCGCAGGAGGAAGCGCTTCAGCGGCCATGATTTGTAACGGCGGCACAGGGAGAACACCCTGCGGCATGGGACGAGGCCTCGGAGCCTCCTGTCGAAAGGTCACGCTACTCTCGCCGAGGCGCGAGGAGCAACGGGGTGAGCTCTTTCAGTTGGGACTATTGTGACAACCCGTTCAGCTCTCCGCACCCTTAATCCTTCTTCTTCGCGGATAAATTATTCCGCACGGCTTAATAGCTCCTCATAACTGTCCGTGGGTTGTCTTAACAAGGAACTGAGGAAGGGGCCCTCCTTGACCCGTCTTTGAGCAGCGCCTCTGAAGATTCAAATCGTGAGGGATTCCCCTAGCCGCAGAAGTGAATCGGTGGAGGTACCCTCTAAGAGATTCTGAGGGTCCCTGGGTAATATGCATTAACACGGAGGCGTCATGTTTATACGCCTTGCAGCTGACAAACTCCCGGCTGAACATTCCTCAGAAATCAGCGAAACAAGTGATGGATCCTGGGGGCAGAGTATTAAACCACTTTTGTGCCGAGCCGGTTAAGGTGGTCCAGAAAACTCGGCATTTGAGAGCATCAGTATAACAGTGGAGCGAGGCCACTCCATCGAACTGAGATATGTGCTCTTCGGGATCCGTCGAACCATCATATTTATCGATCTGAGGATTCCGGAAGTAGGACGGAGGGACTTCAGAGAGAATGTCCATTGTAAAGGGACTGGGCTCGTATATTTCCGGAGGTCTGGTTGATTGACTTTCGCCCTGTTCTTCCCTGCGCGTTTGGGTGAAGGGCATAGTGTTCTGAGGCATTCTTCCCCCAAGTCCTCCTCCAGGCAATATTTTCCCATTGACGGCTGTACGAGATGGAGGAGGCATTTCTGGGGGTGGGCCTCTGGAAGAAGGTTCATCGGAATGCGGATGCAGATACCCGGTCCTTCTCCTTTCCCTAGCGAGGGCTTCTGTAATAACGTCATCCATCAGGGCCTTCAGCTGCGATGGTAGAAGGGTGATGGGGCGCTCCTCCGCTGCAGAGGTAGCAAGTTGTTGTACTTCTTCAGGTTGCATCTCGACGTCTAGCTCAATGTTCCCACAGACGGCGCCAACTGATGCGACGGAGAAAATCTGTTCACTCCCTTTTTCAATGCAGTGAAGCACTGAAGGAGATCTCAGAAGGTTCTCACAGGTCGCAATCAGTAGAGAATAAGAAGATGAAGTAGATGAAATGCAAAAACCAGCACCAGCAATTAAAACTCAGACACAAGATGTAACGTGGTTCGGAATAAGGATTCCTACTCCATGGGAGTGAGCTTTCTCACCGGGGGCAATGCCCAAGCACTTTCACTATGAAGATCCTCCTTTACGGAAAAGAAATTTCCGGAGGTGGAGGAAAAGAACCTCTTACAATGATCTTACCAAACCAGAAAAAACACAAAAGATGTAACAACAACAAATCACTGCCCTTCTTCTCCGGCGAGATGGTTGTCCCCTCTCTTCCTCTGGCGTCTTCTTCCATCTTGATAGGTTGGAATAATTGCGGATCCCCCTTCTCCTCCTTGCTTCCTCCCTTTTATCCTCCTTTCTTCCCCCATCGTAGCGTTGTGGGCTATCTCCATCGTACACGTGGCCACCACCTCCACCTGGAGAATAATTCTGTTGCAGATATAAGGAACGAAGGCTCCTCCAAATATTGTGTGGGGGCCTCCCAAGCCATTGCATAACGCCTCTTCTCTACTTTCCAGGTAACTAGGTTAGACTGTCTCCCTCAACCATCCACTTTAGGTGAAGCTAGCTTAGGTCTATGGCCCACGGGTGACCTAGCCTTAGGGCTCCTCATCAACCCGAACCAATTCCTCTTTTTCCCGTGCCAAACTTCCTTCGGATCGATTGGGTTGAGCCGACCCCTTAGCGAAGTGCCTTCCGTCTCTCCCTGGCCATGCCAATTACTTCTGCTAACTCTCCCGTGCCAATTGCTTCTGCTAACTCTCCCGTGCCAATTGCTTCTGCTAACTTTCCCGTGCCAATTGCTTCTGCTAACTCTCCCGTGCCAATTTCTTCTGCTAACTCTCCCGTGCCAATTGCTTCTGCTATTCGCGTCCAAATCATTCTTCCCCTTTTTTCCCTTCGCCAAGCCGAATATTTTGGATCGGATCCGGGGTTACACGTTAACCCTTTTATCTGGATTTATATGAAAAAGTTGTCAGTAGTATCAATCCCTATTAGGTGGGCTTATATGTAAGTTGCACATGTAAATACAATCTAAGCCCTTAAAGTGATCTGACTTATGTTTATTGGGTTTCGGATTATTGGATGCGGGTTCAATATTTAGAATCCTTTAGACCAATCTGTTATAAATTGAATACCTTTACTCCTACGATTGATAACGTAATAATGCATAGTATATGTACGAAACGTAAATTGACCGACGAGAATTCTTTTATGTTGTGACATAGGCGTTTATGACATATATCCAAACAACGCCTAGAAAGGTTAATGTCACATGGAATTCTTGTTTCCCTTGACATGTCAGACTTTGATGTCTGCATAGAGTGTATTAAGGGGAAGACAACTAACACAAGGAACAAAGGGACTAGCCGTTGTAGTGACGATTTAGAGCTAATACATACGGACATTTGTAGACCATTCCCTAAGGTATCATGGAATGAACACACATATTTTATTAGCTTCATAGACGACTATTCCAGATTTGGCTATTTATACCTTATTCATGAGAAGTCACAATCTTTGGACATGTTTAAAATTTTCAAAGCTGAAGTTGAACTTCAATTAGGTAAGAAAATTAAAGTCGTCCGATCCGACCGTGGAGGAGAATATTACGGTCGATATGATGGATCAGGTGAATAACGTCCAGGACATTTTGCAAATTACCTTGCTGAGGGTGGGATTGTGCCTCAGTATACCATGCCTGGTACACCCAGTCAGAATGGTGTAGCTGAGCGTCGCAATCGAACCTTGAAAGATATGGTGAGAAGTATGATGACTTTCACTTCTCTACCAGAGTCTTTGTGGGGTGAGGCACTCAAGACTGCAGTCTACCTACTCAATAGAGTACCTAGTAAGACAGTAACTAAAATTCCATTCGAGATGTGGATGGATAGGAAGCCTAGCATTAGGCATTTACATGTCTGGGGTTGTCCAACTGAGGCTAGGCCTTACAAGCCTAATGAAAAGAAACTGGACTCAAGAACTGTTAGCTGCAATTTTGTAGGTTACTCTGAGAGATCAAAGGGGTATAAATTTTATGATCCCTCTAATAGATCCTTCTTTGAAACGGGAAACGCTAAATTTATTGAAGACAGTGGGAGCGATAAAATCAGGAAGGTATCTTTTGAGGAAAGCGTTGGCGATCCTCTTATAGTCACTACTAGTGCGATCAGTAGTGGTATGATTACCATACCACACATTATGGATATTGCACATCCAGTGAGCGTAGTGAACCAAGATATTTCCATAACATCTCCAATGCAATTGGAGGAGCCTATCACTGACATTGAAGTATTGCCTCATATTGATGAGCAAGTACCTCAACCACCTCAAACACAAGTGTCCTTGAGGTGATCAACAAGGGAATGGAGAAGCACGAATTCTCGTGATTATGTTTATCTCCAAGAGCATGATTTTGATATAGGGTTGGAAAGTGATCATACATCTTTCCAAGAAGTCAAACAATGCTCTAACCTTGAAAGGTGGATTAACGCCATGCAAGAAGAGTTAAAGTCTATGACAGACAATGACGTTTGGGAACTTGTCGAATTTCCTGAAGGTTCGAAACCCGTTGGTTGTAAATGAATATTTAAAACCAAGCGGGATTCGAAGGGTAATATCGAAAAGTATAAGACTCATCTTATTGCCAAGGGATTCACTCAGAAGGAAGACATTGATTATAAGGAGACTTTCTCACCTGTGTCGATGAAAGACTCCCTAAGGGTAATCATGACACTTGTAGCTCATTTTGATTTGGAGCTACATCAAATGGATGTAAAGACTGCATTCCTCAATGGAGACATAGAGGAATCTATATATATGGTGCAACCGGAGAACTTTGAGTTCTCAGACTCAAAGCACCAAGTATGTAGATTAAAGAAGTTCATTTATTGTTTAAAACAGGCGTCCCGTCAATGATACTGGAAATTCGATCAAGTGGTTAACTCATTTGGATTTAAAGAAAACCCCATTGATCAGTGCATATATGTCAAGTTCAGTGGGAGCAAGTTTGTTATACTTGTTCTGTACGTGGACGATATATTGCTTACGAGCAATAATAAGGGTCTGCTACATGAAACCAAGTCATTTCTATCTGGTAAATTTGAAATGAAAGATCTTGGTGAAGCATCTTTTGATCTAGGCATTCAAATCTATCGTGATCGTTCAAGAGGCATTCTTGGATTTTCACAACAGGCCTATATTGAGAAGGTGCTTATAAAGTATGACATGCAGAATTGTACACCTGGTAACACGCCTATGTTAAGAGGCGACAAGTTCAGTTTGCAGCAGTGTCCACAACTTGAACTTGAAATAAAGGAGATGGAATAATTCCCATATGCGTCAGCAGTGGGAAGTCTCATGTATGTATAAGTTTGCACTCGACCAGATATAGCATTTATAGTTGCGATGTTAGGCAGATATGTTAATAACTCAGGACCATCGCACTGGAAAGCGATTAAAAGAGTGATGCGGTATTTGCAAAGAACTAAAAGACACATGCTCACGTATTGGAGGTCAGATCACCTGGAGGTGATTGGTTATTCGGACTTCGATTTTGCTGGATGCTTAGATAGTAGGAGGTCCACTTCAAGTTATATTTTCATGCTTGCTGGAGGGGCTATATCTTGGAAGAGCGTCAAGCAGATGCTAGTAGCCACTTCTACTATAGAGGCAGAATTGGTAGCATACTATGAAGCATCAAATCACGGGATTTGGCTGCGGAACTTCATCACAGCATTGCAGATCGTTGATGGCATTGACAGACCACTGAGGATCTACTGTGATAATAAAGTCGCAGAATTTTATGCCAAGAATAACCGCAGTTCGTCGAAGTCCAAGCACATCGACATCAAGTTTCTGACGGTTAAAGAAAGAGTTCAGAGTCATCAGATTATGGTAGAGCACATCGGCACATATTCTATGTTGGCCGATCCACTCACCAAAGGCTTGGTGCCTAAGGTGTTTCATGTGCATGTTGTGGATATGAGAGTTCTTTTTATGAGAGAAGAACTCATCTAGTGGGAGTCTGTATTTATTTTATTGCTCTATGTTAATAAAGATAAACATTTTTTATTTTGATTATTGTACGTACTTAAGGTTCAAAATATTAATGGGAATTCATATGTTTGTTTGACACTCTGAATAAGATATCATGATTTACTACTGCTGTTTAGCATTTGGTGTTTGTAAATATGATATAGATTCCTTTTGGAATCATAAAGTTTGGATAATGATTTACTATTGCAGTTTAGCATAAGGTATTTGCAAATATGATCAGACTCTTTTGAGTCACTTTGGACCAGTTGAAAATTGGCATGTACTAATCACATTTCATGTAATTTCCACTCTATACATCCACATCTTGATCTATTTCGTTAATGACATTGGTATTATGATTATTGTTGGGGCTTGTTACGATCATATATAGTAGCTATGACCTCTTTAGTCCTATACCAATGAAGTTAATGGACCAGATTGTTTATAGGGGTATCTTGTACCCATAAAGTTTGATATCAACTAAAGTTTTGCTTGTATTTAACATACAACTCACATATAGCCCAAGTGGGAGATTGTTGGATATTATCCCTATTAGGTGAGCTTATATGTAAGTTGCACATGTAAATACAATCTAAGCCCTTAAAGTGATTTGACTTATGTTTATTGGGTTTCGGATTATTGGATGCGTGTTCAATATTTAGAATCCTTTAGACCAATCTGTTATTATTTATGGGCCGATAATAGATTGGATTTCTATATAAAGGAGAGGTCCCCAAGGGTTTAGGTGATCTATCTTAACCTAGTTTCTTGTTCCCCATTAACAAGAAATTTTACGGCGCCGTCAATCCTAAGCCCCTTGGAAGATCCTCCTCCTTCTTTCCGCTGCATCTTCTTCCACAGGGATCAAGCTGACGACGCTACGACAAGGACGATGGCTCTTCAATTAGGTTCCTTGTCATTCAGTTTATTTTATTCTTGTTATGCCATAATTCGATGAAACAATAGATTCATGCTCGCATACATTGTGTTTTCTCTTCGAGTTCTTATTTTGTTTCTAGAATTCATACGATTAGGAGAAAACGCAGTGTTGTATCACAGTAAGTTACCCAATAGAAATCAAATTAGCTATCAATCGAGGAACATATAATGTATTAGGGAGGCAAATGGATTTTGTAGAACTACTCGATAAGCAAAGTGTAGCAACTCCTTGAATTTGTATATTTTTTTTTCTATTGTCAATAGTGACAGATTGATTTAAAGGACAAGGTTTTAAATCAACAAATGCATGTTTTTGATTAGTCATGTGGTTAAAAGCAGCTGAATCAAGGAGCCAAGGAGTAGACTTAACTCCTATACCTAATAACCTAACAACAGAAAAAACAAAAGAAAAAACACCTGAAAGAGTTGATTGTACCGAATCTTGAATCATTTGTCGAATAACTTGCTGCGTGAGAGGCATTGCAATTGTATTTGCATATATTTTACTTTTGACAATGAGATTGTAGATGTCAGAGTTCATTTTATAGTGCTTGCATCTAATATTTTCCTTGTTCCATGTCCTTTGATCTGATTGATATTTTCATGAAGCAAGAAATATAGAATCAACTGAATTAGTTTTTGTGTCTTGAAGCGTGGTTTATCACGAATGAGTTCTTCTAGTACAAATTCCATATGCAAATAACTACGATTAATTAATATTCCTATTGATGTCTCGAATTCGGATCGAAGCTTTATGAGAAATTGCATCACTCGTCCGTGATCTTTTCTTTCTTAATAACTTCAGCATATGCAATAGGAGAAATCATATCTTGTTCAATCCACAATTTCAACATTTCTATAAAAACTATGAATATCTCTATCATTTTTATTTTTGTTGGCTATTTCATATTCAAAATAAATTAAACCGAGACGACTTGGTGGACTTTTGGATTAGGTGACACGTAAGAAATTAAAAAAAAAATAGTTAAAATTAATGGAGATGCAGGGGATCGAACCCCGTGCCTCTCGCATGCAAAGCGAGCGCTCTACCATTTGAGCTACATCCCCAATGTTTATAATGCCTCATTGATTTTATATATTGTAATATATTAAACAACCTATCGAGGCACCCGCATGCAAGGCGCAATTTCTGGTGGCGCAGGAGAGAAGTGTCAAAGGGTCATTGCTGCAGCCGGTGTGGGCAGAGGGATCCTTGGCGGACTAAGCGTTGAGTTGACCGAGTTACTAAGTGTCGAGCTAACTAAGTGATTAAGTTGGTTGAGTAGTCGAATTGACTGAGGGGTAAAGCTTGCTAAGTGCTTGAGCTAGTTAAGTGGTTGAGTTAGTCAAGCTAACTAAGTACCTGAGTTGACTGAGTGATTGAGCTAGTCAAAATGGTTGAGTACTTGAATTGGCCGAGTGGCCAAGCTATTCGAGAAAGTAGAGTGTCCGACTAGCAGAGTGTTGAGATGGTAGAGTCACCTCAATTATTGAGTCACCGAGTGACCAAATCGCCAAATGGCTAAGTCGCTTGAGTGGTCGTTTCATCAAAGTGGCCATCGAGCGAGTCACTTGCTAGGGAGGAGGAGAACAGGGAACAACAACGGATAAAATTCTCTTGCTCTCATGTTGTGCATCTCTTGCTCTTCTGTTCTACCAAAGAAAGAGCCTCCTAATATAAGCTCCAAGACATAACATCACTTAATGGTCGAGTAAAAGTCATTTATTGTCTTTGTCCATCTCATTCGAAACATCAGTCGTTGACTATCAATGATTGATCATTTCATCTTAGGAATTACAAATCATCATTAATTATCCGTTTGTTTTGGATAGGTAATTAATGCATACGTTATGCGCTTGGGTAGGTAGCAAAATAGATTCGAGTGATAAAATATAAGTTAATTCACTGGAGTAAATTTTGCCTCAATCGATTTGACATTCGATGTGCACAGGTCATGCGTATATATAAGTCATCTAGATTCAATACAATCTGTGGCCTAGATTTGTACCTTTCATGGATATTCTTGTGAAAGAGAGTCTCTTATCTATACATGTTCATAATTTTATATATTGTGATTCAATATAAATCATTTCTAATGTCATAAAACTTTCGATGTGAGATTAAAATTTAATGCATACTAGAATCCCCTTTCATCCATCTATTTCTTTCTAGTTAAATCTTCAATAGATACTTCAAAGTAACAAAATGGCGCAATTATGAACTTTGGCATGATATTATTGGAAAGGATGAAAGTGCCTTTATAAAATCTAAAAGGAAAGGTGACATGATACCCAATCGATTCATACAGAATTTGGAGAGGCATCCATTAGGATGCAGTTCAATTTTTTAGTACGATATTATTTTTCGACAATAAATTTAAAAAAAAATTATTCGGATGATTTTAAGATACAGAAATTTATTTGATTGACGGAATACGATTTCGACGTTGGACCATCGTTTAAGAATAACACGACTGTAATGTTCGAACTGAATCGTGAAAAAATTACGAATGCTTCTTTGATTTTCCTTTGGTGGTCAATAAAGATCACTTGAACTTTGACTTTATTCGGCTCCAAAGATCCGTAGAACAAGATCAATTATTTTAAAAAATTAATCGGATTAAAAATTTTAATATTCTGATATCAATAAAAAAAAATTTGATCATTTACACCAATAAAGGAGATTTAATCATTCTCGCCAATTAAATTCTAGAAGTCTAAATAATTATTTGAAAATGACATTTATCTATTTTCAAATAGTAAACCGCCATAGTTCAAGGGATAATATCTCAGGTTCCTAATCTAGACCGATTAAATCTGCACCCGAGGAGCAAATACAATAAATTTCAATGAAATAATAGGAAAATATATAGTGTAATGAGATTGCCAATCATGTAAGCTCTTAAAAAAAAATGTTCTAAATTGTCACGTTAACGATCCCTTTTAAAGTAAATTGAAAAATATTCGATAATTTTAATTTCTTTAATTTATTATTTTATTTAAAAGAAAAATTTATAAATTCATCGTAATTAAAAATCGAACAGTAATATCTAAACATCATATTAGCTCTGGAGTAGCTTTGAAGTATGGAATAGGAGAATGATTTTTCATATAACAAAAGTTTGATTTTTCTTGAAGCCAATTTCTGATAATTTTTAGAATTTGAATTTTTGAAGGAGCTTGAATTAGCACTTAAAAATAATTAGATTAAAGATTTGGAGACTTGAATTATTAAAAAAATAATAATTTTTAAGTAAATGAAAAGATATGCATAGCTCTTGTTTTATTTCCTTGTAAAGCGTCGTATAAAGGTGTTAATCTACACTCCGAGTATTTCTCTCGTCGGTTCTGCAGTGATGAGAAGAAATAAATTACAAATAATTTTTAATTGCAATGCGATTGATTAGTACGATGAAGGACGAGATATCTCAAATGATATTTGCACTTTACCGTGCAGACCAATCTTTACTCATTGATAAAAATTTATATCGCACTGACCATGACACCATCTCCATGGGAACAAGGGATGACTTTCTTTCTCGTTGTCACAACGAATAACAAAGATTCTATTTGTTATGAAATACAAGGAACAATCAAAGTAGAAAATTGAAAAGTTAGGGAAGCGTTTAGTTTGTATTTTTTTCTTTTTCTATTTTTTCATATTTTCTTATTTTCTAAAAAATAGAAAATAATTTTTTTTTTTGACATTTTGTATTTTCTAACTAAATTAAAACTTCATTTTTTAAAAAATAAAAATGAAAAATATGAACCAAACACTATTTTTCTATTTTCTCATAAAATAAAATGAAAACGGAAACGCTAAAACCAAACGCGCTCATTGTTTCGAGAAAATCCATGAAACACTCATTGCTTTGGAATCTACACAATAATACATTAACAAACTCTGATCTAAACACAAACAAAACTGCATAATTTGCATTGTTGATTCCGTCTCGTAGACCATGTCTATAAATTAATCCAATTACTCAAACTTAATCTGTAAAAGGTTGGAACCGCCAACCTAGCGATCTCCGGCCCTGTCCCAAAAGGAAATCGTGAAGGAGTAAATCACGGGGCAGGGCCTATGGCTCTTTGACGGACTGATACCAGTAGAGGAGATGTTCTGCTACGACTAAAAAGGGAGGATTAATTCCGCCATCTCAGAGATTGAACCTTGACCTCATCTGTAAACACCCTCTGTCTTAATCAACCCGCCGTGGGGACTCAATTACTCAAACTTCGTTCTGCTGCGGATCATGGAGAAATCGATGGCCATCAATTTCCATCTCTTCCCTTGCTTGATTTTCTCCTCATTTTTCCTCTGCAATGGCGTTGTGATAATCCCTAGCTCTGCCGTGGTCGCTCATGAAACACAGGAGCACCATGGCAGAGGGCTGTATGAGACGAGGTACTTCATGCAAACTTTGGACCACTTCAACTACAAGCCGGACGGGTACATGCAGTTCCGGCAGAAGTACCTGGTGAACGACTCGTTCTGGGAGGGAAAAGGCGCCCCCATCTTCGTCTACGCCGGCAGCGAAGCCAGCATCGAATTCATCGCGGACAACGCCGGCTTGGTGTTCGACGTCGCTCCTTCCTTCAAGGCCCTCCTGGTCTTCATTGAGGTGCATGCTCCACGACCACCTTCACTACCTAATTGCTGATGATTTTAATGGGAGATTAGAACATGCTCTACCATTTGTGGCATGTCAGCATAGGTACTACGGGGAGTCTCTTCCATTTGGTGACGTTGGCAAGTCGAGCACTTTGGGCTATTTGAGCGTAGCGCAAGCTCTTGCAGATTACGCAGCTCTAATCACTGACTTGAAGAAGAATTTGTCTTCAGAGCACTCTCCTGTTGTTGCTTTTGGTGGTTCGTATGGGGGAAGTAAGATCGTATGCAACTAGCTAACAGCATTTTGTTCGATCGAATACCGATCACTGATTGATTTTATACCTTTCGTCCTGGAAACTAGTGCTGGCTGCTTGGTTCAGACTCAAGTACCCGCACGTAGTGATTGGGTCAGTGGCATCGTCTGCTCCGATTCTTCAATTCGATGGCCTCGTTTCCCCTTACACCTTCCTTGACATCGTCACCAATGACTTCAAGGTCTGCGATAATAACTGGATCAACTGTTCTTCTTCTCTATTTATCTGAATCGCATGGCTTGTTGAATGACTCAAGAGTGAAAGTGAAAGCTGCTTCGAAACAATAAAGCATTCGTGGAAGGAAATGGATGACACCTTGCAGCAACCAGGAGGACCTCAGAAGTTGGCCAAGGCATTCAGGCTATGCATGTAAGAACATCTCCAATTTTCACAACGAGATGTCCATTTTTTTTGCAGGGGCTAATTCTCTGGGTTTCGTGGCATTCCACAGTGGTGAAAAACCAGAATATGTGCCTGGTTGGATCTCCAGCGCTTTCATTAATGGTGCCATGACAGATTATCCCACTGCCTCTGACTTTCTAACTCCTCTTCCAGCCTTTCCTGTGAAACAAGTAAGTCGTTTAGTTTAGGGAGTTAATCACCTTTTAGGGGTGTTAATCAGTTAATCTAACTCTTGCAGATGTGCAAGGCCATTGACAATCCAACAGCAGGGAATGATACACTCTCCAGATTATACGCAGCTATGAACATATACTACAATTATACTGGCACTGCAAACTGCTTCGAGCTCGATTCGAGTAGCCCTATTGGATTAGATTCGTGGGATTTTCAGGTAATTGTCTACTGCCTAACAAGCAAGTTGCTTGACAGTGAGTAAATCAGTGACACTTTTAGTCCATAGGCATGCACAGAGATGATCCTTACTGAGGGAGGCAGCAGAAATGAGAGCATGTTTCCTGCAGAAACTTACAATTTACGGGAGCGACTGGCCTCTTGCAAAGAGTCGTACAAAATATCGCCCCGACCGCACTGGATCACCACTGAATTTGGTGGCCATGTGAGCTTCCTCAACTACTGAATCACACATTGCAGTTTTCTCTACATTTCTTTTGTTCTTTTTGCTATTGCCATGTTTTCTATGACCTCTGTTTATTGGCATAGCACATTAAGAGGGTGCTGAAAAGGTTTGGAAGTAACATCATATTCTTCAATGGACTAAGAGATCCATGGAGTGGTGGGGGGTAAAATTACCATCATCATGTCCATCAATTCAAGCAAAATGGATTGATAATTAAGGTCTCCTCGTGTTCTATGCAGGGTGCTGGAGTCTATTAACCCGAGCCTCATAGCCATAGTTTCACCTCAAGGTACATAGTAAACAACTGTCTGAAGATTGAATCTTACATGTTTAACTACAGAAACCAAAAACATTTCGTTTTGTTTATTTTAATAGGTGCACATCATGTAGACCTTAGATTTGCTACAGAGAAGGACCCTGTTTGGCTACAAAATGTGAGGAGGAAGGAGGTCCGGATTATATCCAAATGGCTTAAGCAGTACTATTACGAAGACTCAAGAATATAAAAACAAACGATGAGAGGAATAACCTTTTGGGGTTTCTATTTATTGTCCAATAATTCTTTAAAAAAGAGAGTCTTTTAATGGAATAATATAATTCAGCTATCGATTTAGAATTTCAACTTTTGTCATTCTTGCAAACACCATCTAAACTTAATATAGAAACATCACCGCTAAGCTCACATGTTATTTATGTAAATACTCTTGATTGAGAACATCTCCACTGTGGCTCTTAATTCTTTGAAAACATCCTTGACCCGAACATCCATACTATAACTCATACATTCTTAGGGAACATTCCGACAAAAAACATCCCGATTACAACTCATAGGGTTGGGATTACAATCGAAGTTCCACTTTGAAATTTTGGAGTTTAGTTTATTTTAGTATGACTAAAATAAATTGCATCTAAATATTGAATTTAAAATTAATTTTGGATCTTAAACTGGTTAGATTAGTGGATTAATCTAAGTGTATTCTAAATTTATTGGATCACTGGACCAATCTAATTGGATCTTAAACTTACTGTATTAATGGGTTAATTCAATATACATTTGAGTTTATTTTATTTGAATTTTTCAAACAAGAACAAACCAAAATAAAATCCACAACTTAATTATGCCCATATTTTAATATATGGATATACATGAAAATGAAAAAGTCATATTAGATATCACTTGGAGGTTAATTAATAAACATGATTTTATCTGATAAGATCATATAAGATTGTATTAAGCCAAAAAATTAGGATTTTAATCTACCTTAAATAGTAGCTAGCACTACGACGTAGGTAAAGTGCGACTTCGATTGTATTCGTGAGATGGACAATGACTATGCTCGTGTGGATACAATATAAGTGCGAACGTATTGACCGTGCTAAGTTGAGTTTGATTTTCCAAATTTGTAAAGTCACGCATCAAGAGATAAATTCTAAACAAGTGACCGATTCAAATTCATATGGATTCTCTAGAGGCGGTCTTGGAAATTGTGGATGGCCTTATTACTCTAGGACAACTCATTATAAAAATTGTGAAATCGTCGTATTAAGGACCTCCTTAAGACTGTCTCATATATGAAGGAGAGAGATAAATAAAGAAGTGCTCGTGTAGGTAGCCTCAGCTTCTTTGATTTATCATCTCATTGGAAGAAAAATTCTATAAATTTTTCATAACCGAGGATCAAATCGATCATAAATGTTTGAGAACCGAGTTGAACGCTTTGTCACTGCACTGTAGCCCCGAGTGCTCACACAACTTATTATAGTTATTATGGAGGATGTTATCTGAAGGCACCATGCTTCACCATAGATGGACATAGGCGCAGACGATTCCTCTCCATGAGCACGCCATGTAGAGCTCACAAAGGGATCCCTACATCCTCCAATTCCAAGAAGGCTCCTTGGAGACTTCGAGATACATTTCTGAGGAAGATGATGATGTGTTAGGGAGTGCCCTTCTCTCTTGTAAAAAAAATTAAAATTGTCAATCTAATGACTCTCTCATTCAGGTTCAATAAATATGAGAGAGAGTAAATCATGGATGATTATTGACTTTGGTGCGTTGACATATACGGTGAAGAACATGATTTGACGCGGACATTAAATAATCCGTTGATGTGAAGGATCGAACCTTGCTCTTTATATAAATTCTACACTGTATTTATCAATACGTTATTCCATAGAAGATTTGACAGAGAGTGCCCTTCTCCCCATCCTATTGTCTAAAAACCTACCAATCGATTCTCGACCCTACGAGTAGGAGAGTATAATTACACTATAAATCCGAAAGATCACCTTTGTTGGTTCAAGAACGTGACCCACTTGCTCAGTATCTGAATGGAGTTAAATGTCAGGTTCGTCTAGCAGTGGTTCAATACACTAATGCCTAACTCCATTTGGCCATTTGAAGATTTGGCAACCAGGTTCCTGTAATATTTCTCTAACTACAAGAGGTACCTCCACACTCTCCTCAATTTGTTTAATTTGAAATAGAGGAATGAGGAGCCCTTGCAGGAGTATATACAACGGTTTAATTGATTAATTGGAGGCACACTTGGCGAGTCCAAAAGTCTTAACCAATCTATTCTCAAAGCCTCCGAGAAGGCGACTCGCTAAGAGACGATTTCGAGACTACAAAGAATTACTTAGTCAAACAGATAAGTATATCAATATAAAAGAAGTCCAAAAAAAAAAATAAAACAAGAGCCATGGAACTCCACTCATCTCAGTGAAAATGGAGAGAGACTGAAACTATGCAACATTGACCTTGTATACCTTATACGATTATACTTCCCTAAAAGTATCAAGGAGAGGGCAATTGAAAGTTGTGATAAGTACTGAGTCATTCAAAGGCTACTTGGATCTTAAAGGGCCCTCATCAAACCCTTGTCCAATATCTTATGTTCTTATCATCAGGACTATGGACAGTCTATTCAAATTTGTTCTCATGAGTGCAGCGTATTGGTAAGTTCAAAAGCTAAATTTATACAATGGATATTGATCGATTTTGGAAGTAGATTTAAAATCTTATTCCGGACTTAGATGACCACTCTTAGTCTTACCAATCACGTCTACGGGTTTCGCCCTCTCATAATTTACTTCCTCCCGAATTTTATGGGACCGGAGCGAAGACCTACTAAATTGATGATTCCAATCCTTTGTAAAGATCATCTAAAATTAAATGAGAAGTGAGTGAGCAGATTATTGACATTCAGCCACATGTTCATTACCTACTAGTGGTTGGTATCCTCGAGCCCCCTTGGGCTCCTTTCCCTGAGCTTCCATCTCTGGGCCAATTGGATGTCCTCTCGTCCGTCGTGGAGGATATCACGCCCCTTTTTCGGGCTTGGAGTAGCTCGGACACCACCCAATCATAATTACTCAATTTGAGGGGTGATCAATATGATCTCTAATACCGCTTAGTCTAAAGGGTAAATGATGATATCTAGAATTTTTAGGTGAAGATCTATGATCGTCTTAGGCGCATACTTACAGCTCTAGCTTCCGAACAACATCGAAGTTGCTAAGTTCTTCCTTAGAAACTCTTGACCGTTCAAGAATTTTATCGGAGTATTCTATCAGCTTCTTGTTGGATATTGGGTCTTAATGACCAATATGGTTTTGAAAAATTGAGATGTCATCAATCGATGAAAGTCTGAATAGACTTCAAAATCGAAATCTATATTTCGCGTAGATGAATTTAGACTATTAATTTGCTTAAAACCGATTATGAGTGAATGAGAAATTAATGATATAAAGTCAGCCTAAAATAACATTAATTGCATATTGAAATTATAAAAGGAAGTATATTGGGGAATAGTCACACATCGAAAATTTCAAAGGGAATTTACTTCCTTAACAGTTGTGCTAATGAAGTTAACACAACAACCACAAATGCTCTCTTCTAACAGGCGAGCAGATGCTCGCACCTGTGAGCTCGCAGCCCGCCATACATACGCGCGCAATGGGTGCTTTGTTGGCACACTTTGCACGAGGAGCACTGAGGAGCTTACATTTATGCTCCAGGTGACATGACAGTATCTACGTGACACTTGGATGATGTGTCGTGCTTATGTGGCACCCGGTTGGAAAAAGAGCGATGATTGTGATGTTGACTATGTAGGCAACAAATGGTAGTCGTTGGATCGAAGAGGAATGATGGATCGCAAGTGATGCGATCTAACTGAGATCAAGGGGCAATATGAAGAGTTACAACCTTCCAGATCAAACGACCTAGATGCATCCTGACCAAAGGATGCAGCTAATCACTAAAAGATACCTCACCTCTTCACAATATATAAATAAGACCCTCTAAATGATGGAAAAAAAAACTCAAAAACTCAAACAATTCAAGTTCTCATCTATCCATCCCATCTTCTGTATCCAAAGTCCAAAAAGCCTACGAGAAGGTTTGTAGGTTTCGAAATTTATAGTGTTGTAATTCCGACACATCGTCGTTGTATCTTAAGAAATGAATTGTTGATATCCGTAAGCATCTGCAGCGGAGCAATATCATTTTACGAAAAAAATATTGAACACTAGCCTCGACGAGCTCATATCAGTTCCCACAACCTCCTGAGCCATGGGATTCCTCGACGAGTGCTTGCTCGCCTGCATTGTCCTAGTCACCAAAGCTTTTCCCAAGCGACTTCTCCCAAATCAGTTGCAGTGCTACCCTGGCATCTCTCCCGATTGGCTCCTCTCGAGTCGCAACCAGCCTCCTGCATCAGGCATCCCAAGCGCCCGACCTCCCGAGATGCCCGAGCACAACCTCTCACATCGCCCAAACACCCTCACATTCTCGAGTTAGAGACTGTCTCGAGTATTGAGCGGCTCCTTGCAGATGACTCTTCCCAAGCTGCTATTGCTAAGGCACATGTATATGACCCTTCCAGAATGTACACTTGGGGTTCACATGGTGATTCTCATGGAATATTTTGCCACATCAATATATAGAATATGTCAGAGAGGAGGAAGATTTGTACAGTAATTGTCCCCTAACAACCTGTCAAAGGATACAACTAATGGAATATCAGGTCAGAAAGGTAAAAGTTATTGCTATGGCACATGTATATGACCCTTCCAGAATGTACACTTGGGGTTCACATGGTGATTCTCATGGAATATTTTGCCACATCAATATATAGAATATATCAGAGAGGAGGAAGATTTGTACAGTAATTGTCCCCTAACAACCTGTCAAAGGATACAACTAATGGAATATCGGGTCAGAAAGGTAAAAGTTATTGCTAAGGCACATGTATATGACCCTTCCAGAATGTACACTTGGGGTTCACATGGTGATTCTCATGGAATATTTTGTCACATCAATATATAGAATATGTCAGAGAGGAGGAAGATTTGTACAGTAATTGTCCCCTAACAACCTATCAAAGGATACAACTAATGGAATATCGGGTCAGAAAGGTAAAAGTTGGAGTATAAGAACATATCAGAGGCTTGCTCTAGGGACTTCTTCTTCTTCTCCCTGGGGGCTCAGTGGTTTGGATTACTCCTTTTCTTCTCTAAGAAAGGGAGTTGGTTCTTTCTACTTTTCTCTCTAGATTCTTCCGATGACAAACAAGATAACTCTTTCTCTTCTACTTTTATATTATTTTTACTGCTCTTAATATATTTTCTTTCATCAATGTCCTATCTAACTTAAACATCAGAGGGTCATTGTCGGAATTCTAACGGTGCCCTTTGACACATATCATTTTGACAGGACCTATTGTTGTGGCCGCAAAAGACCCACCTTCTTTGACGGCCTACGGAAAGGGATATAAAATGTGATTTCATCAGTTGACATCATCTGTAGAAATACTTGAGCAAGACATCGAGATCTGCAAGAATTCCCTCAACGGGCTTCCTCTTTGGAGAAAACCCCATCATCATGAGATGAGATATGTTGGTTGATAAGGAAGAATAGAGGAGATGAAGCATTAGGCGAGAAGAGAGGAGTTATTCTAAGATTTCGACAGCTATCTTTGGACCTTTCTAGTCGATTGTCGACCGAGAGGGTCCAAGACCCATACAGGAGCTTAACCAAAAATTTCCAGAATAACCTGGTTTGGTATCTTGGGATGGGCCACTCAGGCTGGAGCGAGCTGTCGACCACCGAAACCGTCGAGCATGTCGACTTGGATTTCTTCAAGCCGTCGTCATCGTCGCCACCCCTAAAAATGTGGAACCGTCAAATTAGCAGCTCCCTTCGATTGTCTCTACCGGTGAAAGTGATAAATCAGGATCGCAGGTGGCAAGTGCAAAGGAAGAAATCAATCGATAGTTCAGGATGGTGAAATCTTCAAAAATTATCCTATGTCCATTTAAAAATTATCTCTTTGCATTTATACAACCCTGCCACCAACGAATGCTTGTCCAAGCTCGTCGCATCCTCCACTGATGCTAAATCCTTGACTTCCCTCCACTCCCTCCTCCTCCGATCTTGTCCACTTTCCACCTCCGATTGTTTCTTCGCAGCCCACCTCCCATCTGCATACGCAAGACTGTGTCACACTCAGCATGCCCGCCAGTTGTTTAATGAAATTAAATTCCCCACTCGAATACTTTCCTCTATAATGTCATTCTTCGAGCTCACTCTCATGCCGGTCAGTGGCTCGAAACGCTTAAGCTTTTCGTCCGCATGATCAATGCTTGGTCACTGCATGGCCGCCGGGATCAGTTGACTTTAAATGTCGCGCCGAAAGCGTGCGCCACATTCTCAGAATTCCGCTCTGGCCAAGCTGTTCGCTGCCTCTCCATCGAGATGGGAAAATGTCTCTGACATGTTTGGTGGCTCATCTCTGGTGGAGTTGTACTCCAGGTGCCGAAAAATGGAGGAGGCTGTCATGGTGTTCAATGAATTCACTGAGCCAGACTTGGTGCTTCAGACTTCGGTGATCATTGGGTACACGAAGAATGGAAATGCGGAAGAGGCTTTATCATTCTTTTCCGGGAACATGGTCGGAAAGCATATAATTCCCGGTCCCATCACACTCATCAGTGTGGTATCTGCGCTCGGACAGTTAGGCAGCCTTCTTTCTGGAAAATCCTGCCATGGATTTTTGGTTCGAATGGGCTTCGGGTATGATTTGCCACATGTGAATTCCATCCTGAACTTGTATGGGAAATTGGGTGAGATTAATGCGGCAAGAAAGTCGTGTGACAAAACGCATGTTAGAGATGTTATTACTAGGAGCTCCGTGATTATGTGAATGGAAAAACATATAATGGGAAAAAATATTGTGGTATTCACTTGGGAGGAAGGACACTAACTCAGAAAGCCTTGTTGGTTGACTACATCTAGTCGACCATGGAGAAACATGCTCTGCACTTGGCGAGGACTTGCCAAAGCTACTAGAAGAATCACCATCTGCAGATGCAGCCAATTGAGCTTTTGGAGGCAATGATGGTTGCTTGCCTCTTCGATCAATAGAAGGTGTATATTGTAGGGAATTTCTCTAGACAGAAGAAAGGGACCGGGGGATTACGGGGGACCCCCTATATCAAATTGGACACTGGAGAATACTTTGTTGGTCATATGCTTCCATTTTCCGCTCTTTCCAAGTTCTCAAGGGAGGTAAGGTCTCGGCAACCATCACTCGTAGGGGAGGGGCGGGGCGAATTCCTGGCATCAACATTCGCGTCCGATGCACTGCGAGTACAAAAGGCCTAATATATTCACGCCTAGGAAGCCTTTGTTGCATAGGGGAGGGTTCCTCTCTGCTGAAACAGGGGTCGGGGTATTCTCTGCCCATCTTACCTTCAATCCCTCTTATTCATTGATATATTCCTGAGCATGACTCAGCAATTCTTCGTAACTGGCAGCTGACTTTCTCAATAAGGAGCTGAGAAAGGGTTCTTCCTTCAACCCATGAGGGATAGCCAACCTCAAAATATCTGACCCCGTTGAAAGAATGTTCCTAGCAGTGGCGGTAAAACGATGAAGATAACCCCTCAGAGATTCTGAGGGTTCCTGTCTTATATGTAGCAAGATAGAGTCGTCATGCTTGTAAATCTTGCAACTAGCGAATTCTTGATGAAAAACCCCCCTCAGATCGGCAAAGTAAATAATAAAACCGGGAGGTAGAGCTCCAAACCACCTCTGAGCAGAACCTGTCAGCGTAATGCGAAAAGCTTTGCATTTGAGGGCATCCGTATAATAATGAAGAGAAGCAACTCCCTCGAATTGCAATAGATGCTCCTCTGGGTCTAATGTGCAATCATACATCCCCACTTGAGGGTTTTGAAAATGCGGGGGTGGTAGCTCCGATATAATATTTACAGTGAATGGACTGAGCTCATGAACTTCAGGTGCCCTAGTGGAATGACTTTCTCCTTGATCTTCCTGCTTGTTTTGAGTCACTGAGACGGTATTTTGATACACCCTCCCCGCTAGCACATCTTCTGGTAATACTTCGGTGTATGACATTGTAACTGGACGGGCTTAGGGAGGCCTTTCAAGTGGCTGCTCTCTGGGAGAGGGTTCGTCAGAATGAGGATGAAGATATTCCGCCCTTCTCCTTTCTTTAGCCAGAGCTTCAACTATGACTGTATCCACCATTGCCTTCAGCTGCGATGGAAATAGTGTAATAGGACTCTTTTGCAGAAGAGACTACTGGATGTTGAATTTCCTCTGGCTGCATCTCGACGTCTTGCTTAGTAATGTTTCCTATAGACGATGTCAACTGATGCGGATACACAGATTTTTTTCACCTCCCCTTAGTGGGAAAGCGATAACGTCAAGGAGGCTTAGGGTTCTCTCCGACCGCAACAGTAATAAAAGTGAGTGAACGATGAAGAATCAAGCACAAAGAGCAAATGACACGGGATTTAACGTAATTCGAAATTTCAATTCCTACTCCACGGAGTGAGCTCTAGAGGCAGCTACGGTGTCAAAGCACTTTCACTATGGAACTTCTTCTTTTTGGAAATATTTTCAGAGGTGGAGGAAAACCCCTTACAACTCTAACGATATATAAAATAGAGAGATAGAATCCACTTCAAAGGTTCCCCCCTCTTTCTCTTCTCCCCTTCTGGTACGCGACCTTTCTCCCCTTCTGGTAGACGACCTTTCTCCCTTCTTCCTCCTGGATGCGGTATGGATCCCTCTCTCTCATCAAGTTGCCTCCCGCTCAATTGAATTAGCATCATAATCTCCTCTTTCTCTCTCCTTCTCCCTTGGCTTTTATCTTCCTCTTCCTCCGTCAGCTGTGATGTAATGAACTATTCTCATCACCGTCCATGTGGAGGGGTTCCTTTTTCTTGGAGAATAATTCTGTTAAAAAGATAAGGAGTGAAGACTCTTGTGAATATTGTGTGAGGTCCTAATTTATTATATCATATAATAAACTCTCATAAGTTAACGTTTCGAAAAATATTCTGTCTCTCTTCTTCACTCTGTCTTTTTTCATTGGGTCAAATACTGACTCGGTCTCCCTCTCGACGGGATCCTCCTAATTCATTTGAACCACAACATATACTTTTCAAAGGAGGAAAAGTATAGGCCTAGTATCAAGAGTTGAAGATTCAACATGCTTACATTTTTATGGCCTATCCACAAAGCAATGAACTAGTGGAGGTCACCAATTGCAACATTATGTGTGGATTGGAAACGAAGTTGGAGCTCCAGGGAAGACTTCGTGGAAGGGTTGTTGTTATTGTAATAAATAGTCAACGAATAGGACGAAAGCGATTAGGGTGCACTTGGTCAAGACGAATAAAAGATGGGAATAACAAAGCCAAAGGACGGCCATGGATTAAAGTAGAAAGCTACTTGTTGTCGGGAGCGTGATATTATAAAAAATATATAATTCTATATGAACGATAAATTTAAAAAAAATTATTCAGGATTCAAAAATTTATTCGATGGACGAAATATAATTTTGATATTGAATCATCATTCAAGAATGACGTGACTGTAAAATTCGAATACCATAAATGACATCGAAATTACAAATTCCAAGATACATAGTTAATATAATCAAACATCACATGATACTTATAATCAGAATTCCATTTCATCACCATAATAAGATGCGCTATTTAATTTATAAGAAAAGAGAATTAAGTATATTATTTGATAAATATAAAAATATTAAACATTATTTGAACAATTTTAAATTTCAGATATACTATTTAATAAATCATCGAAAAAAATAATTTATATTCTAATTTTATTCGACTCAATTGTTACTGGCCTCCTTAGAAGAGTAACTATTTGTTGTCCCCGACTTCACTAGAAAAGCAACTTGTTGAAAAAGAATCCAGAAACCCCGTTAATCGTTACTTTGGAATCTACGTAACAACAAACTGAGCTACACACAAACAAAACTACTTCCATTGCCTCCCTGCATAATTTAATGAAAAAATTTGCATTGTTGATTCCGTCTTGTAGACCATGTCCATAAATTAATCCAATTACTCAAACTTCATTCTACTGCGGATGGAGAAATCGATGGCCATCAATCTCCATCTCTTCTCTTGCTTGATTTTCTCCTCACTTTTCCTCTGCAATGGCGTAGTGATAATCCCTAGCTCTGCCGCGGCAGCTCATAAAACACAGGAGCACCATGGCAGAGGGCTGTATGAGACGAGGTACTTCATGCAAACTTTGGACCACTTCAACTACAAGCCGGACGGGTACATGCAGTTCCGGCAGAAGTACCTGGTGAACGACTCGTTCTGGGAGGGAAGAGGCGCCCCCATCTTCGTCTACGCCGGCAACGAAGGCAGCATCGAACTCTTCGCGGACAACACCGGCTTCATGTTCGACGTCGCTCCTTCCTTCAAGGCCCTCCTGATCTTCATTGAGGTGCTCCACGACCATCTTCACTACCTTGCTGATGATTTTAATGGAAGAACATGCTCTACCATTTGTGCAGCATAGGTATTACGGGGAGTCTCTTCCATTTGGTGACGATGGCAACTCGAGCACTTTGGGCTATTTGAGCGTATCACAAGCTCTTGCAGATTTTGCAGCTCTAATCACTGACTTGAAGAAGAATTTGTCTTCAGAGCACTCTCCTGTTGTTGCTTTCGGTGGTTCCTATGGAGGAAGTAAGATCGTATACAATTAACTTCACTCAGATCGACTGAGTAACGATCACTAATTGATTTTATACCTCTCGTTCCTTGAAACTAGTGCTGGCTGCTTGGTTCAGGCTCAAGTATCCGCACGTAGTGATTGGGTCAGTGGCATCGTCTGCTCCGATTCTTCAATTCGATGACCTCGTTTCCCCTTACACCTTCCTCGATATCGTCTCCAATGACTTCAAGGTCTACGAGCCTAACTGGATCAGCTGTTCTTCTTCTCTGTTTATCTGAATCGCATGGCTTGTTGAATGACTCAGAGTGAAAGTGAAAGCTGCTTCGAAACGATAAAGCATTCGTGGAAGGAAATGGATGACACCTTGCAGCAACCAGGAGGACCTCAGAAGTTGGCCAAGGCATTCAAGCTATGCCCGTAAGAACATCTCCAATTATCGAAACAAGATGTCCAATTTATTTGCAGGAGCTAATTCTCTGGGTTTCGTGGCATTCCACAGTGGTGAAAAACCAGAATATGTGCCTGGTTGGATCTACAGTGCTTTCATTTATGGTGCCATGACAGATTATCCCACTGCCTCTGACTTTCTAACTCCTCTTCCAGCCTTTCCTGTGAAACAAGTAAGTCGTTTAGTTTAGGGAGTTAATCACCTTTTAGGGGTGTTAATCAGTTAATGTAACTCTTGCAGATGTGCAAGGCCATTGACAATCCAACAGCAGGGAATGATACACTCTCCAGATTATACGCAGCTATGAACATATACTACAATTATACTGGCACTGCAAACTGCTTCGAGCTCGATTCGAGTAGCCCTATTGGATTAGATTCGTGGGATTTTCAGGTAATTGTCTACTGCCTAACAAGCAAGTTGCTTGACAGTGAGTAAATCAGTGACACTTTTAGTCCATAGTCATGCACAGAGATGATCCTTACTGAAGGAGGCAGCAGAAATGAGAGCATGTTTCCTGCAGAAACTTACAATTTACGGGAGCGACTGGCCTCTTGCAAAGAGTCGTACAAAATATCGCCCCGACCGCACTGGATCACCACTGAATTTGGTGGCCATGTGAGCTTCCTCAACTACTGAATCACACATTGCAGTTTTCTCTACATTTCTTTTGTTCTTTTTGCTATTGCCATGTTTTCTATGACCTCTGTTTATTGGCATAGCACATTAAGAGGGTGCTGAAAAGGTTTGGAAGTAACATCATATTCTTCAATGGACTAAGAGATCCATGGAGTGGAGGGGGGTAAAATTACCATCGTCATGTCCATCAATTCAAGTAAACAACTGTTAATGGATTGATAAGGCTCCTCGTGTTCTATGCAGGGTGCTGGAGTCTATTAACCCGAGCCTCATAGCCATAGTTTCACCTCAAGGTACATAGTAAACAACTGTCTGAGGATTGAATCTTACAAGTTCAACTACAGAAACTAAAAACATTTTGTTTTGTTTATTTTAATAGGTGCACATCATGTAGACCTTAGATTTGCTACAGAGCAGGACCCTGTTTGGCTACAAAATGTGAGGAGGAAGGAGGTCCGGATTATATCCAAATGGCTTATGCAGTATTACGAAGACTCAAGAATATAAAAACAAAAATGAGAGAAATAACCTTTTGGGTTTTCTATTTATTGTCCAATAATTCTTTAACAAAAGAGTCCTTTTTTTTCTCTTTACTTTCTAATGGAATAATATAAATCAACAATCAATTTAGAATTTCAACTTTTACAAGCTCTTTTCTTCTGCAACCTGAGTGTCTGTATGCTGCTCGTGTTCTATTGTTAGCAATGTTCATTTTTGTACTAGTTTTGTTGTATATGCTTTCTTCATGCCAACTTGGACTCCACTTTCCATTTGCTCTCATCTTATTCTTCTAAATATTTCCACTAGGAGAAGACCATTTCTGTAGTTAATTAGTTAGTTCTCTCAAACTGATTGTTAATATAGGCCTAATTTTTTTAGGCCCTTTTTTTGGGGTTATTGTGAAGCTTCGTGTTCTCAACTCTGCTACTGAAGAACCGTGTTCAATGTCTAATGTTCTCCTTTTAGCAGCTTCAAATTCTATGACCACAAACAATCTCCACTACCACTAGCATGAGAACGAACTTATCTTAATAGTGGTCACCTAAATAACAATACCTTTATCCACATCATTAAATCACTTTGTTTCTAGCAGGAAAATCAATCTGCAGATTCATCGGTCAGAACAAAGATAAGCCAAGAGAATGAGAATGAGAATGAGAAAGAGCAGTTCAAATCATTATATAAATAGTGTGATTTTCGTATTTACCAATGTTAGCTCCAAGAGATTCTCATTTAGGTCTGATCCCTCGACATTGTACACCCATTAGTGTAAACTTCATTCTGCAGTGATTTTTTTAAAGTGGATTTGAATTTATAGGCTTTTTCATAAACCAGGATAATTAAGAGAACTGGTAAAGAATGTAAGGATATTTGAATGGTGCTAAGTGCTTTATGAGAATGGCAACAATTAAGGGATTTATCTAGTTAAAAGGATAATTATAATTTGATGCACGAAATTTTCTTCTATATAGAATTTCAAAGAATGCATGATTTATTATATGTAGTGTTATTTTACATTGTAGGAAGTTATTTTCGAAACTCAAACTGATAACATTTAAATCGCATGGTAACAATTTTACTATTGTGTCAAGATTTCTCTCTAAAGTAATTTGCAAGTTTAATGTTCTTCTATTGAGATAGAAGTTTTACGTAGTTGGGATTCTCGTGTGGATAAGGGAGGGAAGATGACCTCTTTGCATTGCACGAAGAGGGGATGGATAAGAGAGAATATTTCTCTCTTTTTCTTTTTTTTTAATCTAGGTCTCCGAATTAATCCTTTCGAATTTCACCCGACTGATCCTGAAAGTGTACGATCTTCTCTCCCTTTTCGCTCATTGAATAAATACGAAGCACAATTCATTCTCACTCGTGATCCAGATGCTCCAAGGAGCTATTCTCCTAGGGGTTCAAATTTAAATATTCCAAAGAGTTATCCGCAAAGGATCTTTAACATGGATGCTTAGTACTGTATATAGCATTTTGAATCTTTGTATCACCTTGTCCGCGGGAGTGATCTCTCTCTTTCTCAAAAAAAATATATATATATATAAAATCGTCATATTAGCGACCCCCACTGCTGCCCCTACGTGTAGAGAGGAGTATACCAGGTCTCAGGTGGTTAGTGCAGAAATACGAAGTCATTGGTAGCCTGATCATCACCTTCAGGAATCGACCCCTTACCCTTTCAAGCCTTAACACGGCTGCGCTAACTATCTGGGTTTACCTTGGGGGCTAATATCTTTCTCAAGATCTTATATGGGATGACCTCTAGACCCTAGGACTAATCCAATTAGCAAGTGCAAAAGAATTTATCTATAGTAAATATAAGTCAATTCTCGAAGAAGTCATAACCTTAAACTATCAATCGATCCCTCTTCTTTGTGCTTGCCAACTTGATTTCTGATTTATTCCCCTCCACAGTAAGGACAACCTTGAGAGACTGTTAATATGATAATTTTACATTTTTTATATGGGATGACCTCTTCCTCTATGTCATTACACGGAGAGAAAAGGGATAAGATTAAAGACCTCTCCCTCCGTATGATTCTCTCTTTTAGGATGACCTCTTCCATCTATTAGGAGTATTAAGAATACAATTAAAATTTCACATTGATAAAATATAGAAAATATCACGTGCTTATAAGATGAAAAAATATTTCTATTAAAATGAGATCTTTTGAATATAATCTAAAAATAAAATCATAAAAATTTATGTCCAAAATGAACAATATCATAAATATGAATCTTATATATACTAACACCATCTTATGACATTGCAAGACGATAGGGGGAATAAGATTGTGAACATATTCCTTGTCTATGTGATCTTATCTTTGGGTTATCACTGATCCATCACTGCCAAATGAACTTGAATCAAAATTTCACTGATCCATGCTAGGCTTAACTGTTAAAATGCCAAAAAAGAATAAAAGATTACAATACGAATCCAAATGAAACTCAAGTCAATTCCTAGTATAGTCAACATAAGCCTAAAGCCTCACTAGTAGAGCCCCTAACCTCAAATTAGCTCTTAAATAATAATACTCAAATGCACCTAAACAACGTGAGTTTAGCCCCCTATTCAATAATACCGTTGTGCTTAAAAATATATATATTCAGTGCAATGCAAAGTTGAATAGGAAATCAATAAAAGAACAATCTCTTGTAAAATAAAGTAAGACTGCGTACAATAGATCCTTCTTTGAAATTTTACAAGACAAGAACTTTTGGACTGTCTTAGCGTTAGGTTTTCTAATTGAGATGCCATCTCCACTATTGATAAACTTAACTTGCCTTACGAAACAAATATATATGGCTGATCAAAACACCATACAGCTTCCCTTGAAATACTCATGCTAAAGATAATCTAGTCATTCTCCAAAATTTGTCTTTTTTCTGGGCAATATTTTACAGTAATTAACACCCTGCAAAACAAATACAATTTACTTGTGATATGGCAAATTGGAGTGCTCGCCATTTTAACTGTTTGACACGAAAGGAAATTGAAATCGACTCTAGAGATGTGCAAAAGTTAATTGTTTCCCGGCAAAAGAGCCTTAACCATGGCATCATTCATGCCATCTATGAAAGGGAACATGTGGCCTGCATCTGGAAGCTCATGGTAGCGAACCCAGGATAGCTTTTGGCTGATGTGTTGCGATAACATCACCGGCACAATGCGATCCTCTACCCCATGCCATAAGTGAACAGATCCTTCATTATTCGGAAAGGGGTTATCGAGTTCCAACGGGCTAAACTCCCAATGCTGAAAGCCAAGCATCAGGTCACGATGAAGAGAGACATATTCTCCCTGCTGTGTTATATGTGCCTAGAATGCAGAGATATACACAGTTGTATCAGCCAAACTGTTGCTTCCACAAAATAGAACCTTAAGGACGCTTGAACTTTGTATTTGATTAGAAAACTAGAAAAGAGACAAAATAAAGACCTCCAAATAATGGGAGTGGCCTAACAATTTGGTAAGTTACATAGGAAGTTCAAGGCGGCATTGTAATTCTTAAAATTGGCAAAGGAAAAGTTAACAGGGATGCACATTAGGAGACAAAGGTTCACGAAGAGCAATCAAAACAAATATGCCTTTATGGTAAAAGTTTGCTAAAATGTAACATGCAAATGTAAGGTCATGTATCACAACTGGGTGAAAGATGCACGGAAGTATAACATCTGTACCAGCTTAAGCAAAATCTTCTCTCTATGATAATATAAAGATATATTGTTTTTATATTTAGTATGTTAAATCAGCCAGATTCATATTTGTTAGCACTGATCATCTTTATAGTATATATACAAGATGCTTGTGTATAGGAATCTAAAGTATATCAAGTTCGAGAACAATGGAGAAAATATAGATCAAATTTGATAATAGAATTTACGACCCAACATAGCTGTCCTCAGAGGAGACAATTACTATTGTTATCAAAAAACAATCAAACCATTAAAGAGGAAATAAATAAATCGATGCAATTTCAATCATGAAAGAAGCTATAAATGAGCTAGAAGCCAGTGGCTAGTGCTAAGGGATATAAATGGAGAAGAATATATGGAAGATTGTATTACCCTATATTTTTCTCTAGATGCAAGTTTTGGCGAAACCTTTAGATCTGAAGATGAAAGACTATCAGTACGTTTATATATAAGACTTGTTCCAGGAAACCATTTTTGGGTGTTCCACCAGTATGTCAACCAAGGAGCATAATGAGTTACTCGAAGTGCCCATTTATCTTGTGGAAACAACAGGTTATAAGCTTCTGTAGTTAAATTGGAAGGAAAACCATGCCACCAGTAATTGTAAACAGGGGCGACAATTGCAACTCCAGCAAGCCTGTTAATATGTGCAACAGAAGATGTCAAAAGAAGTTAGATGTTACACTAGAAAGGCCAAAACAGAAATTACCAGATAAGAAAGATATTGCTCTACTAAGAAAAATAAAACAATATGTAATCATGATCTACTTAGACTATCATTTATTTTTGTCAAGACTTGATTGTAATTTAACTTTCTTTGTGTTCACTCTTTTTGCTTTTTCTCTACCACACCTACCAAATATGTCCATAGCTGAGGTACTTGTCATACTGTGTTTGTCCAACAATCTTCTACAGTAGAACGACTAACATCAGAAACTCTACCACTACAAACCTATAGCAGATGACCATGATCCAAGCCTATCATAATCACTCTTCAAGATCCTACTACCCTACTAGAACCCTCCATGACTCAGGCCTACTTCCAAGCTTAACCTTTCTAATGCTGCAAGGAAATTTTCTAGTAAATGCACCACCTTACATCCTTTCTCATTACATTGTAATTTTTCCTCATCTGCAAAATATTCTATTTTATTTCATCTTTAGATTCTTTTAAGATTTCACAAACTATCTCAAACACTCTATTCGATCGGAGGAACTATGATAAATGAGATGACAGTGTTGCATCAAACAAACCACTTTTCTTATGGCAAATCTTCAGTTGGTTGCTATTACAACATCCCCTGATCGTTCAATTGACAAAGTTAGATATCGATTAGCAGCAAGGGATAAGCATCCATAATTTTGATTACATGGACACATTCCTTTGTACAGCTAAGATTACTTATGTCGCTTTGTTACATGACAGCTATACACCAATGTCAATTATATAAAAAACTGGATAGTTAAAATACTTTTCCCCATCGTGCTCTGAATATGGAGATATACATGGAGCAGCTCATCTGCTGCTCATACAGAGTCTGGTTTTTAGTGTGTAAAATTGAAAAATCTTCTGTGCGGATTGAAACAAATTCCTAGAACAAGAATTGGAAAATATAGTTCTGGTCATCTCTAGTTGGCACCAGCAGGAGTATTTCACATCATTCATTCCATATTACCTCTCAGTTTGAAAATGTTTTCTTTTTATTGTTTATATAGATAACATTATCGATCAATGAGGAATCACACGGTTGAAAATTTATATCAGCACTTTCAAACTAAAAATTAGATGATCATAAATATTTTCTAGTTATAAAGGTTGCTCGAAGGGAAGCTTTGACACAACGATAAAGTTATTGTCATATGACCTAGAAATCATGGATTCAAATCGTAGAAACCATCGCTTACGAAGTAGAATAAGGATGCGTACAACACACTCTTCCCTAGAATACTGCATTGGTGGGAGCTTCGTATACCGGGCTGCCATGTCGCTCATTTACAAGGAGGCATATCTCACAAGGGAAATATATACTTGATGTGTTTGAATAAAATGGTATGCTAGGTGTTAAAACTGTGGATAAAGTCCCAATTCCAAGCTATACTGAAGCAAGAGTTCACTATCTAACCTGGGGAAATACAGAAGATGGGTTGGTAAGTTAAATACCATATAATTATGAGGCATAACATCTTATTCCTTGTGTGTGATCAGCCAATTTTTCCGCTCTCCAATGTCATTGGCAGGCAACTATAATGATTTTTTACTATTTTAAGAATGCTCCAAGCAAGGTCCTATGTCACAATCAAGGTCTCTATATTATAGTGTACATCAATGCACATTGGACAATTTCCTCCACATATAAGCAATCTCGATCATAATATTATATCCTTCTAAAAGTGGATATGATATCTTAGAAAAGAAAAAGGTAGATTATATGATGAGATCGATTACAGAAACAAAATACACATAATAACTCGTCATAATATGAATTCCACTTGTTTAAATAATTAATGATTGTGTAGGCTAATGTTTCTCCCAAAGCAAATAAGTATTGTGATAATCAAGTTGTTGCGCAAATTACCTGTAGTCCAGTCTTTCATGAGAAGAACAAACACAAAGATTATCATTTTGTCAGAGAAAAGATGCAATCTGAGGAGATTATTTTATCTTTGTTTAGATTTAAAACATAGTTATAGTAGATTTGCTAATTAAGCTTTAAGAGGTTCTACAACTGTAGATATTTGTACGAGTTCCATATTATAATGTCATTGTGGTAGCTTGAGGGGAGTGTCAAAGACTGGTAGCTTGAGGGGAGTGTCAAAGACTTGATTATAAGATTATAAATGTGCAAGAACTCCTCTTTGGACTTCACTAAACAATTGATATATGTAAAGGGTACTGGATTGAATTTTTTTCTTTTTCATGAAGATCTCCATGAAAATGTGATCATTCATGGTATATAACTGCTAGCAAATGGGTGCCAGATTTATACAAGAAGTTGCTGGAATTATTAGAACATCAAAGTGAAACTCATTCGCTGGAAACTCAGAGCTTCTGCTGCAGCATGGAAATCTGCTGAAAGAAAAACTGGTAGTAAATGAATATCTGATTTAATGTTTCACATTTGTACTTCTGATGTTCAATCCACGAAACCCCTTGGGACTACAATGTTCTTAGGACTTTCTGCATTATGTAAAGTGACTCCAAAGTTAACTTAAGTAATTAGTTAATAATGGTAGTGTAGTAAGTTACAATGGATGTCTTAAGGCCTTTCCTTCACCATACAATCAGTTGCGCTAAGTTGATATTTTATAGAAATCAACCACCAGTAGGTCGCTCAGTGTCAAGAAAAATAAATAAATAGAAAAAGCATATGAGATTCATCTAAAACCTATCATAAGAATTTGTCGGTTTGCCAATGGTACTGAGGGAAAAAAAAAGGTTCCATCTTCCTACTACTTATATATATTATTAATATTACATTTTAATCCTTATAATATAGGTCATTCACAAACAAGTTCTTAATACTTCCTCTCAAGTTAGTTCAAGTATATCATGCAACCTCTGTTTGTTATAGATATATTTGATCCTAAGATCTTTTATGAACTTAATCAACAAATCTCTTATCCAGCGTTATGAAAGCCCTTAATACTTCCTTAATCAACAAATCTCCTACAGGCTGTATATGTTAAATGAGCTAATGGTTCACTGGAGAACACCTTTTTATCTGATAAAGTGACAATTCAATCTCTGTTTGTTCTATTCTTCTGCAGAATACTAGACTATAAACTGTGAAAGGAAGCTTGATTGTCACCATGCAATATTATTGGCTCTTAAGGAGTATGTACCAACTTGGTTATCAATTGTTTAACCTAGAGAAGCCCACAAATAGCAAGGGTCATATTTGTATCCTCTACCACTACATGATCTAGCTATGAAAGTTTTTTTTTTTTTTTTTTAAACAACCAGCCTACCGATAACTCCGCATTTCTGCGCTAGCTACCTGACACCTGATTTACCCCCCTCCACATGTAGGGGTAACTGTGGGGGGCCGCTAATGTGGCGGTTCCACATTTTTTTTTTTTTTATGAAAGTTTGCTTTTTGCTTCAGGATCTAGCAAGGTCCTATTACTGTAAAAGGATGCACGAGCCAAATGTGGACCTCTTATCTATGAGAGAACTTACTTAGCATTAACCTAACCTACAATCTAAAGGCAATACTCAAGCTCTTCTGCTAGAGTACCCGCTGTAAAATTCTCAAAGATACCTTCAATTGGATGACATAAAGCCTCGAGAAATTAATTAATCAAACTTAATTTGAATGTGAATGATATGTCTGGCATTGTAACTAATAGATAAATAATTCTAACAATTTTTTTAGATGACATAAATCCTCAAGAAATTAATTAATCACCCTTAAAGTGAATGTGAATGATATGTCTTGCATTGTAACTAATAGTTAAATAATTTCAACAAATTTGATATGCCTTCCAGGATTACTTAATGGTACCCCCTATTCTAACATTAACATCAATTTGACATCAAAAGCATTAACTAGCTTAGCCCCTAATATATCCTTGAGTACATCAACTACATATTTCCACTAGGGAATATTAAGATTTCCTCTAAGCAAGCCACCTCTACGTAAAAATTATATCTTTAATCAATTAGATTCTAGATCTGAAAATACTTATAAATAAAATTATTTTATTATAATCATGTTATGCATATGAACAATAAAAATAATATATTTCCAAAATGGAGAGGTAAGACGATGCTAAATGATCTGAAACCCTTCTAATCATCTTGAACTAAAGGAAAGAAAAGCTAAATTTTCCAAATCATACTCTGGAGGATTCCTTTAAACGATACTAGGACATCTTCAATTACATACCAGACCACTCTCCCCTTAAAGAACAAACCATTATTGATATTCAACTAGCAAGTCAATGAAAGTTGTTGAGGTAAGGAACAAAAATCAGACTACTAAACAAGGTTTGCCACAGGTGAAAAAATGTCTAGGCAATCCACTTTATATAATTAGAATTGTGTATATCTTAGCCACCAATAAACCTTCAATTGATCTATACTGCTTGTGGATGATCTCTTCATTATGAATAATCAATGTCACCTACGAGGTTTAGAACATGTGATGTGATTATTCAAAGTCAAATATATACACAAAGTTTTAGGCAGACAAAATTTGAAATATTCAAATTCATAGGTTCAAAATATGATTTGAATCAAAAGGTTATAAAGAAGAAATAAAAATAAAATAACTAGGTAGCATGCAACCAAGGTCCAAAATCTTGTTATGAGTTGAAGTTTCAATCCCCAACCAAAACAAGACATGCGAAGTGTCAGGTATTAATGTCAGCAGATGTGCTGAGCATTGATCTAAACATAGAAGGAGATCACTTCACGAAGTAGAACTGAGCATAGGATGAAGAAGAGTCACACAAGTATATCATGCCACTACATCTTAGAGGAGGAAGCGTAGTCATGTAGTGTACACCGCATCTCGAAGGAAAAAGAGTCGTAGAAGCCTTAGAACCCTAGGCAGGGCCTCGCATCCTAAACAAAGTTGCGAAGGAGTACCAAAGGAGAAGGAAGAAGAGTCCAACATCTCATCACAAGGAACTGGAGAAGGAGCTCCACATCGTTATTGTCACATCTCGCCACAAGGAATAGAGTAAGAGTGAGTAAAATATCACCTCGAAGAAGTTGTGAAGTCATGTCGCATGGAGCGAAGGATGAAGTGGGTTACAATATCATAGAGTCACCTAACATCGAACCATATTTTAATCCATGCATGCAATATAAGATGGGAAACAAGAAAATAAATAATAGGTAGAAGTGTTATGACTTATGAGTACCTTTTTTGAAGAACAATACAAAGATCCAAATCAAAGATTGAATATAAAATAAGAGATAAGAGATGGTGTTGGGTGAATAGTGGAATCTCATGGTTGTGTATTATATAGGTCCTCAACAATGAGAGATTTAGTGTTAGCAGGTTAGTAAGAAAAGGTAATGGAATAACAAAGGCGGGAAAAAAAAACTAGAAACACTACAGTCATACACTTGAAGAATGTGAAAAGTATGAAAAAAATGTAGACTCAAGGAAAGCCACATCAATAGAAACAAAAACACATGAGCAAGTAGCAATAGTACCTCTTTTTATATCAAGAATGATGAAGGAAGATACATTAGAGTACTCTAAATTTATTTATGTCAAGATAAGAGAAATGAATAAAACAAGGACACCAAAATAGCTTGGGCGAAAGACACTAGATAGGAATATATGAAATAAATAGTATAGAACAACTACAGAGAAGAAAGCATATGATTTACAAGGTAGCATGCACCTTGTTAACAAGGAGTGTTTGAGTGGATTCGGATCTCAACAAACGAAAGAAATAAAAGTAAACTTTAGGACCATCTTTTGTCAAGAAAAAACAAATTATATTTGAATAATCATAATCAAATTAATAAACTATTTAGAACCAAGATTGGAATACTAAGATCCTAAAATCATAATGGACTAAAGAGGTGTTATAGATATTGGGAAATATAAATCAAAGATGTTTTCCTGACTGATACGACTAACTCTCAATACTTATATGAGACAAACTAGAAATCATCTTCAGAATAATAGGTATACTCAGATGACCAAAGCAGCTGCAAGTTTAAAGAGAAAGATGAGAGCATTCAACCACAAGAATATGGTGCGGATAGTAGATTTAGCCCCCGAGATTCATGCTTGTTGTTAATCACTTTTATCATTCAATAATCCAAAATAAAAATAGAGTTATTATTAAATATTGTCCAGAAACTTAAAATTTTAGCAAGCTTAGTAACTAATAATAAAATTAAGGAGAAATCAACTACACAAATAGAGAAAAATGGCAAAATGGAGTAACAAAAAGCCACCCATTGCCTTTTACTAATCTATTTAAAAGTATGATATTTGTAAGTGAATTGAGTGATGTAAGTGTAGTAAATAAATAGATGTTACCAAACGTTGACAAAAGGCATTGAGCCAAGGATTCAAATTGAAGGGTTAATGTAATATATCATAATGCAGCAAGGGTGCTTCTAAATGATAAAAATCATTTGAATGAAAGGTGACATCTTTTGAAGTTTAGGGTTGAAGAAGACACGTATACTTTTCAATAGGAACTATGACAGTCAAGCTAAAGCTAAAGGGAATCAAGGCGATGAACCATTCTGAGTAGCTATGGTTAAATGTAGAGGATAACCAAGTGGATAGCCATGAAAGGCGTAGCATGTCCCTGATATACCCTAATTTGCCGAAGTGTGTACATTTAGGCTTAACGTGTCAACTATTACAACCTGAGCAACTCACCTAATGGCCTTTATTGTCATGAGACCCTCTGGATACTGACTCACTTAAGAGTTAGATGGTGCTAAAAAGCTCGTAGATGTCCTCTGCATTCTCATGTTAACATAATGAAGGTGCCTCCTAAAATTTATGTCATCATGAGTTCCAACACTAGATGAATTTGAGCAAAGAAACATAAAGATGAGGAGTTGGTCGAAATGATACTACCTGGCCTGGCCCTTACATCTTATGTAATTGAGAAGAAATTTTTAGAAAAATAATAGCCTGGAATCCACCAACACATGTGATATCTGTCTCTGAGCATGAGAAGAAGCCTTGAAAGATGCTTACAAAGCTATTATCCATGGACTACCAAAGGAGTGCAAGCAACAAAGCATTACTACTGGACTAGGTTGCAACCCACAAGTCATAATTCTTCCATTAAACCTAGGGGTGTAAACGAATCGAACCGGTTCGCGAACTTTTCGAGCCGGTTCGAATAATATTTGGTTCGAATTCGAAATTATCGAATTCGAGCCGAACTTGAATATGTGCAAATATTTTTCAAATCGAACTTGAGCCGAAATAATAATGTTCGATTGTTCATGAACTGTTCGCGAATCTTAATTTTTTATTTATTAAAAATTTTCGAATATTAAATTGAGCATCCATTTTCGAATATCAAATCGAGCATCAATTTTCGAATATTAAATCAAGCCTATTCGAAAATTTCGAATCGAATCCGAACTCGAACTTTGATTCGAATCGAATTCGAGCCCAACATTATTCAATTTTCGAACTTCGAATCGAACTCGAATATGCCAATTCGAATTCGAACTCGAACTCGAATATTTTTTTTTTTTAATATTCGATTCGATTCGGTTCGTTTACATCCCTACATTAAACCTCTCGATGGTAATACTCATGGGACTAGAAAAGTTTAAGGATAATATGATGTTGTTAAGGAACTCAACATGTTGATTTATAGATTTTTAAATAAGTTTTTTTTAATCAAGATCCACTATAGCTATGGAGGGGCTAGCCCAAATTTAAACGAGAGACTCAGACTTGCACGTAATGGCATCACGGAGGCAATCAATGCAGATAATGTACTTGTAGGAGGAGATGATTTAGAGGTTGCCGACAATACTACAATGGGTGAGGAGTCATGTAGTGGAATGGCGTAAAGGTGTGTTACACATGTGGATGTTTGTCAACGAGAGGTTGGTGCTGGAAAGAAATCTTTGCTCATGTCACCGCTTAACCCCACATGAAGAAGCATTAAGAGAGAGGGCGAGGTAAAATTCAAAGGTGGACAACAAAGAGGGATAGCGTGAGATTTTAAATCTAGTTGCACACATCGAAAACACACAAGGCTTGCTCGTCATTAGATGGTATCATTGTCTCAAGAGTGTAGGAGAAAGGCGCGGGAAAGAGGAGAATGGCATGAGTTAGTGGATCATAGGATGGCTCAAATATCATGACAAAATTTAGATTTTAATTAGGTATTTTGCTTGTAGCTATCACTCATCATCATAATATTACATTTAATACAGGTTATTCACAAATAGGTCTTTAATAGATACTATGTTACATTACTCTATGTCTTTTATCAAAATTATAATGGTACTAATGAGATAATGCAATTAGGTTTTGATTTTAGTATCATAGAATATCAAGGAAAAGTGAGAACCATAGAAATTCCAAAGTTTAAAAAGTTCGGAGGTTTAGGCTTTAAGCCTTTAAAATAGCACCCATTATAGAATATAAAACCCTATGTAGTTTGAAGACAAGAAAGAAAAAAATCCTACTTGGAGAAATAAAGATCTACAGAGGGGAAATGGTTCTTGTAAGGCCTCCCATTGTTACAAAGCACATAAGCTGCTAGAATACAATAAGAAAACTATTCATAAACTAGTTGAATTGACTAGTTCATACCTGTGTGGAATGTACTTAAGAGTGGTCCAAGCAATCTCTCCTCCCATTGAAAATCCAATTACAAAAAATTTGGGTCCAAGGCCTAACTGATCCACCAGCTCTTCAATATCTAATGCAGTGGTTTTTTCTGTCATCTCTGGGTTAGGGTCACTCTCTCCATATCCAGCTCTATCAAATGACAGTAGATAAATCCCTAGTTCTTCAATCAGTGCCTGAAAATACACATAATCCATAACCCTTACAACAGGCCAAATATCTTGTAGGAGAATATTTGGAAAACCAAAATACATAGAAAAATGATCAATACTGGAGATATTGAGAGGACGTCATATCTGCAACAGTCAAAACCATGGATGAACACAATCTTGTATTTGGCAGTTTCCTTTGGTACACCATTCTCCAAGTAGGCCAAATGCCTTCCATCTTTGAGTTCAATTCTGGGTGCAGTAACATGAGGGCCATCTTGGGAACCACAAATCTTAGCAGGTGGAGGCTGAATTGCTTGATATGACCAAGCTATTAAGCCAATCAAAAGAACAGATAAAAGTGTCTTCAACATTCCTGTATTGACATATTCATTTTTTTAGTCAATTTAAGAAGTAATAAAGGAAATAGTTCAGAACCGAACAACAAAAACACCAGATTCCAGAACATGTTATATATGGTCCTCCCTTATATGAAAATTGTCTTCTAAGAAGCAATAATGAATTTAAAAATGGCACAAATTTTATCAGTTATCAGGAAGGCTATTTCCAAAGAACTGGAAAGTCATTTTTCAAATAAACATTTTTTTTTTACTTGGGATTTCCAAAGTTATTTTAACCCGCTTTCCAAGATTTAATTTGCATAAAGAATTACACAACATACAGTATTACTATCAAACAGTGTCCACTAAAAGAGTCATAGATAAATAGTATAAATTGAAACACTATATGAAACACCATAGGAAGGAATTGCCTTTTAGGAAAGATCTGCCGCCTTATTTTAACAATATCTAAGAATGTGCTCTCATAGTTATGATTGAATAGTACCTCCAGTCCAAAAAGAAAAGGTTCTATAATGCTTCAGTGATCACGTGGCATATCTTTGAATCAAAAGCATGAAATATTAAGCATTGCACAAATGAAAGCTGCAGTTGCAAGTGTGGAAACGAATGCTGAACCGAAGAAAGAAAAAGAAAAGCGCATGCATGCACTTAGCACAAAATATATCATGAAGCCAAATGAAGCAAAAGAAAATTCGCAGAGGCAATATATTCCTGTTGTGAAAGTGAAATACCAAATAATGAAATTTAAGCACTCATGAACGTTTTGGATTTGGCGACAAAAATGAAAAGGATAATAGAATTGTGAAGTTTACTACATATTGTAATCTAATAATTATTAATACTCATTTTAGGAAATGATGGAGGACCTGAATGGGCAAGGCAGGGACGAGATAGACCATCCAAACAATAGCAGAACATGGGTTGAATTGGATGCCTAGTCTACACCATTTCGATCAGAAGGAACATGGTATCTGGTGACTAACAAGGCCCACATGGGCTCTTCTTCCGTCCAAATAACCAGGCACTTAAATCTCTCAAAGAAATAAATGCCTCGACTCATGGAAGCCCCTCCAGACAGAAGACATCCATGACCTTAGGCATGCCTCACATACCCACATGGGCTCTCGCTCCTTCCAAATTACCAGGCACTTAATCTCTTAAAGAAATCCAACGCCTCAATTAATGGAAGCCCTTCCTGACTGAAGACATCCATGACCTTAGGCATGCCTCTCATACCACCACCTTAGTCAACAGGAACATGGCCGCCAGTGACTAACAAGGTTCACATGGACTCTCCATCCTTCCAAATAACCAAGAACTTTAATATATCTCTCTAAAAAAAAAAAACTCACGGATTCCCTCCTGGCTAAAGGCATCCATGACCTTAAGCATGTCTCACGTATGATGCATTAATTAAGAGAGGTTTCCTTGCAATTGATACAACTAATGGTCACATTCAATGCTCAAGTCAAGCGACAGAGAGGCATTCTTCACCCGACGTTCCAGCATGGCCAAACCATGTCAATCTCCTAGCAAAAGGATGCTCCGACCTTACCTTCTAAAGATCTATAAAGGGCCAGTAACAACATTTCTTATGTCAACTTGCCCTCATACTCTGTCAAGCTCATTCCCACTCTGTTGAACTCAAACAACAACAGAGTCCATTTAGTGGAGCACGTAGTGTCCACTTTTGAAGAGAACAAGGGACAAAGTTGTTATCTAGTAATTGAGGCCCTCCTAAATCAATTCTTTCATAGATTCAGGCCATTCTTGGAACCATGAACATTAACATTGACACTAGAAAGAAAGCCCCTACCAACAAGATGAAATTGGTGACACAAAGAACCAATAAGCAATGAAGACTATTGAGACTATAGGACTTTAGTAACATTTGGAGCCCTGGCTCAATGTGCACTAACCTTCATGTCACCAAAGTCATCTCCACTATCCCTATGTTGGAATCCATCGACATCATGGCCAAGAATCTATAAAGGATACCAAACATCATTTATGGAAATCTGCAAAAGGATTCTAGACATCCCTCACCAAAGCTAACATCCATGGATGCTCCAAGATATATAGTGAATTTATTGACCACCCAAGTTCCCATATCATCCATTCTCACTTGGATCAATCCTCACTAGACATGGAGGCCTCACTTAGACATGTGAGCAGTCTGGAAAGAGAAGAGAAAGAGAGATTGGAACAATGAACTCTTTGAACCTCAAGTGATAAGACAAATGAATTATGAGGTGAAGAAATCCCTTCAGCTAAATGGATCGAGGATGCAAAAATTTTGGCCAACTTCCAATCGGTCACCAACCCAATCTACGATGGGTCACCAGATCCAAAGACTATATAGGGGATTTCAGACTCAGATTCCATCTATAATTCAATAGACCTATTATGCCAAATGTTTCCACCATCCTTAGTGAGATTATGAAGAAGTGATACATGTACTTCAGAGAAGGTCCATCTTAAGGTTCTCTCAGCTTCACTTGGTGTTTTGCTGATCACTTTATGAGATATTAATGTTCGAGTAAGACCTGAGACAATACAACATCAGATAAAAAGAGGGAGAATTCCTCAAAAACTACACCTGCTGATCCAATGCAAAAGCTAGGTCTATATTGGAGTAGAATTTTCTTATTAGTCACCTAGCCAAATTCTAGGACCTAGAGTCATCTCCAACGCCTGCCCCCACAGGAACTACTATCACTTTATCAAGTATGACCATCAACTTAATGAAGTGAAGTGGGCTCATGATATAAAAAGAGAGATGATTTGATTCGCTCAGTTATTCGAGGAAGCTTTCAAGAAAAGGGATCCAGAGCATTTTTAAAGATTGCACCTTATAGGAAGTATGCTTGATGAGCCTATAACTCCCACTGAATTCACACTCCTTAATGCCAACCAAGAGTAAATTTGCTTCCAAAATCCTCTCACCTACAGACTCCCACTTCCTACCAGAACTCTCAGAAATTATTTCATTGTCATTTATTGAAACACCTGATGGACAACAAAAGAGTGCAAATAGTCAAAGCCAGAAAAAAAAAAGTCATCCAGCAAGGGCATCTAGAGAAATTTGTGGCTCACACATGAAAGAAGGATGTATACCCTAAAGCTTCCACCCCTCACCATCTATAATCTGTGTGATTTTGGAGGTCCATTTGCTATGGGAATTGACCATGAATGAGCAAACCTATGCCTGAGTGTTCCTCTCAGTTGAGACCCAACACCTCTGAGTCGTGAGGAGCATGTCCCTTATCTTCTCTATGGATAATGCCTATGAAGTTTTCATTAAACACAATAATGCACCTAGAGAAATGACAAAGATTTGCCCCACAATCGCATTTGTTAGGTACTCATTGATATAGAAAGTTAAACCGATCACCAACGTTGGTTGCACCACAGTCGACTTGCACCCAATTAGCACTGCTCCCCGTTAGTACTGCATTTATAAGATTAACTAGTGAACCTATCCACATTCTCGATGCTGTAAATTTGCAATTGCAACTTGAAGTGGCCCCATGGTGACATGATGTCCCCACTTGGTTCTTTATCATGAAATTTTCCACAGCTTACAATGTTATTATTAGTTTATCACTCTGAACCAACTTCAGAAGATCATGTCAACAACAATGAAGTTCCCAATTGATGATGGAATCAAGGATATCAAAAGTGACCGTCAAGAAACAGGAAACACTTGGCTATTAGCCTTGGCACAAATGAATCTAAGGGAAAGGGATCATGAACCCTTGGCTGAATGAACCATAACCAACATGAGCATCCATTGCTATATGGACATGCCATTTGGATTAAAGAACATAAGCAACGAATGATGAACCAAGCAAGGTTAAAATTTCGAGTTGTGCCGAAGTTTCAACCTCTAACTCGAACTATATGATTTTGATACTAGGCTTTCATAGAACCAAAGGTCTATCAAGCTCAATCACCTATCTTGATGAGCCTGAAGGCCATGCATTGCTAATATACTTGCCAGCTTTGGATGGGATGGTATGTTCTTCCTTGTATGAAAACAAGAAAAGGTTTGGTAGCCTGTCTACTACTCTAGCCACAATTTGAAGGGAGCAGTGCTACAATATCTCCTTAAATTTGAGAAATTGCTGCTTTCACACATTTCATCCATGAGGAAACTGTGACCCTACTTTAAGACTTGTTAGAATATTGTAAATATGATTAGGGATAATTTGTTATCTCTAAATATGTTAGGGATAATTATTAGTTTTCTAGGATAGAGTTTGATTTATCCCGTTGAATAGGTTCTATTTTTGGATATAAATAGTGCTACTTTCATGTAATAAGTTGATTCGTATTTTTTACCAAATAACATGGTATCAGAGCTTTAGATTTTAGGTTTTCACATTTTTTTTTCCTCTCCGCGCGTTAGGTTTCCACCTTTCGCGATATTCCGCGCGTTCTTCTTTTTCTCACGCGTGCACATCTTCCCTGCGCCTCCTTCCCGACGCCCTTGTCACCGCTGCCGAGGGACGCTTCTTCTCCAACGGCTTCGATCTCACGGGGGCCGACTTGCCGCTTGCCGTAATCGCCGCTTCGCGGGCTTTGCCGATGCCGCCTCGGTGACCTCGAAGCCTCGCAGAAGCTTCTGAAATCGCGCGTCGTTCTTCTTCCTCGCGTCCGCAGCATCGACCGACGCGGACAACTTCCTCGTCAGCTTCCTCGTCGCGGTTTCCTCCGCCGATCGAACGACAGAGGAACGCCTCGCGGTTTCCTCAGAAGCTCCGCCACCGCCGGTCTTCTCCATCAAAAAGCCGGCGTGATCCTCTTCTTTCCCAAGCTCGACAAGATCCCGACTGAAGTCAACTGCGGCGACATCCCACGCACGCGATTTCTTCCTTCTCACGCGCGTGATTTCTTCCCGTCGCTTCCTTCTCACGCGAGCACATCGACCTTCGAAGCTGACGCTGCCGTCTTCCTCTGTAAGTCGCCTCCGAAGCTGACGCTGATGTCGCCGTCCCAGCGGCAGCAGGTCCTCCTTCTTGACCTCGGAATCAAATTGAAGGGAGGAGAGCGAGCGACAGCAGAAAGATGGGAAAGCGGTATGTATCTGGACCCTCACGTCCCATCGCGCCTACCGGCCACCACCACCGCAGAACCAGCAGATTTTCCGACAACCCAATATGCGAACCTTAGGAATCTGAGAGCTCGATGATCGGTCCGAGCATCTTCGGCAGGGACGACGTGGGGTGGCGCCAAGAATCCAACAGTCGACGTCTTTATAATCCCCACCAGGACTTGCTGCCGTTGACACCGGATCCACCTCCACCGCCTTCCTATGATGACTTTCTGAAATGGTATGAGGATCGATGGAGTTCTAATTCTCTTGCTGTCGTTACACAAGCTGGTAATTCCTTTACTGGCATATCTCGCTCTTCGGGTCCTTGGGTACTTGACTCTGGGGCCACCGATCATATCACTGGTAATAGATCTCTTTTTTCTTCACTATCTACTTCCGGTTATTTACCCTTTGTCACCATGGCAAATGGTTCTCAAATTCAGTCTCAAGGTATTGGTATTGTTCATCCTTCTCCATCTCTTTCCATTCATAATGTTCTTTATGTTCCGAGCCCTTTAATTTGTTGTGTCAATAAAGTCACCTTACTCGGTCTCTTGATTGCGTCCATCTCGTTTACTAAATCTTACGTATCATTCTGAGACCGAGATGCGGGAGGATGATTGGCTTCGGATATGAGTCTCATGGCCTATACCGACTTCACCAGGCCTCTTTTATTGGTTCAGCGACGACATCTCCACTTGTTATTCATGCTCAGTTGGGACATCCTGGTCTTGATAAGTTAAAACAATTACATCCTAGTCTTTCTCACTTAAAGTCTTTATCTTGTGAGTCATGTCAGTTAGGCAAGCATGTTCGTAGTTCGTTTTCTCCTCGCATTATAAGTCGGGCTACGTCTCCTTTTGCTTTGGTTCATTCCGATATTTGGGGTCCGAGTCGTGTTTCTTCTACATTCGGATCACGATATTTTGTTACCTTCATAGACGATTTTTCTCGTTGCACTTGGTTATATCTGATGAAGGATCGTTCGGAATTGTTTTCTATTTTTCAATCTTTTTTTAATGAAAACACCTGATTTGGTATCCCTCTTCGATCCTTGCAAAGTGACAATGCCCGTGAGTATCTATCTACTCCGTTTCAGACCTTCTTAGCGTCTCAGGGCGTATTACATCGGACTTCTTGTCCTCATACTCCCCAACAGAATGGAGTTGCAGAACGCAAGAATCGTCATCTTCTCGAGACCACCCGGACTCTTCTCCATCACTCTCATGTTCCTCTTCGTTTTTGGGGTGAAGCCGTACTTACTGCATGTTATCTTATCAATCGCATGTCTTCCTCTACTTTACAGGGTCAAATACCTCATCATGTACTTTATCCCAATCAGTCACTTCATCCTTTACCACCTAAGGTCTTTGGTTCTACATGTTTTGCTCATGCTCTTGATCCTGGCATTGATAAACTCTCTCCTCGGTCGCATAAATGTGTTTTTCTTGGGTACCCACGGTCTCAGAAAGGGTATAAGTGTTATTCTCCTACTCGTCAGATTTCATCTCTATCTCCGATGTCACGTTCTTTGATTCGGTTCCTTTCTTTGGACCTTCAGAGTCGTCGTCCGAGTTTCCTCCTTCTGTGTCTGCACCAGTCTTTTATCCTCCGGAGGACTCTCTATCACCCCCAGCTTCAATTTCTCCTCCGTTGCAGGTTTATCAGCGTCGTCCTCAGCCTGCTGTGCCGCCGCCCAACACTGACTCTACCGTGGAAACATGTCTGGAGCCAGGTCCTCCGCCCCTTCCTCCGGTACAGTCTTCTGAATCTGATATTCCCATTGCACTTCGCAAAGGTATACGTTCAACTCGTAATCCTTCTCCTCATTATGTGTCTATGAGTTACCATCGCCTTTCTTCTTCCTATTATTCTTGTCTTTCCTCCTTGTCGTCTGTTTCTCTTCCGAAGACTGCAGGAGATGCATTTGCCCATCCAGGATGAAGCAGCTATCTTTGGATGAAATGAGTGCCTTACGGAGCTGTGGGACTTGGGACCTCGTCCCTCTACCACCAGGAAAGTCAGTTGTTGGCTGTCGATGGGTATATACGGTGAAAGTTGGTCCAGACGGAACGGTTGATCGGCTTAAGGCTCGTCTTGTTGCTAAAGGCTATACTCAGATCTTTGGATTGGATTATGGGGACACTTTTTCCCCTGTTGCCAAGATGTCTTCGATACGTCTATTCATGTCCATTGCTGCGATTCAACACTGACCTCTTTATCAGTTAGACATCAAGAATGCATTCTTACATGGTGACCTGCTCGAAAAAGTCTACATGGAGCAACCTCCGTGTTTTGTTGCTCAGGGGGAGTTTTCCGGTCTTGTATGCCGCTGCGAAAATCTTTATATGGTCTCAGCGATCAGAGCATGGTTCGGTAGATTGATTGTAATTCAACAAATTTGGCATGACTCGGAGTAGGTGACCATTACATCTTTATCGCCACTCATCTACAGATTAATCTACCTAGTGGCTTATGTTGATGATATTGTCATCACGGTGATGATCATCTTGGGATTTCAGGTGAAACATCTTTTCAAATATTTCAGACAAAGATCTTGAACTCAAATATTTCTTGGGGATAGAAGTAGCGATCGAAATGGGATCATTATATCCCGAAGGAAGTATCGAATGGATATTCTGTAAGAAAGCGGAATGTTAAACTCGAGGCAATGACAACCCTATGGATCCTAATGTCAAGCTCTGCCCGAATCGGGGAGCCTCTAGATCTGAGCGATACAGCGATTAGTAGGAGACTAAGCTACCTTCTGCTACTCGTCCCAAATATATCGTTTGCGATAGAAGTGTAGTAAGTCGGTTTCGATTCTCCGTGTAAAGAACATTGGGACGCCGTGATTCGCATGTTCGATATATCAAAGCGCTCGGGAAAAGGTCTTTTGTTCGAAAACAAAGGACATACTCAAGTCATAGGGTATTCTGATGCAGATTGGGCACGATCTCCTATTGATAGGAGATCCACCTCTGGTTTTTGTATATTTGTCGGAGGTAATCTTGTTTCTTGGAAAAGCAAAAAGCAGAATGTTGTGGCGAGATCCAGTGCAGAGGCAGAGTATCGAGCTATGGCCATAGCCAGTCAAGAGCTTATATGGCTCAAACAATTGCTTTGGGAGCTAAGGTTTGGAGATGTTACACAAATGTCACTCATATGTGATAACCAGGCCGTCATGCATATCGCGTCAAATCCAGTTTTTCATGAGAGGACAAAGCATATTGAAGTCGACTGTCACTTTGTCAGAGAAAAAGTCATATCTGGAGAAATATCTATTAGTTTTGTTAACTCGCATGATCAACTAGCAGATATGTTTACTAAGTCTCTGAAAGGTCCCCGAATTGACTACATATGTAACAAGCTGGGTGCATATAATTTATATGCTCCCGCTTGAGGGGGAGTGTTAGAATATTGTAAATATGATTAGGGATAATTTGTTATCTCTAAATATGTTAGAGATAATTATTAGTTTTCTAGGATAGAGTTTGATTTATCCCGTTGAATAAGTCTTATTTTTGGATATAAATAGGGCTACTTTCATGTAATAAGTTGATTCGTATTTTTTACGAAATAACAAGACTCATCACATCAAGGTCATGGATAACTAACCATTGTGGCAAATTATACGGAAGCCAAAACTTGAGGGAAGATTGCTAAAATGGACAATCAGTCTTTGAGTTTGACACCAAATACTGACTATGAACACTCAAGAAATCACGGATCGTCTCCAATTTCATCTCGAAGTTGTCATCCCAACCGAGCCAATGGACACGTTCCGTAGACACCAAGCCATTCTCAAATGGGATGTCTTTGTTGGAGGAAACAATACTAGCTACAACAGGGTAGAGTTACATTTGATGACAAACAGATTTTGAAGTATGCCCTGTGGGTTTAATGTTCTGACCAACAACAATCAGGTTGATTACAAGGCACCACAATTGCATTTGGCTAAATAAATTGGCATCTCAACCTTCAATCTTGAGTGATTCCCAGCTATGGAATGCCAGATAGACAGGGATGTTTGAGACCCGCAACCTGGCTCTCAAGAAGTATGTTGAGCTACGTCAGCAGCTAATCAAAGGAGTCCCAAATACACCCATGTCCATGTTCTATGGGAACAAAACTCTGGAGCTGAAGCCAAACTAGCAGCCTATCACCCCCTTTAAAGGAACACTGCTGTTGAAGTGCTCAATTCACAAAGCTGATACTAATCATTTGGTAGAGGATAATTAGCTAAATGAAATGTTTGTGTACATAATTGATAGGACTTTTCTTGGCAATTTGATCGGATCCATTAATATGCAAATACAGGAAAATAAATATGTGGTAGTGGACTGTCATTCTATCAAAGGTCCATTGTTCAACTACTGTTGAGATGCCTAACGCTCAAGGAGGTCATCCTTGCCATCAAAAAAGTTCAAGAGGGAATTTGTTGAGTTCATCTAAAAGATTTTTCAAATAAGATGTTGTTGGCCAACTGTCGGATAGGAAGTCAGTTGACTTAACGAGACCGCCAAAAGTACACTTGGATGTAGCACATTCCAACAGTGCAACATGAGCCGATTCATATAGCATGTCCATTCAAACCATGCAAAATTGATCTAGTTTGGTCATCCTCCAAGGTGACTGGATAAAAACAACTCTTGATTGCCATGAATTATTTCACTAAGTGGGTCAAATACCACTTGGTCATCACAAGGAAGACCACCAGGCAAATCCAGCACTAAATATAGAGCTCAATCATTTCCTAGTCTAGTCTACTGAAGCTCATCATGTTGAAGACTGAGTTTGACAATCATATTTTTCAAACTTTTTCACCAATCAAACAATGGGCGATCATTCACAAGCCCCTATAAAACTGTCATGGATGGCATAAAGAAAAGAGTCATGACTTGTTATATTATGGAAACTGTCAAATGATTCTTTTGTATTTTTAATAAATGTTGGGATTTTTTGTAAAAGTGAACCTCAATAACTCATCCCCTATTTCTCTTCTCCTCCTGTGTTTTCTCATCTCCTACCCTCAAAACCCTATTTTTTTTTTCACCCATGTGCCGACTCACCGCTATAGTCACGTGCCACCATCATCGTGGCCTTGCAACATCGTTGCCATGGCCTTGCAACGCCGTCGTTGCCATGATCTTGCAAAACCCTCATCACCACGGTCTTGCAATGCCACTGTCACCATAGTCCCACACCACCGACACTCCATGCCATCGTTGCACCACGTCATCATCGACATGGTCTCACGATGTTGTCGCCATTGTGGCCTTACTACGCTATCGTTGTCGGACCTCACGATGCCTCCACCGCCTCACTATACCAATGCTCACAACTCTACCATTATTATAGCCCTGCGAAGCCACCATCTGTGACAACGTTGCCTATGTTGTTGTCACCACTAGTGACGTTGTCGCTTGTCCATCGAGCTTAACTGAGGACCACTCTGTCATCGTGTTGTTTTGCTCAAAGGTTTCAAGGATAATGAACATAGCACTGGACCCATGATTGATAGTGTTGGATCAATATAATGTTGTACAACCACCTATGTTGTTGATTAAATGTAGTAGGAGGGTAGAGTTCCCTAAAATAATTCAACATGATCTGAGTCTTCGATCATGTGAGTTTTTCTTGGTGGTCTCACTTCATTTACCTTGTGCATAATTTAAATTATGAAAATAAATACTATAAAAACAATAGAATAAATTCTAATCTCATCTGTACTCTTTTTGTTTCATTATTTCCTATTTTATTGTTTGCCCTTTTATATTCAAACTTGAGTTCTTTTCTATTCATTTCTTGTTTGAGATTCATGATAAACTAAATTACTTAATTATTTATTTTGATTGATAAAGCAAGAAATAAACTATGATGACCAATCAAAATAATTATCTATAACAAAATGATCACATATAAATGAACAATATAAGAGAATTTTAACTACTCATAGGAATATTTGTATTCCTTAATTGAATTAAGGAGGAAACAACTCCTTTTGTTTAGGGTTTGGTTATATAATTCATGAAAAAGTTATAAAATTAAGAATATGATAAATCTTGAGAATGATAAAGTAATTGGCTCCGCGCACAAAGAGGACTCTTGAGCCTTTCTACCCATTCATAGTCTTTATCCAAATTGATATGATTTTTTCACTGAGTGGATTGTAAATCGTTCACCCTATTTTTGTATTAAGTGTCTCGCTGGGTGGATTGCAAATCATTCATCATTTTTTTATTTTTATGTGAGACATATCTAGATGAATTACGAGTCGTTCACTCTATATGTATGTATATTTGCATACACATGATGTGCTTCGTATTAGATGGATTGTAGGTCGTTTATCCTATTTATATATGATACATCTTCACTGAGTGGATTGTAGGTTGCTCACCCTTATTTTATAAATTTTATATAATGTATTTTGTATTAGGTGGATTGCAAGTCGCTCATCCCATTTATATACGATACATGTTTACTGGGTGGATTGCAGGTCGTTCACCCTTAACTTATAACTCCATGTGATATGTTTTTACATCAAGTGGACTGCAAGTTGTTCACCTTTCTTTATATGGCACATCCTTGAAGAGTGGATTATAGGTCGTCCACACTTCTTTCTTTTGCTCACTTTTTGGAGTTTTTGGCCACCAAGTCAATTGCTAAAATATGTGCATAATACTAGTGGAGTTATTTCAAAGGTATGCATGTAGTTAGTTTAGATAGCTTTTGTTTATATTTTGCTCTAACATTATTCAGTTCACGCGTAGAGAGTGAAGCAAACTTCACAACAAGCTTAGCTCGTATGGGGCATGACATGACTTGTTTGGTCGAGAAGGCCCCTACAAAGTTTGAGTATGATTGCCAAATAGAGCATAGAGATAAATATCATGCAAACATGAAATATTTGTAATCTATGAAAAAAAATGAATGCAACATGAAGAAGAAATGCTCACAATAAACCTTTCAATTTTTACAGAAATGTGTTCATCCCTAGAGAATCCTTATCCTAGCTCGAGTGGTATGTTGAATTGTAGGGTCACTGTTGGCATTGACAGAGCGAAAGGTTAAACGCGGAATCACTACTCTAAGTAGTACTTTACTGCCAACCTAATAGGGTCACCTAAACACATATGTCAAGCATAAGGCCAAATATGAACTTACCAATTCATGATTGTAAGACAATCCTTGACCGAACTTAGGTTGATTCATTGAATAAGTAGGGTCATTCTAAGCACTATCCAAATGTAGAATTGGATGCAAGATAACTACACTAGGTGCGTACTTGACCGGCCCAACCAATTGAGGTTGTCATGTGTATGCGAAGGGGAAATGACCATTAAGTGGGGTCACAATACACACCCTCTAGGGTGGGATTAGACACATAATTTGGTCACGATCAATCCAACTGTTTAAGGTGTCTCTATGCACTAGTCAAGTGCAGATGGCCAATAAACAAGGTTGCTAGTTGAACGATTGGCACAAGCTTGAACGTGAGGCTAGCAATGTCAATTATGCACTAGGTCATCCACCCAACATAAGATCATTGTATGCATTTGTTGGGCACAAATGACCAATGAGCAAGGTTGTCATATGCACCTGTTAGGCGAGGGTTGGATGTGGAAAATTTTACAATATTATGATTGTGGGGAAACTAGAAAGATAAAAATAAAAAGTACTTAATATTCAAGAGCAATTGTGTAATTCCAGGAAATAATAAAATGGGAAGAAATAGATTGGGATGGTATGGGCATGTTCAAAGACAACAATAAATTCTATTAGAAATAGTTGTGTATATTAAAATGAAAGAGATGTAGAGAAGGTGACAAAAAAATTAATCAAATAAAGAAGATTTAACTAATTTGATTATTACTAGTTGCCACAAATATGGCTCGATAACGATGATGATGATGATCTAAATGCACAACTTCTTAGCAACAGAATCATCTATGCAGTTAAGTTGTTGTGGAATCAGCAGTTCAATCTTACATGAGGAATCCAGCATCTGTTCCTTAAATTTAGTTTGTCATCATGTCTCTGGAAATCTAGCATCTTTTCCAAATTTAATTTAGAAAGAACTTGTCGATTTTGCAGATTTCATCATTTTAGATCAATTTAGAATATTACACTTTTATTCCTGGAAATCAGGCATCGCAATCCTTACATATCCACAAAAAATCTGTTCCTATTTTGAGCGAACAAAAAATCTGACATGAAACTTACTGGATAAACACCTCGAAGGATGTAATTAAAAGCAAATATTCGAAGAAACGTATAAAAGTATACCACAAGCATCTCACAGATCTGAGTATCTATCAATCAGAAGAATGGAAAAGAAGGCATGGCTGGCAAATTAGAATCGACCTAAAGGTTCATCGATAGCATTTCGGAACTAGTTAAATTCCAAGTCCAACTCACGGTCTCCAATGAACATGACGAAACGTCCAGGCAATAGAAATAAATGTTCATCATGGAATCTACACCGATTGACAAGCCACGACCTCGATCCACAACAGAAACGAATTCCAAATAAAGGGATAAAAAAAAGTTGCATCTTTTTTAGCATGTTGAGTCACGAAAATTGACAAAAACGAAGCTTGCACAAAACACACAAACAAAAAAAATTGATGTATTCGATCCAATCGAAAGAGGAGGGCACCTCGATGAAGGAAAGAGGAACTTCCGCGCGCCTTCCTCCGAGTGTGAGCTCGAGCTGATGCCGCCGAAACCTTCCGCGAAGGGCCCGCCATGGCTTCGCTGTCTCTACTTCCCTTCCCTTCCTCCCACCCCGTTGACGACTCAGTTGCTACATCCCCCATTCTCTAGTGCCCCCCTATTTATACGAAGTATTACTCACAGGCTGTTTTTTTTCTTGAAATGGTAAATTATAATGGAACTCTAAAATATTTATATTTTTTTCAATTCACCCTTGGGGCCGATTTAGATCGGTAAGAAAATTAAAGAGTATTTTTTTTTCCCTGTATATAGCATTCATCTTTTTAAAATTATCAAAACACCACTCGATTTATAATTTTATATTTAAAATACTAGTTTTATAAAGGATGAACTTCTTCTATCTCTTCTAGTCTATCTCACAACAAAGAGAGGATTAATCATGATCGATCTATGATCATATCGATATTTGAACACGATAGAAAATAAATACTCCGAATTGATATTTCTATCTTAAAATTATTTGGTAAATCATCTATTCATATTTCTACGACAGCCAGAATAAAGAAGTACTTTTTTTTGATAAATTTTAAAAGAAGAAGGCTCTTTTTAAAAATATAGATAAATAAGGAAATTTTTTTTATTTTCTGTCGTTTAAATTGATAATTTAGGAAATACTCTAAATTGATGTCAATTATCACAAATTTATAATGCATTCAGATTTTCATAAAAAAAATTATGGGGCTTCTTTTCAAGGAAAAAAAATACATTTTATTTTATAAACCTTTGGATATAATTGTGTTTTTGCCTTTCCAACTCTTTTTCTATAATCAATGTCTATTTAAGTGTTTCCTTAGTAAACTTTTTTTTTTTTTTTTTTGATAAAATTCTCAAAACCCCTTAAAAAAATTTTTAAAGGTAAATTTTATCTTTTACCTTCGCTTTTTTCCTTTTCTGAAATGTTCATTGATTAAAAGATTGATAAATCAAATAAACCAAAAACCTAACTATAATCTAAACCAAAAAAGGGCGATTTTTTTTTATATTTTTATTATATAATTCTGATCGCATATGTAAGTCTTTGTATTTAAACATTGTATTTGAATTAAAAGAAAAAGTTCATGCCCTGCTTGGGCAGGGGTAAGTCATTTAATTTGGTTTCTAATTATTTACGATTCAATTTTTAAATATAATATATTTGTAAAAAAAAATCAAATAGAGTGTCAAATTAAAGACGTTACAGTTATTGAGACTGTCTATATAAGCACTTTCTATTGTACTATGATAACCAATAAAAAATTTCTATAGAGCAGAATCGATCATCCTTAGAATTAATCAATCTTAAAGACTTGAATGCAATGTTAATTCAAAAAATCAAAAGGAAAGAAAATTAATTTCGTCCAATTTTAAATAACAATTGGTTAATAGGATGGTACATGAATCGAGTATTCGTGAACAAATTTAATGTTTGATTTAATAAGAGTTTATTTGTATTCGTTCAATACGTATCAAAATTAATTAATGAACAATTTTGAAAAACTTTATAAATTAAATAAATAAATTTGAACACATATGTGTTCGACTTATTAATATTCGTAAAAAATATTTATAAACAACATTCGTAAATAATGTTCATGATTAGACTCATTTATAAATTATTTATAAATTTATTTATACTCTTTAATAAATAAATATTAAAATATTAAAAATTTAAACAAATAAAAAATTTAGCGTGACATTTAAATAAATTTGAATCAAATTTAATTAAAAATTCGATACTATCAAATAAGTCAAGTTCATTCAAATTATTCAATCTTTTAAAAAAAATTAAATCAAACTGAAATATATTTTTTAATAGTTCGTTTAATTTTAGACGATTTGATTTTTTATTTTATTTTATTTTATGGAACAATATAAACCGTCCGAAACTCAGGACCCAACTGCGGCAACCCTAAATACGGCAACGACGCGTGTTCCTGCGCCGCCGGAGTCCAATTCCCAGCCTGGTTCAAAAACCCTCTCCCTTCGGCCTCATTCCATCCATTAGGTTTTTGTATCCTCCCAACCTCAAGCTCCTTGCAGTTCCTCCTCTTCTGTCTCTCTCAAACTCAAAAGCTCACTGCTGCTCCCTCGCCTTCTTCAGATCTCACGCGCCGCTGGATTGCTGGAGGATAGGGATCCGAATCGGTCTCTGACAGAACCGAAGGGAGAGAAGACATTGAGGTTTGCAGTCACAAATCACAATTTAAGATATCTACATTTTTTTTTCCTTCCTTAATATATTTTTGAAAGAATTGAAGAATTCTGATTAGCAGCGTTACCTTTCTTCTTTTTTTTTCTTAGTTTTCAGAAGGAAAAAAAACATTCAACCAAAATAGTAGAAATAGTAACCTAGTTTAGAAATTTTGTCAAAACTAAATTAATAGATAGTAATTCTATTCGTATTGCGATTTTATGATAATGATTTGATATTACGTCTTGATACTGGGGTGGATTGTGGTCGGGGTACAAATGAACATGCAGGCAGAGTAAGGTAGCGTTAGATTTTCCTGTGCAGGGCTATAGGTGGGATTGAAATTGTGATCCCGTCCTGCCCCATTCTTATTTCTTGCTTGATCTGGGATTGCATTGCTGCTGGTGACTAAACAGGTGGAAGATGCACCACCATCATGATTCATAGGTTCTTTCTTCACTCCTTTTGTGTCTATGCGTGTTTTTATCTTCCTTTCTGAAGCTTAAATCTACTCGGGGTTGAAAAAATTTTAGCTTTTAATAGGGCATACATATGGACAGTTAAAGATCTACTTTGGGATGGAAAAAACTCTCTTGTCTATGAGATGGGTCTTCGGCAGTATGAATGTTAGTGGGGCTTCCATCCATTTATATACTTCTACCAATGTATTAGATGGTACTTTGACCTGTGGACACGGTTGTAGAGTTCAAATGGAAGTGATTATAAATGGTGTATCATAATTTTGCTTGATATTCTCTTTTCAAAAATTTTAAGTTCATGCATATCTATTGTTGCCCCACTGTATGTCCCTTGTTTTTGTTAACCTCTTGTTATATATTGGTTATTGAGTGGGGTTTACTCTACTATTTGGTGGATTGAAATCAGATGGGGCATGTCATATTTTTCTTAGCTGATGTAGCAGGGTTTTCCCTAAAGATTAGTTTTTTAATGATAGTTACCAATGCGTGATCTGCATTTCATAACATGACTGCCTTTCTACCTTTCCACTTTTGCTTAAATACATATCTCTCTGTCATAATCTAAAGTGGTTTTACTTTCCCCTTTTGTATCTATTCAATTACTACTGCTTGTTCAGTTCACAGTCTATTTTTCTCTTTAAACACATTTGTTCTGAACTTGCTTCCAATGGATTGCTTATAAAGAAATTTCTTTTGTAGCTGCATTTCTTCCTGGAGAATTCTATTATAGAGTTTTACAGCTTAATTTTTTTTCCTTTGTTTGTTTTTTTTATTGTACTACTTGCCTGTAAAATCCATGAATGAGTTTGTGCAGTTGTACCATTGATAGACTTGATGCCATTTTAAGGAAGGACATGATGGATGAAAAGTAAAAGGTCTGAAAAAGTAACACTGATAGCCATGATTTGGTTATTTCAATGAAGAGGACCCCTGCCCTTGCTCAAGTTTTAGCATTGTGGTTGTCGCAACCTCTTCTATATCAAATGATCATGCGTATGCATGGCAATGGGTTGGAAAAAGAAAAAGGCGTGGGCTGCATTTTAATTATGAATGCTGGCTTAAACTTCTCCCTATATCAAGAGTGTAAATCGATAACAATCTCATTGCTATCGTGTTACTTTCATGATCAAACTGTGAACTGATCCTTCAACTGGTACACAGACTTTGTTTTGGTTTATCTTCAAAGATTGTATCTACCTTCCTAGTTTGTATTCTCTTTGTTATTTCTCTTAATAGCCATTCAGGTATTTGCTAGTTAATTATTAGCATGGCCAAGGGCTTAAAAAACTTGAATATGCAAGCATTTTGTGGATCAGCCTCTGCGTAGCACACATGCAGTATGCGATACAAATGTAGTTGTATTGCTAATAATGTACAATAATATGTATTTAAAAATATGAATTCACATTTATTATATAATACTTCAAATTAATCAATCTAAGCAATCAATGTTAATGAAATTATATCTATCACTTAATATTTAAATTTATCATCCTAATCAATTCATATTTTCATAGAAATAGCTTTTTACTCTAAGCAATGCATATGATGCAAAACACTTGTTTCTTTCTTCTCTTTTTCCCTTTTGTTTTTGGAAAAATGGGTTGGAGTGAACACAAGTTCACTTGAACTTAGCTGTTTTTTTTTCTTTTATGGTTCTTTTAAAACCAAACAATATTCTCTATGTAACTGACTTGTTTAGTTGTTTGTTGTTGTTGTTGTCTGAGAAAGTAGATAATTTGAAGTACTAGTTTATCTGGTTCTTATTCTGGGTGTCTTCTTTGCCCAAATGTGCTTAGTATGGCGATTGGTCGATGTAGCTATTTTCAAATAGGTGTGGGGATAGAGTGGCTCTAAATTACTCTGATACTGTATTTGCTGAGAAAATCTTATGCAGACCAGACGTTTTAAAGGAACAGATTCAAATTAACCTTAGATAAATTCATTTTTTTGTTTCTCTTCAAAATTATGGGGAAAATATTCAAAGCATCAGCTTGATATTTTGTAGTGAGCTGATGCTGGTTTAGCTTTGTGGCATTTGCTCGCTTTTAGCTGTCTGCTAAATTAATCAATTTCTGCCAGATGCAAGATCAACCAACTTTTATGATGGATGAACCCTCCAATTTGAAGCCGGCAAAGAAGAAGAAACCAGTGAAGCAAACGGCTCCTGCAGTTGAAGACAATGGAGATTTGAAAGAAGCATCCAATCTATCCAGAAGGCCACAGAAGGGAAACAAGCGAGCCCTGCAAAGTGATGTTTCCCACCCTTCAGGACAGACTGATCGATTAACTTCTGATTCGTTTCTCGATCCATCCGGATCAAGTGATGTGTACAGGCAATTGAGACACAGGTATCTGTTGCTGGAGGAGGAAAGTTTCACACTGGATAGAGAGCTCGATGAGGTGGATGCTGAAGTCATAGCTCTGGAGGATGAGAAACTTGCTTTGCTGGATCAGCTTGTCGTCTTGGAAGGTCTGGTCGATCCTTCGGAAATTAAGCGTGCTGGGGGATTGTGAAGATGATCCCGACACTCAACTACTTGATTAGAGCTTCACTTGTCTAAATTGTATCAGATTCTTGAACATATTTCTGATGCGCCATCCAACCTAATCAACCCACCAAGCTAAGGATAGCCCTCTGTCTTACTTCTCACTTTTCAGTGGTCTACATATAAGCTACTCGAAGAGCTTACCGAACTACATAGGAAGGAATGGAGGAGAGGGAGCAAGATTAGTTGATATCTTTGGATGTGTTGAAGTTAAATTGTCAATTGGTAATCATACACCCAGACTACACATTCATAACTTAGCATTTGGCTTGTGTACTTAGTGGTGCCACTGATTAACATGGACGAGAATCTTACAATCTCTGGTGACCAAGAAGTGACTGTACTTGCTCTTCAGGGCACGGTGCTATGTTTTATGACGGAAGAGATATTTTATGTTTAGTAATTTTTTTTTGTGTTGGATTTGAGGATTTATTTTTACAAACATAGTATGATTTTCGGCATTGGATGATTTTATAAAGATAGTGCGATTGTGGTAGGCTAGCCTTCATTGTGGGATCGCGAGCGCTTTCTAAATGTATTAATGATTGTAGCGAAATTTTTTTTGAAGAGCTGGATTGATCATTTTCACAATTAGTCTGATTAAAGATTTGAATATTCAGTGCTAATTAAAAAAAAAATCTTTCAAAGATAGTGCAAATATGAGGAAAGGTTCTACTATCTACTAAGTAAATTTGGAATTTCAAAGAGTAGGATTCAATTTAAAATTTCTAAGAGTAATATTCATGAAAGAAATCGAACTGTGATAATATGATTGTCATCCTACTGTTCTAATCAGTACACCGAGCCTGAAGACGTCTTTCTTTTATCACGATACACTTGAGACCAGCTCGCACTCATTCAGACGCTATAAGTGTAGCAGAAAGCATGGGAGATGGCAATGGAAGCATGCATGGAAACTTACTCGATGGGGAGATGCTCCATCAAAAAAAAGTCCAAAAAGCTTTATGCTGAGTTGAATATGGTTAGCACATACTGATTCGACTCGAGACAAATAAGCCAAATGAAATAGACCAACCGAAGCTCCAACAATCATCGAAGAAGATTGGGCAAGTTTATAAACGGCCAAAGAAATAGATGAAGTAAAGGACTTATTCATGATCTATGCGCCTTTTACCATATCAACAAACTTTAGGTAGTCTTATCTCTATGGAGATGGCGTGATGACTAAGGTACGAATTTACGGTAGTACTTATAGAAGTGACATGAGTCGATTCTGGAGGAGATCTAAAATTCTTTTTTGGATTCAGATGACCCCCACGTGTCTTGGTCACCACGTCAAGGCTCATAGATGTCTTCGTGATTTACCTCATTCACAATGACCGTGAGACAAACCGATGGGGGTCGCTAAGTTGACGGTTCCAACTTTTTACAAAAACTTTAAGTAGTTTTGTTCCTACAAGAGAACTAAATGGCTACTGCGGATGATAGAATTGTCTCAATCAATCTTCGAGAGCAGTAAAAAATTTCGGAGTGTCTACCCTCCCACCGTATTAATTTTTAATTGAGCAAAAATATCCTTTGTGATTTATCTCTCTTCATCTGACTGTGGAATCGATGATGAGGAATGTCTGGGGTGAACGGATCACATTTGTCCCAAGATAGTATTGCATTTGCTCCCACGGGTGCAGCGTGTTGATAAGTCAATGGATAAATTTGTACAATGAACAAGGATTGATTCCGGAGACAATTTAAAATTTGTCCCGAGTTCAGATGGTCACTCATTGCCTTATCAATCACGTCCACGGATATAGTCCTCCCGTGATTTATTTCCTCTCGAATCCTAGGGGGCTGAGGCGAGGGGGTCATTAAGTTGACGATTCTAATCTTTTGCACAAAGATAATATTGTATTTTATTTTATTTTTAGAATAAAAAAATTATTATATCATTATTTTGTTGCAAGTAGTAGGAAAAATAATAAATCTTTTTGAACTTTGACAATTATAAATTTTTTAAAGATTTAAAATAATAATAATAATAATAATAAGCAAAGATTAAAATGACACTTTGCGTCCCTAAAAAAAATCACTACTTGACCAAAAGGGCCCCTTGAGATTTTAAAAATAGCAACTTAGGACATCATGTCATATAAATTAAAGGAATAATGATAGACAATAATAAATGATTCTAGTTAACTTTAGTCGGCGGCTTGATTTGGTCCAGCCGGTTACGTCTTTTTCGCGGTTAGTTGGACTTAATAATTTGTTAGCTAAGAATAATTAGTGCGTCACATTGCAATCATTTCAACCTCTTCCCATTTATTACACTTTTAAGTAAATTAATTGCACTTACTTTTTCATTTATTATTAAAAATTAATTAATTAAGTAAAGCGACCGATATTTTTCGTGTGAAATGAAATTTTTAATAATGATATATTGTCCCCCATTTTTTTCCAACAATTAATAAATACTAGGGTCGATTTTTGACTATTAAAATATTATCAAGTGTTTTTAGCTAAAAGCACCATTAAATTCGTCATATTATATAGTGTGAATAATTAATTGAAATTATTAATAATTTTGATGAATATTTAGGAAAGAGACTCTATATTAAAATGCAGAGATGATAAAATCTTTTATATATAAAAAAAATAATTGAATATTTGAAAATTTAAAATGCACTTTTTAATTAAGTTGTCTTTCACTTTTTGCGAATTGACCCTTGAATAAATAATAGTTCATATATATATATATATATATATATATATATATATATCTTCTCCTACGCGATCGATTCGTCCGGGCCCCGTGCGAGCCGCGTGCATTGTCGTCGTCACTGCTGCGTCGTTCGGTCACCACCAGCCATTGAACCAGGCGCGATCGACGTGCGACCTGCCGACGGTCCGATGGGGATCGAATTCCCGTCGACCAAGTATATCGGACGGCTCGACGTCGACTGCCGATCCGTCTGGCGTCGGATTTCGGCTGCGATTCGGTCGGAATCCTGTCCGATCACGGTCGGTAGTGCTCGCGCCATTGTCGGCCACGTGAACCGATCGTTTCCGGCTAGTTTGCGTCAGATTCCGATCGCTAACCGATCGGAATCCAATTCCCGTCGGACCATCGGTGAGTTGCGCATCGATCGTGTCCGGTCCAGTGGTCGGTGATGATCGGACGATGCGACAACATTGAGCGGACGGACACGGGGTCGACGTGGAACGACCCGACACGGAAAATTTCATCGAGAAGGAGAATATATATATATATATATATATATATATATATATATATATATATATATATATATATATATATATATATATATATAGAATTCTTCTGTTGCGCGTCCGAATCATCTGCGCCCGTCCGCGACGCACCGAGCCACCGTCGTTCTTGCGCCCGATCCGCCGTCATTTGTCGACCACCGGACTGGTGCGATCGGCGACCACTCGCCGACGGTCAAGCGGGGTCTCGGCGAGATCGGATTCCGGCCGCGATTGGCCGGAATCCGATCCGACGCGACCGCGGTGGTGTGTCGCCTGCCGACACGAATTTGTTGAATTCGGTCGAATCGCGGCCGGAATCTATATATATATATATATATATATATATATATATATATATATATATATATATATATATATATATATATATGAACTATTATTTATTATGTATATATAGGGACCATCTCTCTCTTCTTTACTTCGTAATTATCATTTTGTTTCTTCCTTTCCTCCTTCACAGCGATCTGCTCGCCCTTGTGAAATGCGTTAAGTCACCTGCTGCTTCTCTCTCTCTCTCCTAAACCCTAGCAAGCGGATCCTTGGATTCCCTTCAAGATCGATCGCTGTCCTCCTCGACTTCCGCTTCGTGTTCTTGATTGGACAGTAGAGTTGGCCCCTCGATTCGTACCAGGATCGGCATCGGCGGCGAATCTGTACGGCTTCTTCTTGCATCTGGCTCCTTTTCTTCTTGCGCTTACCCTCTCGGTGGATTCCTTCGAGCTGGTTTTTGACTCGTTTTATTTTTGTTTTCAATATTTTCCTTCCCGACTCGTTCGTTTCGGGTTTCGATGGCAATGTGAGTGGCTACTCCGTCCTTCCCTACCCTTTCTTGTTAGTTGCAATTCGATCGTAATTTGTCTAACTTCGTACGATGAGAGATTCTATGCTGCAGCATCGATCTGTTCAAAAAAGGAAATTTTGTTTGGAAAAATCGGCTTGGCTTACTGTAGTTTTGTTTTAATACCTGTTCTGTGTAGATTGTGGGGGAAATCTGTCAAAGAATCGAGAAAAAAAAAATCTCAGCGTCTAATCTCATTATTATTGTAGCTAATATTAAGATTCTTGTTTTGCTGACGTTTTACATTTTTTATGAGACTTTTTTTTTTTTTTTTTTGGTGAGCATGCCCCAATTCCGACAACTGAAAAGATAACTGTGGAAGTACACATCCCGCATATTTACCACAAATGTTTTTTTTAAATGTACTCAAAGGGCAAAACTATTTTTTTTTTTTTTAAATCACTGGATCTCTTGACCAGCTATTTTAATTTGTACCTAAACACATTCTATGTTCTTGTAACTAATGCTGTGTTATCTTATTGCAGAACTGCTGTTTACAGTAAATTTAGGTCATTGTTTGGTGTCTCACAACGAAACTTCACTGCAAGGTAGATTTCTAGGAGAAGATCTATTCATTTGATATCTGATCTCGCCATTGAGGTTGTTCTTTCTCAAGTCAGTTGAGCCATTATCCAATATGGCTGGTGGTACTTCTGAGATTGTTGAGACAAATGAAGACCCAAATTTGGTCAGTTACTATGAGGAATCAAAGATTTCAAGTACTAAGCTCAAACCAAATCTACGAGATGGTAAATGCCAAGATATGGAAGATGAACTCGATCAACTTTTAAGAGCAATAGATCTCAGGACCACATCAAGGGTTCTTGGTCCTTCTAGTCATTCAGGGTTTGACTTGTTGCATAAGAATGTTTCGAAGAAGCCACTCAGAATTGGTACACCTCGATCGTCAGGAACAGGAATGTCAGAATCTGTCTCCCTAAAACAGGCTTTGAGAAGATTATGCATTTCCCAGGCATCAGAGATGGCTTCTATGAAGAGGTTATCCGGGACCTCTGAAGCTGTAACAATTGAGAGGCTTTATGCTTCTGTGGTGGTTCAAACAAATGACTCTGATTTTCCTCAAAATGGGGAAAAAACAAATGTGGTTGAAATATCCATCACGCCTCTGAAGGTATCTTCAGACTCATCAAATAAGCCAGTTCCATATGGCGAGCTGCAACGTGCGGGGTCAAATAATCAGATTGTTACTTCAGTATCTTCATCTGCAGTTCCCAATAAGCCTATTGTAACAAAAATCAGAATCCAAGATGTCCTTCAATCTGTACCAGATGAAGTATTTGAAAGTAAATTGGCAGCGAGGAAGAGGGATAAGAAGGGAAAATCAGTTTCCAAACCATCCATGGCTAGCACACAAGCTGTTACTGAATCGAGCAATCCTGTTGTGATTCCACGTTTAATAAACTCGTTACATATGAATACTCTCACTAAAAATAAAGCGAAGTGCAAACCAAATTTAGTGCCTAGTGGTTCCAACAAATGCAGTGAAGTCAATAAAAGTGATACTACTTTGTGTGCATCGAAACCATGTTGTCCCAAAGAATCCATCACCCCTGCACTCAGCATGATGGATACTGTTCGAGAAAGTAACGCCACAAACATTGATTGTGGTGCAAGCATAACTATTTCCAGCATAAATACCTATAGTAGTGATCAAGTCAGTGGAGTGAAAGTGAGTGAATTCTCGACATCACAAGAAGAAGGGGAGTGCTCTCATAGTTCCAAAAGCAGCACTTGTGATTATAGTTGCAGCACTAGCTTCAGTGCAGAGAGCCATCAGAGTGGTATTACTGTTAAAGGATGTAGACCTCACATGTCAAAGGATGTGAGGTGGGTTGCCATTAGTCACATCTTAAATCAGCAAGCAAGATTGGATTTAAGTGATTTTAAGCTCCTCAAGCGACTTGGTTGTGGAGATATTGGAACAGTTTATCTTGCTGAACTAGTTGGGTTTGAATGCTTGTTTGCTTTGAAGGTCATGGATATTGACTTTCTGGTTAGCAGGAAAAAGTTGCTAAGAACACAAAATGAAAGGGAAATATTGGAAATGCTAGACCATCCATTTCTTCCTACCCTCTATTCTCATTTTACAACAGATAACCTCTCATGTTTGGTTATGGAATATTGTCCAGGTGGCGATTTGCATGTTTTGCGACAAAAACAACCTGGAAGGAGTTTCTCTGAGCCAGCAGCTAGGTATTTAGATTGCATTGGTGCATGATTTACTTCAGTAATGCCATTTCAGCTTCAAAGCTATTGTTTTTGTTTTATTTTCATGTAGCTTCATATAAACCACGGCATGATGGACATATAGAATTGGGCACATCTCTACTTACGCATTTAGGCATGAATGGATGTCTTTCTAACATGACATCGGACTAAGATTTCTTCAATTCAATACATATATGTTCTGCATAGAAATGAACAGAGAATAGTCGGTCAGCATAGAAATGAACAGAGAATAGTTGGTCAAGGTTCCTTCAGAGATCATTTGCATAAATAAAAAAAATGTAAAAAAATCCAGTTGGGTGCATATTGAACAATCACCATTTTGGTACTTTACGGGTACCCAAGGAAGCACTGTTATTCATTTGTTTTTCACTAAATATAAAAGCCTAAACCTTAAATCCTAGTGTGGGACTAAACCCACTACACTAATAACCTAACAAACATACTCTCAACAAAATGTTGTGTGCGCACTGAGTGATGTGCCAGAGGTGTGTCAAACACCAAAAGAGGCGACAGAAGAAAGGGAAGGAGTGGATGTAGCAGAAGGTTTCACGTGTTGTCATGGCCATTGCCTTGGTGTCAAAAGAGGAGGAAGAGATGTACAAAGGTGTACCTTGAAGAAGCCTTGTTGTGGAATCTTAGTCATGCTTCGTCACCTATGAGTGCTCGTGGAGGAAAGCAGTTCTCGTAGCCATGCCTATGCCCTGACTGACATAATTTTCGTCTTTCGCTTTGTCCACCATGTTGCAATATCGTGATTTGCATGCCAACTGGCAGGGAACCATAAATTTAGCCTGTGTCGATTTACTCAATTGACATTTTAATCTATGGTGCATGCAACATCACCCAATAGAAAAAGAGAAGGAAAGAAGAAAGGAATGTCAAGCATTGAGATAAGACCCTAGATGATAAATCCCACGCTAGAGCTTTGCTTGAGGCAACACATATAGTAGCACACAGCAAACTGAAGAAAAGAAGAGGAAAAAAATCACTCGACAAGGGCCTTAGGTTGATAGGTGGGTGGTGAGGACGAGTAGGAAGCCGAGCTAGGTTATGCAAATGTCAGAGGGTGTGTTATACTGTTATGCATTGCACATGATAATGATATGGTATGAAATTGGCAATATTGACTATGAATTAACTTATCTTTTAGTTGAAAAAATTAAACTAATATTTAAATAATTTAATAAGTGAAATAAATACGCACTAAATTATTTTTTTCTAACAAGAAGGTTTTTTAGGTGATTTGTATGAGACAATTAAGATCACGAACATAAGATGCTTGTTGTATCACTAGGTACTTTATAACAATCATTAATTGATCTAAATTTTTATTTGTCTTGGCAACTGTCTGAAATAATTGGACAATAGGATTTACTCTCTAGTATGACAAGCCTTTAGAATCATAATAATAAAGATACATATACTAGTAAATGTCTTAATTGATTTGGTAATTATTAAATAGAGGTATAGGGTCTAATTTCATTGTGTCCATTTTTCTCTTTTAGCTATTGATAATAAGTCCATTTTTCTCTCTAGTAGAATATCCTTGTTCTTTTAAAAAAATGTGGAACCGCCACATTAGCGGCCCCCTACCGTTGCCCATACGTGTAGAGGGGGGTAAATCAGGTGTCAGGTGACTAGCGCAGAAATGAGGGTAAATCAGGTGTCAGGTGACTAGTGCAGAAATGCGGAGTCATCGGTAGCCTGGTCGTCACCTCTAGGAATCGACTCCTTACCCTTTCAAGTCTTAACACGACTGCGCTAGCCATCTGGGTTTGCCCGGGGGCATTCTTGTTCTTTTAAATTTACGCCATCAAGGGGCTCGTTTAATGTATTCATCGGAGGGATCTTCTAAGATAATGTATTGAGGTTTAATTAATTAATTATTTCTTATTGGGTAAGAGTTGCTTAATTGGATAATAAGGTCGGTGGTCTTATGGCCAAAAGCTTAGTCAAGTTATGGTCAATATTGCTTGGCTGATCAAGGCATATCATTTTGACAATTACTCGTACCTATACTGTGTCATCTGTAAATGCCACTCATCCACTTTTACATAGTTCCTATCTTTAAAATTGATGAGACAAAAGATTCTATTTTATGTCTTGTCCCTTAGTTATTCGCTATGAGACATTATATACTATAAAAAGAGAGGATATAAGAAGAGGAAAAACAATAAATAAAGCACCACTGCCAACAAAAGGTAATACCAGATTGAAGAAATCGTGATGTATCCATATCTTGTACCTATGCCTATTTTAATTTTAATGATGTTAGTCCAAGTTCAATGCCTAATGATTAACCGAGATATATTTATTGATATCTGGTGAACTCAATTACAATCAATTTAAAAAATTATGGTTTTGATTTCACTATAATGTTACTAGAACCAATGCTCTCATCAGATGCATGGAACTCATTTCTATAGTAGTTGGTGATAATGATTGGTCGAGATGTATGTAATTGTTTTTGTAGTTTACTGCTTTAAAATTTTAATTCAAGTGACTTTCTAAATGTTATATGCTTATATCTAGAGGTAAATAAGTTAAATAGGTGAGATTATAGAATTAAAACTCATTTGAGTCGAACTCATCCTTTCAAGTGCATTGAGTGTTGGTATGACAAGATATTGTAATTGTACTATTATGGATACAGATTGAAAATCTAGTACGAGATAATATTTTAAACCTCAGTGAAAAAAAAAGACCAAATCACCCTATGATGTATTTAGACTTTCATCATGTGGCTCAATTAAAGACCCTTTGTTTTTAGGTGAATTGGAGGGGCAAGGAGCCCTTGGGTGTTGATTTTATATGGGTCACTTTAAAATGATATAGTTTTCAACTTGAGCTTTATTTTTTTTGTTTTGTAAAATTTTGTGTTTTATTTAAATAGTTTTCTTATACACAAGGCAGAATTTAATATCTATAGCTTTATTGTAGCCTTCTGTTGAAGTAAATGAAAACAAATTGTCTTCCATTTGAATTAGTGGCCTAAGTCCATCAAGAATCAATAAATGGTCGAGGTTGCATCTTCCCTAATATTGCAATATAATTTTTCAAACCAGGATTGACATTTTGTCACACTTAAAAATGATTGTTTTAAAATTTACAATTTATTATGCATTGACTCATAACAATTTTAAATGGTCGAGTTTGCATCTTCCCTAATATTGAATATAATTTTTCAAACTAGGATTGACATTTTGTCACACTTAAAAATGATTGTTTTAAAATTTACAATTTATTATGCATTGACTCATGAAAAACCTAGCTTATTGTGGTAGGCTTGAACGAGATTTAGTAAGTGTGATAATGACACATTGTGCTTCTTAGTAGGGATCATGTTATATCTCTAAAATAGTCTTCTATTTCAATTATCTAGTTAAGAAATGCTTTTGAGTTTAATCACCTATTAAAGTTAGCGGCACTTACCCTAACATATCTGGGCTTATAGTATTCTAGGAAATTATATAATTCTTCTCTAACACGCTGAATAATGTGATCGTGAGCCTGTGCATGTTATTCATAGAATTATGTGGATAAATAATAGTATTCATTAAAATTAGTCTACTGGCATAATATTGTTCCCATGAATCTAGGCTCATCCTTCATACAAGTGTATAGTTGGTTTTATGATCCTCACTCATAATAATTTGTATTGGTTTCATTTTCCTCGCTCTTAAATGTTAAGCTTTATCTCTCATACATTCACTAGCAATGGTGGCACTCTCTTATTATATTGGGATAAGAATATCAGCAAGGAATGATACTATAGGGCAATAAATTAAGAGTGATAGTCAATTTATTTTCAACCCGATGAGTTTAGGTCACAGACTAAAATATAATGGATGATGGCCAAACTGGACAAAGGTAAAGTGATTATGCAGCCGGTATTTTCTTGATGAATAATATATGATGCTATCCATGGGAATTAAATGGAGTAAATTTTGGATCGATCTATGATCTTGGACAAGATCCCAATTAAGGATGGAGGTTTGCCATCTCATCGATTTGGCTGGGATGATTCACATGGCGTGTAGTAGATGACTACATGATGTGTGTAGGGGTCTAAGTTTCTGATTGAGGGCAAGGTGCTGGAATAGGAGCTGAGTATTGACATCAATCTGTAGTTGCAGGAGCCCTTTAGTTTCATTGGCTGCAGTCATAGTCACAAGGGGGAGCTTGATCTGAATCTAATGCTTGTGAGTGCAACCACCAACAAAGAACAGTGAAGGTTCCTGGGCCAGGTTATCCTGGCAGGGAAGGGCTTTGGAGGAAGAAGGTGACTAAGTGGTGATGATCTGGTGGTGGCCACAACTGTCCGGTAGAGATGTTGGTTCACTGGCGTTGCACAGATTAGTGGAAAAAATAGGCATCGGCTTTTGGGGAGCTACAGATGCTGCAAAAGTGGAGATGGTGGACTTGCAGGAACTACCAATTGCATCTTTTCTTCCAGTGAAAAAGGAAAATTCCCTTGAGGGAAGGGTAAAGAGGAAACCATCACACCTTTCATGAGGTAAGAGTTGGGAAGGCTTTGTTTATACTAGAACTTGAATGAATTTGGTTCAGTTGGTTGTGAGTCAGATTTGTGGAAGGGAAAAGGCAAGAGGAGGATTGCAATGGAGGATAGGTGTAAATTTGTTCTGGAGTGTCGTGTGTAGTTGGAAGACTCCTTCGAGGAGGGATAGGCTTGAGGGGGGGCCCAATGTGGTCCTTCGTTTGAGGGGGGGATTGTTGGGAGTATGGGGAATACAATCAAAGTCCCACATTGGTAAGACATGGAAAAGATCATGTGCTTATAAGAAAAAAGATATCTCCATTGGCATGAGGCCTTTTGGGTAAAGCCCAAAAATAAAACCATGAGGGTCTAGGCCCAAAGTGGACAATATCATGTCATTGTGGAGATATGTGGATATTATAAGTACTAACAGAAAGTCCCTTCTAGGGTTGGCAGTTCGAGTCCTTAGGTGTCCGATGCTTGGTGGCCAAAGCGGGAGTGCAGAAGTGGATGAGGTTAAGGGAAAATAGGGTCTCGAGTCTGTTCTTTGGTGACAGGTTTTGCAAGAGGTTGTGAGAGTTGCTGATTGATACAAAAGGAGCAAAGGAGAGCTGGACTGAAAAGATGAGTAAAGGGAGAATGAGAAGATGGGAGTTGCAGATTGATGCAAAAGGAGAAGGATGCATTTTGATGGGGAAGATGTTGGCAGCAGGTTTCGTAGGTACTAGAGCAGCAGGAAGTGGAATGACATGAAGTTGGAACAGCGAAGAGAGAACTAGAGCAGCAGGAAGTGGAATGACATGAAGTTGGAACAGAGAAGAGAGAACTAGAGCAGCAGGAAGTGGAATGACATGGAGTTGGAACAGAGAAGAGAGAACTAGAGCAGCAGGAAGTGGAATGACATGGAGTTGGAACAGAGAAGAGAGAACGTCGAAGGTATCAAACACCAAATCATGAACTGAATTAGGAATTTGGCCCTAAAGCTATTTGATGCAGGATGGGGCCGCCTTGATCCAAAATTGATGTAACATAAAGGATCCAGAGTCTTGAACAAAACAAAGATTCTCGCACTAGAGAACAAATTAACGAAGAAGAAATTTTATTATGCAAAAGATGATTAACATTGGGGTTGGGTGTCTCTTTTACAGATTCTAAAAAGGACAGTCCGGTGCATGAAACTCTTGTCAATGTTAATTATCTGTTGTGTGTAGTCTTATTTTGTTTTGTAAGAGGTTATTTCCAAAACTCAAATAGGTGACCTCTAGGTCACATAGCAACAATTTTATTGTTGTGTCAAGGCTCTTTTTTTTATAGATTCCAAACCAAATAAAATTTTAAATAAACCAAAATTGTTCTAGGAAAGAAATAATTGTCTACCTAAACTGATGATCAAACTGGGAATTAAATCTTGTATCATCTGAACAAGATAATTAATAGTCAACTAATTTTCCTTCAATAATAGCATCTACCAAAATAAATTTTGCAAATTTAAAATTTATGTAAATAAATTCCTGATTTGCATTGTTAACAACGCATACTCTTTGGATCATCTAGAAACCAGCCATGTAAAGAGCAGTTCGCTTCAAAAATTCAACGACTACATGCCCATCTTTACTTTTTCTGCGGTATCCATTTCCTTGAATGGGAAAGAATTCACATAGAATTGTACCTCATTTTTGTTGAGAAACTGAATCATTTTGTTTATTCAGTCCTGAAAGAATAGTTTGTCTTGTGCTTAAAAGTTCTAGATGCACCTGACCAGTTCTGGTAACAATATCTGTATATAAGACAGATGTTAGTCTGCAGTTTTTATTTGCATTCTTTTTTGCTCACGGTATCATGGTTTTCATGGATCTGTTTACACTACTCACTCACTTTTGACAATCATTACACCAGGTTTTATGCTGCAGAAGTTCTCCTTGCTTTGGAATACCTGCACATGTTAGGCGTTATTTATCGGGATCTCAAACCAGAAAACATCCTGGTCCGTGAAGATGGTCATATCATGCTCTCTGATTTTGACTTGTCCCTCAGGTGTTCCGTGAGTCCCACTCTGCTCAGATCCTTGGATTCAGAAGAGTCCGCAAAGAAGCTCATTGGTCCCTGTGTGGAAAATAGCTGCATTGACCCTCTTTGTCTTCGGCCATACTGTGTTCAAGTTTCTTGTTTCACACCCCGATTGATGACCTCCACCGCAGCAAATACAGGAAAACAAAAATCTGACATGGGTGGCCTGGCAAGACTGCTTCCACAAGTTGTGGTGGAGCCCACCGATGCTCGTTCCAATTCCTTCGTTGGAACCCATGAATACCTAGCTCCTGAGATCATTAGAGGAGATGGACATGGGAGTGCTGTGGACTGGTGGACTTTTGGGATTTTACTATACGAGTTACTTTTTGCTAGAACACCCTTCAAAGGGGTTGGAAATGATGAAACATTAACCAACGTCGTGACGCAGAGCTTAAGTTTCCCTGAGGACCCATGTGTTAGCTTTCATGCTAAAGATTTGATTAGGGCTCTCCTAGCTAAGGAGCCAGAATATAGGCTGGGATCAGTCACAGGAGCTGCGGAGATTAAGCAACACCCTTTCTTTGCTGGGATAAATTGGGCATTAATACGTTCTTCTCCACCACCGGAATCGCATAGTGATGATTTTGGGACCCCCGTGCTTATTCGCAAGAAAAAAGAAGGCAAGTGTCTCGATTTCAGGTCGAACAGACATGACGTAGAGTTTGAGTTGTTTTAGTAAAAGATGTCCTTTCAATGGAAGAGTTCTGTACCCTTCCAGTTCCTGTCTGTTTCTATAAAATGTAGGCCTAAGTTCTTATTCCTTGTTAATAATTTGTATGCGTTGATGAAAATGAGCTCCGTCAGTTTTCTTCTGTCCCCTACTCTTCTTGCACATACACGATTGATAGCAATTTAGTCAAGAAAGAGTTCGCCTATGGGTACAAAAAGGGGATGTGTCTCCCATCCTTCAATGACTTGCTATGTAGGCAGTAGGCTCCATGGGGGGCATTAGTATCATTTTTCTTCGTATCTGTAAGTGAATAATGTTGCATTGTGTTGGTAAAAGTAGAGCACTCATATATTGCCCTCCATAGAATGTCTGTACCATGTCATTGTTGACTTTGTTTTCCAATCCTATTGATTTGGATGGATGCTCTGACCCACAAAACTGGGACTCCACTTGTAGCCTTTTTCTCTTCAAATTACCTTGCGTCAGTGCACTTGTGCATGCAAGTACGATTGTGAAAATAAGACTTTTGATGGTGAAAGAATATCTTGTGCTAAATTTTGAAGAGCTCTCTTGGTAAATAAATAAAATAACCTGTACTCGTGTAAAAACTAAAGGGACATTTTATTCTATCAAAATCATTCAATGAGTGTCCCTTCCATTGATATTTTATTAGAACTATGAGTTTTTCCCCCTCTTTTATCTATAATGCAAATGTTGGAATTTGTCAATTTAGTGGTCTTTATCAATTTGTCTTCGGATCATTATAAGAGAAATAAATTTTGATTGATTTTGACCCTTAGACTAATAATCAGCGCATGGAGGTATGTCATTCTTGTATTTGTAAGAGATTGATCTATTATTTTATAATGCAATGTCTGTATGCGTTAGCCACTAGACTCTTTTCGTGAGGCTCTTCTCCTATTTACCTATTTATATAGATGGATAGATATACAATTTTGATAAGACTATTCAATTCTTAAATCTTACTCTCAAGTTTAACACAAAATTGTCTAGACTTTCATATTAACATTCAATGTGTTCTATACTAATTTGTTCAAAAAGGACAATAAAGGATATTGTGAAAGTTATATTAAAAAAATCAAACAATTAATTTTTGTTAAACTATATTATTTGTTTTTAAAATTTGTTCTTAAATACAACTAAAGCTTCCTTAGATCTTCATATTACCATCCTCTCGTCATGTTTTATATAAGTCTATCGTCCAAAAGAATATGGTCATCATAAAAATTGTATTATTCTTAAAAAACCCCAAATTATATTTACTAAATGGATAGAATTAACTATTTAGTTTTAGTGTTTTGAAACGGTTTAGTTTATTTCTTCACTCAAATTGTGAGATTTCACCATAATAGGGGCACCCTCTCAATTGAAAAAAAAAAAAAAAAAGACCCTTTCATACAATAATTAAGTTTTATCTTATTAAGTAGAGTCAATTATATAGATCCTTTTATATTATTGGATTATATCTCCTACTATATTATCATTTATAGTTAAATAAATTTTATCTTATTTTATCATTGCTAATCAAATCTATTTTGATATTTCTCTTCCTCGTTTAATATGTATATTTATTATAGTTTCAGATTATCTAACTGGAATATTTATTAGTCGTTTAAATACATATCTGTAATATTTTAAATGTCTCTCGAAATTTTTTCTCAACAAATACAATATTGACTTTCTCTCTAATACTTTTATTATTTATTTTATCCATCTTTGTATGTCCACATATTTATCTTATCTTTTTCATCCCTGTAACTTTTATCTTTTACTCATGTGCTCAAATTATAATCTAATATTCAACTCTATATAATATAACAGATCTAATCATCATTTTATATAACTTTTTTTTTTTTAATTTTAAAGATATTTTACAATCACAAAGAATATCTGAAACTCTTCTTCATTTCAATAATAAAATGATATATTCCTTTTGAACCTTCTCTTTTAGCCTTTTTCTTGTGAAGTAAAATTTTTATAGATGAAAATGATCTACTAAACTTCCTGCAAAATAATCACTTGAATCCAATGTTAATAATAAGTGTGTGAGGTAAGAATAAAATGTGCAACGGCAAAAAGAAGGATTTAAGGTGGTTTGTAAAGCTCTTCTACTCCTTGACCCTTGTCTCATCAGCGTGACCACCACAAAAGCAAAATACTATGAAACTCCATAGGAATAGGGTAGTGGAGCAAACCCTAATATGTCTACTCCTTACAATAATAATAATAAGATTTTTTAAATTGATATCAAATATCTAGATAATTCAGTCTTGTGAAAATTTTTCATTGATCCCAGAGTAAATTGAAAAGTGCTCACAATGGATGGTCCAATAATAAAAGAAAAATTCTTCTAAGCTTTCGGAGCTTTTTTGGATAACTTGTGAGAAGAATAGTTAAGAAATTCCTTGCATTGTTGCCATCCAAACAAGTTCAAAGAGGCTTATATAACTAGCTCTAAAGTTCACCTAAAAAAACTGAGTGTGATTCCTTTAGTTGATTGATTCTTTAAAATTCAAATGTTAGAGCCAATAGTATTGTACATAGTCAACTTAGAGGGGTCAACTAGATGACATCTAATTGATTGATAAAATTTTCAAGTCTATTAGAAAGATTATTAAAAGAAGATCCTTCTACTGAAATGAGAGTAGGACCAAGAAAACTCACTCTTGGTTTTATCAAACTAGCTTGTAATCTCTTGGAATGTGTCTTAGAAGCTAGCCAAATTGATGATTTTGATATACTATCCTAAAGTTACTTTAGCCAATTCACTTAGGTGGTCTTCCGATCCCTTGTTTTCCCTAACATTCAAAGTTATTTTAGTTAAAGAAAGTAAGTGGGTTAGCAACCTCGGCGAGAGAGTTGTGTAGGGTAGTAATTAGAGAGAGTAGGGAACAATGTTATTAATTGATCAACATGAATATGCAAGAGTTGGCAATGGAATTAAGTAAGATTACATATCCATAAGTAGATTGGTCCCTCCTAGGGGTGTAAATGAACCGAATCGAATCGAATTTTTAAAAAAAATTTAATATTCGAGTTCAATTCGAAGTTCGAATTGAGATATTCGAATTCGATTCGAAATTCGAAAATTTAATAATTTTGGGCTCGAATTCGATTCGAATCAAAGCTCGAGTTCGGATTTGATTCGAAATTTTCGAATATTAATTCGAACGGTTTGATTACTATTCGAAATTGAGGCTCGATTTAATATTCGAATGAGGCTCGGTTTGATATTCGAAAATTAATACTCGATTTAATATTCGATTTTTTTTTAAAAAAAAAAAGTTCGCAAACAGTTCGAACAGTATTATTTCGGCTCGAGTTCGATTCGAAAAATATTTGTACATATTCGAGTTCGGCTCGAATTCGATAATTTCAAATTCGAATCGAATATTATTCGAACCGGCTCGAAAAGCTCGCGAACCGACTCGATTCGTTTACACCCCTAGTCCCTCCTCCTCCTTACATTTCATATATGTTTTAGGATTCACATCTCCTCTTTCTCCATCTTCAACTAATTGATCAAATTGACAATTAATACAAGGACACTCACTTCTTTTAAATTAGACTATAAAAAAAAAATATCTCTGTTGAAATTATTGGAAGAACAATCAAAGTTCCACATTAAAAAGATAGAAAAGATCATGAATTTATAGGATGAAAATATATCTCTATTAGTATGAGATCTTTTGAATATATCATAAAACCAAAACCATGAGGACTTAGGTCCAAAATAGACAATATCATACTATTGTGAAAATATATAAATCTTATTTACACAAACAGTTGATATCAGAGTTAATGGTTCATGTCGAGTCATAAGCCTCAAACAAAGAAAGTGGAAGCTTCCATATCCAGATCAAGAGAACCATATACTAGACAAGAAGTCCAGCTGGGTTAGGAGAATCGGACAATTGGTAGGAAGTTCAGTTGGATTAGAAGAACCAGACAATTGATAAGAAGTCCAACTTGATCAAGAGGATCGGACAGTTAACAAAAAAATCTGATAGATTGAGGATCGGACATCAAACAAAGAAAATTCTTCGAGGACGAATAAATTTGAGGGGAAGGACCAATGTGGTCCTTCGTTTGAGAGGGGAGAGGGGATTGTTAGAAAAATAATCAAAATTCCACATTGAAAAGACATAGAAAGATCATGAATTTATAAGATGAAAAGATATCACAATTGATATGAAACCTTTTGGGTATAATCCAAAATCAAATATATGAGAGCTTAGATCTAAAGTGAACATTATCATATCATTATGGAGATATATGAATTTTATTTACACCAATAATTTCATCATGAACATTAGAAAGACAACTAGAAATACTAATAAACTAAGTCATCCATTTAGTGCAAGAGCCGACTAAATATGGAATCTATACATCATCAAGTTCCACTTTGACATAAACACTATGATTAGTGAAAGATGAACGATCTATTATATTTATGGTCATTTGTTTACTTAAACCCCAAGAAACAAAAATGGAAAACTAATATAAGGCCCCAGTGAAGACGAAAAGCTCGATGACATTGAAAGAGTAGTACACTAGTTGAGTCTGGAGGTAATGAAAATAATCTATTGCTTCCTTTAGCTACTTAAAAAATAATAGTCCACTGTACTAAGTTTTTGCTATGTAAAATTTTAAAGAAGGATTCATTATATGTAGTCTTATCTTATTTTTTACAAGAGATTGTGATATTACTGTGACCTCTTCTCTATGAATCAGATAGAAGGACTCGCATGTAAAGCATTACCCGAACCAAATGATCGATTCGGCGGAGAAAAAAGGGAGGAACAGTTCGGACGCAAGCGACTGAAACAGTTGGCACGGGAGAGCTAGTGGAGGTAATCGATACGGCAAAACGGAAGCGGGGGGGGGGGGGGGCGCTTCGCTAGGAAATAAGCAAGAATCGGTTCGGGTAGATAGACCTAGAAGTAGATGGGACGGATAAGAATCGACTCGGCCTAGTCAATCCGGAGGTAGTTTGGTATGGGAAGAAGGGGAGTTGGTTCGGGCTGGTGAGAAGCCCAAGGGCTATGCCATTCGTGAGCTATAGACCTAAGTTAGTTTCACCCAAAAGTAGATGGTTGAGAGGGACAGACTAACCTAGTTTCCCGAAATATAGATGAAGAGGTGTTATGTAACAGAAGAGGGGGTCTCCACACAATATTCCGAGGAGCCTTCACTCCTCATATCTGTAACAGAATTATTCTCCAGGTGAACGTGGTGGCCACGTATACGATGGGAACAACTCGCAAAGTAACACTGGATCAGAGGAGGAGGATAAAAGGGAGGAAGAGGACAGAAGAAGAGGAATCCGCATGATTCCAACCAGGGAGAAGCGAAGACGCATTGGGAGAAGGGGAGCTACCACTTCATCGGAGAAAGAGAGCAGTGATCTTCGCCTTTCGTGTACTCTTTCTTGTATTGTGATCTGATTGTAAGAGGTTTTCTCCTCTTTCTTCGGAAGTTTTCTTTCCGCAAAGGAGGACATTCATAGTGAAGCGTGCTTTGGCACTGCATCCGGTGAGAGTGCTCACCTCCGTGGAGTAGGAATCCCGATTCCGAACCACGTTACATCTTGTGTCTTAGTTTTGTTGTCTGCGTTGGTTTTGCGTTTCTCTGCTTTACTCTTGCATCCTTGCTGTTGCGGCCTGTGAGAACCCTCCCAAAGTTCCCTTCGTGCTTCACCGCATCGAAAGAAGGTGAACAAATCTTCCTCGCCGCATCAGACTGTTTCCAAGATTCGAATCTGTGACCTCTTGGTCACAAAGAAACAATCTTATCGTTGCGCCAAGACTCACCTTCTTCCTTTAGTTACTCTATGATACAAAAGGTTAAAATCCGTCTACTGGTCCGCTCTCGGACCATCATAAGAGAAATAGATCACGATAAATCTTTGACCATTGAGATTAGTAACTAACTATATGTGCTAGTCACTAGACCCTTCCGATGGGACTTCCTTTAGCTACTCTAATATCTACAAAAATTCGCATTTGAAAATCAATCAATCGCTTCCGCCAGTTTAATTATGGAGCTGTGTCAAGATCTTGTGAGGTAGCTGATGGGTTTGCAGCTTCCCTTGGCCTCTACGGTTTTGTTCTCAAGCAACAGAGACTCACCTTCATTCCCCCCTTAGATTCTACTCCACTCAAGTCTTTCATTCCCTTCCACAAGACACTTAATTTGACACACCATTCATTCCCTTCGCTGTGAGGCATTGCTTCTCGATCAAGACAATCCAGTGGATTCCCCTCAGCAATAGTCTGTCAGTTTCCAGAGAGCATTATATTTAACCACTACTGAAATTGATTAATCTGTACCAAAGCTTTGTCAAAGATCTAACTGAATCTAAATGCTTATCATCTTGCCTCTAAAGCTAAAGTAAATATCAGCAGTAGCATAAGGAAGAACAGTGTTATATAAAGAGGAGCAGAAGGTGGGAGGCAAGGTCTATTGAGTGAGCCATGCAAACTCCAACTTATCAACAGCAGCAGCAGCAGCAGCAGAGTCTATGGATCAGAAGTGCTACGACATCGGACCAGAGAGATGGCACATCGGACGAAGAGAGGGAAGATGAGGACGAGGCCTTTTCATCCAGATCAACTCTCTCCACTTTCCGAGCGAAGGAAGAGCAGATCGAGAGGAAGAAGATGGAGATCAAAGAGAGGGTGTTTGCGAAATTGGGCAGAGTCGAGGAGGAGAGCAAAAGGCTGGCTGTGATCAGAAAAGTAATTAATTTGTGGATCATGATTTCATCGAAAACCATGCATGACCATTCATTTCTCTAGCTTCTTCTTCATCGTCAGGAACTCGAAGCCATGCTCGATCCGACAAGGAAGCAAGTGTCAGCTCTGCGCAAGAAGATCGACATAGTTAACCGCGAGCTGAAGCTTCTGAGCCAGAATTGCCTCGAAAAGGCATGTATTCCTTCAATTCTTATTTGTTTCTTTCCGTCGTCGGAGCCATTTTTTCATATATTACCTCGTGGATTAAGGAGAAAGAATACGTGCAAGCTCGCGAAGCATTCGGCGACAAGAACGGGGAGAAGACACAGCTAGTCAACAAACTAATGGAGGTGAACAATTCGATCGATAACTTATATATCGCAACTTTAACATTTTCTTATTCTTTCCGACATGGAGCTGCCTGAGCTCTGATCGAATCTTTTGATGGCAAAGTAGTTGGTCAGCGAGAGTGAAAGACTGAGGATGAAGAAGCTAGAGGAGTTGAGCAAGACAATCGATTCTATTCGATAAATCTATGACGATTATATCATATTGTATCGTTTATGGATTTGAAGTGAGTTTTCTTTTTTCTGTTTTCCGTTTGATTGGATTGTGTGATGGGTTTGCATCGAAAGAAGATTATAAGAAGAGTAGTTGGGCTGTTTTAGTTTGTATCATATCAACCTGATCGTTTACTGAACTCTAGTTGTCAGACCTCTGGGTTCATCCAAAGAATCATATCAAAAATTTAAACATCTTGATTTTGTTTGTACGAGTTTGATATCTTGAGCATCGTCCGTTGTGTGATTCGTGCGCGATGATTTTTCTATCATCCGATCAATAGCAATTGCACAGTGAATGAAAAATGCACTATGTTTCTTCCGTCGCGATTTCACTTGTCCATGACTCAAATTGACCGTCGGCCGATCGGATTTCGATTGCAAATTGGCCAGACACGGTGTCGACCGGATCGTGCGCCACTGGCGGCCGTTTCCGACCGAACCATCGCCAGATTTCGACCGGATCGTATCTAGAATCCGACCTCTGACCGACGAGTTCGAGTGAACGTCGAGCGTGATTACTGTACATTTCTCATTCGTCTCACATGAGCGCACAATAATAAACGCTCAAGATATTAAAATTCTCGCCCATGTGATTGGTTAACATTGATCGTGCCATATGAGCACCCCTCCTAGGCGCGCATGCAAGGAGAGACGTCCAACATATCGATTCTTATATATAGTTCGTGATCTAGAGAAAAAGTGTGTTTACTTCTGTGACTGATTGAATTCGACTTCGATCACGTATCGAATCTTATCGCATCGGTGCTTCAGTGGGTCAATTGTAGATTGCCAAATGACCTTGACTCCGATGGGCGATTATATGGGTTTGCAATCTAGTCAAGTCGATGAATGCTCGGGTCAGCAACTGTTTGATGAACTTTCCAAAAGAGGAAAACTCACGTTGAGTTGTCATGGACGATTCCTACTTCTTTCTTTATGGGAACAAAGAAAAGTTACGAAGTAATTAAGGAATGGACTTTCGAGTGCAATTGATTCGGAGTATTTGTTGATTATTTTAATTATTTATTCAAATTTATCAATAAAGATCTTATTTAATTCGTAATTGAAATGATTATCATCCAGTTATAATAATACTTGAAGCCTCAGTAAAAGAGAGCAAAAATCTTCAAAAAGTGAGATTTTCTTTGATTCCGGAGTTAACGATTTTTCCCCCCAAAATTTTCCTCTTATTTTTACTCTTTGGAACAAAAATATCCTTAATAATTTATTAAATGATATTCCTCGTATATAAATTATTAATATAATCAAAATCTCAATCGATCGTTCGCGGTCATCATTGCGGCCCACCGTTGGCCACCCTCCTCCACCATCGCCGCCCATTGCCATCGATTGATGGTCATCGCCGCGGTCGATTGTCGATAGTCACTGTCGACGTCGTCAGTCTCTAACCACCATCGTCGATCGTCGATTGCCACCATCAATCGTCGACGTCGTCGGTCACCAACTACTAGTGGTTGTCGGTCGCTGCTGCTGCCATCGATTGTTGCCACTGCTGTCGTAGTTGTTGATGGTCACCAACTGTCATCTCATCGGACAATAACAACTACTATCTTAATCGACACGATCATAAACAAATATATTTCAGAGTAAACAGAGCTTTATAATTGAACTAAAGGCATAAGTTATATTCCATTCTTCATAATCTGTTACATAATTATTTGATAATTATATAATCAAGATTATATATGATTATTTGACCCAGATGCATCCTTAACGAAATTCCTCAATAATTAAGTCAGACTTCGACAGTGAAAATAAAGAAATTAGAAAATAGAATGGATCAATCCCCTTTTACTCGATCTTTTCTTATCTTTTAATATAAATTTGAGAGCGAATGAACGATCACTCACGATCATTTAATCACATAACTTTCATAATCAAGCAGCAAAATATTGTAGTCGCCTGTTTTGCTATTAATGTGCATAACAATTTGATACCATATAAAATTGACTCATTATTGGAAAACATTATATTTATGACTGCTTCTCATTTATGGAGTCCAGCTAGTATTCTAAGGCATTATATCTCGGCCCAGCCGAAGGGAAAAGTCAGCTTATCTCGGCCTAGTCGAATGGAAAAAACATCTTATCTCGACACAGCCGAATGAAGAAGCCATCATTGTTAGTGAAAGCCCTAGAGTTAATCATGTGATGATTGTTGTATGAACTTTATTGTATCATATTCCTATTTATAAAGGCATGATTATTATATTTACTTGTATTGGTGCCAAATAACTAAGTATAATAACGTCCTTGAGTAGTAGGTTCTTATCTATATTAATCGATTGGTTGAATCGAGAATGAGATGATATAGAGAACACTATTCTTAATCATTCCTAGTTAAGTATTAACATTCAGGGACAATGTTAATGCGTAGAGACTAGAATGTAGGTCAACACGATGACTTGATCTCACAAGTCATGGATATGAGATATCAAGTTGACACATGGGTATGTATTGGAGAATATATACCGAATGATCCGCCATGAGAAAGTATCATGGATCGTTATATGAGTGTCATATACTTTCTCATGTGACTATTAATATGACTATTAGTCCTTATACCTGAAGTCACCATGATTCCCTACATAAGGAGTTGCATACTTTGGCTTCGTCAAACGTCACCCGTAAATAGGTGGACTATAAAGGCGATTACTGGGTATGTAACAAATTATGCGGAGGGATATGAGTGATGTAGATGAGATCTATCCCTCATATATGACGGGAGTGACATCGTTATTCTTGATAGAGTGAGACCACGAAGTGCATGACCATGCCCAAATGAGTCAATATGAGATATTGAGTTCATTTGATTAGAGTGAGTTTACTTGGAGTTCAAGATATAGATTGTACCGAGGATGACACGGTCTATGCCTCGATTGGTCAATCTAGATGTCAAGGATAGAGGGACATTGTCACATATTGTGAGAGTTACAATTAGTAGTCACAAAGGTGATGTTGGAGCTTAACATTCTTGTAACTTGGGTAGCAATGATGTGTTGCTAGATACCGCTCATTGCTTATGTTCCTAAATCGGTTTAGGGACATTGCCAACGTTACAAGAACCTATAGGGTCACACACAAAGGGCAATTAGATGGAGATTAGGTTCATATGATGAACCATGAGGATTAGGTTCATGGGATGAATCAAATTGGATTAAGAGTAATCCAAATTAGACTAATTGAGTTAGACTCAAGTTGATTCAAGTGTTGAATGCATCTAATTTAGATTTGATTCATTGAGTCAATTTAAATTAATAAATAGAGATTCATTAAATCAAATTGACTTGAATCAAGTGGTTAGATTTGATCAACCATGGGAGATAAGAGATCAAGTTTGACTTGACTTGAGAGGGAAGATGAATGATCAATTTTGATTTGACCAATTGTCATATCATGGTGATATGACATGTGGGCCGGCCAATGATGGTGTTCCACATCATCATGGACTTATCATGGGGTGCCACCTCATGAGGGAGACCATTGGCTCTTGGAGTTACATGCATGCATGTAACTCCCAAATAAGTGGTCGGCCACTTTAGGAGGCTTGATGGTGGTAATTCATTTTGTGTGGTAACTCCAACTTCATCTTCTTCCTTGCTCCACTCAAGTTCTCTCCCAATCCTCCATTTTGCCGAGACCTTCAAGGAGTGCTAGCATACTCAAGATTGTCTTTTCTCCACCTATTTCTTGTGTGGATACCAATAGAGGAGTGTGCACTTGACACTCTCGAGTTTCGGCAATCCTTTTGGACGAGCGGAATAAGCGAAGGACTTCGCTTCAAGGGTAATTTCTTATCATGTAGATCTAGAGTAGATCTAAAGGTATTAAACACATACATGTTAATTTTATTTGTTATACTTCGCACGGATCCATGGTCGGACTTCCGGGGTTTCTGCAACACAAAAAATGATTTTTGTGGCTCGGAAAGTCCAACAATGGTATCAGAGTCACGTGCGAAACATGTATGTGTTTCATATTTGTAGTTTTTGTATTAGATATAAAAATTACATATTTTTAAGTTTCTGTAAATTTCCTATTTTTATAGAATTTTTGGGTATTTTTCTCAAAGAGTCGAAGCAACAAGTGTTGGGACACTTGTAGGTTTCAACCGCCGAGAAAAACTCTCCGAAACGGCGATTTCTCGCTTTAGGTTTTTGGGACAGCGACTTAAGTCGTTGTAAGATCTAGTAGGGACACTCGCAAAGTTTATTTTTGCGAGTAGGGGCGCTGCCCCTATTCCCGAAAGGGGCCTTGTCCCGCGATCGCGCCCGGAAACCGCTTAGTGAGACCGTTATAGAGAGGTGACTCATAAAATTGAAAAAAAAAATAGGAAAGATTATAGAAATTTTCTGTAAAATACATAATTTAGTATTATGTATAATTATGTGATGGTCATGGCCCAAGAACTCCAATATGATTGGATGTTAATGTGTTGTAATTCATAATACGGCCTGCGTGCCATTTTTGTAATTGTGCTTGTTGTATAGGGTATGCGACCTGCGCGTCGTGCCTCTTCTTTTAATATTCTAGTTGTAAATAGTTTTAGACTCGAATGTAACTCGAGTTTCATGTTTGTAATGTACAAAATGGAGCGGTGGAAGGTCCACTTCTAGACGGAGTTACGAGAAGGGTGCCGACGACACATGGTGGTCAAAGGAGGCGCTTGGAGAAGACGCTAACCCTAGGTTGACCGTCCGATTTCTCATTGGCTTGAGAAGATCGTAGTAGGGTCATGACCTAATCACAATTAATTTATATATATGTATATATGTTGATATATATATATATTTGTTATGCTTGTATGTATGTGATGCATGCTAGTAGAATAATGCTTGTATGTATATGATACATGCTAGGATATTTTTCTTGTACGTATATGATGCATGCTAGAATAATGCTTGTATGTATGTGATGCATGCTAGTATAGGATAATAAAGGCCTCAATACGTATATGATACATATTACAATTAGATTAGATCTTAATCGAATCAACTCGAAAAATGTCTACCAAGTCCTTGATACCCATCACTACCTCGATCATTTGTAGTTGTTGAATCTGCCAAGCAGAGCAACGCATATTATCTTGGTAGGGTGCGGAGGGACAATCTTGGTCCCGCCTATCACGGCTTGGGTTAGAGTAAGTTCAATTAGATTGAGTAAAACTAGTTAACTCAATTGGATAGAGTAAAACTATAGGTATATTCCAACCGTTGGAAAGATAGGATAAGATCGCATTTACACTAAATCTTGGGCGATTTAGCCAAAGCTAACTCAAGGTCTTTTGTAAATGTGGGTCTTGATCCTATAAACAAGAGTTGCATAGAGATGTAATCGATAATGTGTTACCCACCGATTGTACTAAGTCTTGGGTGATTTAGCCAAAGCTAACTCAAGACTTAGTATGATGTAGATCTTGTCCCGCATGAATTATAGCTAGTTTGTATGAATTTAGAAATGTGGTTTGACCACATCCATAACTCGATTCTACAAAATTCCTATAATTCAGTGGGAGCATCATTTGATTAAAGACCTAATTAAATGATAAAAGGAATATGATATTAATTCTCTGCATTGTATGTTGTAGATTACTATGTCGACAAACACGAACACTCTCTCTCTGCGTTCTGTCCTTGAGAAGGACAAGCTCAATGAAGCAAATTTCCGGTGATGCAGAGAATCGAGAATCGTTCTCACCAAGAAAGGAAGCTGACGCCCCGAGCGGCCCATTCCGGAGGCACCTTCTTCCACTGTCTTGCGACCTGACAAAGATGCTTACAAGAAGCATGAAGATGATGCATTAGATGTGTCATGTCTAATGCTCGCGACCATGAACTCTGAGCTTCAGAAGAAACATGAGTTCATGAATGCTTATGATATGGTTGAACATCTTCGTCAACTATATCAAGGACAAGCAAGACACGAGAGATATGAAGTCTCTAAGGCATTGTTTGGTTCTAAAATGCAAGATGGGACTCCCGTAGGTCCATATGTACTCAAGATGATTGGGTACGTAGAAAACCTACAGAGATTGGGATTCCCCCTTGACCAAGAGCTAGCCACTGACTTGATCTTGCAGTCTTTGCCGCAAAACTACAATCAATTTGTCATGAATTACAACATGAATGAAATTGATAAGCCACTGCCTGAGATGCTCAGCATGTTGAGAACTGCTGAGCTCAACCTTAAGAAGGGAAAATCTGACTCCATTTTGATGGTGCAAAAGAAGAAAGGCAAGGGAAAGTCCCAAGCCAAGGGCAAAGGCAAGGAACTGAAACCCAAAGGAGGGGTGGCCAAGGAAGGGGCTTGCTTCCACTGCAAGGAAGCTGGACACTGGAAGCGTAACTGCAAGGCATACCTGGAAGATCTTAAGAAGAAGAGAAGTGAGACTTCTACTTTAGGTATAAATGTTATAGAAGTCAATCTATCTATTTCTTCATCATGGGTATTAGATACCGGATGTGCATCTCACATTTGTACCAATGTGCAGGCGCTGAGAAATAGCAGGGCATTGACAAAGGGCGAGGTGGACCTACGAGTAGGCAATAGAGCAAGAGTTGCTGCTATTGCTGTAGGAACTTATGATCTATCTCTGCCCTCTGGGCTTGTACTAGAATTAGATGAATATTGTTATGTGTCTGCTTTAACTAAGAACATAATTTCGATTTCTTGTTTGGATAAGAAAAGATTTACATTTATAATAAAGAATAAATATTGTTCAGTTTATTTAAATGATATGTTCTATTGTAGTGCATCTCTAATGAACGGACTCTACTTTCTAGACTTAGAGAGCCCTATCTATAACATAAGTACCAAAAGGTTCAAGTCAAATGAGTTGAACCAAACCTATCTCTGGCATTGTCGCTTAGGTCACATAAATGAGAGTCGCTTATCTCAGCTCCATAAGGATGGGCTGCTAGACTCATTTGATTTTGATCATATGAGACATGCGAGTCTTGCCTTTTAGGCAAGATGACCAAGACTCCCTTTAGTGGACACAACGAAAGAGCAACAGACTTGTTAGGACTAATACATAGTGATGTATGTGGCCCTTTCAATGTTGCTGCTAGAGGTGGTTACAGGTACTTCATTACATTTACTGATGACTTCAGTAGATATGGTTATGTGTATCTCATGACACATAAATCAGAATCCTTTGAAAAGTCCAAAGAATTCAAGAATGAAGTACAAAGCCAGCTTGACAAGAGTATTAAGATACTTCGATCAGATCGAGGTGGTGAATACCTTAGCCATGAGTTTCGTGACTATCTAGATGAGTGTGGGATTCTATCCCAACTCACTCCTCCTGGAACACCACAGTGGAATGGTGTATCCGAAAGGAGGAATCATACCCTATTAGATATGGTACGATCTATGATGAGTCACACAGATCTTCCTATATCCTTTTGGGGATATGCTCTAGACACAGTAACCTTCACCCTTAACCGTGTACCATCCAAGGTTGTGATAAAGACACCATATACGATATAGACAGAGAGAAATCCCAAGATATCTTTCATGAGGATTTGGGGTTGTGAGGCTTACGTTCGACGTCAAGTCTCAGACAAACTGGGACCCAAATCCAATAGGTGCTATTTTGTTGGATATCCGAAGGACACGAAGGGATATTACTTCTACATTCCCAGTCAACACAAAGTGTTTGTGGCAAAGACTGGGGTTTTTCTAGAAAGGGATTTTGTTTCTAGAAAAATTAGTGGGAGTACGTTCGATCTTGAAGAAATTCAAGATAAGGACCATAGCACTGAGGCCTTGATGGAGGTTGAACAAGAACCACAAAGTGTTGTGGGTGATGAGATTATTGCACAAAGAGTTGTGGAACAACCACCTGTTCAAGTAGACCTACCTCTTCGCAGGTCTGATAGGGTACGTCGTCAGCCTTGGAGATACTCATTTCTCTTGTCTGACCATGATGACGTATGCTCATTGAGAATGAGCCTACCTTCTATCAGGAAGCTGTGATGAGCCCAGATTCTGAGAAATGGCTAGAGGCCATGAGATCCGAGATGGAATCCATGTACACCAACCAAGTATGGACTTTGGTTGATCCACCTGAAGGGGTCAAACTCATTGGGTGTAAGTGGGTCTTTAGGAGAAAGACTGACATGGATGGACTTACGCATACCTATAAGGGCCGATTGGTGGCTAAAGGTTTCAAGCAAATTCATGGTATTGACTATGATGAAACCTTTTCTCTAGTGGCGATGTTTAAGTTCATTCGGATCATGCTTACTATTGCAGCATACCACGATTTTGAGATCTGACAGATGGATGTCAAAACCGCGTTTCTGAATGGAAACTTACTCGAGGATGTGTACATGACACAACCTGAGGGTTTTGTAGATCCACAGCATACTGGAAAAGTATGCAAGCTGCATAGGTCCATTTATGGGCTAAAGCAAGCTTCTCGGAGCTGGAATCTTCGATTCGATGATACGATCAAACAGTTTGGTTTCATCAAGAATGAAGATGAACCCTGTGTCTACAAGAGGGTTAATGGGAATACAGTTGTCTTCCTTATATTGTATGTGGATGACATACTACTCATTGAGAATGACATCCCTTCACTATAGTCTGTGAAGACTTGGCTGGGGACGTGTTTCTCAATGAAGGACTTAGGTAAAGCAGCCTGTATTCTAGACATCAAGATCTATAGAGATAGATCTAAGAGATTGCTTGGCCTAAGTCAGAGTACATACATTGACACGGTATTACTACGATTTGCCATACAGAATTCCAAGAAGAGACTTCTGCCGATATCACATGGTGTGAGTCTTTCGAAGACTCAAAGTCCCTCTTCTAGAGAGGAGAGAGACCGCATGGATAAGATCTCTTATGCATCTGCTATAGAATCTATCATGTACGCTATGCTATGTACTCGTCCTGATGTCTCGTATGCTTTGAGCATGACGAGTAGATACTAGTCAGATCTAGGTGAGCGTCATTGGATAGCAGTCAAGAATATTCTTAAGTACTTGAGAAGGACTAAAGAATATTTCTTGATATTTGGAGGCGATGAGGAGCTAGTTGTAAAGGGTTACAACGATGTCAACTTCCAAACTGACCAGGATGATTATAGATCGCAGTCAGAGTTCGTGTTTTTCTTGAATGGTGGCGCTGTGAGCTGGAAGAGTTCGAAGCATGACAAAGTTACTGATTCTACAATATAAGCCGAGTATATCGCTGAATCTGAGGCAGCAAAGGAGGCAGTTTGGATCCACAAGTTCATTACTGAGCTTGGGGTGGTTCCTAGCATAGTAGATCCCATAGAGCTTTATTGTGACAACAATGGAGCGATTGCACAGGCTAAGGAATCTCGCTCACACCAGCGGACCAAACACATACTACGGCGCTTCCATCTCATTCGAGAGATTATCGATAGAGGAGATGTGAAGATTTACAGAGTACCCACAGAGGCTAACATCGCAGATCCCTTGACCAAGGCTTTGGCACAGAAAAAATATGATGGTCACACTAGGTCATTGGGTATTAGATACTACGGTAATTGGCACTAGTGTTAGTGGGAGATTGTTAGTGAAAGCCCTAGAGTCAATCATGTGATGATTTTTGTATGTACTTTATTGTATCATATTCCTATTTATAAAGGCATGGTTATTATATTTACTTGTATTGGTGCCAAATAACTAAGTATAATAATGTTCTTGAGTAGTAGGTTCTTATCTATATCAATCGATTGGTTGAATCGAGAATGAGATGATATAGAGAACACTATTCTTAATCATTCCTAGTCAAGTATTAACATTCAGGGACAATGTTAATGCGTAGAGACTAGAATGTAGGTCAACACGATGACTTGATCTCACAAGTCATGGATATGAGATATCAAGTTGACACATGGGTATGCATTAGAGAATGTATATTGAATGACCCGCCATGAGAAAGTATTATGGATCGTTATATGAGTGTCATATACTTTCTCATGTGACTATTAGTCCTTAGACCTAAAGTCACCATGGTTCCCTACATAAGGAGTTGCATACTTTGGCTTCGTCAAATGTCACCCGTAAATGGGTGGACTATAAAGGCGATTACTGGGTATGTAACAAATTATGCGGAGGGATATGAGTGATGTAGATGGGATCTATCCCTCCTATATGACGGGAGTGACATCGTTATTCTTGATAGAGTGAGACCACGAAGTGCATGACCATGCCCAAATGAGTCAATATGAGATATTGAGTTCATTTGATTAGAGTGAGTCTACTTGGAGTTCAAGATATAGATTATATCGAGGATGACACGGTCTATGTCTCGATTGGTCAATCTAGATGTCAAGGATAGAGGGACATTGTCACATATTGTGAGAGTCACAAAGGTGATGTTGGAGCTCAACATTCTTTTAACTTGGGTAGCAATGATGTGTTGCTAGATACCGCTCATTGCTTATGTTTTTAAATCAGTTTAGGGACATTGCCAACGTTACAAGAACCTATAGGGTCACACACAAAGGGAAATTAGATGGAGATTAGGTTCATATGATGAACCAAATTGGTTTAAGAGTAATCCAAATTAGACTAATTGAGTTAGACTCAAGTTGATTCAAGTGTTGAATGAGTCTAATTTAGATTTGATTCATTGAGTCAATTTAAATTAATGAATAGAGATTCATTAAATCAAATTGACTTGAATCAAGTGGTTAGATTTGATTAACCATGGGAGATAAGAGGTCAAGTTTGACTTGACTTGAGAGGGAAGATGAATGGTCAATTTTGACTTGACCAATTGTCATGTCATGGTGACATGGCATGTGGGTCGGTCAATGATGGTGTTCCACATCATCATGGACTCATCATAGGGTGCCACCTCATGAGGGAGACCAAGAGCCATTGGCTCTTGGAGTTACATGCATGCATGTAACTCCCAAATAAGTGGCTAGCCACTTTAGGAGGCTTGATGGTGGTAATTCATTTTGTGTGGTAACTCCAACTTCATCTTCTTCCTTGCTCCACTCAAGTTCTCTCCCAATCCTCCATTTTGTCGAGACCTTCTAGGAGTGCTAGCACACTCAAGATTGTCTTTTCTCTACCTATTGCTTGTGTGGATACCAATAGAGGAGTGTGCACTTGACACTCTCGAGTTCCGGCAATCCTTTTGGACGAGCGGGATAAGCGAAGGGCATCGCTTCAAGGGTAATTTCTTATCATGTAGATCTAGAGTAGATCTAAAGGTATTAAACACATACATGTTAGTTTTATTTGTTATACTTCGCACGGATCCGTGGCCGGACTTTCGGGGTTTCCGCAACGCAAAAAGCGGTTTTTGCGGCTCAGAAAGTCCAACAATCATGTCTCGACTACATTACATTTCGGCCCGATTGTATAACATTCCAAATGTATTATATCTCAGCAAGTCTCATAATATTATATGTATCTCGGCAAGTCAGGTGGCGTGGCGGTCATTAAAGTCTAGATGCCCAGCGAGGCATCCCCTATCAAAGGCTTTTTACGACAAAGAGACATATGCTTATATCTGTCTCAGGGAAGCATGCCCACCACATTAATGGAGACTTGTCTCCCATCAATCACCCGAAGGACATTAATTACACCTCATACGCCTGCAATATTTATGAAGGTAATGATCCCTATTGCTTCTAAAAGCGGCGACTGTCACTTCAAGGAGTCATGCTGCCCATACTTACTGTATCCCTCCGTAGGGATGTATCTCCTTATATAAAGGTAACTTAAGGAGGAGGCGTCAGGTTTAGAAAAATCTTCTAAACTCTTACTCTCCTGCATTCGTTGCTTTCTCCTCTTCCTATTAATCCTTGAATTGAGCATCGAAGGGGTTTAGCCGAGATATCTCTCGGTGCCCTTAACTATGTTTTTCTACTGCAACCCCTCTCTCGGCCGCCCGTGATACGCCACTCGGCAAGAGCCAAGACCACATCAAGTAATTCGAGACAATGACTTCTCTACTCCGGCAAGTTTTGCTGCGTCAGTAAATCATCCAAATCATCAGTCAAGCCACTTTCACCACTGGACACCTCACCATCCCAGTCTCAGGCGAAACATAATTGGCGTCGTATGTAGGAATTCTGTAAATACAACTGAGACAGAGATAGGAGACCAAGTAGCGAACTCCGACAACCGTAATTATGCTGAAGGAGTTATGATGAGGGAAAGATCATTGCACTCGTCAGGACAACCATGGAAGACGTCTTGCGTGAACACCTCTCTAGGACTCCTGCTTCAACACCGACGTCCCCTAGCCTAGCTCAGGCCCCGACATCGACGCCTGCTCCTCCAACATCGACCCCGCCAAAAACGATTCCTATAGTATCGCTGTCGGCCGAGTCGTCTTCAATGTCTCCACAAGAGTCCTCTGAAGAGGTGCCCTCCTATACACTATTTGATAGAGATCTCTAGAAGGGAAAAACTCTGATGATTAGCAGGGGCTCCCCACTCTCCTCCGAAATTATAGCTAAGAGACTCTCCAAGCACTTCAAGTCTCTATCTGTGGGAGAGCATAATGGTTCCACCGACCCAAAGGAGCATTTGGGTCGGTTTGAGAAGGTTGTCTTGCTGCATAATTACACTGACGATGTGAAGTGTAAAGTCTTCTCCATCACCTTAGTGGGATCCGTACATAGGTGGTTCGATCGACTTCCCCAGGGATCTATATGCTCTTTTGGCGAATTGTGTGCGTCATTCCTCCAACACTTTGCCAGTAGCAAAAGGTATCGTAAAATTGCTCAACACCTTTTGTCTATAAAGCAGAGAAGTCAGGAGTCCCTAAGGGAATGCATACACCATTTCAACCGAGTGGCCATGGACGTCTCGGGTGTCTCGCCTGAGACGATAGTTAATGTCGTTTCTCAAGGCCTAGTGCGGGGAGACTTCTCTAAATCTTTTCCCACAGATGGTGCCAATTATGTTTCGACTAACTAGGATGATGAGGTGTCCAGTGGCGAAAGCGGCTTGACTGATGATTCGGATGATTTGCTGATGTGGCGAAACTTGCCGGAGTAGAGAGGTCGTTGTCTCGGATTACTTGATGTGGTCTTGGCTCTTGCCGAGTGGCGTATCACGGGCGACCGAGAGAGGGGTTGCAGCATAAAAATACCGTTAAGGGCGCCGAAAGAGATTTCGGCTAAATCCCTTCGACGCTCAAGTCAGGGATTAGTAGGAAGAGGAGAAAGCAACGAATACAGGAGAGTAAGAATTTAGAAGATTTTTCTAAACCTGGCGCCTCCTCCTCAAGTTACCTTCATATAAGGAGATACATCCCTACGGAGGGGTACGGTAAGTATGAGCGGCATGACTCCTTATAGTGACGGTCGCCGCTTTTAGAAGCAATAAGGATCATTACCTTCATAAATGTTGTAGGTGTATAGAGTGTAATTAATGCTCTTCGCGTGGTTGATGGGAGACAAGTCTCCATTAATGCAGTGGACATGTTTCCTTGAGGTAAGCATGAGCATATGTCTCCTTGTCGGGTAGGGCCTTTGATAGGGGATGCCTCGATGGGCATCTAGACTTTAATGACAACCACGTCACTTGACTTGCCGAGATACATATAATATTATGAGACTTGCTAAGATATAATACATTTGGAACGCCATACAGCCGGGGCGAAATGTAATGTAGCCGAGACATGATGGCTTCTTCATTCGGCTGTGCCGAGATAAGATGTCTTCTCCATTCGACTAGGTCGAGATAAGATGTCTTCTCCATTCGGCTAGGCCGAGATAAGATGTCTTCTCCCTTCGGATGGGCTGAGATATAATGCCTTAGAAAGCCAATTGGACCCCATAAATGAGAAGCAGTTACAAATATAATGCTTTTCGATCATGGATCAGTTTTACTCGGTATCACAATCATAACTATGGGAGCATAACACCATCGTTAGCTCATTTGTCCTATCGGATCGATCTCCATTGAACTTGATAATACAACTTCTAAGCTAAGCTTATTAGGTCGAGGTCATCTGACTGAATCAATTCAAATTGATCTGGTAAATTGACTAATATACATATATCATATGTGCTCGTGTGCGACACGCTCTCAGCCGTCGGATCAATGCGATTGAGAAATGCATAGTACATCATTCTTCCCCGTCGTGCCGAGCTGGAAGTTCGAAATCGACAGCGGACTACTAGATTTCGGCCGCGATCTGGCCACCGTCAGTTTGGCACTGAATTTCGATAGGACTGGTGGTTGGATTGCGGTCGCAATCCGGCCACATTGTGGCCGCCAGTGTCGTGACCACTGGCGGCGACAATCATGGTCGTTCCCGGTTTCGAATCGGTCGGATTCCGACCACCGTCCGTCGACGATTCCGTGTTGTAGTGATCGACCAAGAAGAGCTTCGATGCTGCATTTCCATTTTCGTGCATTTCCCATGAATCGACCTGATTCCGCAGTCCATACATAACTACAATCTGATCGGACCACAACCGAATTCCGATCGGATGGCTGGACCGTAGTCGGATTCTGACCGGATTGTGGTCGGAATCCGACCACATCGCGCTTGCCAGTGGCACGACCACTGGCTGCCCCGATCGCGTCCGTTTTTTATCACGAATTGGCCGGAATCTAGTCACTGTCCTATCGGAATTCGGTGTCGGCCTGACGACGCCCAGATTCCGGTCAGATCACGGCCGGAATTTGATGGTCCGCCGTTGATTTCAAACTTCCATCTCGGCGCGACGGGGAAGAACGATGTACTATGCATTTCTCAATGGCATTGATCCGACGGTTGAGAGCGTGTTGCGCACGAGCACGCGCAGACGAAGCACGCAGGAGATCAGAACTGATATACAATATTGATATCCTGCGCGACAAGTTGTTGCGCCGCGCGTGGCGTAAAATGCGATCGAAGCTCTTCTCGCGATCGCAACATGGAATCATCGGGGCCGACAGCCGGCGGACCGGATTTCCGGTTCGATCGGATGGCGGTTAGAATCGATCGATTTGAGGCCAAGAAGCGGCGCGATTACATGACCGATTGATGTGTATGTCATGGGAGGTCGCGATGCGGCCAGATTTTGACCGCAATCCCATCCGACCAAAAGCAATCGCGACCGTTTTTTGCTACGAATCGGCCAGATTCCGAACACCGTCCGATCGGAATTCGGTCGCTGTCCGGTCGGAATCCGGCCACTGTCATGTTGGAATTCGGTGCCGGCCTGACGGCGGCCGGAATCCGACCGTTTGCCGTGGATTTCAAACTTTCAGCTCGGCGCGGCGGGAAGAACGATGTACTGTGCATTTCTCAATTGCGTTGATCCGATGGCTAAGTGCGTCAAGCACGGATGAAGTGCGCAGGAGATCAGAACTGAAATGTGATATCTTGCGTGATGGGTTGCAACGCGCTCGTTCGCGAAAATGGAAAATGCAGCATCGAAGCTCTTCTCAGATGATCAGAGCAGCACGGAATTGCCGGCGGATGGCCAGATTCTGGTTAGACCGTGACCGCTAGTGTCGCGGCCACTGGCGACCCTTATCACGGCCATTTCCGATCACGAATCGATCAAAATCCGGTCGTCATCTTATCGGAATCCGATGTCGGCCTGACAGTGGTCGGATTCCTACTGGAATCCGACCATTCGCCGTCGATTTGAACTTCACCGACGCGGTGGGAAGAATGATCATTTTTCAAGAGGCATGTTTCAAATAAGAATTCATTGATGGATTTTATCACCTGTTTTAATAGGGCACTATGACATCAAAGACACAATGAATTAGTTGTTGACCATATTGATGTGAATGAGCATCCCAAGATTCAAATAAACTGGCCAATGAAAACTCAAATGGTGCAACAATATACGAAAAAAATGGATGGAATTTCAAAGCGAAATGGGTAAGAGTCATGGTTACTATGTGCAACAAACATCTGTAGGAGTTGAGTTAGAAGTTTATCAGGTGATGGCTTTTCAAAGTTGTTCTTCCTCCAAACCAAAGGTACTCACCCATGACAAACAGAGGAACTACATATCTTGTAGCTGTAGGAAATTTGAGTTTGAGGGCATTCCATGCAGGCATATGTTAGCTTTTTTTCGTATTAACCAAGTGTTTCATTTGCCTGATAAGTATATACTCAAACGATAGACATGAGATGCAAAAGTTGGAGCAATATGTGCTTTGAGGGAGCAAAATTTCATCGATGATCCAGAAATATTTTTAATGTCAAGACACTCGAGGTTATCGTATAAAGCCTCATCATTAATTGATGATGCATCTTTGATTGATGAGGGGACAAACTTCTTGGATGAACAATTTAATTGTATCCATAGCAAAATTAAAGAGATGAACATTAGAAAAACATGCAACAATGAAAGTCAAAGGAAGAAATCCATGGTTGGGACCCTTGGTATTATTAATCCTTCTTCTGTAAGAACAAAGGGATGTGGAAAGAGATTCAAATCAGCAAAGGAGAAGTCTACCTCAAAGACCAGGCTGTCGTGAATGTGGACATCGAAGTGTTTCACATGACAAACGCAATTGTCCAATTTTACAACAAGGGTATGTGCTGATTAATTCTGTATTTGTATGAAAATTTTATTTGAAATCGATTAATTTAATTAAATTTTATAAATATGATAATGTGTTGATTGTCAAATCAACTGTAGATATTCATCATAACAGCGATGACGATATATATGAAGAAGATTTGACATCAATAAATGGTATCGAATTTTAAAGGTTGGTTGATTGATTGAAAAAATGATGCTAATAATATATATATTTTTTTTATAGGTTTTAACAGTATTCGCTAGGATGAATAAAGGATTTAGCAAACAACGAAGATTAGTAAACAATGAATCATATTGTAAGTAATTTGACCTACAATACTAGTTTATTGTTTCTTAATTATAGAATATAAAACATTTATATGTTGGAGGTTAAGAAGTCAAATGCAAATATTTTCCTTTTGAATTGAATTATTCTCCCAAAGCTATTGTATAATTTATTAGGATATATGTTGTAACTACCTTGTGTCCGTTTTAAATATCCTCATTGACAATGTAGCAAAACTTCTGGATTGTTTATTGATTTTGGTTTCACTTCCCTCTTAGGATTGTTTATTGCTTTCTCTCTAACTACATTCCTCTCTGGAACATTGTGGCAGATGTTTTGCGTTTAAAAGTGTCGCTGATGCTGCCTATATTGTTATCTGTATTGATCAAGTGAGTCGCATTTATATTCTACATGTTGCAACCACATGTTGCATGATTCCTTTTCGGTTTCCTTGACCTTTTCATTTATTTGTCACTAAAATTTCAACTGGCTAGATAATAATTGCGAAGGTAGCAGATGGACCAAGGAGAGATCAACAATCCAGCGTGGATGAGGATTAACTTCTCTAATAAGTATTTCATGATACCCGACTAAAAAGTAGATTCTTGTGGTGATCTATATTTTGTGCGTGAAACTGCTGTGTAAGTTGTGATACATTAGAAATATGATGATGTTCTTGTTTCGATGAGTACTAAACCTTTTGAATATTAGAAGTGAGAGTCCCTATCATGAGTACTCTCTAAATTGTAGGCTATCTGTACATTACTAATATGCTTGTTTTGACTAAGTCATTGTCTAGGAGGAGGAATAGACATTTGCATGAATGTGTATATTCTTTTTAGATTAGGAAGAAAAGGAACTGATATATAGATGTTCTGAAGTTCTGAACTTTTGTAGCATGTAATCAACTTATCGACGTGAATTTGAAGCCTATTTGTACTGGTGTAAGCAAGTGATTATATGGTGGTTAAATAAGAAATACTCTCATCTCAGAAACAATAAGAGGTCATCTCGGTACCCAAGCACGACATGTAGCGTATCAAATCAGAAAATAAGAAGTTCAAAAATCATCATCGTGATTGTAACAATTTTGGTTATTGTAATTATGAAGTACCAAAGATTTTCGATTGACTCTTGAATGAAATATAAATTCTCAGCAATAGAACTGCAATGCAGAAGTGTGGAGAACCATCACACAGGCATGATTCCAGCTTCCATATCTATAGGTGCAAGAGATATTTCACAGACAAATGCAAGAAGAAAAAAAAGGAAGTTCAGAGACATTTGTTCCTAACTCCCTATTGCTTGGAGAATACCAAAAGCATACTATGAGGAAATAAAAAAAGAGTTACAGTATTGTTGTACAATTTTACTACGATAAGATACCCATATATGGTTCAATCCGACCTTCGCTTCATCACTCTATTCCTATGCAAAACCTTTCGATCTAGCCTCTCACTCCCCAACAGAACTTCTGGATCTGTTCTTGCCACAAATACATACAAGAAAATCGAAACAAAGAAGGCTTTAATTCCAAGATTTGGTCAAATTACGTATTCTCCCTTCATTGTTGTGTTTCTTCATTTCTTGTTTCTTATTTCATTGATATGTTTCTTCATTTCCTTTTTCTTATTTTCCAAATTTTTTCAATAAAATTTCTCAAGAACCAACAGTAATCATTTCTATTTACATCCAACCCAACAAACTTTCCAAATAAAATTTACATAAACAACATATATTGTACTTTTATTACAAGGCAAAATGACTGCAAATGACAAATATATTCACTATAGATATGCTCAGTTTCTTTTTGATATGAATCTGATCATTGAAATGGAATTACTTGTCAAAAATAATATACACCAACATGCCTCCCAAGCCCAAACCTTTCTAAAAATAACTAGCTGAACATATCTAGATTTTACTAAACAGATTCCTACAAGTTAGACAATACCACTTTCCTTTAAATCTTGTTTCTAGAGTCAACCCAACACTTACAACAATTTAAATATAACCACTATTTGAAGTTCAACTCATATAACGATTTAAAACAACATGTTTAATCATCATCACTAATTTATAGAGAATTTAAATGTTGTTTTATCTCTTCCAATGCATCTTTCAGCTTAGTTATTTCTTCAGTTGACAAAAGTTTTCTCCTTGAATTTGAATTTGATGATGAATATGAAATTGCACGTAAACTTTCATTCCCATTTGATGTAAAAGTAGTGAAGGTAGATTTTTTATCCAAGTGTGTCTGAAAAGCTTTTTCTACCTCCTTTCTACTTTTGAAAGACTGATGTATAACGCCCTTAAAGCCATTAACGTTACTGGAGGCTTTTACCCAAGTATCATAAATATCCGGTTCACATCCAACAAAAACAATATATGTTTTCCCCTATAATAAAAAAAGACATTTATTCTCTTGTATAAACAAAAGATTAGAGTACATAATAAAATGATTTACCATTTTTTGATATAAAAAATGTATTTAGGAGCTAAGTACCTGTCAATTGAAAGTGCTAGATTAGAATGTCGAACTTAGAATCTCAAAAATTAATTAATTGAAAGAAAAATCATGCCCCAAAGTTCCTACAACGTCACCATAGATTGAATGCGATGTTAAAGCTGATGAATAATTTGTCTATCCAAAATCTGATAACTGAAATGTATTTATGACAACATGTGTTATGCATATAGAATCAGAGATGCAAAGATTAATAGAGTGAAATGTACAACACCTATGACTCAAAATATTCAGATAAAAGGATGTTTGAAGGGGCGAAGTGTTTGAATAAATTTGTGATATGTAACCAAAAGTGTTAGTTTAATATGACAATAATATCAAAGTTCCAGATTCTTCCATAATCAATTGACAAAGGAACTTAAGCTATCGTCTAATTTACCACACAACGAATATTTCAAACTCATGATTAAACATTAGACATACATCTCATTTACCATCAAAGCAAGCATAACCCAAGTAAAACTAGCCAAGTATACAATGATCAAGAGGGTCACAGTGAATGTTTCACGTTCACGTTGGTTTCCACTAAAGTAGATATAACCTAAAAGGAATCAAATGTCTCATTTTTCAAGCCAACTGAGGACATACTTTCTTGTTGTCTAACATGGGAAACAAGTTATTCAGGGACATATTATCTATGCAAGGAAAATCAAATAAAAGATAAAGACTAGTAAAATCATGGATGCAAATAACTTATCAAGAAGGAGATGGTGGATTTTTGTGGATGCAGAGCAAGTGGCGGTGAGCAAATCTTGGAGCTCGAAACTCTTAGAGGAGGAATTGGACGAAATGGGCTGCCGACGAGCCTTGGTTCGGATCACGATGATGAGGTTGGCGGTGAGGATACCAAGGTCGGGTCGAGGATCGACGAGGGCCAACAGGTCCTTGTGAGGATGGCAGAGAGGAAGACAGCAGAAAGTGACAGCGCAAAATACGATGGAGAGCGAAGAGGATCGCGACGACAAGATTGGCGGAGAGGATACCAAAGGCGAGGATGGGTTCAGGTCAGCAGGTCTGCGAGGAAGGTGGGAGCTACCGATGAGCGACGGCGCGCTGAGAAAACCCAAAGATAACCTAGCTTCGGTGGAGTATTGGGAGGGAGAAAATAAAATGAAGCAAGCCAATTAAACTGACGCGACATCTGCTACAGCAAAGGTCAAACACAAATAATCTAATTAAACTGACATTGCATATGTTACAGTGATGACGTCCATGGGCACGCAGCAGATGCCGCTATATATATATATATATATATATATATATATAGGAAAATCTTCTCATGTGCGATGAAATTCTCCGCGGCCGTCCGCTCCGAAAGGATACCAAAGGCGAGGATGGGTTCGGGCCAACAGATCCGCGAGGAAGGTGGGAGCTACCAATGAGCGACGGCGCGCTGAGAAAACCCAGAGATAACCTAGCTTCGATGGAGTATTGGGAGGGTGAAATGGAGGGAGAAAATAAAATGAAGTAAGTCAATTACACTGACGCGACATTTGCTACAGTAAAGACCAAACACAAATAATCTAATTAAACTGACATTGTATATGCTACAGTGACAACGCCCATGGGCGCGCAGCAGATGCCGCTCAGGGTAACAGGATATATATATATATATAAGGAAATTTTCAGCTGAGCGCCGAAGTGGTGAGCGCCTGTGCGCAGATTTCATCGGTGAGCAGTGGTTTCACTGTTCATTGCAGTATATATATATATATATATATACCATCCTGATCACCTGAGCGCTCGATTTGTGAGCGCTTGTGCGCGCCCATTGATGTGAACAGTGTTTTTACTGTTCACATCACCTGCTGTGAACAGTGAAAACACTGTTCACAGCAGTTATTCGCTCATAGACGCTCATAAATCCGGCGCTCAGCTGAATCCTAATATATATATATATATATATATATATATATAGAGAGAGAGAGAGAGAGAGAGAGAGAGAGAGTTGATCTGTTGAGCACCGCTTCGTTGCCCGACTGTGCACGATGCACAGTAACCGCGCGCCCGACGCCCTCGATCGTCGGCGGAAGGCTGGATTTTGGCCCTGATTCGGCCGGAATACGACGGCAGTCCGGTTGGAACCCGACCACGATCCGGCCGGCACCGGATTCCGATCGAAAATTGAATCCGATCGGATCCCGATCGATTTTTGGTCGGATTGCGATCGGAAACGACCAAGATCTAGTCGGCACCGGAGTCCGGCCAGATCCCGGGCGATTTTCGACCGGATTGCGGCCGTTTCCGACCGCGATTGTGGTCACTAGTGGCGCGCCTACTGGCGGCCGCAATCGTGGCCGGAAACGACGCCAATCCAATTGGAAATCGATCAGGATCCGATCGGACTCCAGTGTCGATTGGATCCCGAGCGGTTTCCGATCGGATTGCGATCGGTCGACGATGAATTGGCGACGACACCAATGAAAATCGCGTGGAAAAAAGAAAAAATACAGTGCGTTCCCCGTCAATCGCGATTTTGATTCGACGACTGAAACGTTGTTACGCACGAGTCGCGCAGCAGATCAACTCTCTCTTTATATATATATATATATATATATATATATATATATATATATATATATATATATATATATATATATATATATATATATATATATATATATAAAAGAAATTAACAATGATTTCAGTCATTTGAAATTAACAATGATTGGTCCTCAGGCCTGCTGCCCGGTCGTCACAGCCGCCGAGAACACGGCAACGCCACCTCGTGCAAAGCCGACGAGTCCGACCGCTGCCGCTCTCGGTGACGTGAAGTCGCGTCAGGATTAAGCACGTACGCGACGCGAGCAAAGCCCAACGGAATTGGCACGACGCGAGGCATCGATATTCCATCGCGGCTCTGCGGACAAGACCAAGCTCGTGCCGTCGTGCTCTGCACCGAGATGCCGAGAATATTCGCCAATTTTTTATGGACGTATCTATGCTTTAACTTGGCCCCGGATAAGAAAATCTTGCCTCTGGTTTGTTGGATCGCGAATCTGGCGGCCAGAACCGCCCGACCACGTGGGCGTTTCTAGATTGCGAGCGATACAAGCAAGAGAAGAGAAGAGAAGACGGCGACGCGTGGGCTGAGCCAATTCACGCCCGCGAAGATCCGCCGCAGGATCCTGCCCACCTCGGCGATGCTCTCATGGCGAATAATTCCTCGCATGCTCTTATGCGCTTTATAGTTGGGCCTCTTTCTCGTTCCTTGCCTTCTCTGCAGCGTCGGAGGAGGCGGAGAAGAAGGAGGAGAGAGAGAGAGAGAGGGTGGGGGGATGAATTCGACGCGGTCGAGTGAGTTTTGATTGGGGTCCGGTTCGGTGGTGGCGCATGAGGCAAGGGAGGCCGGAGTCGCTGCTGGGCCGGGTGGGGCACCTCGCGCGAGGTCGCCGGCCGCGGAAGGGATACGCGGGCGGAAGGGAGAAGGCCAACGCAGTCGGGATTCTCGCCTTCGAGGTCTGCGTCCTCATGTCCAAGGCCGCTCAACTCTGGCGCGCCCTAGAGGACGACCGCCTCGCCTACCTCCGCAATGTCGCCCTCCGCCATGAGGGCGTCCGCCGCCTCGTCTCGCAGCAGGACGACGCGCTCCTTTCGCTTATCCTTACGGAGATCATCGACGCACTCGGATTCCTAGTTGGCGCCGTCTCCCGCCTCTCCTGGCGCTGCACTGACCCCCTGCTCCAGGGCTTCGACGCCGCGTTTGCCGATCTCGTAAAGAACGGCGCCGACCCTTTCTGCTTCGAGTACGCCGGGCGGAAGATGGAGCACAAGGTGAAGAAAATGGAGCGGTTCGTGTTGGTCGGCGTCTGCCTGCACCGGGAGCTCCAGACCATGTCGGAACTCCAGCAGAATCTGCAGCTGACGGTGGCCAACCCCGACGCCTGCCGCCTCCACCCCCAAGCCGTCGCCGAACTCAAGAACAAAGTCCTGTGGCAGAAGCAGCAGGTGAAGCTCCTGCGCGACGACTCGCTTTGGGTTCGAACCTTCGACTACGTCACTCGCCTGCTGGGCCGCTCTCTGTTCTCCATCGTCAGCCGGATCAGGCACGCGTTCGGAGGACAGCTGGAGGCAGAGGAATCCGCTGCCTCCGGCCTTCCCGTTTCTTTACGCTCGCCGGTTGCAAGCGCGGATCAGTTGTTCGCCAGGCAGTGTTTTCCCGTCCCCGGCAGAGGGAGTTCGCTTCCTCCCAACTTGAGCATCGAAACCGACATGGTCAACAAGACCCTCCTCATGTCGACATTGGAGCCGAGGCTCGGGCTACCAAATGCTCCTCCGGCGACCATTGGTGCCGCAGCCCTCGCACCGCATTTCGCCCGCGTCATCCTCGCGATCCAGAAGCATGCTGCGTCTCCATGTCTGATCGATCCCTACGAGAGAGACGAGCTCTACAGCATGCTGACCTCGAGCATGAAAACCTCGCTGCGAGTCAGGCTAAAGCCAAAAGCTAAAGTCCCGACTGCGCTCGATGCGGACACGGCAGCGGAGCGGAGGGCAGCGATGGACAGAACACTGGAGTGGCTGGCGCCGCTGGCCGAAAACATGGTCAATTGGCATCTGGCGCGGAACTTCGAGCAGGAAAGCTTGGTCCCCAGCTACAATGTGTACCTGGTACAGACGCTCTACTTCGCGGACCTGAAGAAGACGGAGGAAGCCGTCGTCGAGCTGCTCATCGGCTTGGACTACTTGTGGAGATACGGAAGGGAAGTCAACTCGAGAGCTGTGGCAGTGGGCTCGCGCCGACGGAAGAAATCAAGCTTCAAGATCGCTTGACGAAGTCAAAGAACAAGATGACCGCCTGCTCCTTGATTGTCCATAAATAAAGCGTCGATAAGGGGAGGCTGATGGAACTTACACACTACTTTGTCAGTCGCCGGCGAATGTTTTTGTAGTTCAAGTGCAGAGTCTTGTGTTGGTATCCGGCATGCAGACTAAAACCACAGGAAAAACACCTTCTTCTTTATTTTCCTTTCTTTATTTCTTTCTTTCTTGTTGCATTTTGATTTTGGACATGAAAAAAAGAGATAAGTTTGTGAGTTATCAATTGGGTGAAATTGAGTATGGAAGCTAAACAACGATGAAAATTTGACCGTTCTATTCTTCTTCATTGGTTATCGTTGTCTCCACGAAGATGACGTGGTAGTTAAAATATGACGGAGTTTGTGGATAGAACAAGGGTCAATTTCGGAGGAGATCTAAAATCTTTTCTTGGATTCAGATGACCTTTATGTTTCTTGACCATCACATCAAGGTTCATAGAACCCTTCGTAATTTATCTCTCTTATAATGATCATGAGACAGGTCGATGAGGGCTATCAGGTTGACGGATTTCAACCTTTTGCAAGTTACGATTAACCTCCCCTTTCTTTATAGTTCAAGAACCCTTTAGAAATGTTTGTACAGGATGGACCGTTAGGTAGAGCAATACAAATTACTGTAATAGACAGGAATTGAATTTCAATATGAAATCTAAAATTTTCATTTGAACTCAGAAGTTCTTCATTGTTATGGCCAACGATTTAAGGGACATAGTCTCCTTGTGATTAACCTCTTTCATATTGACTGTGGGATCGATTAACGAGGACGTTGAAGACGAATAAATTATATTTTACTATAAAAAATATTTTGAAAGGTCTTGAGACGACTACTTGTGCAGTAGATTTGTTAGCCTTTTTTCTCTCCAAAGATGATGTATTGGAGTCGCAGGGATTAATTTAAATTTAAATATTTATTGAAAATAAATTCCAATTTATATGTTAAGATGACATCTTTATTAGTTGAGTACCACTAAGTTGGTGGTTGAATTACTAAGTGTTGTGCTAGCTAAATTATTGAGTTGCATAATATAGAATTAGCAAAATATCCAACTAGCAGAGCTAGTTAAGATGATAGAGTATCCAACTAACATAATAGTCAAACTGACTAAGACGACTAAACGTTAAACGGATTGAGTATTTGAATTGTTTGAAATGGTAGAGTATTCGACTTGCAAAGTACTGAGATGGCAAAGTGAAAAGAAATGTCGAAGTATGCATTTGATATAGTTTTCTTAAAATAGATTTGTCATCTCTTGTGGTGCTTTGAGGTTATAAACAATGTTAATTTTTCAGGATACGATGACAGAATCATATATACAACAAAGCACGGGTTATTTTCAACGACCTAAGCATACACTCAAACACTATAACGGGAAGACTTTCTGAACTACAAATGCAAAGTAGAGACGAGAAAAAAATAGGAAAACAACTAAGACAGATTGAGATCTTATATTTTGTTCAAAGTCATAATCTCTTTATATAAAAGCTCAATCTTTGACCACAATAAATAGTCCAATAAAGATCATTCAAGCAAAAATCTAAATGGAAAAATATAGATTGATATGTTTGGATAAATTTTACCACGATTGATTTGACATTCAACACACGCAAATCATATTTATATACGAGTCATTTAAGATCAGTTGCAAGTCATGCCTTGAATTTGTACCCCTTATGGATGTGCGTGTGAGAGACTCTTTCATTTATATATGTTCACAGCCTCATAAATTGTGATTCGATATAAAACAACTCTAATGTCATAAAATTTCCAACGTAAAATTAAAATCGCATATGGGAGCCCCTTTCATGCTCATTTTTCATTCATTTTTTCCAACCAAAATATTGTCACATGGCAACAAACACTTGGTGAACATTAATTTTTATTGCATTTTCCATTGGTTACTCTTAATTAATTCTCTCTTCCGTGTATCATCATCATTTCCCTGATTTTCTGAGTTTTCTACTTAAGATTTTATATATAAAAGATGATTTATTCATCGTCAGCGCCCTTGCCAATCGAACCCACAATCAACATGAAAAAAATAAATCATGGTGAATATATTACCCAATTCAAAATTAACGCAGTAGAAGGACAGATACTCTGAAAGACTTGTAACCTCTGGAGATTGACCCTTGCTCATTAGTATAACTTTATTATCGTGCTCGCCACAAGACCCTCCCACGGGGATAAGATTTTATACTAAGAAAATAGTCAATAGTGCGAGATCAAACTTCATTAATTTAAAAAATATTTTAAAATTCAAATAATAATTATTACTTGGTAAAAGATTGGAATCGTCAACCTGACCGTCCCCATCGGTCGTCTGTCCCACGATCATTGTGAGGGAGGTAAATCACGATGGATCCTATAGGCCTTAACGTGGTGGCCAAAACATGTTAAGGTTAACCATTTAAATTTAGAAAAAAAATTTAGACCTGTTCCAAATTCGATCTATGTTATATCTATAAACACTATCGTATCTTAGCCATCACATCATCCCGTGAGAACTTAATAATAATTATTACTCCTTAAAATAGATTGTTGATCAATATATCACTTCTTTGGTGCAAAAAAGGTGGCAGTACGTTGAGAGAGATGAATTTGAGGATAATTCTTATTCAAGAGTCAAAATCATTCAAATGTCCACAAGGAAAGTCTTTCTCTTTCTTTTTTTTTTCCATTTTCTTTCTCTTTATTTTTGCTCGAGGCACTTATAATGTCCTTTTTTCATCAATAATATGTAATATTTATTCTAAAGTCATGGATTCAAATTATAAAAATAATTTCTTATAAATGCAGAATAAAATTGCATAAGTATATATATAATATAGTCCGGCCCCTCTTTGAAATTTTATATTAATGAAAACTTTATACACTGACTGCCCTATTAATTAGCTATTTCTTTTTTTATTTCTTTTCATCTTCTACTACAAAAGTAATACTTATTTTTGGTCTCCTTCTAGCTAATACGTACGTGTTAAAACTCTCATGTAGCTCCATAACATAGAACATATCCTCAAATTTATATGTCTCGAGTTTATGAACACTTGATATGCATCCCCTATAATGGTTCAAAATGGCATGTGAGAGTAAAAAAAAAAATCTAATTATTGCCCTTAAGAGACCTAGTGTGACAGTAGAGCAGTAGTCCCTATGGGTATAGATTGCGTGATGACTAAGACATGACGATGTAAGTGGTATGGATTGATTTCGATAGAGGTCTAAAATTTTTTGTTGGATTCAAATGATTTTCACATGTCTTGACCACTACGTCAAAATCCATAGAGCCCTCCGTGATTTACCTCCCTCACAGTGACCGTGGAATAGACCGATGAAGACTACTAGGTTGACGGGATCAACTTTTTACAACCAGTAGAGTAGTAAAATAATTTTCATTGATTCTTTTTGAAGACTACTCTTTAAGATTTTTTGAATTTGAATCTTCGCTGTTGAATCATCCATTGGTCCTATTGGTGCAATCAGTCCAGATCACGATTGACCAGATTCGAGTTTGACTCGAACAGTATTTTGATGTTAGACAAAACGTATGACATGTGATTGTCATTGTGAAAGTCCAAACATGAAGCTTGACATTTGGGAAGTCCAAGTGTATAGCTTTGGCATTGGAAAATCCAAGCATAGGGCTTGGTGTTGGTAAAATCCAAGCATGAGGCTTGGTGTGGGAAGTCTTAAGGACTTGGCAAGGTCATTAGTCTCGTAGGCTCGAGGTCCTTGAGTCGGTGAAGGATGACATTGTGAAGTCGTGCGCTTGGTGCATTCGAGGGACCGTCGGACGGGGAACGAATGGAGTGAGGCCCAAGGAAAGCATACTTCGAGGGCAAGAGACGCGAAGGATGACATTGCGAAGCCGTGCGCTTGGTGCATCCGAGGGATGTAAGTCGAGGGAAGAGAACTTCGGTGGGGAACTCCATGAGAGGATGAGGTGGACTTAGCCAAGTGGCTAAGACTGAGTTTTGGATGCTCAAACATGGTGTTTGAGGTTTTATCCGATGGTCGGATGCTCAAACAATTTGGTGTTTGAGATTTTACCCGACATCAGTCGACTGATATAGGTACCAATCGACTGATCCAAGTAGAATGAGTTCGCTCGGTCGTCGAATGATCGACAAGGGTTGCGGCGATCATGACCATCACCGATTGTCAAGGGATGACAATGACCGATCGTGAGGTGAATTCGCACGCGGAAGATTTTTGACCGAGTGATCGCGTCGAGCACTCGACTGATGGTTTGACCAGTCGACTGATGGGCATGATCAGTCGACTGATGATGGATCCATTGGAACTTGTCTAGCGTGGATCGAGTCGTTGTGAGACAACGACTACAGGAGCAGTCGACTGATAGTCACGATCAGTCGACTGATTGACGCAAAATCAGTTCGATGCAGGTTATAAATGGAGCTCGAGATGGAGGATTTTGCAAGAGTTTTTGGGGCGATTTTGGAGAGGAATTACTGCTGCATTCTAGACCTTCAATAGCAATCCAAAGCAAACAACAAGCAAGTGATCAAAGCGAAGTGTTGTAAAGTGTTCTTTACTTGTATTTCTTTTTGTCTTTGTATTTTACTTGTACTTTTATATTACATTGTTGTAATTGTTTGTACGAGATTTCTCCACCTCCGATTTATTGTCGAGAAGGAGTTTTGTTAATGCAGTGCACATAACAAGAGCTCGTTGAGCTCGTCCCGTGGAGTAGGAACCCTAAGATTCCGAACCACGTATATCATTGTGTTTGTGCGTGTGTTGTATTCTTGTATTCGTTTTATTATCATTCCGTTATACTAATGAGATTGTAGACACGCAAGAACGAACGACTTCCATCTACCACACAAATTGAGCTATTCATCCTCCTCTGACCGACCATCAGTCCTCCAACAGGTCCATCTATTCTATCCAGATTTATTTTAGTGACTAGTGCAAAAAAAAATTATTAGGTAAACTCAGTTTCACTGTTAGAATATGTATGCATGTGATTTTAGTTAATGATTTTTAAAAAAAAAAAAATACAACCCTAACACACTAGATTTAACATACTATAGAACTATAAGTTTCTACATCGACAACTTTGTTGCCTTTGGTTCGACACTCTTAACAAAAAAAGATTAAATCACTCTTTAACATGAGGCAATGGAGCATGCAATTGCAATTTGCTAATAAACTTCAATGAGCAAAAGGACTCTACAACAAAGATATTGATCTAAAACCTTCTCGGCATGAATAAAATATTCCCAAAAAACTTCTAAATTAAATAAATTTCTCTAAGAAAATGAACAAGTATCAAAAAAAAAAATTCAACTTAGAGAATAAAAATTCACAAATAGGTTAGAGAAAAAGTTACAAATGAGAGTTTGTCAAATTGAGATCGAACAGTTGATTGCTCTATTTTATTTTATTTATTAGTACTAGGCATTTAAACTTTAGGTTCAACTAATTCTATGGATGATTGGTCCTGTTCCACGAAAGTTTTTTCTTGGTTATCAAAATACAACAAAAAATATTCACATGGACAGTCTCAACAATTGTAATGTCCTTAATTTATCATTTCATTTGAAGAAAAATCCTACAAATACACTATGGTTGAGGATCAAACTGTGAATATATGAGAGTCGAACTGGACATCTTATTGTTGCACCATAGCTCTAGCTAGGGACTTGATTGCTCAATTTTAACTTTTTGAGATGAAAAGAGATTTGACAAATGAAGAATGATAATTGGAGAAAGAATATCACAACTTCTTAAGGTAAAAATTATCCAATATGGTTTTAAAAAAAATCAAATTCACAATGGCAATTTACTAAAGGGCGCACTTCAAGTTTGAAATTTTTCAAATACAGTCTCATGGTTTCATATTTACCAAAACACACACTTTATTTCTTTTTTACCCCTCCCGCCAAACAAACATACAATTAATACTGAGATTTTGCATGCATCCGAGTCACAACTGGAAATTTCGAGTCATCTAAACGTGTTGCTAAGAATTCAAATTTTATGACCACTGTGCTCCTGGGAATATAATTCTCAACACCATCTTTTTTTTCGACCAGCTTGATATTGTACATGGTATTGGGAATTTAAATCTCAGTACCACTATGTTCCTGGTAATATGATTCTCATCACCATCCTTTTTTTTATCAGCTTGATATTGTACATGGTACTGGAAATTTAAATCACAACACCACTATGTTCCTGTTAATATAATTCTCAACACCCCTTTTTTTTCAGCCAGCTTGATATTATACAAGGTGCTGGAAATTTAAACCTCAGGGCCATTGTGTTCCTGAGAATATAATTTTCAACACCACTTTTTTTCTAGGCGAGCTTGATATTGTACGTGGTGCTGGGAATTTAAATCTCAGGACCACTATGTTCTTGAGAATATAATTCTCAACACCACTTTTTTTCTCGGTCAGTTCAAAATTGAACATGTTGTTGAAAATTTAAATTCCAGGATCACTGTGTTCCTGGGAGTTAAACCCCAAGACCATTGTATTCCTGGGAATATAATTTCCAGCATCACTTTTTTCTCACCCAGCTTGAATTTATATGTGGCACGCGACCAAAACTGAGAGGTAGGAGGATCATAACCAAGTTTCCTCGATAAATCAATAATTCATGCTGTAAAATCTTTCAGCCCATGTCAAGATTTCAGAATTTGGACTCCTCTAGCTAGGTCTATCAATGGGTTTTGGTCAAAACCCATTAATGACCCTAGTCACCTCTTCTTCGATCCAATCCAAGTCCATTGAATTTGAGAAGTGCTCCTCTGTGTATATGTGCCCAAAATTTTTGATATTCAAGGTTTTATTAGGTATCCACATCCATATTTTAGAAATCAGGCCCCGTGTCATATGGTACATGATCATAACTGAGAGGTAGGAGGATCAGAACTAAGTTTCTTCGATACATCAACAATTCATGCTGTAAGATCTTTCAGTCCATGTCAAAATTTTAGAATTTAAACTCCTCTAGGTCCGTCAATGGGTTTCGGTCAAAACCCATTGATGGTCCTACCCACCTCTTTTTCAATCCAATCCGAGTCCATTGGATTTGGGAAATACTCCTCTAGGTATCCATGCTCAAAATTTCTGATATTCAAGGTTTTATTAGGCGTTCACAATTATATTTCAGAAATCAAGCCCCGTGCTATGTGACACGTGCTCAAACTAAGAGGTAGGAGGATCAGAACTAAATTTTCTCGACGCATCAACAATTCATATTGTAAGATCTTTCAGTCCATGTCAAGATTTCGAAAATTGGACTCCTCTAGGTCCATCAATGGGTTTTGGTCAAAATCCATTGATGGCCCTACTCACCTCTTCTTCGATCCAATCCAAGTCAATTGGGTTTGGGATGTGCCCCTCTATATATCCGTGCCCAAAATTTTTGATAATCTAAATTTTATTAGGTGCCCACAGTCATATATCAAAAATCAGACCCCGTGTCATGTGGTGCTGGGAATTTAAATACTAGAACTATTGTGTTGCTGGAAATATAATTTCCAGCATCATCTTTTGTCTCGACTAACTTGAAATTGTATGTGGTGTTGGGAATTTAAATCTCATGACCACTGTATTCCTGAGATTATAATTTCTAGTACCATCTTTTTTCTTGGTCAGTTTGAAATTGAATTTGTTGCTAGAAATTTAAATCTCATAACCACTGTGTTCTTGGGATCTAAACCCCAAGACTACTGTATTTCTGGGAATATAATTCCTAGTACCACCTTTTTTCTCACTCAGCTTGAATTTATACTTCGCACGTGGCCAAAGCTGGGAGGTAGGAGGATCATAACCAAGTTGCCTCGACAAATCAACATTTCATGTTATAAGATCTTTCAGCTCATGTCAAGATTTCAGAATTTGGACTCCTCTAGATCCATCAATGAGTTTCGATCAAAATTCATTGATGATCCTATTCACCTCTTCTTCGATCCAACCCAAGTCTAGTGGGGTTGAGAAGTGCCCCTCTGTGTATCCGTGTCCAAAATTTATGATATTCAAGGTTTTATTAGGCGTCGAAAATGACACGAGATTATCTCGAAGCGTCTCATCGAAAATTCTAAAACTCGGAAGCTAACGAAATCACGCTGGACGGAAAATGGAGTTTAAGAAGCTCGGAAGATTTCTGCCTTGGTCTCTGGAAGATTTCTCGAAAGCTAAAGAGAGAAAGATGTTTAATGTTGTTCATGTGTAGTTAAGGAACAAGAGTTGTTGGAACATTTGAATGGTTTGACATTTTTAGTTGTGGCTCGGATGCATACAATATCTGAGCATTAAATCTACGTTTGACGGGAAGGGTAAAAAGGGAATGAAGTGCGTCCTTTGATAAATGTGAAATCATGGGACAATGTTTGAACAATTTTAAACTTCATGTGTGTCCTTTGAAAAATTGCCGAATTCACAATGTTCAACTTATGTTGCTTAAATCAATCTAAGAAAAGTTAGGTCACCGGTTTGTTGGCCTACTTATAAAAAATTTTAGGTCTAATTATATGTAGAATCACTGAAAATCAATAAGGAAATCCCTAAGTTGCTGTTCTTATCTTTTTATTATGGCAAATTTTTCTTGTAGTTGTTAATCATGCATCGAGGAAGAGAACAACGACAGAGAATACAAACTATCATGCTTACCTTCTCCTCGTAAAGGAGATGTTGCTAGAGAGGAGATGCGGAAGAGAAAGGGAAATTCTTGCCCTAAATATTTGAACCAAGAGAGAGTAAGAGGAGGCTTTGACCTCTCTCGTGGCAAAGGAGAATCATTAGCAAAAATGTTAGCTCATCCTTTTTGAAGATTTAATGGGTAGGTACATTTCATTGACTCCCTTAGAGTTTTCACAATCATAGATAAATCCTTAAAACTCATAATCTAATCCTAACTACTCATATCACACTAATCCTTAACAAATAGCCCTAATGGATTCCCTCCCTTATCCCAACTCCTCTACATAACTTGTCTCCCTTATCCTTAGTAATGTATCGGTCGACATAAGAGAGAGGGTCCCCGTTAGCACATGATATATCCACAATAAATGTATAAGATCTCCCCAAAGTATATCCGAATATGAAAATAATTCCCGAATAAATACACATCTATGCATGATAATTGATGGAGCCCCCGATAGCACATTCTACAAAAGTTGGAAATCTGTCCAACTAACAGTTCCTTGCCATCCGTCCTAGGGCTACGGCGAGAGGGAGGTAAATCGCAAGGGGGACAAGGTCCTTTGACACGGTGGCAAGACAGAGGGAGATCATCTGAAGTCAGGGGGGATTTTAGATTCGTCATCCGGAATCGACCCCTGCCCATTCTACAAGCAACCCCCTGCCTTACCATCGTGTCATCCCCGTGGGAACAAAACTCCACGGTAAATGCTCTCCAAAGCATCAATGAATCGCCAAGTAAATGCATAATCGTACTTGTATTTGATGGGCCCGAAGTGAATAATAAAAAATAACCCTTTGCTACAGTAATACAAGTATAATTAAAACAAAAATTAAACCTCTTCTGGGATCAAGCCCTGAGGGAGCTACCAACTTGGCCTCATAGAAAGTCCGATCCCTGAGTAACTGTAATAAAAAAAAAAACACCCACCCGCCTCCCAAAGACACAAACAAAATACTTGAGATCTACACAAAGTATTCTATAATTCAATTATGAATCCTCAAGATGAAAACTTGCAAATATGCATCATGTAGCTAGTAACCATTTTAAAGTAAAAGGGGTCTTAAACCACATAAGGAATCTCCCAACCTAGAACTTTATTATTTTCCTTTAATTATTTTTAAAATGTTTTTTTTTTATTTCCAACTTAATTAGGATAGCCACGCTGAGAAACGTGGCCAATTAATCTCCTATTGCATTTACGTACGGTCACCCATACTAAAATTTAAGCTTAGAAACTAAGACTACCTTTAAAGAGTCTTCACAATGGCTTATAGAAGGTTGGTCGACTCGATGTATGCTTAAAGCACTCCGACACTCAAATTACAACACAATTTAACACTAAAACTCGGCCTCTAGGGTTAACCATACAACAAAAAGAACTCACCAAATGAGAGGATAGATTGACACTCTTTGGGAGATTCCTTAATTCCATTATCACTTCCTGGTAATTTCATGGGTACATAACTTAGAATTCTATAAAAGATAGCCCTTGAGGGATCCCTAACTAATGGTACCTAAGAGTTCTGGTAGAGCATAAGATTTATTCCCGATCACAAGGTATATTCCTGAGCAGTTTATGTGTCTTTCCAGAGTACTCAATATGTTTTCAGACCACCCAGTGTATTTCCAAACTATCCAGTATATTTTTTAGATTACCCAGTGTATTTCCAAACCATCCAGCTATGTATTTTCAGAGTACCCAATGTGTTTTCAGACCATCCAGTGTATTTTCAAACCACCCAATGTATTTCCAGACTGACCTATGTAATTCCAGAGAAATCTATGTAATTTCTGACTGACCTATGTGATTCCAGAGTTGTTTATCGACTAATCTATGTATTTCTCGATTGACCTCATTACAGACCTCGTACTCAGACTTTCTCAATCGTTCAATTACCAATTTCTTCCTCATTATGTATAACGGTTATTTCTTAATATCTCAAAAGGCATTATAGTAATTAAGGTGGAGAGAAAGGCATTGGTTACTCCAATATAAAGGGGTGGAAATGAGGAAGTGAGGGGATGGAGTTTCTGGATCTAATACGTGGAGATAACTCTTCTCCTTCCTTAAGCTGCTTTCTTTTACTTCCTTATCTTTTACTGTACTCTTTTTATTCCTTCGATGGATACTAACTTAAGCATCGAAGGAGCCGCGCCGAAAAGTCGACGCATTCCTAATCGCTCATTTCTATCGCATATCAAAATTCTTGGTAGCATCTTCATAGATTTTACGGATCTCGCTCTTCTCAATGAAGGAGGAGGAGAAATCTGAGCGTGCCGAAAAAAGAAACACCATCACTAACCAAACAAGGAGAAGATAAAGACCATCACATAGTTAATTGTGACGAGGAGACCTAACTCACTATCAAAGCCACCAAAGGCCTTCCCTAGCTATCCACGACACTCAAAATTCTATTGAATAGAGAAGAAAGATTGTTCTTTTGGAAAAGAAATTTTGAAATGAAGAAAATAAGGAGAAGATGATCAAGTGGGAATTGGAATACAAAAATGAAGAGATTTGGGGTGTTAAGCCAACTCAAAACGAGAATATATTATTGAGATTATTGGAAGTACAATCAAGATTCTACATTGGTAAGACATTGAAAACATCATAGTTTATAAGATGAAAAATATATTTCCATTGGTATGAGATATTTTTAATAAAGTCCAAAAATAAATCAATGAAAATTTAGATCCAAAGTAGATAATATCATATATGGTCAGTGTGAAAATATGTGAATCTCATTGGATCCAACAAATAGTATCAGAGTCAATTATCTAAATCGAGCCATGAGTCTTGAACGAAGGAAGTGAAAGCTCTCATGTCTGTATCAAGAGAATTATACACTAAAAAAAAAGTCAAATTGAGTCAAAAGAACCGAACAACTGACAGAAAAATTTAATGGGACACTAGATATGAAATCCATGCATGCATGGTATATCGTATTTATACCATCTCGGATATAAATGAAGTGGGAATGAACTATTCCGACAATAATATATGAACTTCAAAATATTGATATATACTTTGAAAAAAGCAATAAAGTGCAAAAAGATAACTATATCTTTTGATGCAAAAGGCAATATTGTTCGCTCTCAATGATCTTCGTCATCGGTTCCACAGTTAGATAAAAATAGATAAATCACAGTCGACCTTTGGTCATATTGATACCTAGCACAGTAGACGTTAAGCACCCCGATTGATATTTTCATTGAACCGTGGAGATTGACCCTTGTTCCATCGATACAAATTTATATTATAAATGCTAGTCATCCGACTTTACTCACGGAACAAGAGAGAACTATGTCTTTACATATATATATTCTCAGTGACGTCTCTTTATGTTCTTTTTCTGAAAACAAAAGGAAAGGAAAACTCTTTCTACCACACAAATCACATTTCGCGTGCACCAGAAGGAACTAATTATATATAACCAATCAACGGAGGAATATCTCTTTTTAAGCTCTTTAAATTTCATGCCAAATCGCAGTAGAAAGCTGAAATGATGCTAGCTGATGAACTAGGTTCCTTTCTCTTTCGCAGTGAACCATCCAACGTGATCTTCTTCAGGTCCTACATCTACTGCTCCCCTTTAATTTCATCGAAGCGATAAGGACAAAGCTAAAGTAATGCTTCGATTAATCAGCGGTGAGAATTGAAAGGAGTTGCTCTTCTCTATACAACTTTCCCTAGAAAACACTTTATCTTTATCTTTAGGGTTTAGGGTGGCGGTGGTCATGCTGCTGCACCTTTCTCTTTATCAATACTGATTGATTCACTAGTAGTATTTCACTTTACGTGGACAACTACTAAAAGCTAAACCTACACATTGTCCTATTGTTTAATTATTATTTTTTAAAGAAATTTTCTTTAGAATTCTTACGGAAAAGAAAATGACAGTGCATACCCCCGCGCGACGCCTATAAATATGATGCATCTCCTTCCACCATGGCTCAAAAGCATTCAGTTACTTCTCCCAGAACTCACTGCTCGATCGTTCGGGCGTTCTCTCTTCCTCTATCACCGACGAGATGTCTTGCTGCGGTGGAAACTGTGGCTGTGGCTCCAGCTGCAACTGCGGCAACGGATGCGGAGGGTATAATTAATGAAGATTTTACAGCGTACTGTTTATATATATTCTTAAATGAAGTTACTCTTTTTCACCTTGACGAGTTGCAGGTGCAAGATGTACCCGGGCTTAGACGGAGAGACTGCATGCGCAGTGATCGCCGACCTCGGTGCTGGCAGCCAAAAGGGGTCTGATCTCTCTCAGTAGCTCCCATTTGTTTTAATTTTTTTTTGTTTGTAACATGTACATCAGCGAGAAGAAGCACTGATCACTTAGTTGCTGAGAATTAAAAAGGAAAATATATAGCTGATCGATCATTGTGGGTGCAGGAACAGCGAGGGGTTTGAGATGGTGTCTGGGTTCGAAGGTGGAAATTGTGACTGCCCAAAGTGCAAGTGTGCAGGCACCTGCAGTTGCTCTTGTTGTGGCTGCAACTAATCGACACTACTGCTCGATCGGTACAAGCCCTGCATGCTCTCCCATTGATTAGCTGCCAAAATTTGAGGGAGAGAGCATGGAAAAAATAATTAAATAAATTACAATGCGAGGGCATGTATCAATCATCAGCATGTAATACGTACTATTAATCCTCCTGCTTAATAAACTAAGAGCACTATTATCATTTATATGTGCGTTGTGTCATGTGTGTCGTCTTTCTTTCATATTATATTTTAATTCTTATTTATGTATTTATTTGCAATTATCTTATCTTGGTTGAGGATCAAAAACAAAAAATATATATATAAAAAGAACTACTTCCTTTCGGATAGAAAGACTTCGAGCATGAGTTCTTGCATTATAAAGAGAATTGATAGCCATTTTATATTAAGTATATGTTTCTCCTACCTAAACTCGATGACATGCACAGTGTAATGGAAGTAGCTCGATCATTCTTAAAGATAGATCAGACTTGAGTAATGGGCATCATTAAATTAGGATTATGATTGAGATATAATGAGTTGTATGAATATATAGTTAATTGAGCCCTTTAGACTTTTGAATGCTCTAATTAAAAACTTTCATAAAGCTTGTAAATCAATTCATTATAAGAAAACTTTTAGTAGTCTACTTCAATGGCATCATATATGTCATAATCTAAAATAAGATATATGTTAGATTGGTAAATTATTTGTCAATTTTTAAAAGTGAATGAGGTCTCTTTTTTGAGTTTATTAACTTGCGGATGTACGTGGATTTTCTATCTCTTTTTAACGTGAAAGAGCATCCAAGAGGTTCAGAGTTTTCTCGGGCCGTAACAGTAATAGAAAATGATTTAGATGATGAGAAAAATAATACAGAGAACAGAGACATAAGATTTAACGTGGTTCGGAATTCTAATTCCTACTCCACAGGGTGAGCTATATAGCGAGCTGCGATGCCAAAACACTTTTATTATGAAACTTCTCCTTCTTGAAAATATCTCCAGAGGTGGAGGAAACTCCTTACAACTTCAATGATGTACAATATAGAGAGATAGAGTATGAATTGCTCTCAGCTTCTCCTCTATTCTCCTCCTCTTTCTTTTATCTTCTCTTTCTTCGATGATGTCCCCTCCTCTTGCTATGGAACTAGCAGTAATGGTGGTCTTGTCCCAATTCTAAAAAAGGAAACCATAGAACAAGCTCAAGAAGATGAAAAAAAAGAAGAAGAAGTCCCCCTTTCTCTATCTGCCCTCTCCTTCCTCTTATCCTCCTTCTCTTTCCTTGCTCCTTGTGCTATAACGAACTGTCCTGATCACCGTTCACGTAGAAGCTCCTCCTCCCTGGAGAGTAATTCTGTTAGGAGTATAAGGGATGGAAACTCTCGCGAATATTCTGTGGGATCCTAGTTTGTTATATCATATAACAAACTCTCGTAAATTATTGTCTCGGAAAACATTTTACCTCTATTTTTCACCATCTCTTCATTGAATCTGACATTTACTCTCCTGTCTCAACTAGATCTTCCTTGCTCATTTGGGCCAAGGTGTACACTGCTCATCTTACTTTGCCAGACTAATACTTGACCCAATGTCCCCTGCTTTTCATAACTCTCCGAGTCAATCCCCGACCCACTTACTGAGCCGGACCCCCGACTTGTATCCCGGGTCACTCCTCTGGTCTTCTTTTAGTCCGAAAATTTATCTTTCTGACCATGTACCTTCACCCTATCAGCTCAGTCGACCCCTCCCCCGGGTCGAATTCGACCCATTCAATCAGTGTTTTACGCATAACCTTCTTCATTTTAATCTCTAAATTAGATAACAACGGTATAACGATGGATCCAGAGAAGATTAAAACTATCAAGAAATAATTGTTGAATTCTTCAGGTGATTCAAAGCTTTAATGAATTTGCAATCCTTTATGGATAATGCTTTGTTATAGACCTTGGTATCACTATATGTAACTCTTATAATAATTTACGTACGAAAGAGTGAGAGAGAGGATATAACAGATAAGATCAATAATGGGAGAGAAACAAAAACACTTTATTAATTCTCACTATGAATTCACAGTTAAAATTGTTCTTCGACCATCACTGTATAGTAAAATAATGTACAACAATGAGATTGAGTTAGGTTTACATAGTCAAGTCAATTATTATGATCAGCGAATCAGTAGATAAAGAAATATCAATAAGAATAATAAGAATTATATATTGTACTGTCTTAGCAAAAAAAGAAAACAAATAAAACCTAACAGTATTATTATATATATCTTCGATAAATTTTTTTTTACAATATCATCCACATCCTTAATTATACATTAATTAATTAGCACCGCGCCCCGTCTATTACCGTATGAATTATGAACAGGCTATAACTTAATTCTCCTCAGGAGAGCCACGACCAATTTGTCATCTGCGTATCCTCCTTTCAACTGCATAGATCAGAAGTGGTAGAGCAATAGGTGAAGTTGTGTTGGTTCGATTGAAACGTGTAGGTGGCTTGTTGCTAAGCTAAAAAAGGTGACAAATTGATTGTAGTAAATGCTTTTCCAATCGGCGGCAATGTTGAGGACGAGGAAGTGGCAAGTGAGTCGGTCGAAGACCTAGACTTTCGAAGGCATCTTGTTCTTCACAAGGTCTTTGTTATCGCCGATAAAAACTACTATCTCATGTTGTTCTTCATGAGTCAGTTTTGAATGTTGTTAATTCTTTGCCATGGTAAGGCCTTTGGTCTAATCAAGTCTCATGACAAACTCTTCTCTGCTCTTCTCTTTATCTCAACAATATCCCTTTCTTTTGTATCTTAATTTCTCCACTTGTTCCATTAGCTGTCTTTCATCACTAGTCTATATACTCACCAAGTAACCTCAACGATGCCTATATATACTCTCGTCTTTAATCATTAGATCTAAGTTTGCATCTTTAAGAATTCCTACTTTGGATTGTCGGAAAAACCATTCAGGAATCAGCAACTGGATGCTTGAAAAATTAGTTGTGGTAATCCCTTATCTAGACTCGTTGATTCTGCAGCATCAAATCACATGACTAATTCAATTGATTTGTTGAAAAATATTCACCCATATCATGGTTCAGAATATATTAAGGTTGATCTCCACGGGGAAGGCATGGTGGCTAAGGTACGACGGGGCTTATGGATAAGACAATGATTGATTCCGGAGGAGGTCTAAAGCTCTTTTCTAGATTCATATGATCCCCACGTATCTTGGCCACCGCATCAAGGCCCATAAGATCCTCTGTGATTTACCTCCCTCACAATGATCGTGGGATAGACCGATGGGGGTCGCTAGGTTGACGGATTCCAACCTTTGCGAAGAATATATTAAGGCTGTCTCCGCGGGCTAACTCTAATGGTAAATGCATGTAGAATTTATACAAGGAAGCAATGGTCAATTCTTCGCTTCTACAGGAGTGTCGGCTCTCCATGCGATTTATCAACTAGCTTTGGGTCGAAGGATCCCAGTGATTTACCTCCCTTACAATAGCCTGGGAGCAAGTCGATAGGGGTCGCTAGGTTGACAAATTCCAATCTTTTGCCCAAAGAATATATTAAGATTGTCCTCACGAGAGGATCAAGTGACTAGTACGGATGGTAGAATTGTCCCAAGGAGCAAGGGTCAATCCTCGGGAGTTACAAAGCTTTTCAAGGCGTCTATCTTCCCGCCGTGTTAGTTCTTAGTTAGGTAAAAATGTTTGATGCGATGACGGGGAAGAAGGTCTACTCACTTCCTTTCAATGCAATGGGGGCGTGAAGGAAGCTTAAGGGGTTTTCTCCGACCGCAACAGTAAAATGGAATGTCAAGAAGAGAAACACACACCAACGCAAGCAACAAACAAAGACACAAGATGTAACGTGGTTCAGAATAAGGATTCCTACTCCATGGGGGTGAGCTCTCCCACCAGCTACTGTACCAAAGCACTTTCACTATGAATGTCCTCCTTCGTGGAAAGAACTTCCAGAGGTAGAGGAGAAAACCTCTTACAATTAAGTCAATACACAGGAAACAGTCTAAGAAAGATGGAGCTCACTACTTTCCCTAGCTCCTTCTCCGGCGAAGTTATTGCTCTCCCTTTCAGAATGTGTCTTCGTCTCTTGCTGGTTGGAATAATGCAGATCTCCTTTTCTCCTGCCTTGCTTCTCCATTTTATCCCCTTCCTCTGGCTAGCTGTTGCATCGCAAGCCTCCTTCGTCGTACACGTGGTCACCTTGCCCATCTGGAGAATCATTCTGTTATAGACACGAGGAGCGAAGACTCTTCGAAATATTATGTGGGGGCCCCCTTCTGCTGTGTAACAACTTCTTATCTATATTTCGGGAAATATGCTAGTTTATCCTTTTCAACCATTTGCCTTCAACGAAACTAACCTAAACCTATTGCTCACGTATAGTGTAGCCATTAGGCTCTTCCCAGTAGCCCGAACAAACTCCTTTTTTTCCCGCATCGAACCATTTCCAGGCCTACTAGATCGAGCCGATTCTTGTCTGCCCCGTACCGAAATAATCTCCACGATCACCCCGCCGTGCCAACTACCTCAAACTGTCCTCCCGTTCCAATTGCTCCAGATTGTCGTGCCCGAACCATTCTACCTCGCTTCCCTTGTTGAACCGGTTACTTGGCTCGGATAGCGTCCCATGCGCGGATGTTTTATCTTATTCACAGAAAAGAGGTAACAGCAGTATCATTAGTCAACCCCTAAAAATAGTCAAGCGAAGTCATAAGCTTGACTTTCTAAATGTATGAAACCTCTAATTCACCCTTTGCTCGCCGATTCAAACTCACTCTTCTCTCGTTGCCCTGCTCCATATGCTCGAAGCGGCTTAATGGGTCCATGGGCTCCACTTCTCTTTTTCTCTTAGATAGTCAAAAAGTCACACAAAACCCTATATAAATCTTTGCCCTTTCCTTTTATGCATAACTTAGCATGTCTAACAATCCAGTCCTTTCCACTTCTCCTTTCCAGCGATTTTCTCCGGCAGCGTTTCAGCGACCTAGCCCCTTCTTTCGCAAACGTCCCTCCTTCAACCCTCAAATAAGTGTTCTTCCCTGTTCTATACCTATGGCCCCTAAGACCTTACCCTCAGCTCCTTGGTACGAGCACACCGTCACCCAACTAAACAGCGAACACTATTTCTTTAACCTTAGGGATCAATTCATAGACCCTTCCATACAATGTCATTTCAATACTAAGACTTACCGACCACACCATCCTCCCCCCGGTCTGACTTGCTTCTTTTCTGAACAATTTCTTAATAGCTTGTTTTTACCCGTGCCCTCTCCCTACTTAGAAATCTTAGATTTTTACAGGCTGCCCTTAAATCAATTTACCCCCAATTCCTTCCATATTTTATCGGGGGCCACCATAGTATTTCGGCACCTAAACCTCCCTTTATCCCCCCAATTGTTCCACTGCTTCTTCCAATTAAAATCTTCTAATGCGGGCCTCTTCCACCTCTCCAGCCGCATGAACTGCCAATTCCTAGTAAATATGCCCTCTTCCCATAATGGATGGGAAGAATTATATTTCTTTGCTCAGCTTCCGACACCCCTCCCCTACTCAGATACCTGGAAGTTAGATCTTCCAGAGCTACCTCCCTTTCGCAAAATGAGGACCCAATGTCCTTTCTCTGAGGTTTACAAAATGTTGGGAGAATCCCACTATTGCTCAGACCATTTAATGAAACATCCTCTCCTCAGTCACTTTAGGCTATCCCCTTTTCCTCTAACGGCCTCGGCCGCTATAGGTAGGACAATATGCTCATTTGATATACCTCATTATCTGGATCAACCTATCTTTCTTAACAATGGATTTCGTAGATAACCTAATGCAGGACACTTTTGTAAAAGGTGAGGAGATTGATGCAGCTAGGAAGAAGAAGACCTCCACAAAGCGAGGTACATCTACGACTGCCCCCTCTTCACCTCGGAAGAGATTGCGTCCTGTCAAGGAAGGAGTCCCCAGTTCTTCGTCTCTTCCCGCATCCTCTTTTGCCCGTTCCTCTCCTCTTTCATCCCCTTCCAATATGGAGAAACACCACCGCCTGGTCATATACAAACCGAAGGTGAGGGATACCACCTTAGCCGCCCCATCTTCTTCCCCCCAAGGGAGAAGATCTCCTTCCCATTCTCCTATTTCATCCCTCATTCCTCTTGATTCTCCCACACATTCCCCGACTGAATCTATCTCAGTCACTGTTCCTCCCGAAGCACATCCTTCTTCAGCTCCTTCTCAGATTATGGGTCCCTCTCCCCCTTCGGAGGGGAGAGATCTTCCCGTCTCGAATCCTCCCTTAGTTACGCTAGGGTCCTCCCTCCGCCACCTGTCAGAGGTAAAATTTTTCAACCAATCAGGTGTGCAGGGTCCCTGCGATCATATGAGCAAACTGCTGGCCGAGGTGATTGTTCTTTTTCTTTATCTTCAACGTATATAGATAGGTATGCCAATGCTTAACACTTGTCTCTTCTTTCTTCAGGTATCGGCCACTTATAATAAATGATGTCCCACATGGCCCAATTCCAAACTAACATGGAGATGCGTCATTTCGCTTCCTTGACGCACCAGAAGAAACTCACCCAGCGGCTGAACGAAAATGAGCAGAAGAAATCTGATTTAATCACCTGATGTGAGTATTCCATGACCCAATTGGCCCTGGCTCAGAGCGAGAAGGAGGAGCTCCAACGAAAAAATGAAGACCTTGAGCAGCAAATATTCTTGCAGTCTAGCCAACTTCAGCAGGTGGACCTCCTTATCCACGAGCTGACCGGGTATAAAAGACAACTTGCGGATGCATTTATTCAGGTTGTTGATTCTTCAGCTACCATCCAGCAATTGCAGCAAGAACGTCGAGCATGGGAGGCCACCCAAAAATCCTGCTTGGAGAGGTGCGGAGAACTCTCCTCCCTGGTGGCTACCTTTCCTGAAGCCCTGTCTTCCGTGACTCGGCAACAACGAGAGCTTCACCGAGAATATACCGAAGTTTTATCTGCTCTGGGTCAACGGGTCGTGACGGCAACAACAGAAAGAGATGCCTTGGCAACCCAATTAGCTGAATGTCAGGCCCAACTTGCCACCTCCCAGTCCCAACTGAAGGAACAGGAGACAGATCTGAAAGGGCGTTACGTTCAGAAGGGGGTGGACTTATTCATACTGGGTTTCGACGGGTCTTCGACTTTAAATGCCGAACGAGGGTATCCTCCTCTTGGTACGGACACCAGCTACTTAAATCCTGCAACAACTTTATCTAAATGCCCCCCCCAACTCTTTGAATTGTGATTTATCATATCTGCTCCTTGTAATGACTACTCCTTCGCTGTTAAAGAATATTTGCATTAATGCAGCTTTTTGTTATTCTTCATGTATGCTTTGGTGTGGGTCTGGAATTTTGGGTCTGTCCTATGTTTCTTTCTCTTCACAATTACTGCCCATTTTCTGCCTTGTATAACGTTAAATGAGATATGACACTTTTTGCTCGGGAATCCGTTCGGAATATCCCCAGAGTGATCTTCTTCCAACCCGAACCAATTTTGGCTTGGCCAACAATTAACTTACTTCGGCCTCTTAATCTTCTCAAGCTACTTAGCCGCTCCGAAAATGATATCTCGACGATTTCCTATGTTGATGCCATTATGATGTTAGTCTTTTCCTCTTCTTCTCCTTCCCAAGGATGAATACAGTTCCTCCTCCCTCGATTATAAATTGTCATCTCAAGTGTCTTCGGCATTCCATCTCACTCTCATGGCTTTCGCGGAACACCCCATCGAAATCTCTTCGGATTCTAACTCTTTTGAATTGCATGACTGGGCTGCGGAAGACACTGAAGAATCTGAAACGCAATCGACTGCGACTTCGGCGTTTCATTCGTTTCTGACTCCATCATCAACCACTGCTTCCCCTCCTAATCCAAGGAGATCCTTTCGAGCCCCCTTCCCTTCATTCCGCAATCGGGTCTGGAATTCTCCCCTGACGTGGGAATACACAGTAGGAGATCCTCAAGCCTCCGCTGAACTTCCTCTGCTTTCGCCGGACCTAGCATTCGTTCCAGTCCCTCCAACGGGGACTCATCCGCCCCCTTTTGATGAAGTTCCATCAGTGGCACCTCCAGCTCAAGGTGACTTCTACAGAGTCGTCTTGGTGCCTTCCCCTCCGGAGGACTCCTCTGATAATCCTCCTACCAGTGATAACCCTAAAAAACTTGTATAATGATTAGCTTAAATGATGTAACCATTGTCGAGAATATTAATAAAAAGAAAAGAAAAAATAGGGTACTGCGATTTATTTTTGTCGCTTTCCTGTAACTGTAGAACAATTGCCATTAGAAAAGACTGCAACACTATCTGAACATACTTCCCCTTACTGCTTCCGTGGAATTTGAACCACCCTTCTCAAAGTTACTGCACTAACAACTCTCACCTACTGTCCTTACGTTTCCCCTTCTTTACTAGCATTTATTATTTTTACCTCCTCCGCGAGTCAATGCGCCTTCTTCCTTCGCCACTATAAGGACCCCCAAACCATCGTTGGTTAACATTCATCTTCTCTTTTTCCTCTCCTCGTCATGGAGCAAACTTCTGAACAGGGCAACAACTCTTTTCCTCCTGAGGAAAAGACTGAGGAACAGCGCTACATCGCTAATCTAGAGGAACAAATTGGATATCTTCAGCGATGCTTAAGGGAGGCTTCTATCAGTAACTACTCCCTGCGCCAGCAACTGGCGGTGTCCCAGAAAGACTTATCCAGGCACATCTTCATACAACAATCTTATCTCCGGCAGCTGATGCATCAACCCAAGCCACTCAAAGAGGCTCCTTCCGTACCTCCCAATAAAGAACTGTAACACCTTATGAATAAGGGCTTCTTTTGTTATTCTCTTCCTTGAAGGAAGTTATGATATGTAGCTCTTTCAGAGTAATGAACTTCTCCAGTATGAGTTTTCGCCTACATCCTTCCTTGTTCATCCTCGCTTTCTGGCCTTCCTTCTGCTGTGCCAAACTTTGCACTTCTCTTAAATAATAAGAAAATTAGACAAATGATCAACTTCTTCATCCTTTCCTTGCGCAAGGATTATATATGCACTTCCACTGCACGAGGATAAGACAATCTACAGCTGAGGGAATACTCAGCTCTTCCATATCACCACCGCACGAAAATAAAAATAATAGATAACTGAGGGATACTCAGTTCTTCCGTTCCACCACCACACGGGGATAAAATAATAGATAACTGAGGAATACTCAACTCTTCCGTTCCACCACCGCAGAGGGATAAAATAATATATAACTGAGGAATACTCAGTTCTTCCGTTCCGCCACCACACGGGGATAAAAATAATAGATAACTGAGGGATACTCAGTTCTTCCGTTCTACCATTGCACGGGGATAAAATAATAGATAACTGAGGAATGCTCATTTCTTCCATTCCGCCACCGCACGGGGATAAGATAATATATAGCCGAGGAATACTCAGTTCTTCCGTTCCGCCACCACACGGGGATAAAAATAATAGATAACTGAGGAATACTCAGTTCTTCCGTTCCGCCACCACACGGGGATAAAAATAATAGATAACTAAGGAATACTCAGTTCTTCCGTTCCACCACCGCACGAGGATAAAATAATAGATAACTGAGGAATGCTCAGTTCTTCCGTTCCACCACCGCACGGGGATAAAATAATATATAATTGAGGAATACTCAGTTCTTCCGTTTCGCCACCACACGGGGATAAAAATAATAGATAACTGAGGAATGCTCAGTTCTTCGGTTCCACCACCGCACGGAGATAAAATAATATATAGTTGAGGAATAAACTCAACTCTTCCGTTCCGCCACCATACGGGGATAAAATAATATATAACTGAGGAATACTCAGTTCTTCCGTTCCGCCACCACATGGGGATAAAATAATATATAACTGAGGAATACTCAGTTCTTCCGTTCCGCCACCATACGGGGATAGATAACTGAGGAATGCTCAGTTCTTCCATTCCACCATCGCACGGGGATAAAAATAATATATAACTTAGGAATGCTCAGTTCTTCCGTTCCACCATCGCACGGGGATAAAATAATATATAGTTGAGGAATAAACTCAACTCTTCCGTTCCACCACCATACGAGGATAAAAATAATGGCAACCAACGCCAATCCACATAAAAAATGCACTAATTTGACCCCAGGATTTGCCTTCATACCACCATCGTTTCTTCATTCATCTTGAAGTTGGATACCCTCGTTCACTTCATCATATGAAGACAAGGGTTTTAGCAGATAGCGGGTCATTAGAAGAATAAATCATCATTTCCCTTTTTCCCAGGGCCCCTTTTACAGCTTAGTAACCCAATTGACATCGCAAACCCATTTAACACCCCCCTCTGTATAAGACACTTCATCTTTCCTCTTCTCCATTTTCCTCTTCTTTATTTGTCTTTCCGTCTTCTCCTGCTTCTTCATCCTTTCTTCCTTCCACCGCCATCCTTCGGCGTTCCAACCACTAACTCCGATACTTCTTTTCTTTCCCCGACAGACAGGATGTATTCCTTTTTCCAACGGGAAATGGCAAAGTGCTACCCAGAATCCAGGCGAGATGAGGGCCAACAGCTAGCAGCACCTTCGCCTTCACCTCCTCCTTTACCTTCGTCCATCGCCATCACATCTGTATCATCTCTCCCTTCTCCTCCTCGTTCTTCCAAAACCCCTGTCTCTCCCACTCCAGATGAGGCTAGGGTAGCCGGTCTATCCTCATCTCCAATGTCGCTCGTAAACCCTAACTCCCCCGTCTTTTCTCCGTCCGCCTTGCGTATCTGCAAATCGCCCCCTCCCTTATCACAACCTGAAGTTGAATACAGAAAAGTGGTGCGCCAACACTTGTCAACAGTAGACGTCCCTGCATCCTCTCCTTCTCTTTCTCTAGAGCATTCGCTTGCACACTAACCCATGGTAGTTGAGATTCCCCCATCGTCACTTTCCCCTAATGCTCACAACCTGGGAGGCGTTTACCCTCCTTCGGATATAAACCAGGATCCTCCTATTTTCCCCCTTTCTAGCGAAGAGCTTTCCATCCCGATGCTCTCCATATCTTCTTCACCAAACTCCTCGCCCATGCCGTTACTTCCTTCGAATTCTTCTGCCCCTGTTCAACAACAAGCAACGTCTGGCCTTCTTCCACTCACGTCTGTTTCCCCTCTTTCTTCTCTAATTTCTTCAAGTCTCTTAGCGAGGGCTTTACTCGCAGTCTCCTCTATCCCTTTGACTGTCCCCGTACCACCTTCCCTTCCCTTCAATGTTATCTCTTCCCCTTCTGAACCTTTAATACAGCCTACCGTTTCCACCTTCCCTTCGCCCCTTATGAGCGAATCTTCCCTGCTAGTGTCATCTATCCCCTCCTCTTCCAACCGCAGGCTTCAAATTCTGAACTTGGAAGAATTAAGTCCCAGGATGGAAAGTTTACGACACATTCTGGAATTGGTAAGCTCTTTACAATGGTTCCGCTGATTCCTTTGGGTTTTTAACTCCTTCATCAACAAATTTCAGGCCATAACGAACTACCAAGAGCTAGATCGCTCCCTCGCTCAATATCGAGCTCAATTCCTACATCAAGATCAACAATATCTAGAAGATAAAACTGCTACGGAGCACCGGGAGCACCTTCTCTTACAACAACTAAAGGAATGCCAAGAACAACTATCAGAGGCTCATCTCCAGCAACGAAAGGACACCGAGACCATAGCGGCATTACAAGCACAGCAGCAAGCTCACACAGAATTGATACCCACTCCACCGGACACTCAGCGGGAACGAACTGAGGTAGTAGCCTCCTGTTCCCAAGAGGTGGTGGGCCTTAAGGAGCAGATAGATGAGCTCCTCTGCACCAAACAAAAGGATTCTGAACTCATTGCAAGCTTGCGGGTTCGGCATCAAAGAGCGGAGGATAAAATAGGGGATCTTCGCACCTGTCTGTGCAAGGAGGTACAAGAAAACTCCTCCTTAATCACTTCTAGGGTGCATGCTCACGCCCGTATACGCAGGCAAGAAACGTCCCTCCAGAGGCTGGGCAATGAGCTTGTTCGCACCAGATCCTATACAGAAGCTATAGAGGGAATTTCAGCTTTGATGCACCAGAACATGATGGACATGACGAGTCTCCTTCAGCAGGACCACACCTCCCGAGCGAACGATATTTCGGTTCTGGCGGATGCTATTATGGAGATATCCCGGCGTTATAACGAAATGCGCCGCTCTCTCCGAGAGCATCAAGAGAAATGTCACAGGCTTCATCATAATCGAAGTCCAGATGACCCAAGCCGATGCGAACGGCTAATAGCCCTGATGTGTGTCGCCTTCCAGGACAGATTTAATGAAGTGGTTCAGCAATATGAGGACCAAGGATTACCCCCTGCGAACCACCCTGCTCTTTCCTTACACTAGGAGACCGGCTTCCGATGTTATCCTCCCGATCGTTTTAAATTATAACTTGACATATTGCTTCGGGACATAGCTCCCTCTTTATCTTCTTTTCTTTTCATAGCCAGCCAAAGAGAATTGAATGTTAATGTAAATGATTCATCAATCAGATTCGGGTTTGCCATACATCTAATGACATAGTGAATTGTCAAATACATTTCCCAAGAAACTTCTTAATTCTTTTTTCCATCTACCCTCCCTTACACAGTATAATAGTATTTCAAGTGTACATCGTTCCAGGGTCGAGGGAATTCCTTGCCCTGATCATCTTTCAGATAATACGCTGATTTTGCCACGCGGCGCATCACTTCGTAGGGTCCTTCCCAATTTGGAGCTAACTTTCCAGGATCTCTAGCAGGATTAACTTTGCGCAGAACCAAATCTCCTTCCTGGAATCTCCGGGGCATTATCCTTTTGTTGAAGGCTTGTTGTACCCTCCGTTTGTAAAATTTTGCTCGTCTCCGTGCATGTTCCCTTTTTTCTTCCACCAAGTCCAGCTCAGTATTCCGAATAATTTGGTTCTGCTCCGGCTCATAAACTTTCACGCGAGCGTTACTTAAAAGGGCCTCCACCGGAATAATGACCTCCGTTCCGTATACCAGGCTGAAAGGAGTTTCACCTGTTGCAATTTTTGGCATGGTTCGGTAGGCCCACAAGATCCCCGGCAATTCCTCCACCCAGTTTCCTTTCTGAGCCCCCAGTTTAGTCTTCAATCCTTCGATAAAGATTCTATTAGTTACTTTGACCTGCCAGTTAGCTTGAGGATGAGCCACCGAAGTAAAAGCTTGCTGGATATTAAGACTTTAGCATCATTCCTTGATTTTCTTGCCCTGGAACTGCCGCCCATTGTCCCTAACTAACCTCCGGGGAATACCATACCGGCAAATAATACTCTTCCACGGGAATTGTATCACAGCATTCTTAGTGATTTTGTCAAGGGGCTCTGCTTCTACCCACTTGAAGAAGTAATCCACAGGCACCAATAAGAATTTTTTCTACAAAGGTGCCACAGGCTTGGGACCCACTATATTCATCCCCCACTGATCGAAAGGGCATGAAACAACAACAGCTTTCATTAATTCAACCAGTCGTTCAGACCGGTTGCTATGCTTTTGACAGGCCGAGCAGATTTGCACTAGATGAGCTTCATCTTGTTGGAGGGTGGGCCAAAAGTATCCAGCTAATAAGACTTTCCTCGCCAAAGCTCTCCCTCCTAAATGATTGCTGCAGCAACCTTCATGGATTTCCCGGAGTACCCATTCAGCATCTTCCTTTCCCAAACACTTCAACAAAGGTCGTCCAAAAGACGTCTTGTACAAATCTTCATTCAGGATGGTGAATTGTTTTGCTCTGTTCATTAAAACAAATGTCGCCCCTCTTTCTTTCGGGACCTTCCCTTGTTGTAGATATGTTATAATATCAGTCCTCCAATCAGGGATCGGATCTGGTTCGGGTATGGTTTCCTCCACATTATATATCACCAGAGAAGTAGGGACTTCCACACAAACCGTTTCAAGCTTCTTCACCCCTTCCATCACGCTGGGCAACTGAGCCAACTCATCTGCCTTCCCATTGTTCTCCCTTGGGATATGCTTTAAGAGGACTTGGCGAAAATGAGCCTTTTCCTTCTCGAAAGCCTTCAAATATTTTTGCAATCTCTCTTCCCGAATCGTGAAAGAGCCTTGAAGCTGTGATACCGCTCACTGGGAATCCGAATGGATTATAACGAAGGTGGCCCCTACGGCTCGGGCGGCTTGCAACCCTTCTAAAATAGCTTCATATTCTGTTTCATTGTTGGACGCTCGATATCCCAGGTGCACGACTATGTGAGTTTCTTCTTTCTCCGAGGATATTAATAGGACTCCCACCCCGCTACCTGCAGACCCAGAAGAGCCGTCCACAAATACATTTCATGCCTCCGATCCCTCTTCTTTTATCGACAAGCTATTTTTCGAACCAACAGGTACCTCAGCTAGAAAATCAGTGAGAGCCTGAGCCTTGATAACGGTTCGGGGTTGGTAGTGAATGTCATATTCACTTAGTTCGACGACCCATTTAGCCAGTCTTCCAGAAAAATTAGGCTTAGTAACCACCTTGCCTAATTCACTGTGAGTTAAAACATTAATGGGATGAGCTAGAAAGTATGGTCTCAACTTGTGGGCCGTCAAGACTATAATATACGCCAACTTCTCCAGCTTCGTGTAACGGGATTCATCCCCTTTCAGGATATGACTGGTATAATAAATAGGTTGTTGCTGAGAACCTTCTTGCTTCAACAATACTGAACTGATGGCTCCTTCCAAAATAGCTAAGTACATCCACAAGGGCTCTCCTGCCACTGGCTTGGCTAACAACGGAAGTCCAGCTAAATACTTCTTCAGCTCTTGAAAAGTCTGCTCGCATTGATCATCCCATTGAAATTTGGTAGTCATGCGCAAAATCCTCAAGAAAGGTAGCCCCCTGTCCGCTGATCTGGCTATAAATTGGGACAGGAAAACAATTCTTCCTACTAGCTTTTGAGTCTCTCGCAAATTAGTGGGTGACTTCATATTGCATAATGCCTGCACCTTCTCTGGATTAGCTTGCAGTCCCTTCTCAGTTACTATATATTCCAAAAATTTCTCGCTCTTCACCCCGAACAGACATTTTTTAGAGTTCAGCTTCATGTTATATCGCCTCAAGGTAGCGAAAGTTTCATTTAGATCATTAACCAAATCCCGAGTGGTTTTTTATTTGACCAGGATGTCGTCCACATAAACTTTCACATTTTTCCCTTTCTGTTCCGCAAAGATTTTATCCATGAGTCGCTAGTATGTAGCCCCCGCATTTTTTAGTCCGAAGGGCATTACTACATAAGCATATAACCCTCCTGCCGTTACAAAACTAATCCTCTTCTGATCTTCTTTGGCCAGTGATATCTGATGATATCCCTGGTAGGCATCCATTAAGGACACCACCTCATATCCTACTGTAGAGTCCACCAACTGATCAATACGAGACAAAGGGTAGCAGTCTTTAGGACACACTTTATTTAAATCGCGGAAGTCAATACACATCATCCATTGCCCAGAGGGCTTGGGGACCATGACTACATTAGAGATCCACTCAGAGAATTAAATTTCTTTCACATGACCCGCTTTCAATAATTTATCTACTTCTTCAGCTATCACTTTGTCCTTTTCGGGTCCAAAATGTCGCCGCTTCTGTTGGACGAGTCGGACTCCTCTGGTAATGTTGAGGTGATGTTAAGCAACGCGAGGGTCGATTCTCGTAAGATCATGCACATCTCCGGCGAAAATGTATTCATTCTTCTTTAGACAGACCACCAGCTCCTCTTTGGATTCCAGCTACTGTGATACCCGAGTGGCCTTTCCGGGAGCTATCTCCACTAGCTCCCCTTCCTCTATTTTCTCCGCTTTGGGGGAAGATTCCTCCAGCACGCAGACGTCTGAAATCACGATGGCTTTCCCTTTGAGGTCATCGATTCGGGCCTTCTTTTGGTCGTCCCTGACCATTTGCACGTAGTAGCTCCTTGCAGCCTTCTGCTCGCCTCTGACCTCTCCAATCAGCTGCCCGATCAAAAATTTCACCTTTTGGTGATACGAAGAAGCCACCGCCTGAAAGATGGAAAGGAAGGGGCGACCCAGAATTGCACTATAGGTGGACGGAGCGTCCACAATAAGAAAAGGAACTATATTAGTTTTTTGGTTGGGCTTTGTGCCTAGAGTCAGAGGCAATGAAATCTGCCCTGTGGGGTGGACCACATGTCCTGCAAACCCGAAGAGGGGTGTGGCCACGTCTTCTAGATGGGCATTTCCCAGCTGCATCTGTCCGAAAGCCTCGTGGAAGAGGATGTTGACAGAACTCCCCGAATCAACTAGTACCCTGGCCACTTCATAGTTGGCCAGGGAAATACGGATCACCAAAGCATTTGTGTGAGGCAGCAACACGCCTCGGAGATCTTCTGGTCCGAACAAAATCGGCGGCGCGGTCTAGATAGCCTGATCAGTGATTATAGCAAGACTCTCCATGAGACGGGCGTATGATTTTCACGCCCAGTTGGAATCCCCATCAGTGGGTCCTCCTACAATAACGTGAATAACCCCCTGTGTGGGGACGTTATTCATATCAGATGATGGACCCTCACCTGATGGGCCCCCTTGTGAGATACTCTCCTAGGCCGGAGTCTGAGGGTCTGAAGGAAAAGTAACCTGCGGCGGTTGGTTATATGGCCCCAAACGAGCCACATTGGGTTGTTGGCCTCGCCGTGCCGGTCCTCCAGTTTGAGACCGCAGCTGTGGGTAAGCGGCTCGGAGGCGCTCCAGTTCCTCTTGCAATTTGAAACATCGGCCACTAGCATGGTCGTATTCCATATGGTACTGGCAAAAGAACGGGGTGGGAGGGTTGCGAGGCACTCCCCTATACCCCGCTGTCAGAGAAGACTCCATCGTCATAGAATTCCATCTCCGCTTCTTCCAAGTCCAGGAGGGACTACACGGCGGCCATGATCTGCAATCTGAAGTGGCGAGCGCCTCAGAGTACAACCGAGGCCTGGGAGCCTCCGGTAGGAAGGGTCGTGCATATTCCCGTCTGGGAGGTGCTCAAGAGGTTGCGGGGCGATTTCTTTCGTAAGGGACCATTGCGGAGGCTCGTTCGGCTCTCCAAACTTTCATCCCTTCTTCCTCGTTGATATACTTCTCTGCACGGCTCAACAGCTCCTCATAGTTGTTCGCGGGCTTCCTCAAAAGTGAGCTAAGGAAAGGACCCTCCCTTAGCCTGTGTGAAATGGCCGCTCTGAAAGCATCCGACCTTGCTGAAGGGATGCTCCTGGAGGTGGAAGTGAACCGATGAAGATACCCTCTGAGCGACTCTGAGGGCCCCTGCATAATGTGCAGCATAATGGAAGCATCGTGCTTGTATGCCTTGCAGCTGGCGAACTCTTAGCGGAACATCCCCTGAAAATCAGCAAAACAAGTAATAGACCCCGGGAGCAGGGTGTTAAACCATTTTTGTGCCGAGGCGGTTAAGGTGGTCCGGAAGACCCGACACTTAAGGGCGTCGGTATAGCAGTGGAGTGAGGCCGCTCCGGCAAATTGTGATAGGTGTTCTTCCGGATCCATTGTGTCATCGTACTTGTCTACTTGGGGATTCCTGAAGTATGATGATGGGACTTTAGAAAGGATGTCTATGGTGAAAGGGCTGGGCTCGTAAATCTCTGGAGCTCTGGTCGATCGGCTTTCGCCCTGCTCTTCTCGTCGATTCTGGGTTAAGGGCAAAGTGGTCCGATGTACTCGCCCCCCCCCAACCCCTCTCCAGGCAATGCTTCGACGTTAGTGGTTGTACGAGGTGGAGGGGGCATCTCTGGTGTTGATCCACGAAAGGAAGGTTCACCAGAATGAATATAAAGGTACCCCATCCTTCTCCTTTCTCTGGCGAGGGCCTCGACCACAGTGTTGTCCACCATGACTCTCAGTTGTGACGGTAGTATCGTGATGGGGTTTTCCTCCACAAGGGAGACTACTGGGTGTTGTATCTCTTTTGGCTGTATCTCTACGTTTTGCTCAAGTGTTCCCACAAACGGCGCCAACTGATGCGGTGACGGAGAAGAAGGTCTACTCACTTCCTTTCAACGCAATGGGGGCGTGAAGGAAGCTTAAGGGGTTCTCTCCGGGCGCAACAGTAAAATGGAATGTCGAGAAGAGAAACGCACACCAACGCAAGCAACAAACAAAGACACAGGATGTAATGTGGTTCGGAATAAGGATTCTTACTCCACGGGGGTGAGCTCTCCCACCAGCTACTGTGTCAAAGCACTTTCACTATGAACGTCCTCCTTCGCGGAAAGAACTTCCGGAGGTGGAGGAGAAAACCTCTTGCAATTAAATCAATACATAGGAAACAGTCTAAGAAAGATGGAGCTCACTACTCTCCCTAGCTCCTTCTCCGGCAAAGTGATTGCTCTCTCTTTCAGAATGTGCCTTCGTCTCTTGCTGGTTGGAATAATGTGGATCCCCTTTTCTCCTGCCTTGCTTCTCCCTTTTATCCCCTTCCTATGGCCAGCTGTTGCATCGCAAGCCTCCTTCGTCGTACATGTGGCCACCTTGCCCATCTGGAGAATCATTCTGTTACAGACACGATGAGCGAAGGCTCCTCGGAATATTATGTGGGGGCCCCTTTCTGCTGTGTAACAACTTCTTATCTACATTTTAGGAAATATGCTAGCCTATCCCTTTCAGCCATTTGCCTTCGACGAAACTAACCTAAACCTATTGCTCACGTGTAGTGTAGCCATTAGGCTCTTACCAGTAGCCCGAATCAACTCCTCTTTTTCCCGCACCGAACCATTTCCAGGCCTGCTAGACCGAGCCGATTCTTGTCTGCCCCGTACCGAAATAATCTCCGCGATCACCCCGCCGTGCCAACTATCTCAAACTATCCTCCCATTCCAATTGCCCCAAACTGTCGTGCCCGAACCATTATACCTCGCTTCCCTTGTCGAACCGGTTACTTGGTTCGAATAGCATCCCATGCGCGGATGTTTTATCTTATTCACAGAAAATAGGTAACAGCAGCATCAATGTCCTTCGTGATTTATCTCCCTTCATTTAGCTGTGGGACTGATGATGAGGGGTGCCTAGGATGAGCACATCACCTTTTGCCCCAAGAATATATTAAGTTTGCTAATGGAAATAATTTACTCATTATTGATGTTGGTGATATTACTCTAATTTTGAATAACACTTTTCTTTTTGATAATTTTATTTTAGTTGGTCAATTAGTTAAAAATAATTATGATGTGCAGTTTTCTCATGATGATTGTCATATGCAAGATCAAGTCTCAAGGATGGTAATCATGAAGAGGTTTAAAGTTGAACGTTTATTTCCTTTACATATTCCTAGTTCAAACTCTTTTGCTTGTTTTACTATTGAGAATAAAAGTGAGATGTGGCATAAATGTTTAGAGAAACCAAATTTTGTCATATTATCTCATTTATTGAACTCTAGTTTATTGGGCAATAAAAATCAACTTTCAAGTCCCTTTATTTGTTCCAGTTACAAATGGGGGATTACACCTGTTATATCTCATACACATTATAAGCATTTTGTGATATTTATTGATGACTATAATCATTTTACTTGGGTTTATTTTCTTCATTCTAAATTTGAGGTCATTGCAATCTTCAAAACTTTTGTTGCATATGTTGAAACTTAATTTTCTATTGTTATTAAAGTTCTTCGATCTAATTCTGGAGAAGAATACATGTCTACTGAATTTTATAAATTATTAAATGAAAAAGGTATTGCTCTCACAATGCTCTTGTTTGCACACCCCCAACAAAAATGATGTGGTCAAACGCAAAAATTGTCATTTTCTAGAAGTTACTCGTATTTTGTTACTTGAATCTTTCGTGTAGGTGATCCTTGGAAGCTAGAGGGGGGTGAATAGCTCATTTTCATTACGTGATGGAATTCAATTGCGTTCGTCTACAAATCTCGTTAGCGCACCGGAAATAAAACAAATAGCAATAACGAAATATGATAAACACAATTACACAAGTATTTAACGTAGTTTGGAACCAAACGATTCCTACTCTACGGATCGAGCTCTAAAGAGCTCTAGCGATGCCACAAACACACCACTATGCAATAACTCCTTCTCGACACAAGTCGGAGGTGGAGAAACCTCTTACAAAATATTACAACAGTAATACAAATAAATAACAAGCAATTATATGTGAATACAACAAAAGAAAGCAAAGAAAAACTTTACACAAATCTTTTGGAAGCTTGCTTGTTGATTGCCTTGGACTAGAGTCAAGACCTCGATTCGGCAATAAAGAATCGCTTCAAAACGTCCAAGAAAATCAGTGATGATTTCCTACTCCACGAGTTTCATTTAAAGCTGCAACCTGGGCTGGAAATCGCCGATCAGTCGACTGCTCGAGACCATTAGTCGACTGATGTCACTGTTATCGTGAGACAACGGCTAGATCCATGTTAGAAAAATCCAACGAATCCATCATCAGTCGACTGATAAAGACCGTCAGTCGACTGTTCGAGCCTCCACTCACTGCTAACCCTAGCAGTCGAGTCAGACTCCATTTTGTGCCCGAAAAACCGAGCATCAGTCGACTAATCACACAATCAGTCGACTGCTCGTCCAATCAGTCGATTGCCTACCTCTGGGAGTCGACTACTGGGCCAATTCCCGCAATCAAACCCTAGTTGACTCATGCTAGTCGACTGCCACATGACACCAGTCGACTGACACACCTCAAACATGAGGTTTTAACCCAAGCATGGTTCCCCAATACTTGTTAGACCACCCTTAGCCTAGACCTAAGCCTTCTATCCATCTCCGTCAGCCTCACGCCTCTCGGATCCCTCCAAGTCATCCATGACTTGTTCATCCATTGCGCTAGCCTTCAGATGCTTCCATCGGCTATGTCATGCTAATGGTGTCTACACCGCCAAGGCACATTGGACTTACGCTGTGAAGACTCCGCTTGGACTTTACGCCACCAACCATTTGACTTATGCTGCCAAGACTCCCGCTTGGACTTTACGCCGCCAATATCAACCCCTTGGACTTCTCAAATGCCAAGACTCCAGCTTGGACTTTCCTTTGTCAACTCATGTTGGACTTTCCATGTCAAGTACTCAAGACTTGGACTTTACCTTGCCAAGACTCATGCTTGGACTTTATATGCCAAGTACTCAAGACTTGGACTTTCCATAACATGGTCAACTCCAGTCAACCATCAAAATCCCCTCGAGTCAAACTCGAGTCCGGTTAATCATAACCCGGGTCGATTGTTCCAACAATCTCCCCACGACATTATTAGGCATCAATGTCAACTCACTATGTCAAACATCAAAACATCACTCGAGTCAAACTCGAGTCCGGTCAATCGTGACCTGGGTCGATTGCACAACAATCTCTCCCTTTTTGATGTTTGACACAAAAAACACATACCTTTGAGTTAGAACACTAACTCAAATTGTCTTACAAATTATCCCAAATTGATAATTTTATGTTCTCCCCCTTTTTGACATACATCAAAAAGGTTCTCTCCAAGGAGGTCAATGTCTCATGTATAAAATATCGGGAAAAAAAATACCCTTGTTAATTAAGAAATTATCTTATGAGATTTTTTAAAAAAATTTCTGGATTTAAATGGAGGTTCTATAGATATTTCATAGGGATAAAGTAAACAGGCTTTTGTAAAGCCTGTTTAGACTATAATGAGGTGTTAAATTTCTCAATAAATATGATTCCTTCGTGTCCCGTCGGTTTCTTATCGCAACTCACCGTCGGTCGTTTCTCTGTCACGCGCGACCTCTCCCATTCATCTCCGGAGCGACCAGAGCCCGATCCCTCTTCCCGATCGCCTTCTCTTCTTCTCATCTTCGCCCGATCCAGTTGATCTCCGAGGAGCTCACTGTCATCGCCGTCCCCGCTCGACGCGGGATCGATTCACCGTCGCCTCTTCTTCTCTGCTGGTCCAACAGCAGTGGGTGCCGACGCCCCTGAACTCGACTCGCCGTCGCCGCGAGAGAAAGAGCGACTGTCGTCGGTGTTGATCGCCCGAACTCGTTGTTGTTGCCCTTCTAGCCGACCGTCGTCGGAGCAAGGGTTTCGGGCCGGTGGCGGTTCGACTGGAGAAGAGGAAGCCGCAACTCGTCTCCTTCCTCAGCCTGATCTTCTCGCCGCAACCGACTTCTACCCATCGTTTTCTTCTTCCCTCTCTCGGCGAACGATGGCTGACCACAGGTCGCCCCTCTCTGCAAGCGCCGGCGAGCGAAGGGCCCTCGCCGGTGCTCATGGACGAGCCAGAGCAACGAGTGGGCGCATGTTGAGAGTTCGGGTCGGGGCAGCTTCTCTGTGTCTTCGTCGATGTCCACGACCTCAGCGAGCAGCGTGGTGGGTGCACGGCAAGGGATTCAGGTTGGCGACAACTTCACTGTGCCTTGATCGGAAGTGCTCTTCGCGATCTCCGTCGGAGCTTAGTAAGCCGAATTTCTCTTTGTCTTGGATGAAATCAACTCTTGCGGTAATCTTTTTTGGTTGACCATGGGTTGTGTTGGGCAGAGGGTCCATGGAAGCCAATTGCCCCGGTGAACAGAATTTGGGGAAGAGCAACAGCAGTTCCGGTGGTGGAGCTGTCCACGGTGAACCACTTAGATTGAGAAGGAGGGGTTGCGTCGTATGGTAGGTTTGGGTTTATCTTCGTGATTTTTGTGTGCTTCTCACAGTGAAATGACTCTGTTTTGCAGTCGGGCTAGGAGCTGGGATCTATATCCTGGTGCACTGTTGGTGTGGTGTCTGATTGGTGGGAGAAGAGAATGTAAGTTGTATTTATAGTTTTGAATCTAGGTATTTTCCAATTTGTTGTTATTGGATTCAATTGATATTGGACCTATTGGAGGTTTGGGAGGCTGTGAACGATGGATTAAAGGGTTGTGAATAGCTGTAAATAGGGTTGTCTTTGGCCACGAAGGGGTAAGATTTGTATCCTTTGTTCTAGCTATTGGATGTGGATATGCGGTAAGTGTGGTAATGTATGGGTTATTGGTGATGTTCTATTGGAGAAACATTGGTTATGTCGTGTGGATAGAGAGAATTGGATTGGGAGAATCGGTCCAGGATGGATGTAGATCTGGGGTTACGAGAGGTGTGTGTGTGTTCGAAGTTCTAACTCGTAGACGAGGAAAGAACGAGAACCTAGAAATGACGTAATAGTTAAGTTGTGTATTTGTTTAATGCTTGTGCTTAAACATAGTTGCTATTATGTGCAGGTTTGGGATACGAAGCAGGTCCACGGCCGTGAGGATTATTTCGAGCTTCGTATCAGGTGGGTAATTCCTACCCTGGTTAGGTAGTTTTAATACATACAGATTTAGATGCATGATCATCTTATATGATCATGTTACCTTGACCCTGCTCTTATTATCTTATGCTTGAACTTATTGTTGGATGTATTTATGCTCAATTGTTGATATCACATATTCCCTATCATGATTTAGGAGTTATAGATGCGATGCAAATTGGCCTAGATGTTTAGTAGGGTGTAAATGTTAGTACGGGTGATGACCCAATTTATAAATTGGCAAGACGGTCATCCATGGGTAGGTAATGCCCTAAATGTTGGATTTATTTCCATTACTCGTATGTTGCATACTTATTACCAATCATGTGTTGTGTAATAGTTAAGTGAAGGGTGATTAGTGTGTCGCTACGAACCGGTGGTCCCAGCTTGATATGATCAGTCGAGTACGACTCTCTACAGGATAGAGAGTGCGTCGATCAATTGAGTACAACTCTCTACAAGATAGAGAGTTATGATCAGTCGAGTATGACTCTCTACAGGATAGAGAGTGAGTTGATCAGTTGAGTACGACTCTCTACAGGATAGAGAGTGCATCGATCAATTGAGTACGACTCTCTACAGGATAGAGAGTTATGATCAGTCGAGTATGACTCTCAACAGGATAGAGAGTGCGTCGATCAGTTGAGTACGACTCTCTACAGGATAGAGTTATGATCAGTCGAGTACGACTCTCTATAGGATAGAGAGTGCGTCGATCAGTTGAGTACGACTCTCTATTGGATAGAGAGTTATGATCAGTTGAGTACGGCTCTCTACAGGATAGAGAGTTCGTCGATCAGTTGAGTACAACTCTCTACAGGATAGAGAGTGTATTGATCAGATGGGTATGACTCTTTATCGAACAGAGAGTCTGTGGTAGATGGTTGTACGTTTGACAGTATACTCATGTCATTTGCATGCATTCTGACGACATAGTCTCCCTTGGGGTTGAGAGAGTCGTTAGTCATCTTGCCTCCCAGAGCACTCCCCGAGGAGTAACTGGTGTGAGGGCAGAGCATCTGTTGTGCCGCACTCTACCACTATAGACGGTGGTAGTTGGAGTTGCGTGCAGTTGTCTTGGGTGCGTGATACTCGACCACTCATTGGTAGTGTTAGTCGGAGTGGCCAGCAGCAGGGACCCCCGTTGTGTAGCTAGCTTTTTACGCTTATATACTACTTGATCATACTGCCCACTCGGTCACTCTATAGCAGTGGTTGGTGTGAGTTGGGAAGTTGTCATGTCATGCCACCTAGGTCACACTGGGGTCGTGGTAGCGAGTAGGGGTGAGCAGGCATGACCATGCATGCTGCATTGCCATATTTGATGGCGCTTTGCATATTACCATATATATATACATATATGCATGTATATATATGTATATGGATGGTTGAGATTAATATATATATATATATATACAGTCTATATATATATGCTTATTGTGATGTTGCATTTGATTGTATTATGCTTGCTGCATTTGGTTATACATCATATTCATGCATGCTTCTTGCATATGTTATACAGTTGTGTCGGATACTAGTATATGTGTTGAACAGACCATTAGATACCTTGACCTGTAGCATGAGTAGATTATGAGTTGGTATTACTCTTCCTGTTATATATATGTTGGATATATGTTCAGGTTGGATCAGAGTAGCGTAGCAAACTCAGGTATGTCTGCATTTTACGTTGTTCATTTGATTAGACGGTATATGCTTGTATTTATATACTATGCTGATATACCTGTTGTACCTCTAGATTATGTTGTTGAAATACATGTGATATTACATATATACATATTTTTCTATTACCTACTGAGTTTTACTCACCACCACCACGGACCCTGGGTTTTTCTGTCGCCCAGGTAACAGGTAGAAGACTTCGTGACGGCTTGGAGCACCGCTGGCTGACATCTTATCTCACCTCCGAGGCTCCCGTGTTTGTTTTGGGCTTTCCATACATGGTGTTATGTATTTGGAGTTTTCCTGATGTACTATGTTGTAGATTCGGATTTTGTCGAGGTTTCGTGTTGTCGTGATGTGTTAGACATACTGGTATGCATGTGTGTAGCTTGTTGTATTATGTTTCTGTTGTGCTTTGAGTAGTTGTTGTATTTACTTTATATGTTATGTTGTTATTGTGGGCCTACGGGCCTTGTATTAACCCGAAATGTTGTCACGTATAATGGAGATGTCGTCCGTTTGATTTTCGGCTCGGCATGCTCTCAGGGCATGACAACTTTAGTGGTATCAAAGTTGTAGGTTCTGCGATGTCATATAATGTTGTTTTGTGTCGAGTCTTGGATTCTCGGGAGTCGATTTATTTCGGTTTTAGTTTTTCGAGATGAGATGGACAGCGGCCTGAGCTCCAAGCAGCACAAGGTAAGAATTCCTGATAACTTATGGTTTAGTAGATATTTATCTAAACTTGATCAGTAGGTGTATACAGTAGAGTTATGACACCTGTGTAGACTTGTGGTAGAGGTCGTCCACCAAGGCGACCAACCGGAGTTGCCGATAGGGTTTATACTCCCGGTTTTGTTGGTTGCTTTTAGTGTATATAACAGGGAATAACCTGTAGTGTGTTGGTTATTGTTCATAGTCGTGGTATGAGTTGACCCCGGAAATGACCTGTTAAGTCTGTGAGTCTTGAACCTGTGTCGAAAAGGTGATTTACCTTTGAGAGCCGACTGATACCGAGTCGGAAAATAGGGGTCAAGTCGTCACATTTCTTGTGGAAATCAGAGACTAAAGTCTTAGAGATTTTCACTAATTATACTAGTCAGATCATTACCTATTGGGTAATGGACAAGACAAGTAGACTATTGTTGATGCAGATAGCAGAAGGCTAGGTTATGGTGTTTTATAGGGATTTTATCCCTGAGTTGTTCGTACTGAGTTGTATAACTTTGAGAGTACTTTTGAATACTTAACTCATGTTATACCGAGAAAGAAGAGTTGTTTGCTGCCATTATCGGGATCATGCCGATATTTGGTGATAGATGCAGAAAATAATCTTCGGGAAATAATATATCACTTGATCATGGTTTAGTGATGTTGAAAGAGTGTATTTTCCCGTGTCACTTTTAGTGACACATTGTAAGGAATTCTTAAGCTTCAAGAAAGGGTGATCGATTAGTAATAGTGTACTGTGCAGAGTCGTGAGACTTGCGGAGGTTACGACCACCTAATAGCTCAAGAAGATGAATAGATGATTTAAGCCACCCAGAGTTACTGGCTTATAGTTAGATTAGGATGCCGGGATCTTCTACCAGATCCTACCGGAAGACGTTGGATTGAGATAGGAGTTTAGAAATGACTCTGTACAAGGGTTTAAGAGTTGGAGACCGGTAAGCAAATATTGCATGTCAACTTAATAGAGGCAGAAGTCTCCAACTGCTGGATAAAGAAGCAAGATCAGAGTCATAGGCTTTGAGCTATTTTCCGATTATAGAAGACCAACCGCAGATCATCAGGATGTTCTCGTGGATATCAACAAAATCAGAATAAAGACTTCGAAGGAATTGTGTGCGTGCAGTGCAGATCATGAAGACACGTGAAGTCAGATTATTCATTGGATCAGTTCATCTGTTGCTATTGTGAGCAACCAGTACAGTGGAGGAGGTGTACTTTGAAGACTCAGTTGAAGACTATCGATGGTATTCCCAGAGGAAGATGCATCGTCTCGATAGCAGAGATCAGCACAGAAGATTGGGTTATCTCATCAACAACAACCTACTACCTCAGGCGTGGTTGGAGTCCCTTGATACTTCCTTTCAGGGGAAGTGATTTACTCAGCAGTATCAGCAGAAGACATCGTAGAAGACTCATGCGGACAACAACAGTTACCTCCAGATGTGATTTGCTTTGTTCAGAGGAGAGAGTATTCGACGATGGTCGTATCTATTTGGTATTCTATGTTGGTGCAGGGGCACTAGATAATCGAACCTGTGTTTTGATTATGGCAAAGACACAAAGTTAAGTTTACATCGTTATCTCACGAGCTAAATCGAATATGTAGAAAAGTACTAAAGCTGGAGCTATAGGCTAGCGACACCCGGAGGAAACCGTGGTGGTCGAGCGACACTCGAGTGACTTCGGAGGGAGCCGAAGGAATCGAGTGGAAGGGCGGAAGCGAGAGATACAAGGTAAGTATCGAGGAAATCTCGTGTGAGTGAGAGATTGTAAGGTCGTGTCCTCTTTACGGGGATGACCGTAGGCGGCGATCCGACTAAGACTTCCTGTGGAAGGTCTAGGTCGAGATCGGACGGTTAGAAACCGTCGCATTTATCATTTTCCGAGCTAACCTCTTACTGCAGGGAAGTGGCCAGGCTAGCAATGATCATTGTTGGACATTGGGCGATCGATGCTTATCGATCATCATCGATCGATGGCGCGAATCAGCCTTTGCGCTAGGTCAAAACGGATAAGGTTTGATGCGGCCACTTCGCGATAAAAATTATACAACTTCGTGACATGTTCCAAAAAAAGAGGAGACATATTCAGAGGCCAAAATCTATAAAAGGAGAGGAGGATTCCAACTCCAAATCACATCAAGTTTATTCTCAAGTGCTCCTACAACGCCAACGCTCCAACGCCGCGTATAACGCCGACGATTTAAAAGTTCAAATCTCCTTCATCGGCAGCAGTAGCAAGTAATTTTTTTTATTGTATTCTTTGTTTTAATCGTAACGAGGTAAGGTAGGCTTGTTGCCTCATCCTCGTACTTTCGATTTTGTGATTGTTGTCTCCTACCTCCAACGAGGAGGAGACGTTATAGTGTTTTGCCCTCCGTATGCGGTCTAGGACCGATAGGGCCTTGGAGTAGAAACCGTTGGGTTGTGAACCAAGTAAAAATAAACGTGTCTCTTTATTTTCTGCTGCTCTTACTCATTTAATTATCTACTCGAATGAAACGTCAAAAAGATTTACGATCGCTATTCACCCCCCTCTAGCGACGCTTCTCGATCCAATAATTGGTATCAGAGCGGGGGCGCTAAGATTTGGTGAAACCACCGATCTAGCACGTTTTGATTTTCTGTTCGTATTTTTTGATTCGTATTTTTTTTAGGTCTTTTTCCTCCCGCACTACTAATCCAAGACGAAGTCTTGGTACGTTTCTTTTGGTTGTGTGCTTGCAAATATTCTCTCTTGGAGTAGCCGACGGTAAAACGGTCATAACTTTTTGTACAAGTGGACTCACATAACGATCTACCTACCAAATCAAAGCTCTCTGAGAGATCTATATTTCTTACTAGGGTTTACCCTTGTAACAAGCTATTTCCAGACCCAAAATCCAACATCTAGTACCCTTTCGGGGACATCGAAGGTCGTAAGTTGTTAGTTTTTGTTAGTTTCTTATTTTTCTCATTTAATTCTGTTTATTTCCTATTTATTTCCCGCATTACTAATCCAAGACCAAGTCTTGGAATTCCCTTTGGTTTTTATTCGTGTTTTGCAAGATACTTAATGGCTCACATTGAGGGGTATAGCACCACCCGACCTCCGTTCTTTAACGGAGATGATTTCCGTTATTGGAAAGGTCGGATGGAGTGTTTCTTGAAAATACAAGTCGAGACTTTGATAATAATCCAAACCGACTTTGCTCTACCCTGATCAAGGAGAGCCCTTGGATTTCAACAAGTGGACAAATGCAACCAAGAGGCAAATCGAAGCCGATGCAAGAGCAATCCAAATATTGCAATGCGGCTTGTCCAAGGAGGAACTCAACCGCATCGGACCATTCATTAGCGCCAAGGACCTATGGAAAAAATTAATCGAGCTACACAAAGGAACGTCTGATGTTAAGGTATGTAAACGTGACCTTCTTTTCAATAAGTTGTATAACCTTAAGATGCAGGAACACGAGACGGCGACGCAACTACACGCCCGCGTCCAGGACATTGTCAACAGCCTGCACACCATCGGACACAAGGTCGGAAATCGTGACCTACTAAGGTACGTTCTTAATTCATTTCCTAGGACTACCTTGTGGGCATCCATGGTCGATGCCTACAAGGTCTCTAAGGACCTTTCGAAGCTTAGGTTAGATGAATTATTTTCCGAGTTTGAACTTCACGAGCAAACTAACGTGGTCCGGGGCGAGAGAGGTATTGCTCTACTTGCAGGACAAAGAAGCAAGCCACCTACCAGGCAAGAAGATGGACTCGAACCCGACGATAAATTAGAGTCCGAATCCAAAAAGGTGGAAGCAATAGTGAACGTATGCGGAAGATCGTTCGGAGGGAAAGGAGGCTACTGAAGAATCAAAAGAGGGCACAATTCAAATCAAATCAAAAGAAGGCTTTTCATGCAACATGGGATAACAAAGAAGGCGGCGGCATAGCTTGCATGGCAAGACCCGAAGAGTCCGAGTCAGAGTCCGAATCCGAATCCAATTACAACAGCGACTCCGAACTCGAGGACTACTTCGAGAAGCAACTCAAAGCCGGACCAAAAGAGAAAATTAAGGTTAGCCGCTCACTAATTCATACGCTTTACAATACATTTAAAATGCTTAATAGGAAAATTAACTAAGTCCAAGTCTAGGGTTGAGTCGTTACTTGAGGAGGGTGAAACCCTCAAGCAAGAGGCTACTCTAACCTCTTTAACTAGTCAATTTCAAGAGGGAAACTCAACCCAAATTGAAAAACTTGAGGAGGAGAATTCTCTCTTGAAAGACCGAGTTCAAGAGGTTGAGGCTACGTTGGAAAGGTTCACGTTGGGATCTAAGAATCTTAACCGACTACTTGGAACCCAAAGAGCCGTGTACAACAAAGTCGGACTCGGATTTAGGTCAATGACTACGAATAGGTCATATATGTCTATCGTAAATCGTAGTCATCAAAGAGGCCAAGCATGGGTCCCAAAGGTTTTATTGAATTCACATATAAGGACTAATAAGTTTTGGATTCCCCAGGATCAAATTCATTATTTGAATAGACCATATTGGTTCAATGGTCTAGGGGGAGCTAACACTAAAATAGTATACCCGCTTACTTAGCAAAATCATTGAATATTTTACTTTAATTTGTAGAACGGCTAGATAGAAAAAATAGTTAGTCAACTCTTGACAACATAGTATCAAGACGCGGCGAGATGATAGTACGTTAGGGAAACAAAGTCTCGTGTATTCGAGCTAGATAAGGCGTATCTAGCTTGGTGCACTTGACCGAGTGGAAAAACTAGTTAGACCATGAAGTAACCCTAAGTGACTTAAGTGATATTTTCTTGAATTTGGCTTTGTCTAAGGAAGTGGTCGTTGTTCCGATCAAAGAAGGCCCCTGTGCCTCACCACGATCTAGAAGCCAATTTCTCGAAAAGTTACTTAACGATCTAAAGGTTAAATCCGAATCTAACCCAAGGTTGACTATCTTTAATCAATTTAAAATCATCTCACAAAACATATAAGGTGAACAAATTCTGAGACACATAGAATGGGTGAGATGTTAAGGATAATTGAAATATAACCTCTTCAAAAGACTACTTATTTTCCCAACTATTGTACTTAACAACTCTTAGGCCAAAGTTTAGCGCCCCCTACATCTCTTATACTTCATATATTTGATTAAGGGGGAAAGCAAACTAACCCTAAGGGTTATATTACAAACGTTTAGATTATTGGTGCAGAGGGACACACCTCGAACCAATCTATCTAATTACTGCTAGACGCATGCTTGGACTCATAGTTGATTTATCTTGATGCATGCATATACCATATTGTTTTTAAACCCCTATTTGATATAACAAACTTCAATTTTACATAACAAACCCCAACATTTGTTTTGATTTATGGCAAAAGGGGGAGAAGAGCGAAAGTTAAGGGGGAGTAACACAAAATTTATTTAATTTTGAAAACTAAAGTATCTCTTTCAAAACTCACCTAGGGTTAAGGGGGAGTTTTTGAAAATGGCGTTCATCATTTACTATACTTGTTTTATGCTTTAATTTCCCTTAACTTTGTGTTGGTTTGCCATAGATTAAAAAGGGGGAGATTGTTGGTGCAGGGGCACTAGATAATCGAACCTGTATTTTGATTATGGCAAAGACACAAAGTTAAGTTTATATCATTATCTCACGAGCTAAATCGAGTATGCAGAAAAGTACTAAAGTTGGAGCTGTAGGCTAGCGACACCCGGAGGAAGCTGTGGTGGTCGGGCGACACTCGAGTGACTTCGGAGGGAGCCGAAGGAATCGAGTGGAAGGCCGGAAGTGAGAGCTACAAGGTAAGTATCGAGGAAAGCTCATGTGAGTGAGAGATTGTAAGGTCGTGTCCTCTTTACGGGGATGACCGTAGGCGGCGATCCGACTAAGACTTCCTGTGGAAGGTCTAGGTCGAGATCGGAAGGTTAGAAACCATCGCATTTATCATTTTTCGAGCTAACCTCTTCGTAGGAAGTAGCCGGTGATCATTGTTGGACATTAGGCGATCGATGATGCTCATCACGATCGGGATAAAAATTATACAACTTCGTGATATGTTCCAAAAAAAAGAGAAGACATATTCAGAGGCCAAAATCTATAAAAGGAGGGGAGGATTCCAACTCCAAATCACATCAAGTTTATTCTCAAGTGCTCCTACAACGCCAACGCTCCAACGCCGTCATAACGCCGATGTGACGACAAGTTCAAATCTCCTTCGTCGGTAGCAGTAGCAAGTAATTGTTTTTATTGTATTCTTTGTTTTAATCGTAACGAGGTGAGGTAGGCTTGTTGCCTCATCCTCGTACTTTCGGTTTTGTGATCGTTGTCTCCTACCTCCAACGAGGAGGAGACATTATAGTGCTTTGTCCTCCGTACGTAGTCTAGGACCGATAGGGCCTTGGAGTAGCAACCGCTGGGTTGTGAACCAAGTAAAAATAATCGTGTCTCTTTATTTTCCACTGCTCTTACTCATTTAATTATCTACTCGAACGAAACGTCGAAAAGATTTACGATCACTATTCACCCCCCCTCTAGCGACGCTTCTCGATCCAACATTCTACAGTTGCAGCTCGTAGGATTAAGTGATGAGATCAAACGATCCGGGAAAATCCTCGGGTCATTCGTCGTAGAAATGCGACCGCTTTATCGTGGATTGTTGGATCTGATCTTCTTCTCTTCAGAGAAAGGCCGAGACTTGCGAGGAGCCTTTGAATCAGATCGACAGATAATTGATTGTTTAGGGTATTACTTTAGTTTACCCTCAAGGTTAATATATTGTGAGATACTTGTAGTTTACGGGTATCTTAGTCTAGAACATTCTTTGTTTGGATTAGAAGGGTTCTTTACATCGACTTGTAGGTCGGTGGTATCTCTACCGTCAGGTGAGAAGTGGACCAACAATTAAGTAGTCAAGGGAGACCCTTAGACTTTGATAGACATACTTTTACTGTAGACATATTCTTACGGATGGTCAAATTGTTGGAAGTATGGTATGATATGTCTCTCGGATGTGTGTATAATCCAAGAGCCTTCGGATATAGTTTCGGATGAACTCCAAGGCTTACCATTGCATAGGCAAGTGGAGTAGGCGATCGAAATGATTGCAGAAAATAGTTCTGGTATCGAATATCACATACCGGGTGATAGTGTTGTTGGTATCAATGTTGTTAAACACTATAGAAATTGGAAAAAAAATGTGAGTTGCGATTATAGAAAATGTTGAAAGGGATATTTATCTATCCCAGTATTCCTCCTTGAGAAGATCCGAAACTCTTTGTTGAAAGAGAGATGTACCTTTGAGATTATGCATCGATTATCGATGATGGAATACAGTAGTGTTGTGAACGAATACCCTTCGTTGTGGATAGATGATATGTCTAGATCAGTTAAGGACACCTGTGTATACTCTAGGGTTGATTTACAACTAGAGTATTAATATTGTAGTGACAGGATGTCATGCAATTATCAATGTCGTTGAGATGATTAATATATATCATCAACGTAGAGTAAAGGGGATGCAGGTGTGTAGAGACGACAGTTCCATACTTGGTATGAATTGTATGAGTTTTGATTAAGTTGTTAGACTAATTAACAATTTAGTCACCACTGGATTTGAGAATCGTGTATCCTGGACACGATTGGATCAGTTGGTAGTTGTTGGAGTTGCGTAACCTGGCCACTGTTGATTGTGGTAGTTGGAGTTGCGCACTCAACCACCGTAGATGGTGGTTTACCTTGTATGATGTAGTTATTACTGTAGTTGTGGATAGAATGTTTTAGCATTACTATTCCACGGACTTGTTTGACAAAGGTGATGATGGAAATCATTTAGTCAGAAGCTGGGGAAACCATATTACAAGACTTAGACAGCGGTTAAATTTTACACGAGTATTAGTTAATCCTTTCGGAGTGGATAAAAAGGAGGTTGGACGCGGATGCATCGTTCCAAGGAACGGAGCGATCCCAATGCAGTTGAATGAGGTGTATCTCCATCTTACGTCAGTTGTGGAACTGCGAGACAAGCTGTCATATACATGACATGACTTTAGTGGCCATTATCTTGATTTATGATGTATGGAGCAGGAATGCTCATGGGATTTTGACTAGCTACCGGTTAGCTACTATAGAGTTGCTGGAATGTGAACGGTTGCAACAAGTGAGATTTGTTGCTTTAGTATTCCATGCACTTACAGAGTGTGGTAGAGGATTTTGAATGGTTGATGGACTTCTCTTTTGAGAAGATAATTCCGTCTCTAATAATGATAGTGTGTTCCGGACACGCGTCCAGTTAAGGAAGAACTACTACAGGAGGCACATTATTTGAGAGTTACTATATATCCTGATGGTACTTGGATGTACCGAGATTTGAAACGGTTATACTGGTGGAATGGTATAAAGAGAGATATAGTAGATTTTTTTGCTCGATGTTTAGTATGTCAGTAGGTGAAGGTTGAACATCAGAAACTCGCTGGATTGCTCTAGAAAATTTCAATTTCGGAATGGAAGTGGGATCATATCACGATTGATTGCGTTACGGGATTGCCTAGAACCCGTAAAGGACGTGATGCGATTTGGGTGATTGTGGATCGACTGACCAAATCAGCTCATTTCCTTCCTATTCGTGGGTCGTACTCGTTGGACCATCCGGCAGTGTTGTATTACCAAAAGATTATCAGATTGCGTGTGGTAATTTTAAGTACCATATCGGATAGAGATTCGTGAGTTACCTCGCGATTTTGGCAGAGTCTGCATCAGACTATGGGCACAGAGCTTCGGCTTAGTGCAACGTTTCATCCGCAGACAGATGAACAGTCTGAGTGTATCATTTAGACGTGGAAGGATCTATTCAGATCTTGTGTCGTGGATTATGGAGGTGTAACTTATCAGTTGACTTTACCTCAGACACTTGCGGATGTTCACAACGTATTGCATGTTTCTATGCTGAGGAAATACGTTCCGCATTCAGAGAATGTTCTGAAGGAGATAGCAATTCCACCTCAGTCTAATGTGACTTACGAGGAGATTCCAGGGTGGAGCCTGGGTCGCAAGGAGCGACAGTAGTGGGACGAAAACCATCCGACTGGTAAAGGTTGGATGACAGCATCATACCAATGAGGCTATATGGGAGCTGGAAGATACTATCCGGGCTCAATAGTCTCATCTGTTCACTTGAGGAAGGTATGTGGTCCTTTCGGAAACTTGCTTGAAATAATTTTTGCATGTTAGTACGAAATTTGGGGACCAAATTTTTATAAGTGGAGGAGAATGTAAAATACCGAAAAAAACACCCTTGTTAATTAAGAAATTATCTTATGGAATTTTTCAGAAATTTTTAGAAATTTTTCTGGATTTAAATGGAGGTTCTATAGATATTTCATGGGAATAAAGTAAACAGACTTTTGTAAAGTCTGTTTAGACTATAATGAGGTGTTAAATTTCTCAATAAATTTGATTCCTTCGTTTCTCGTCAGTTTCTTATCGCAACTCACCGTCGGTCGTTTCTCTGTCACGCGCGACCTCTCCCATTCGTCTCTGAAGCGACCAGAGCCCGATCCCTCTTCCCGATCACCTTCTCTTCTTCTCATCTTCGCCCGATCCAGTTGATCTCCGAGGAGCTCACTGTTGTCGCCGTCCCCGCTCGACGCGGGATCGATTTGTCATTGCCTCTTCTTCTCTGCCGTCCAATGCAGCGGGCCGACGCCTCAACTCGACTCGCCGTCGCCGAGAAAGAGCGACCGCCGTGTTGATCGCCCGAACTCGCCGCGCTTTTCTAGGCCGTCGTCGGAGCAAGGGTTTTAGCCCAGTGGCGGTTCGACTGGAGAAGAGGAAGCCGCAACTCGTCTCCTTCCTCAGCCTGATCTTCTCGCCGCAGCCGACTTCTACCCATCATTTTCTTCTTCCCTCCCTCGACGAACGATGGCTGACCACAGGTCGGCCCTCTCTGCAAGTGCCGACGAGTGAAGGGCCCTCGTCGGTGCTCATGGACTAGCCAGAGCAACGAGTGGGCGCGTGGCTGAGAGTTCGGGTCGGGGCAGCTTCTCTGTGTCTTCGTCGGTGTCCACGAACTCGGCGAGCAGCGTGGTGGGTGCACGGCAAGGGGTTCGGGTTGGCAACAGCTTCACTGTGCCTTGATCGGAAGTGCTCTTCGCGATCTCCGTCGGAGCTTGGTAAGCCGAATTTCTCTTTGTCTTGGATGAAATCAACTCTTGTGGTAATCTTCTTTGGTTGACCATGGGTTGTGTTGGGCAGAGGGTCCATGGAAGCCAATTGCCCCGGTGAATAGGATTTGGGGAAGAGAAACAGCAGTTCCGGTGGTGGAGCTGTCAACGGTGAACCACTTAGATTGAGAAGGAGGGGTTGCATCGTATGGTAGGTTTGGGTTTATCTTCGTGATTTTTGTGTGCTGCTCACAGTGAAATGACTCTGTTTTGCAGTCGGGCTAGGAGCTGGGATCTACATCCTGGTGCGCTGTTGGTGTGGTGTCCGATTGGTGGGAGAAGAGAAGGTAAGCTGTATTTATAGTTTTGAATCTAGGTATTTTCCAATTTGTTGTTATTGGATTTAGTTGATATTGGACCTATTGGAGGTTTGGGAGGCTGTGAACGATGGATTAAAGGGTTGTGAATAGCTATAAATAGGGTTGTCTTTGGCCACGAAGGGGTAAGATTTGTATCCTTTGTTCTAGCTATTGGATGTGGATATGCGGTAAATATGGTAATGTATGGGTTATTGGTGATGTTCTATTGGAGAAACATTGGTTATGTCGTGTGGATAGAGAGAATTGGATTGGGAGAATCGGTCCAGGATGGATGTAGATCTAGGGTTACGAGAGGTGTGTGTGTGTTCGAAGTTCTAACTCGTAGACGAGGAAAGAACGAGAACCTATAAATGACGTAATAGTTAAGTTGTGTATTTGTTTAACGCTTGTGCTTAAACATAATTGATATTATGTGCAGGTTTGGGATACGAAGCAGGTCCGCGGCCGTGAGGATTATTTCGAGCTTCGTATCAGGTGGGTAATTCCTACCCTGGTTAGGTAGTTTTAATGCATACAAATTTAGATGCATGATCATCTTATATGATCATGTTACCTTGACCCTGCTCTTATTATCTTATGCTTGAACTTATCGTTGGATGTATTTATGCTCAATTGTTGATATCACATATTCCCTATCATGATTTAGGAGTTATAGATGTGATGTAAATTGGCCTAGATGTTTAGTAGGGTGTAAATGTTAGTACGGGTGATGACCCAATTTATAAATTGGCAAGACGGTCATCCATGGGTAGGTAATGCCCTAAATGTTGGATTTATTTCCAATACTCGTATGTTGCATACTTATTACCAACCATGTGTTGTGTAATAGTTAAGTGAAGGGTGATTAGTGTGTCGCTACGGACCGGTGGTCCCAGCTTGATATGATCAGTCGAGTATGACTCTCTACAGGATAGAGAGTGCGTCGATCAATTGAGTACGACTCTCTAAAGGATAGAGTTATGATCAGTAGAGTACGACTCTCTATAGGATAGAGAGTGCATCGATCAGTTGAGTATGACTCTCTATTGGATAGAAAGTTATGATCAGTTGAGTACGACTCTCTACAGGATAGAGAGTTTGTCGATCAGTTGAGTACAACTCTCTACAGGATAGAGAGTGTATTGATCAGATGGGTACGACTCTTTGTCGAACAGAGAATCTATGGTAGATGGTTGTACATTTGACAGCATACTCATGTCATTTGCATGCATTCTGATGACATAGTCTCCCTTGGGGTTGAGAGAGTCGTCAGTTATCTTGCCTCCCAGAGCACTCCCCGAGGAGTAACTGGTGTGAGGGCAGAGCATCTGTTGTGCCGCACTCTACCACTATAGACGGTGGTAGTTGGAGTTGCGTGCAGTTGTCCTGGGTGCGTGATACTCGACCACTCATTGGTAGTGTTAGTCGGAGTGGCCAGCAGCAGGGACCCCTATTGTGTAGCGAGCTCTTTACGCTTATATACTACTTGATCATACTGCCCACTCGGTCACTTTATAGCAGTGGTTGGTGTGACTTGGGACAGTTGTCATGTCGTGCCACCTAGGCCACACTGGGGTCGTGGTAGCGAGTATGGGTGAGCAGGCATGACCATGCATGTTGCATTGTCATATTTGATGGCGCTTTGCATATTACCATATATATATACATATATGCATGTATATATATGTATATAGATGGTTGAGATTAATATATATATATATGCTTATTGTGATGTTGCATTTGATTGTATTATGCTTGCTGCATTTGGTTATACATCATATTCATGCATGCTTCTTGCATATGTTATACGGTTGTGTCGAATACTGGTATATGTGTTGGACAGACCATTAGATACCTTGACCTGTAGCATGAGTAGATTATGAGTTGGTATTACTCTTTCTGTTATATATATGTTGGATATATGTTCAGGTTGGATCAGAGTAACGTAGCAGACTCAGGTATGTCTGCATTTTACGTTGTTCTTTTGATTAGACGGTATATGCTTGTATTTATATACTATGTTGATATACCTGTTGTACCTCTAGATTATGTTGTTGAAATACATGTGATATTACATATATACATGTTTTTCTATTACCTGCTCAGTTTTACTCACCACCACCACGGACCCTGGGTTTTTCTGTCGCCCAGGTAACAGGTAGAAGACTTCGTGACGGCTTGGAGCACTGCTGGCTGACATCTCATCTCACCTCCGAGGCTCCCATGTTTGTTTTGGGCTTTCCGTACATGGTGTTATGTATTTGGAGTTTTCCTGATGTACTATGTTGTAGATTCGGATTTTGTCGAGGTTTCGTGTTGTTGTGATGTGTTAGACATACCGGTATGCATGTGTATAGCTTGTTGTATTATGTTTCCGCTGTGCTTTGAGTAGTTATTGTATTTACTTTATATGTTATGTTGTTATTGTGGGCCTACGAGCCTTGTATTAACCCGAAATATTGCCACGTACAGGGGAGATGTCGTCCGTTTGATTTTCGGCTCGGCATACCCTTGGGGCATGATATCATGTCCCAATGAGATCTTACAATCTCCTTCTTAGTCCAAAGATACCTAGGCCTAGTGATAAGTTCCATATCACTCAAGAGAGGCAATCCTATACACTCTCTCAATTTCCAAATTGGGTATCTCAAAAACCCATTTTCCCTCCTCATGAGAAAAAAATAACATTCATCATCCCATGATGGATATCTCCCCCTAAAGGCTTGCTCCCCCTTGACCATTGCATCAACAATATCCTTGGGAAGTCCCTAAGCTAATAGGAACTTTAAACCATCAAAATTAAGGCGTAAAGTTCAACATTGAACTTTTCTTTACCTTAAATTGATACAAACCCTAAATGACTCTCCTAATCCATATCCAATGGATTTTCACCCTTTTTAATGCTTCCCAAAGTATATCCTAGGGTTATGAGTGGTTAGGAAACCTTATCATTGCTGAAATGGTGTTAAACACCCTTGTTTCACCCGAAATCAGCATTGACAGTCGAGTCCTTCAGAAATCAGTCGACTGTCGTGCCCATCAGTCGACTGGCACCAAGTAGTAGTCGATCGATAATCCGCGCAGGCGCTTCGCCGCCAGTGCGATTCGCGGGCACTTCCGCGAGGCCACGCTGGCGCGTATGCGGTTTGCCACCAAGGCGCTTTTACGAGGCAGGCGATTTCGCCATGATAAATAGACTTTGAAAAATCATAAGTAATTATACATAACTCGAAAAATCATGAAATTTCATATAATTGGTGAAAAATATTAGAAAAATATTTTACCCATTAAAATAGGAGATTGATATAAAGTTCAAAACCATTGAAATTTTCAATGTTTTGGCCCTACTTTGTATCAACTTCATCAATGGTGATTGCTATCAAAAAATAGACTTCACCAAGGTTTTCTAAAGTGATTTTAAAATGTTTTTAAAAACCTATTTTGAACCATGGACTCTTGGCTAGATGTACATGACTTGTACATTAGCTTTCCTCATGATTCATATTGATGATTGAGATAAGTTTAAGTTCATCTAGATGCACTATCTATGCACATTGAACTTAACTTATTTTCCTAACATCTCACATGTATCTAAGATGAATTAAGCACACACAAGTCAAAGTAATTGTGAGATGTGGAATTAGGGTTATTGTAGCCTCATGTATTTTCTAGGCAACTCTATTTGATTCTCTTATAGATGAAACTTCAAATCATGACATAATCCTTAACTCAATTTTAATTAATGCATGAATGATCATGGCATAAATGATAATCAAAATAAGCATAACCAATGATTATGATGTCATGACATATGAATCGGCTCTAAATATGACATAGAAAATAATTCTAAACAATATCATGATATGTCATATGATAAGATAGAATTTGATGTCATGCATGGCAAATTTGTATAAATACATTAATACACACATAATAAGACAAAAACACACATATTTTTTTTAAGCAAAATATTTCATTCAAAGATAACTTTAGTTTTTACAAGCAAAAAATAGAAGTCTGAAAACGCTCAATCTCACTAAGAAACTAAAAACAGAATCCCTAAACATCCTCTAGCTGTCATCTCCTGCAGATGGTGAAGGTGGAGGAGGCTGCTGGCTCAGCGTCCAGGTCCTCATCATCTCGTACATATCGATCTGGCGCTGCTCCATCCTGCTCTGGCGCTCCTCCATCTTGGTGTGGCGCTCCTCCATCTGACTAAGCTGCCAACTCATGGAGGACTGGCCTGATAAGATCTCCATCATGCGCGAGTCAACAGACTGCTAGTAATCCCCGAATCGGACCTCCAGCTGTGTAACATGATTTGGCAGACCTGCTGTTGGTGCATCTGCTGGCATATGGTTGTCCTCATCAGCAACATTGGGGTCCTCATACCGTCTTGCAGGCTTTCCAGGCACTAGAGGTGGTTCCCCATGTGCCCTGGGCTGAGGTCGAGGTATCGCCCATCTCCCATCTCCGCCCGCACTTCGCCAATGTGAAGTTACGACCGATATACAAACAGAACCCTGATAGCGCCCTCAAAGATCCCCTGGAAATGTTAATGCCTATGGACTCTAACCATGCAGTGATGATATGTCCAAAAGGCATATGAACTTTCCCTTGCACAGGGGATATGAAATGGACAATACAATGAAACATGTTCAATGCAATGTTCACATCTAATCTATGATGCATGACATACATGAGGAAGAGATGGGGAGGTTGGATCTTGGCCAGACCCCGAGTCACAATAGGAAGAAAACATCCAACAATGACTTTATAAAGCACATTGTCAGGTGCAGATAACTCACTGATGGGAAAAAGTTCTGAGCTGGTGGACGAGGATGGCAAAAAAGGTGCTCATGCATGGAATCTAAAGAGATGTGATCAAACGGAGCAGGAAGAGGGGCATCAAAGGTAGGATAGAAGATGAAGGTATCATCCGATAGCCTGCACTCAAGGAACTCCTGCAAGATTGCAGGAATGAACTCCAAGTTGCGTTTTGCAATGTGAGTGGTGTAGGTAGGACCATCGTCTACTTTCCTCAAATTTTGGTAGAATTCCTTGAGGAGATCATCATTTATGGCATGAGTACACAAAGCAATCTTCATGAGTTGATAATGCATTAGGATCTCAATGATGTCGCTACAGTAGTTTCTAAAAAATTGGTTATCTATGTACCTAACCGTCATCGGTTGGTACAATCGTGATCCACCCTCATTTGGGTCATTCCTACGTTGTTTTCTACATGATGAATGATGAATGCAATGCAATGCAATGTAATGACACAAATACGTGATTAGATAAAAATGTGATGTAAAAGGAAATTAGGGTTTAAAAAGGGTATAGAGATATACTTTGGTGTCATTACTTGATGGTTGTGAGGGCCTAACTGGACAGTTGGTTTGCCGGAGAGAACACCGAAGGGTCGCCGGAATGATGATCTCGTCGGAACCCTAACGCTGGAGAAAAACCCTAGGGTTGTGAGATGCCATTAGGGCTATAGAGAGATAAAAAAACATGAACGGGAGAGATGGCTTCCAAACCTAGGGCTTTTGGTCGCCTGCGTGGACGAGGAACGGATGGTCGGAGAAGGTTGGCGACGATCGGAGAGAAGAAATCGAGTGAAGAGGGCGTGAAGACGCTGAACCCTAGCAGTTCGGCATTATAAAATTGCGACGTCGGTTGGGCCGATCGATGTGACATCACGATCGGATGGCGTTAGTGAGCGTTTATCGAATCGGCGTTCGATATTTCGCTAAGACTGATCACGAACGATTCATCTGCGCCGAAGCAGAACATCACGATCGATGTGACTACCGACTGATCGTTGGCTCTTCATCCGATGAAAGCAGGACCATCGATCGGATGATGAAGATGTTCATCAATCGATGGACAATCGGGCCGAGTCTCGAAGCAACACTAGACTCTGGGCTCACTGTCAGCTTCAAATGTTATCGATCGATGTTCAAATTAAGTGAATTTCGATTTCTTCACTTAATTTATTTTATTTTACCATGTTTATTCATGTATATCAAATATATTGATGTTATCTCTATGTTCATGTATTTGTTAATGTATTTTGGTATTTTATTTCATTTTCACAAACATTAACAACCAATAGTTTCAAAATCTAACATCTCACCCTTTCTAAGTGTTGAAATACACAATCAAGGTGAATGACCTATTTTGTGAGATGCAATATACCATAAACATTCCTTCCATGCAAACATATGGTAAAACACATGAAGCATGGTAAGTATGATACATCAAAGATGTGTAATACTTGGTATCAATCTTAAATATAATTTCTAAGCCTTAAGACACTTTTCTTGATACACTAATTCCCAAGGTGTGCCAAAATCCAAAATGGCACACTATGACCTCTAGATCTAAGTTGTGCTAATTTGATTGATTTATCAACCTTCTTAGTTAATATTGGCACATCCTAAAAGCCTTTAGGATTCAAGATCAAAACACATTCCCAAGGCACACATAACCTTGAAAATGACCTAAAGTGTCACCTTTACCATGGTTAGGTTAACTACCCTTCCATTTAAAGTTGACACGCCCTAACCCCATCTAGCGTGAATCGATCACGCTCTTAGGAACACAAAATCTATTTGAGCTCCTAGGATTAACTAGGTATTCCTTAGGGATAACCTCCCTAGATACCTTCCTAATGACCCTTCTAGGCTTGTTAGCCTTGGTCATTTGGGTCTTGACTAGGTTAACCTTAGGGATTGCCTCCCTAGTAACCTTCTTAGTGGTCTTTCTAGGTTTCATGGAAACCTTGGCCACTAAACATACACCATAGTCAACTCTAGGGATGACTTCCCTATTGACCTTGGTCTTTCTAGGCCTAGTTTGTATTTCATAATCAAATGGAACACTATGATAAGCCACCTTAGGCTTAGGTTTGTGACCCAAACCTTTTTTGTCCTTGGTTGACTTTTGTCTCCTATGTCCTAGGCCTTGACTTTGACCATTTGACCCTTTTATTTTGTCATTTGACCTTTTAAATTGATTTTGGATAGTCCTAAGGGTCTTTTCCAATTTCTCAAATCTTGACCTCAAGACTTGATTTTCCTTTTCTAATATCTCAATTTTTAATTTTTCATTACTTCTTAAGATATTTTTATTTCTAGACATATGTCTAGATTTCTTGGAGTTTAAGCCTAGATGATCTTCTATTTTGCTAATAAACTCCCTAGGTAAGGTTTTTCTAGGGACATTAGTCCCAAATTTCTCCTTATTTCCTAAGTTAACATTTTTAGCTCCTAGGCAATAGAATCTATTTCTACTAACATATTTTTCATGAGTAATAGCAATTGAATTAAAAGCATGCTTTTGACTTTTAGATTTAGAAGGTGCATTATTAACTTTTACATTAGGGATCGCTTTAGAAGCTCTCCCTACATGTGATACTCCCTCTTGAGTCTTCTTGCTCCCCCTAGAGCATTGACTCCTATAGTGCCCCTTTTGATGGCACTTGAAACAAATGATGTGCTCCTTGCTCCTTTGACCTTGGACACCGGCATCCTTGACCTTTGGCGCCGGTGGACTTTTCTTAACCCTCTTTGGGCACTTGCTCTTATAGTGCCCGATTTTTCTACACTCAAAGCAAATTATATAAATTTTATTTTGAACCGAAATGCTTGAGTTACCTAGGGTGATGGTAATCGGAGTGGGTTCTTCATCCCTCCCAGAGGTTGAGGCTTCTTCGTGATTTTGTTCCGGCTCCGGTGTGGATGGTCTCTCCCCCTCAATCCTAGAGGTGGATGCTTCTTCCACCTCTTCTACTTCTTCTTCCTCCGATCCGGAAGTTGACTCCATCTCAACTTCCGATTCCTCACTTTCACTTGAGGATGAGCTCTCTTCTTCTTCTTCCTTATCTTCTTCTACTTATGTCAAGTGAGGCTTCTCATGGAACTTGACCAATTTGTCTCATATCTCCTTGGCATCTTGAAATTCACCTAAGCTAGACAAAATATCATTAGGTATCAAATCTTCTAAAAGCTTTGTTACCTTGACTTCGGTCTTGAACTTGAGACATTGCTCTTGTGTCCACTTCTTCAACTTCAAGACGTTTCCATTTTTATCCCTAGGGGGTTCAAAGCCTTCTACAAGAATGAACCAATTCTCTATGTTCATCATCAAGAATATCTTCATTCTTGCTCTCCACATCGGAAAATCTTCTCGGTCGTATGGTGGTGGAGTGTTGATGTCCTATCCAAGCTTGTCTTGGAATTCCATCTTCCCTCTAGCGTCTTTAGCTCCCGGCGGTTAGTCCGTAGAAGAGTCTCGGGCTCTGATACCACTTGTAGGTGATCCTTGGAAGCTAGAGGGGGGTGAATAGCTCATTTTCGTTGTGTGATGGAATTCAATTGCGTTCGTCTACAAATCTCATTAGCGCAGCGGAAATAAAATAAATAACAATAACGAAATATGACAAACATAATTACACAAGTATTTAACGTGGTTCGGAACCGAACGGTTCCTACTCCACGGATCGAGCTCTAAAGAGCTCAGCGATGCCACAAACACACCACTATGCAATAACTCCTTCTCGACACAAGTCGGAGGTGGATAAACCTCTTACAAAATATTACAACAATAATACAAATAAATAACAAGCAATTACAAGTGAATGCAACAAAAGAAAGCAAAGAAAAACTTTACACAAATCTTTTGGAAGTTTGCTTGTTGATTGCCTTGGACTAGCAGCTGAAGGCCCTGATTTACAACAGCAAATCACTTCAAAACGTCCAAGAAAATCGGTGGTGATTTCCTCCTCCACGAGCTCCATTTAAAGATGCAACCTGGGCTGGAAATCACCGATCAGTCGACTGATGTCACTGTTGTCGTGAGATAACGACTAGATCCATGCTGGAAAAATCTAACGGATTCATCATCAGTCGACTGATAATGACCATCAGTCGACTGTTCGAGCCTCCACTCGACTGCTAATCCCAGCAGTCGAGTCAGACTCCATTTTGTGCCCAAAAAATCGAGCACCAGTCGACTGATCACACAATTAGTCGACTGATCACACGATCAGTCGACTGCTCGGCCAATCAGTCGATTGCCTACCTCTGGGAGTCGACTACTGGGCCAATTCCCGCAGTCAAACCCTAGTTGACTCATGTCAGTCGACTACCACATGGCACCAGTCGACTGGCACACCTCAAACATGAGGTTTTAACCCAAGTATGGTTCCCCCATACTTGCTAGACCACCCTTAGCCTAGACCTAAGCCTTCTAGTCATCTCTATCAGCCTCACGCCTCTTGAATCCCTCCAAGTCATCCATGACTTGTTCATCCATTGCGCTAGCCTTTAGATGCTTCCATCGGCTATGTCATGCTAACGGTGTCTACACCGCCAAGACACATTGAACTTACCCTGCCCAGACTCCGCTTGGACTTTACACCGCCAACCATTGGACTTATGCTGCCAAGACTCCCGCTTGGACTTTACGCCGCCAATATCAACCCCTTGGACTTCTCAAATGCCAAGACTCAAACTTGGAATTTCCTTTGCCAACCCATGTTGGACTTTCCATGCCAAGTACTCAAGACTTGGACTTTACCTTGCCAAGACCCATACTTGGACTTTACATGTCAAGTACTCAAGACTTGGACTTTCCATAACATGGTCAACTCCAGTCAACCATCAAAATCCCCTCGAGTCAAACTCGAGTCCGGTTAATCATAACCCGGGTCGATTATTCCAACAATCTCCCCATGACATTATTAGGCAGCAATGTCAACTCACTATGTCAAACATCAAAACATCACTCGAGTCAAACTCGAGTCCGGTCAATCGTGACCTGGGTCAATTGCACCAACATTTCGTTCCACCGAAGGTTTGGGTAGAAGCTTATCTACAACAACTTATTTCATCAATAAATTACCTTTTCAAACATTGCACTTTGAATCTCCTTATTTTCGTCTTCATCAACAACGTCCTTAATATGGACATTTACATACATTTGGTTATGTTTGTTTCGTTTATTTATTTTATCATGAACGACACAAATTTTCTACTCAATCTGTTGGATATGTTAGTACCTATAAGATTCACATATCTCCACAATGATATAATATTGTTCATAATGGTATGATATTGTTCACTTTGGGTCTAAACCCTCATGATTTTATTTTTGGGCTCTACCTAAAAGATCTCACACCAATGGAGATATTTTTTCATCTTATAAGCACATGATCTTTTCCATGTCTTACCAATGTGAAATTTTGATTGTATTCTCAATACTCCAACAGAATATGCATTTATGAGATATAATACTCATCACAAGGGCTTTGTTTGCTATGATCCACCGCAATATTTCTTTCCAACCTGTGATTGATCAACCTTGGTATTGTTATTCTTCCAAGTTTTAATGACTTATCCTCCTCTCTTGATCAAGTCAAGTTGGGATATGCGAATCAATGACATCCTTCTTCATTGCTCCTTCATGAACCAGATCTATTATCTAATCCTGCTCCACCCATTGTGAGACGCTCTACTAGAATTTTTATTCTCCTAATTGTATGACTTGTATCATACATCATTTAATACTTTATTCTCTAGTTTAGTTCTCTCTTCTTTACTCACAAACAGTTAAGTATGAGTGCTGGCAACAAACAATACAAGAAGAACTTTAGGCTCCATGAGATAATTATACATGTGATAATGTTCCATGTCAATCCAGTGTTAGGTTTATTGGGTATGAGTGGATGTACTCAATTAAATTTCATTCCGATGGAACTCTAGAATGCTATAAGATAAGATTGGTTGCTCTAGTTAATCGACAAGAGTACACTGTTGATTGTGAGCAAATATATGCTCCTATGGATGACTACGGTACAAATAATCATTGCAATTGCTACTTCTCAAGGATGTCCACTTTATCAAATGGACATGGAAAATACTTTTTTTCATAATTATCTCAAAGAAACTATCTATATGACACCTCCTCTTGGTTTGTTCTCCTCTACTACTTCAAGAGTGTATAAATTAAGACGCTCATTATGTGACTTAAAACAAATTCCTTGTGCTTGGTTTGAAAGTTTTATTCTACCTTCTTGTAGTTTAAATTTGTGAAAACTCATTATGATTTTTCTTTATTTCTTTGTAAAATTTCTATTGGAATTGTTCTCCTTATGATTTATGTTGATGACTAGTTATAATAGGAACATATTCTTTATTAATTACTCAACTTTAGCAATACCTTCGTGCATTATTTCATATGAAGGATCTTATATGAATCTTACACATTCTTAGGGTTGGAAATTCATTCTAACATTTTTGGTATATTTCTGCATAAGCATAAATATATTCAAGATTTAGTTACTTTGATTGGACTTTAAGACTCTTCATTTGTTGATACTCCTTTAGAGATAAATGTTAAACATGATATGGATGAAAAAGAGTTACTTTCTGACCCATTTTATATCGCCAATTAGTGAGTAGTTTGAATTACCTAATTATTACTAGACCCGATATTTTATTTACCCTTCAATAAGTAAGTCAATTTATGCACTCTCCTCGACATCTTCGTTTGGTTGTAATTCTATCACATTATAAAATATCTTAATGGTACTTCACATTGTGGTTTTTTCTTTTCAATTGGATCTTCTATGCGGCTTAGCTCTTAACATTGTTGATTGTCTAAACACTCATCGATTTATGACAGGCTAGTGTATGTTTCGTGGAAATTCTTTGGTATCTTTGGAAGAGTAAGAAACATGATTAAGTCTCTATATCTTCCATTGAATCTAAGTATCGTGCTATGTTTGTTGTTCTAAAATTCTTTGGCTCTGAGGATTATTATTTAAGTTTGGATTTCCACGTACTAAACCTACTTCTCTCCATGTTGATAATATAAATATTATTCAAATTACTATTAATCCGATCTATCACGAGAGCACCAAGCATATTAATGTCAATTGTTACTATATTTAAGAAACTGTAAATACCGATATTATTTCTCTTCCGTATATTTTTACTATTGCATAGAATGTCGGTATGTTTATCAAGTTTTTAACCCAATAACGCCATTATTTTTTGTTGGCATTATGCTTCTTGATCGACCAGGATTGATTTGAGGGGTGGATGGTACTATTTATAGCAAATATTTATTTTGTATTTCCCTAATAGTGTGTGACGATATAAATAGTTAGAAATCAATCGTAATTAATGTATAGGGTGGTAAATAAATAAGATTAGATATTAAAAGATCTTAAATTAGCCTTTAATTATTGTATATTTATCTATATAATTAATGAAATGTAAAACAAAAGAGGAACCCTACACTCAAGAAAAGTCATCAATAACTTGCATTAAATAATCTATTATTTGATTCATTGATAACAAACAGGACAAATAGGACGTAACTTTGATTTTGAAGAATGCATTAAAATGCTGATGACAATAAAGATAGCTTTCATAAGGATGCCATGAATAGTACTTAGGAGTACGGTAAAAGTGAAAAAATATTTTATAGGAGAATATAATTCGATCTTCTACTGAAATAATACGATGAATTTTGAAAAAATTCATAGGGACGACCCTATGGACAGAAGTTTATCCGACGGATAGAGTAATATTTCGGTGTTGAACAGTCTTTCAAGGATGGTATGACTATTTGATATACCCAGGTAATTGATAAAGATCCATAGGAGCTTCGATCTCTTCCGACTCAGCTGTCGAAGAGTCGTTCTCTAGGACCGTAGGGTCGGATTGATCATCCCTAAGAATTAGTCGGGCTGATGGCTCGAATATCTTGATGTTAATAAAGAAAAAGAATATCATGAACAGAAGAATCCTCAACTACCAAAACTTAACTTCTCCTTGACTGCTCCTTCCACTATCCTTGACTAACTCAATTAACTTGTGTCCTCTTAAGTTTACTTCGTTTGCTATTTGTATTGTTTTCTTTGTCTTTATATAATGTTACATTTTAATTTTTCTAATTTTTGTATTTTTGTTTTGTTTAGGTGAGAGGTCATTTCTGTTGATAAATAGACATATTCGTTTAAGTCATCAAATATTCCTCCTATATTTACCAAGTTAATATGTTTTCTATTCCGTGCTTCTATCAATTGGAGATGTCTCCGTCCAAATTCTCTTAGTTGATGTTGGGCGATTAATGGGTCTTGCTCCTCTAGAGATATCAGATTATGTTTTTGGTTGTCGATGTCTTCTTCTTTGGTTATTCTATTGTGTGTATAATTTGTAAATCTTATACTTAGTTGTCCATTCCTATCTTTATACATTAATGATTCTGTAGGTTGTAGAAGGGTTATTTGTTCTTCTTCTAAGTTAATGGTCCATTCCAGATTAGCTAGTTGTTCTGAACTGTACTGTCTGGATTTTTGAAATTGAATTCCTCTTGTACTAAGAGTTTATATTATTCCATCTATTTGAATTTTGAAGTTGTTGTGTATATGATTCATTATTTTTTCTAGAAATATCATTTTGAGTTGGATATTTTTTCCTTGAAAATTTCCATATCCTCTTGCCCGAATTACTATTTTAATGTGTTTTGTAAAATCTTTAATGATCATGTTAAAGTTTGGATAAATATATGTTATGCCTAAATTATCATTCATGTCTATCTCTGCTAAGTCAATAATGACTTTTTCTTTATCTGAGAATCTAAAGCCTAGATGTATATAGTGGTGTTTCAGGATTACTAATTGTCTGACTGACTAGTTGGTTATTAAAGTTAAGTGTTGTTCCCCATCATTTGAAAGATGTAAAGCTTATGTTCTTCTTTGTCTATATATAGAGGTTGTTGATGTAAAATATGAGAATTTGTTGCTCTCATATAGGAGTCGTGATTGTAGCATATAGTATTTAATTGTTCATTGGAAAATATTTCTAGGTCTCTTTCTATGTTAATTACCTCCTCTAATGTTTAGCTTAGACCGAGATGTCCTCTTATGTTATCCAGCCAAGAAGTACCATAGACTGATCTTCTTCCATCAAGTGTTTTGGATGGTCCATTAAAAAATTTTGTCCTTGTTTGACTCATGTTGACCCTTCAGTTTATATGTTAAGAATGTATATGTAGTAGGGTGATGTCTTATGATTTTTCCCGTAGATAGTTTTCCTAAACCTATATTTATGTTTTCCAAGGTTGCTTTCTACTTATCTTCTATTGATACTTTAGACCGTTTTTGTTCTAAGTCAAACAATTTCCCTTCTAGTTTAGTTATCCTAAAATGTAAGGATGTTAATGATATTATTTTATTGTACCTGTATTTGATCACTTTTCCTTGTTAGTTCTACAGAAAAATAATACTTGTCTTCTTTAGTTTTAGTATATTTCTGTACATAGGCTATGGCTTCTTCATAATGGATATTCTCATAAATATGCGGGTTCATTTAATGAGGAGTTCCTTTATCTGTTATTGTAGAATTTGAAATTCAGCTTCTATTGTTACTAAAAACTTACTTATGTTAAAAGGTCTCTCGCTCATGGCCCAAAATTTGATCTTTCATAAAAATGATCTAAATTTTATAAAAGTATAAATTTTCACCATTAAAAGGGTTCCTTTTTATTGTTTCGTCCAAGATCTATTAAAATTTTTACCATTTCAAAATCGACTCTGTTTGTAAGCTAATGTAAAACTTTAAGATAGAGCTTAGACACAGACAGGGACCTGAGAGATATATTGTCCCTTGGTCGAAAACTTTACTCAAGTCACTAAATAGCCAACACTTACGTAGTCTAGTCAAACACATCATCACTTGGCGGTGTTGGCCAAAGACATGAACAAACCCAAGATCAACTCACGATCTCTATCTCTTTTAGTCTTTAGACCTAGAATCTTATTGATTATCGATGCTTTTAACTACTCTTGAGTTTACCTCGTATCAAACTCTCAAATCTCAATACCTTAAATGCACCAAGAACTCCAAATTTGTTCCAATATGTCATCCTTCTTTACTCATCCATCCACAGAGTCTACCTCTTGTCGGATGACCCTAGAGTTCACCTTAACAAAATTTTCGGTCCAAGCATCCTTTATTGATCATTTCTAAGCCTATCTTGCTGATCTTCGTATCCCTTGGATGCTCTAAATCATTATTTTCCACTCATATATTAGTTTATCTCATAACTAACCTTCGAGCCAATAAGCACGATCCATCCAATTAAACTACGTCAAGTCAATCATCACTAGAACTCAACCATATTGAGTCGTGAGCTACATATATGATATTTGTAATTTCATATAAAAAATTTTAAATTAAATAAAAAGTACTGAATTATGATACCCTTGAAATTTCTAGTCAGCGAGTTATGCCTACAATATGACTTTTCCACACCGAAACCACATGCATGTTTCAGATACAAAGGCCCGACCTTTTGAGTCATTCTGTTAAATACTGAAAAATTTAAAATATTAAATTAAATGGCCAAAGAGATAAGGAAAATAATCCTGGAATTTTTTCGGGATTTTTAGAAATTTTTCTGGATTTAAACGGAGGTCGTACGAGATAATCACAGGGATAGAAAAAACAGGCTGTTAAAGGGGCCTGTTTAGATAAGTAAATAGGATAAATTATATTTTTCTATTTTCTATTTTTTTTTTCCCCGCTGCGACCTTTTCCACGCCGCGCTCGACGGTTTCCTCTTCGCGAAACGCTCAGCCGATTTCCTTCTTCCCCCACGCCCGAAACCACCACAACCAGCGCCTGCCCTCTTCCTCTCGGTTTTTCTCCTCGCGGTGGACGGCGGCGATGACCCCCTCTCTCGCCGCCGCTCGCCGAGCCGACGCTGCCGACGACAAAGCATCGTCGCATGGCACGAAGGCGTCGTCGCGCCTCGCGAGCACGAGCGACGGTCGCCGCAGCGTCCTTCCGCCGTCGCCTACCCCTTGGCCACCAGCGTCGCCGTCTGCGCCGGCGACTCTTCACTCCGGATCGCACGTCGCACCGACCGCCCCTTCTGTCGGTGCGCCGCCACAGCCGCCCGAAGCCGACGTTCGCTGTCGATGCCTTAGCAGTTGTCGACGACCAGGCCGCCGCTGCTCGCCGAGACGCACACGCCGCCCCCATCCGTGACCATCCTCCGCCGGCTCCTCTGCCACTGTCGCTGCTGTAGCGGTTTCCACCGCCGGATTGAAGGGGGGGGTCACGATGGCTTCATGTGGGGTGCTAGGGCAGCAGCAGGAACTCCGGTGAACCGAGCATCTGGGAGGTTTAGTCGGCAACGGTTGCACGCAATTTGGATCTAGGGTTGAGATTTCCGTTTGGAGTAGGTGAGTTGTCTATCCTTTACTTTGATTTTGGGCAGGATTCATGTTCATTGCAAACCCTAACACTGTGAGTTGGGGTTTTGGTTGGCTAGCAGCGGCAAAAAGGGGAGTTGTTCCGGTGAACAGAGGAGGATAGGAGGAGAAGGGGCTGCCGAGGAACTTCTAAGGAAGGTTTCGGTCACGAGGCAGGATCACGGTCGTGACGATCTGGTTCTCTTTGCGGATATTTGGCAGGCGGGTATTTTGACTTAACTTTTAGATTAAGTCAAGTTGATATGCTAGTTAGGATAGCTTACAATAACTTTTTCATGTTTATATGTCTGGTATGCTTTTGGTGCCTACTAGATACATGCATGTGATAGGATATGATTATATTTCCCTGTTTGATTTGGATCATAGTATATGGATTAGGGATATGTACATATTGATTGTACATATTATTCGGATAGGTATTTTGAGTAGGATTTACATGCTTTAGTATCATGCACCATTTTTGCATGATTGCATGCTGGTTGGACGGGGTTCCATTATTGTTGAGCCCGCAGCTAGTTACATGGCCTGCACACACTGCCACTCATGGGTTAGTGGTACATCAGGAGGGTGTGTGCAGTTGCTCTGTCAGGCTCCGCTGGTCCGCTCATGGGTAGCGATGAGGCAGCGTGGTAGTGGGCAGGGATCCCTCCTCTGGCCTATGACACCGGGAGATGAGAGCTTAGCTCCCCCACTATGTTTGGGGCAGGAGGATAGGTGTACTCCGACAAAGATCCGTCCACTTGGCCACTCAGAGCGATGATGGCAGAGTGTACTTGTCATAGCCCTATCCACTGGCTTCACCATTGCGTGGAGGCGGACCGATCAAGGCCGTGGGTGACCATGTCATTGACACGGCATGCACTTTGCACGGATTGCATTTTGTATTGTGTTTGCTGCATTTTTATTGATGCCTTGGATGTGCATATGATTGTCATGCATACAGGATACATGTTTATATATGGTCAGGACTCTATTACTTCTAGTCAGGCACATGCTCCTATATCAGGGTAGGAGATTCAGGTAAGTACAGTCATTTTGTATTTCTTGCTTGCATACCCTATTTATGTGAGACTGTACTGGCATGATATTTTTATTGTTAGCTATACCTTATTTTGCATATCTACTATACCCGCAGAGTTCTTTGAACTCACCCCGTTGATTTATATCTATTTCAGGATGAAGCTGTCAGGAGAGTCCAGCTGCCAAACCCCCTCGTCGTGGAAGTGTATTTGGTTATTTGTTTTTGGTTTTGGATATCTTGTTTAGAAGATATATTTAGGACTGGAATTGGATTTATGTATTCGTGGATTTTTGGTGTCCTTATGGACCTCTATTCGGAGTTTGTTCTGGATTGGATTTTGGTTGAGTATTCCTGCCCAGATGGCAGAAGGGGTAGGTTTAGTTATGATATTCTTTTGTGTATATCATTTGATTGTTGGCCTGAGGCCTGATTTATTATCTGCGTGGGTGTTTGGATTGTCGTGTTGGCCGTGTATGTATAGTGGCCGTGTAGGCCTTGTATGTAAATTGGGATTGTCACTCGACAGGGAGATGCTCTGGATTTTAAATGCATGGGGTCTCTTCGGCGTGACAATTTATTTGGTATCAGAGCGCCTAGGTTTTCGAGTTCCTAGGGGTTTTTGGATTTTTCGGAGTTCGCCACGTTTGGCAGGTTTTACGAGGTAATTTGGAAAATTTTGGATTGGCATGGATTTCCGACGATTTTTATATTTCGGAATTCGAGGATTTATGACAAGGTCAATATGGGGATTTGGCAGCGACAGAACCTCTCCTGCGGCAAAATAGGTATGATGAAAATTTTATATATTTTTACTTCTAGTAACATCTGTTCTAGTAGCATCTGTAATAATTTAACAGATATGAGACGAGGTGGGCGTGCATCTGCACCGAGACGTGGTGCAGGGTAACCACGCAAGAGGACAGTAAGATCTCTGGCTGAGGAGTTGCCAGAAGGGTCTATAGAGTTTTGACTCATGTGCAGACTCGTAGTAGGGGTCGCCCACCAAGGTGACCAGCTAGAGTTGTTGTAGTGTTTATACTCCAGGTTAGATTTGGCTATGTATTTGGTGGATAACAGGAATATAACATTTAAGTGTGTTGGTCACTATTTGTAATCGTAGATGGAGTTGACCACTAATGACCTGTTCAGTTAGTGAGTCTTGAACCTGTGTCGAAAAGGTGAATTTCCTTTGAGGGCTGACTGATACCGAGTCAGAAAGCAGGGGTCAAGTCGTCACATTGGTTGTGGAAATCAAGGACTACAGTGTTAGAGATTTTCACTGATTATGCTAGGCAGATAATTACCCTGTGGGGTATTGGACAAGGACTGTATACTATTGTTGATGCATATCGGAGGTTTCGCTACGGTTCCATAGGGATTTTGATTTTTGAGCGGCTTGAGCCTTAGATTGATAACATCAAGGTTTAAGTACCTAACTGGTATTTATATAGGAGTGGAGATAGTTTCTTACTATTGCAATGATCAAGTTGTTACTTGGTGGAATATGTAGGAGAATTTTGGGAAAATAACCCATTACGGGATCATGGGTTCAGGATGTTTTCGGAAGACAATATTTCCTTATGCTATTTTTGTATGACTCATTGTTGAGGAATTCTTGAGTCTTTAGTTGAGTGATAAATTGTTAATGGATTTCACTAGAGAGTTTACTAGAATTACAGAGTTTACCCCCACTTAAGGGCTCAAGATAGTGATTGAGTTGTTTTCAATCACCCACGATTTATTGGTTTACATTTGGATTAAGATAGTTGGATCTTCCATCAGTTCCTATCGGGAGGCCTTAGGGTGAGTCATATTTATAAAAATGACTGCAACAAGAGAATAGTGTAGTCAATCTAGTGATAATAACCTACACTTCTGATAAGACAACCGTAGAAGTCGTGAACGTGCTCTTCTAGTGGGATTCACGTGACATTATTTCGTTCCCATGTTGATGCGTGATATTAATCAGGTCTATTGCTAGAGATGGTAACTTGATGTTGATGATGGGGGTTTACAACCTCTTGAGTGATTGAGGATTTAGTTGGAATTTTAGTTTAATTTATTTTGGTAGGTGATCAAGGCTCTGTCTTGAGAATGAAGGATTTATGAAACACTTCAATTTCCCAGCGGAAAATAGGAATATGGATTAAAGCTTTTACCTCAGATTTATATGGTTCTTGAGGTAAATGAGAGGAAGAGGTGTACACCTAGATTCATACAATTACCGAATTCTTATTCTAGGTCACTGTGAAATAGGGAATCCGTTAAGAGCAGAACTTGGATGAGTTTGCATCTTTACTCGAAAGGAATTGTTGATGGTTGAAGGATTGGTCATTGAGGTATTACTATAGTTTACTTTACTTGATGATATATTGAGAGATACAGGTGTTACAGATATCTGTGGTTAAAACATGTACAGATAGGATTAAATGGATTTCTATATTTGGATCAGGTGGATTAATAGTGTTTCCATCGACAGGTGAGATGTTGAGATGATTACTGTGATGATTATAAGAGGGGTATGAAAATGATTTTGGATGTTTAGAGATTGATTGATGGAAATGTTATATTATAGTGAGAGAGTTGACTTAATTGTTTTATAGTTGACTTGGTTGATATGATGTGAATATCTGGATATTAACTTGGAGGTTATGCTTGTGACATGATGATATAAGGTCTCTCGGATGCCTGTATAATTCGAGAGTAATCAGATGTAGTGTTGTTGGAACTTCTAGGCTTGCCGCTGTATAGGCAAGTAGAGTAGGCGATCGGAGTGATTTCGAAAATAGTTTCGATATCGAAGATCCCCTACTGTGAGATAATTTATTTGGTACTGAGGTAATGTTATTTTTACGAGCCTAATATTTTTACTTATGGTGCGTTGGTTGAGGGCTAGTGTAAAGCGCACATGGTTGTTAAAGCTCATGATATACTCAAAGCAATGTCATTAAATTAGCTGTAAGCCAAATCGAGTTGCTTGGATATCGTTATCGATCGGTCTTTCAGAATTGGCAAGGTTGATGATGCCAAGAGGTATTTGTTAGAATGATGATTTTTCAGGAGATAATTTAGTTGGTATCAGTGTTGCTTAACACTATGGGAATTGGAAGAATCTAAGTTCCAATTAAAGGAGGTATTGGATGGGATATTTGTTGTCCCAATATTTTATTTCTTGAGAAGCTCTGGAACTTGTTGTTCAAAGAGATATGAACCTTTGAGGTTATACATCAATTATTGATGATGGAATGCGGTAGTGGTAGAAGGAAATGAATATCCTTCATGGTGGATTGAGGATCTAATTAGATCAGCTTTAGGACACCTGTGTATACTCTAGGATTGATTTATGATAGGTGTGTTGATATTGTAGTGACAGGGTGTCATACAATTATCAAAGTCGTAGGGATGATTGATATATCATCAGCCTAGAGTAAAGAGGATGCAGGTGTATAGTGGTGACAATTTCATACTTGGTATGAATTGTACGAGGTTTGTTTATCTTGTTTGACTTATGACGACTTAGTCGTCCAGGGATTTAGGAAATCGTGTATTCTGGACACGATTGGATCATTTATGATGGTGGCAGTTGGAGTTGAGCACTCGGCCACCGTAGATGATGGTTTTCTGGTATTGATTTGATCATTACCATAGATATGGATAGGATGCTCTAGCGGTATTACATCGCTGACTGGTTGGATCAGGAAGGTGTTGGAAGTTATTTGGTCTGAAGCTTGTGAACATAGTTTGTGGCTCGCGATGGTTGACTTTTCACCGGTGTTGTGCGATCATTCTGGGTGAAAGGAAGGTTAACTTATATGCGATGTTTCAGAGAATGGAGCGTTTCTGATTTAGTTGATCGAGACGTATCCCATGTTTACGTCAAATGAGGAACTACGAGATGGGTTGTCATATATATATGACGTTGACTTAGCAGATATGATGTTGCTTTGTATAGGTGAGGAGCCGGAATGCTCATGGGGTTTTGGCTAGCTCTTGAGTAGTCGAGAAGATAAATAGTGGAAAATGAAAGCAAGTTCTATTACAAATAGATCTTAGTAAACAGGTAGATTGCCCTTGTGAGGAAATATTTCTTCTTCTCCGAGAAGATGGTGGGTTATATAGTTGCATTCGAATTTCGGAAGAGTTACTATTGATTCAGGAACAACAGATAGATTCCTGTTTGGAGGATGGAGAGCATTTACCATAGAGTTGTACTCTTGCTCTACCGGTTCGAAGTAAGTGATAATTGAATTCGTATGTAAATGTGGCTAGTTAGCTACGACATCTTGATCGCCACGAGTCTCGGTCGTGGTAGCATGTCGTTGCCTGCAGTTAGTGTCTTTTGCATTACCTCGAGAGCCACGAGGCTTTATCATGATATTTTGATAGGTATTGTTGAAGATTGCAATAGGTTGTATATGTTGCAGATGTTTAAGATTGTATCTGGAAAATAGTAAGTATTGAAACGTTCTCCGTGGAGGAAGCGACATGCGAATATAGTTGATTTGGAAGTCCGTGTTCAAGTGTCAAGTAAAGGTGGTATATAAATAATCGCAAGGTTCGCATCGAGATGGACGTGAAAGCATAGTATGATGGACAGTGTTGGGAGATTATTTAACATACGGAAAGGACTTAGTATGATTAGCTAAGTCCGCTCATTTTCGTTCGATCCATACGATGAGTTTGTTGGATCGGGATAGGTATATACTGTGAAGATTTCCAGTTCAGGGAGTATCTTTGTGTATTATATGTGATAGCGGTTCAGGATTTACCTTCGGATTATGGATAGTCTTTAACAGGTCACGGATATAGAGATCCACTCAGGTACAGTTAGGTACTTGTTATAGGTGGACGAAATGAAGATACTATTCATATTTTGGAAGGGCTGCTAGAAGCAAGTGTGATTTGATGTTAAGGGATATCAGTAACCCCACTTAGTCACTTGAGGTGTGACTTGTCTCCAGATGCTTGAGAAATATACGAATAGGAAATTTGGGGACCAAATTTTTATTAGTGGGGAAGAATGTTAAATACTAAAAAATTTAAAATATTAAATTAAATGGCCAAAGAGATAAGGAAAATAATTCTGGAAATTTTTTGGGATTTTTAGGAATTTTTCTGGATTTAAACGGAGGTCGTACGAGATAATCACAGGGATAGGAAAAACAGGCTGTTAAAGGGGTCTGTTAAGATAAGTAAATAGGATAAATTATATTTTTCTATTTTCTATTTTTTTCCCATGCGACCTTTTCCACGCCAAGCGCTGACGGTGATGCTTATATCAGATAAGTAGCTTATCTAGAAAAATATAAGTGCAAGAAAGTATAGTCTATAGGTCAAAAAAGTCTCATTCAAAGAGCTTTACATAGCTACTATGGAATACCCCTTTTCTTCCTCACGACCCTCCTTATGATGTTTTTTAGTAGATCATTAGAGAACAAATTCGGTGCAAAATCTTCACGTGGTGAGGCATGTGGAGCATGAGTCATCATTATGGAAAAAGTCGTCGGAGGACTAGAAGTAATGTCTGTTGAAGGGAACCTTTGCGGTGAGCCTTCAGGGAGGGGTCAATTCCCTGCCTGATTAGGTACATAGCCAATTTCTTGGATGGTCGAGTGGCTGATTTCCTATTAGGGTGAGTGATCGACTCTTTTGCGAGAGCAAGTGACTGACTTCACTTAACGATCGAGTGTCTGATTTTCTTTCACAGTCAAGCAAGCAACTTCTTGCGAGGGGTGTGGCTAACTCCCCTTTGTGGCTGAGTGTGCAATTTAGCTTCTTGCAAGGTCGACTCTCCTTCACAATTGAGTCTTGGCTTCTTTTTGTGGTCAATTGATCGATTCTTTGTGAGACCAAGTGACCGACTTCTCTTTGCGACCAAATGACTATTTTCTTTCGTGGCCAAGTGATCAACTTCCCTCCACGTCTCATCATTTATCTTTGGACTCATTCTAACCGTATCAAATACCACGTTACTTTGGATGCTATTATTTTTGTTATAAGGAGATAGTGATATAAAATTATAAACTATTATACGAGAGAGGAGTTAATTAGTAATAAACTCTCTTTGTTTGTGATTGTGATGATCTTTGTTTCATTTTCATACATTTATAAAATCCTAATTAAGATAGTGATTATCTCACCGTTGATACTACATTAAGAGGGGAAGGAATCTCACCGTTGATATATTAGTCGAGAAATCCAGATCGTAAGATTCGATGGACAGTCGACGTCCGGGTATTTGGGTCGGATCCTATTAGGATCATCTGTCAAAATCCGGATCCGTATTCCATCCGTCTCGCTCTCATACAAATATAGTGGTTTTTTTAAACGTAGTATCTCGTTTCCTTTCGCCTATGTAAACCCTCCAAAACCCTACGCTCCTCGATCGCAGACGCTTTCGCTCCTTGGCGTAGCTGCTTTTTCTCGCCTCTCCTCCACCAGAGCTAGGTATTTCTTCCTACGCTCTCGATTTGTTGATTTGTGGTTCAAGCTCGGCAGCCTCCGACGCTTCAGAGGCGTCCTCCAGCTGGCGGCGTCTCTCCCGTATCTGCTATTCAGCGGCCAGTAGTGTATTTTCAGCCTTCAGTTGTTGCAGTCGGGGCCAGAAGGTGCACTTATTCTTGCAATTGTTAGACCACATGAATCTCCAATTCCTAGTTCACACCCATTAAATTGGTTGTTTGTTTCCAAATTCCTAGCGATGTCTCACGGCGGCACGGCCTACTTTATCCTTTTGTTTTTTTTTTAATTTTCTAAATTTTTATATTTATCAATAAAATAAAAGGTGTAGTAAAGGGCAAAACTTGTGCTGCCTGGATAAACTCCTCTTCCTTTACATGACATTGTTAGAACCCTATCAAACTAAGCACCTTAAAAAGATAATTTTTTTTCTTCTGTTTTTTGAATTATTTTATCTAAATTTTTATGGTGAATCGATATTTGAAATGTTAGGTTCTGGTTAGAAATGTTTCTTGTTGATTGTATCCTACTATTACTCTATATGCATGATGAATACAGGTTTAATTATACACTTGAAGGAGTCAACCTGATAGAATTTTTTTTCTGGCTTTGTCCTTGTTCGATCCTTATGAAATATTGATTAGTGATCATGTACATAGCTTAATGGCTGTGTAGTTAAGAGTTACCGTTAAGAATCTTAGTACCTCCAGAGCCAATTGTTGAAAATGTTCAGTGAGGTTTATTTAGTGCCCTACCCAAAAGGAAGTTCTAGTTTTGCTACTGCTTATCCTGCTTTAAATCCTCCTCTGCCATCCATACTGACTCATATTATAATCACGCTGCTCCATCCACATTTGTTTCTCTTTCTCCCCTCTTCTCCTTTTTAAGGCTTTGGGTTTGTTTTAAATAGTAAATACCTCTGCGCTGAACCCCATCTGTCTCTTTCCTAAATCGTATGCCTATGCCTTTTCTGCCATTCCTCTACGTTGCTGCACCCCCTTCTTACAGTATACTCTTTCTCTCTCTGCCTTCTTCTCACCAGCACTTGCCATTATGCACATTTACAAGGAAGGTTGTCAACTCCTGCATACATTCGTAGTAACCTCAAGAATCACCATTAACAACAGCTCTGAGGATTGTTTTCCTCCACCCTACAATGTTACTCCCTGCTCAAGTTTTTAAAGGTGACTTTCTCACTTCACATTTTGGAGTCTTAGACACGTTATCATTTGTTGAATGCAACATGACATGTCTATATGAACATGATGCACTAAATATAACCTTTAACTCAAATTAAATATAAACTGATAATTTAAGTAAACTATCTTTTCATTTATGATTGGCACACTTGTAACATTTTAATAGAACATTACACAACAAATGGGTCATAAACAAGTTAAGTAGCTTAACTTCGTTTTTGAAATGGCTAAAATTTGCTGTTGTAAACACTTGGAAAGTCATATGAGGCACTTGCAACGTTATACGATCCTATTTAATGCTTCTAATATTTGTTGGGTAATGCTGTACATATCTACTACATAAAGGTTCAATTTTTAGGGGTTGTATTTCATCCTTTAATTTCTTAATATCATTAATTCAAAGATTTTTAAGTACCAATGCCATGTGTTTTCCATTAATAAATCAATGATTTGGTGTAGCTTTTATTTTCATCACAGAACTTAATGAAATAAGTAAGAGTTTTTTTATGCTGAAATTTTGATGGAACTATGTTTTGACCAATGTCTTCATTTTAGGCAATTTAGGTGATGGGAAAAGGATCCAAGAGACCAAGAAAAGATGCAATGAGCAGAAGCAAAATTCACTCAAGAGATGAGGATGCCTTAAGAAGCACTTACATTGATGATGAGATTGATGAATGTGAGAAATAATATTTTGCCTGACATCTTTTAGCTTTTCTTGTATGATATTTTGTAATGATCTGAGTTATCTCAAACTTGCAGTTCATAAGCAGAGGGATATCGTTCCCTTTGATGTCAATGATGATCATGGTAAGATTTGATATGTTTATAATTCCTTCCAGCATAGATTCTTTGAAATTCCTTAAGTTTATTTGTTGCATGGGTAGGTGAATCAGAGGACGAAGATTTAGTGGAGCCTGTATTTGAGTTTGAGGTGAGAAGTATCTACTTAATTGATATCTACTATTTTTTTTGTGTTTATGTTTTCATAAGAGCTCCTTTTTCTCATGAATGTCATAGGGGTACTATTCTTTCAAAATTACCAAAAGAGCATTCCATACATTGTCATATGCTATTATGACCTCATTTGGTTGAACATCCTTAACTAGTCATCTCTGCCCCCTTTTCATGGTCATCTTCTCCTCACGTCCATCTGTATTAAAGCCTTCTCCTTCTCAAACTCCTTATCAACCCTCTCCCCATCAATGCCATCTCCTCCACCATTGGGTCTCTTTCAAGCCCTCTATTGTTTTTAAATCCCATGGTTTCATCACATCTATTCATTTCCTCCTCCCTGTCCTTCCTTATGTCCTTCCACTCCTTGCTCTCTTCTCTATCTCCATGCCTTTTGTTTGTTATTCAATGGGCCAAAACAACCTATTATTTATCACAAACAACTATGCTTTTTTAAAGAAAAGTGTTTAGAAAATAATACCTATTATTTTCTATTGTTAAAGTGTAAAATGAATAGTCTTCATGCTAAACTATTGATTTTTAATGTTGAGGGCTAATATTACCATCCTTCATTAAAGCAACACCGCTGTTACAAGAACACATTCAAGGCATAACAAGGAGGGATCTGTGGATCTGACCTTTGACATGGCCAACTGTTACAATTAGATGGCATCTTATGAAATTGTTTATTCTTTCTGTTGAGAGAAAAAAAGCTCCTATCATAAGCAACAACCATGCTACAAGAACAATGCCAACGAACTCTCCATTCTTTACCTCTGAAAATGGCAAACAATTGCAATTGGAGTATTTCACATAAAGTTGGGTATTTATCACAAATCTTCTCCATACAATAACATGTTATAAGAACACGTTCAAAAGCTAACAACATTGAATTTACCACTAACAAGTGCACAGAGAAAATTGAACAATTTGTTAAGAAATTGTTCCCTTTCCTTATTGATTGCACAAATTATCGGTCTTCTATCTGAAACAATAATTTTCGTACCAAGAGCATGATTATGTGTTATAGCATTGTAATTAAACTAACATTGATTGGCAAGAAAATGATCTATATTCTAACGAAGTATAACAGTAAATTCCTCATGAAAAAGCATTCAACTAAAATGTTAGACAAATTCCAAACTTAATCCTTAAATCATCTTTCCATATGGAATTGCCAAACATACAAAAGTGGTTCTGAAATTCATCATTTTCTCCAAATATTTTTTTTTACAAATAACAATTTCAGAAAATAATTATATGGTATTTTCCCTTGATAACCGGGTACAAGTGAGGAACTTAAGGGGTTTTGGTAGGTGGGTAGAGGCTTGACAATAGAGGAGGTGACATTAAGAGGGAGTCTCAAGTTGTAAGGACCTTGAGGAGGATAGGTCTATGTTGTGGTTTGGTAGTGGGGAAGAGATTGAGAAGGAGATGGTTTTGACGCAGTGACTTAGAAGATGCCTATGAAGAGGTGATGTGGTAGTAGAGAGGAAGAGATGAAGTTGGGTAGGAGAGGAGATGATTGGTTTGAGTTTTTTTTTTTTCTTTTCATCCAAAATTGGTTTAAACCAAGGTTCAAAACTCGAGTCATTCCGAAGTTTCGATCTTTGACTGGAATAATACTACTTTGATATTATGCCTATGTTTTGATGCATAGTGTTAATGGATTAAAGTTGAAGAAAGAAGAAGATAAAACATAGGAAGGAGACATTATTTGTGCTGAGCATGGTTTTAAATTTTGTACCATGTTGGGTGAAATAGTTGAAACAGATCATTTCGATAAATTATTGAAAGTTGACAATGCCTCCTTACTTTGTTTTATATTCTTCTTCCTTCAACCTTTAGTCTATCGTAGGCACCATGCATCAGAGCGTCAACATGATATTGGAACTATATCTTTCCATACCAAAACTATGACATGAATTGAGATTTTGAATCTTGGTGTTGAGTGGTATTGAGTTCCGGTGATTTACAAGAACAATACATTTTGACCGTTTCGCTAGGCATGGTATGAGATTTCAAACCATAGTTTAAACCTGTTTAATTAGGTAATAATAGGTAGATGATACAAATTGGGCTATTCATTTTTTCAAAGATGTGCACTCCATTGCTGTTAGCATAAAATTGAGGGGCTATTATGACTTTTTTTACTGTAAGCAATATGTATGTGCATTCAAATGCATATTTTCTACTAGTATCTATCTTCTTATGTTGATTTATTTATTTAAGCCTTGTTCTTCTACTGATGTTTAGGGTAGTGAAGATGTTGATATTGAGGAGGATGATGGTGATGATGACGACGACGATGACAAGAAATTTGATGGGCCTAGTTATAACATCAAAGAGAAAGACTTCACTGATAAAAGTAAGTATGACATGTAATTTTATTGAGATCTTATTCAGTTTCCAAATGCAACTAAATTTAAATTTTGTTCCATAAGTATCTTAATATAGGCAAAGTAAATTGTTAGAACTTTCCCACTCCTTATCCTTCAGCAATATGATCTATTTCTTTGGCCCTAACAGTAGTGTATGGAGTGATAATTAACTGACCTCTTACAGTTATTTCACATTTCATTTACTCCTAGTGTTAGTGTATGAAACAAGCATATCAACAAGGATTTGCTCTCTAGGACATGGTTTCTAATGAGCCACTTTTTACCCCAATGATATATGGTCTGTCTCTCTGGGACTAACAGTATAGTTATGTAGTGACACTTAACTGGGCTCTTATAGTTTTTTTTTTCACATTTCATTTGCTCCTAGTGTCAGCATAAGAAAGAAGCAGATCAACAAGGATTTGGTCTCTTTTGATGTGGCTTGTAATGAGCCAGGTGCTGGTATGATGGACATGGTTCCAGCATGCTGTGATGCCATTTGCCTATAGGTTCTGATGATGTATATTGCTTTGGCATGTCTTGGGATGATTTTGCTAGAAAATATTTCTTTAAAAAGGTTGAAGAGATGAGCCATAATGATACTCCCTTATCATTGGTTCTTGCAAATCACTATAAATTTGTGTTATCACACTAGAGCTCCATGATTCTGAAGCTTTTAATGCAAAAAAAATATAGAACAACAGTTAAATTTTTTATTTTTATTTTTTTTAAAAATATAAGGTTTCGTAAAACAAGTCACATTTTAAACTTCCAAATGTTTTTAGTTTCCTGTTTTAAGTAAATCTAGCACACTTTAGATCATGTCTTAGGAAATTGAGTTATTGAAAGGCCTAGAAAGAGGCTCTATATTAATGATTGGATACACCATAAAATTTCCTATTTACATATTTTCTCCTTTCCCCAAGATAATTGATTAAGGCAAACAACTTCTAGAATCGACTCAGTGGCATTGCATATTGAGTCATGCAGAGTTGTATCTTCATACCAAGTTTGGGATCACTAGCTAAGCAGACAGTCTGTGTTTGTATTGGTATAGCTGGTCTATGTTTTTTGAGTCAAAATTTGGCATGTATTGATAGCCCTTAGGGTATGTATTGAATGGGGAAATACCTATTGAAAGCGGTTAATATTTGTTTCTTCTTATTGATTTATGTTTTGCCTGTTATAATTCTTGCAGTAATTTATTTTTTGTTACATCAGAATATTTGTGAAAAACATTTCTTTAGATCCAATTTGATTCACCTTTGGTGCTTTTATAGATGTGAATCTTTTCTTTGTTCATTGTTGGGTTATACTTCTTGGTAAGCTAGATTGTCATGATAAAGATGTAGAAGTGATAAGGGGTTCTTATAATCAGACTGTTGGAACGCAATGTACGACCATAAGATCCTACAATTTTCTTTTCATAATATTTCCTAATAAATATATTATATCATATGTCTTACTTCGTATTCTTATACCATGCAGCATAATTAAAATCACTATATAGTGAATAGATGAGCAGTGCAACATGACAATGTGTATGGTAATTTAGGCAAAAATGATTTAAATGTTTGTTTACTTGTTTACTCTATTTGTACCTTGTTTGTTTCTTCAATACAGGAGCAACTAGATAATGCATCTCATCCATGTTACCTCACTCTATTGTCCCTTATGACACCTCATTTCATTATCCCCATTCATTAATTGTAATTCCATTCACCTGTGCCTCTGTGACACGCATTCTATCTCACAATTGTTCCTCTTTGATCCTTGTCTTCCCACTTCACCTTTGCATGAACACTCATCTTGTCTACTTTGTATCTTGATTGGGAAATGCCTACATGATCAGACATCTTCCTTCTCCCATATTTTTCACTGGTATCGAGACCTGCCTGCATCGGATCCATTCAGCACTTCATCTTTTTCAATCAGTATCACATCAGACGAAACAGTTTAATGTAGATTTTTTGTCTATTGGTGGAACATGACATTTCAACCACCCTAATCAAAACAAGATGATTTCTAAATCCATGATTTTAGGTATCAAATAATTTCTCTAGGAGGGATGTCAGTCGTAAAAGTTAAAATATTTCAATCAAGAAGTTCAAGGAGTTTCACATCGTCATTTTATTTTGTAATCAAATGATTCTCTTTATCTAACCATATTCAACTCGTCCCAAATAGTCTTGTGTGTAAAACATCAAAAAACAATACAAGGAAAAAAGCAAATCAACAGATAGAAGATTGTAGCATATGAGTGGGTACAAAAGATGAGAATTGAACTAGTTGATGTCTAACAATTGCAATTTATGCCATCGTAGGTGCGCCATTGCATGAATAAGAAATTAACCTGTGAATAAGATGAATTGCAGATGTGAATCTTGAGAAATAAGGGTAATCATGTTCTTAATTAAAATATTAAAAATTTAATTTCTTAAAGCAAGGCAAGAAAATAAGATGTAATGTTCATTTGCTAAGACATACTTTATATTAGGGAAGATTTTTTATATGAAAAATAAAATATGTAATGCGAAATATATTTGGTAATGTAGAAGGATTTGTAGGAACAAATGGCATGACTACACAAGTAGTTTGTATAGTAAATAACTTGAAAATTAAAATTTAAGTGTTTCTTAGATATCTCACGTATCTTTAAGTGTTTGATGCCATCAATGCTTTTTGTCCTTGACTTCATCTCGCTAGACTTTTGGCCCCTTGGATGCTCTAAGCCTCCAACCTTTCTCCATGCCCTCACTTGCCTTGCTTTCCGGTTCACCTCGTTCTTGGTCTCTATGCCATTGGATCATCCACTAAGTTGACCACTTGAATACAGCTTGACCCATTATGACCATGATTTTTTCTTGCTCTATGAGCAACCTACTAAGCCCTTAGTTTGTCTTGACCTCTTGGTTCAACAATTTTTAACTTGACTCGGTTGAGTTACAAGCTTTCCTCTTGATCCAAAGGGAGTGATATCGGCATTTCTTGGTGGGTTGGTATTGCTGCCTTTGCTTTTTCAGCGATGCAAATTAGAAAAGTTCCTGTGAAGTCATGTTGTGCATAGAGCTTTTTGGCTCAGTTGGGGTAGTCAAGAGGGTTGCTCAAGTTCTTAACGTTGTTGGAATCTACATTTAAGTATAGTAATTGATTACTGTATTTTAGTCTGTTAGTTCAGTGTCAGTTTAATCAATCTAGGAAGAGGCTTGATTGAATTGTCAAAATCAATATTCTCTTTCTGTATTTTTGATGGTTACTTCTGTGCTAGTGTAGTCAGTCTAGGAAGAGGCTTGATTGGATTCTCCAAACCTATCTTCTCTCTCTTTTTTACCCAGGTAAAGAATTTTTGTTAGCCTTCTTGCTTCCATGCTTCCATTGGTCAACAACCAACCAACCACCAACTCTTTATAATATCTTTTTGACTTCATTAGAGAAGATAGAGCAGACCCATCAAAACAGGACCCATAACTCATTGTCTGGTTTTGAAGATTGCCCTATCTCAGAAGAAGGTATCGGTGTATGTTCTTAAATTTCTAGACCAGTGACTTCCCTAATACAGAAATTGATTGTCTAGGTTTGTTTATGTCTATAAGATTGCTATTGTTTAAATCACAAAATTGACAATCATATAAAGTTGGTAGCGGATAATTGACAATCATGGTGTTATTAAATCTGGTAGTAGATTCTGGATGATCCCATGGTTTGGGTTGTAATCCTGCAATCACACTGGCAAAAATTGATAAAAAAATCCTAAAGAATATACTGCCAAGATAGTTGTTTATTCTACACTTTTCTATTTTTCACCAAGTAGTATTAATCTTCTAATCTTGCATATATGTTGAGACATGCATATAAATTAATTTTGCAACTATTTGTTCATGTGAAAGTTGTTTCATACGGTCTACTTTTTCTTTTATATGATTTATCTGTGTTCGTTGTAACAATAGAAAAATACTTTTCTTCTTTAATCTTATTCCAGTTGAAAGACAAGCAAGATATCTAAGGCTTAAGTTTGGAGGAGATGATGATCATGATGATGATGATGAGATGGATGATCCTGAAGAAGACAAAGATCAAAGAAAAGCTATATGGGGTAGATGGAAGAACTTATATTATAGTGCTGATAATGTTGACTATGAGGTAGTGAATGTTTGGTCACTGTTTTTTCTGTTCTCCACTAAGCTATAGTATTGTATAGATTTGTTACTTAGCCTCTTTTTATGTTGTGTTATCTATCCACTTTTTATGTTGTGTTATCTGTTGATTTGCAACTACAGCTTCAATCAAGTGATGAAGATTTTCCTATAGAAGAGGAGGCCGAGGTGTTGAAGATTCAGAGAGAGAAAGCAAAATCCCTTTTGATCGAAGATTTTGGCCTAGAAGATTATCAACAAGATAATACTAATTATGATAAACAGAATAAAACATTCCAGGTTAGATTTACTTCTTTTGCTTTGGTACTGATTTCTTTCTTTTTGCAGTTATTTAATTGCCAGGATAGTATGAATTTTTCAGAGTGAATCCTCAAAAATTTCAAACTTACTTCCTTTCTTTTATACAATATTCTTCTATATGAGAAAAACTTCATTAGCAGGAGGATTTTGTTAGAAAGGCAGCTATAATGAAATCTGGCATCGAGGAAAATGATCCGTTTAAAAGTTTTGAGGGAATTAAGAAAGACATTGCTTCTTTGTCAAAAGAGGAGCAGATGGACATTGTACATAGGTATCTTCCTTTCATTTTTCAGTCTAAATCTGCCAGTCTTTCTAATAGAAGCTACTATTTGAGAAAAGCTTATGTTATATGAATCTGATACTCTGCAACCCTTAAAAAAATTGAATGATATAAACATGTATTTGGATTACTTTTGAACAGTGGGATGACTATGGAACATGGTTGTCGAAATTAGCATTTACTTTTGTACAGTGCAATGAATATTAAACATGGTTGTCAAAATTAGTATCACTATCAAAATGTGACATTCCAAACCTTTGGTATCACTTGCATAAAAAATGGGATCAAGAAAAGTAAATTTAAAATGTCAAAAAATAAAATAATTTGTTTTTTTATGTTAAATTATTTTTTACTATAAGTAATTGGTATTAGTAATATGAATAATAGCAATTGAGAATGAGATCAATATGGTATATTAGGTATGTATTATTTTATATAAATAGTAATCTACCGGTGTTTAAAATCTCGACCCGTGTCAGGCGATATGGGCGGAATTTATCGTTCTGCTTGTTGTCCAATACTGATGCAGGTGATACCGATGGTCGTGGGGGCCTCGCGTGGGGCCACAACGGCATCGCGCAACCAGCGTTGCGGCGGATGTGTCCACGCGCTGACGCTTTGCCAGCCTGGGGTGGCATCGCATGTCGCCTTTGAGAACTGGGCGTTGCGTGTCCTCCGCGAGAACTTAGGACTTAATAATCAACTCCTCAAACTATAGTTAGGATAAAATAAATAAAATCAATTAAAATTTAATAAAATTATCTTATTAATGTAAAAAATATTTAGTAAATTATTTTAAAATTTATTTTATTAATTTATATATTATGAATAATAAATTTATTATCATTAAAATTGATTTTATTTTTTTAATCCTATTTAAATTAATTTTACTATTAGAATTGAATTTTTGATATTCTTTTCTTTTTATAATTATTTTGTTTATTTTTAATATGTAAGTTAAAAATATCATTTTTAATTTATGTATTTTATATTTAAAAATTATCAAAATTTATCGATACAAGACGATGCGATATCGAAACCATATCATTCCGATCGCGGATTGAAACCTCGATACAGATCGAGATTTTAAACCTTGAATCTAACTAATATTAATCATTACTGATCATGTCTATTCTTAGTCTAATTACAAATAATTCTTTTATTTTGTATATTAATATTTTGATAATATTGATACTTGTTTGTAATACAACTCTGACTACTGTCACTATTCACATGTTGTTCACTTATTTAGATTCCTCATATAGTAGAGTAACAACCCTTGTTCAATGCCTTCTTCACTGACCAATCACTCCAATCATCCTTAAGTTGAAGGTAGATCTCCTTGGCGAGCTGCAAACATGGGTGTCAAAGAGCCCTAGCACTCCACATGAATCATTAGGTGATAACAATCTCCTGCTACTCACAACACCTTGCAATAGCTGCTTTTTGATCTAGAGTTTGGTGATATATTTTAGGCTTCAATTAGAGTTTGAAAAGATTCTCTCCTGTTGGAACTGTTCGATAGTCATAATGCTTACTTTTTTCGAAGAAACATCCATTTTTCCAAATCCAGCCCCCTTTCTAGTAAATTTAAAGCCTATTTTTATTAGCAACTTGTCGAGTTTCTTGAAGATTCTTGATTTCTGGAATAAATTTGGATTACTACTTGTTAACTTGATCCAACTCAGTCATTCTAAATTGTACGGGGCTGAATAGACAACATAATCAACTAACAAATCCCTTATACAAAAACGCAAACAACACAAATGATTAGTAGAGCGAGTGTGCTCACTTGTGATTGATTGGTAGTGTCAGATAAATTAGCAATGGAAATAAAAGAATGTAAAGCACGGCCTAAACACAATGATTTTATACTGTTACTAGATTCCTACTTCCTATAGAACGTTCAATGTGTCACACCCATAATATCCACTATTGCCATCCTATAGAATAAGGCAATTTGGTAAGCCTTTATAGTCCATCGGTAACTTCATGACCTAGCTTTGAGGATAACTCAGACTCAACCTTTGGCTTTCACAAGCTGTTTTCACATTTCCTTAAGATATGAAATGAATGCAAAGAGAGTAAACTACTATGAGTTTGAGGAGGGCTGAAACCATATTATACTTATTTAATCTCTTGGATTCTTTTGGGCATTTGTTGATGATGGGCACATGAAAATTAGAAGTATCTTCATTAATGCTTAGTGTCCAAAAGCTCTTAAAGAGCTTATATAGAAAAGCTCCAACAAACACATCTGGAATATCACACAAATAACCATCGGATGCCAATAACTCTTTTGCTAGGTGACTGTCAGGGGGCTTGTGGATTTCCAATGAGCAAAACCATCTGATTTAATGCACAGGAAATTCCCTTCTAGTAACTCACTGCAAGTTAAATTACTTCACTGTAGTTTATTAAGGTCCAAGACTTGAGCCGGTTGATCACAATACTTAGGAACAGTTGAGGTTTCAACAAACAAAACTTAGATAGCTCCCCTACTACCTACGCATGCATATCATTATTACAATAATGTTACAATATCGAACAAAACCCTAAAATTATAATCTCATAATAACTTACAATTCTCACATCTTTAGGACTTTAGGTCCTTGAGTTCATTTAGCTCCTTCCTGAGCCCTTAGTGCAACAACCCAATCTGAGCAACACCTTGATCGAAGCCATCATCTCTCAAATCCACCAAGCTTCTCCATGAGCTCCACAGTAGTTACGCATACAAAGTAGCTCTTAAGTTCACAAACTCCTTGGAGCTTCATTTCCACAACATGATCCAAGCCTCTAAGCTCGAGTCCATTGAGGCAAAATTGCCAATTTTACCAGAAGATAATTGCCTAAAGGCTAAAGCTATTTTGTTATATAAAGGGTATTTAAGATTTTTATAATTCTACATGGCTTGACCAATTTTGTTAATTTTTGCAAAAGTTGGTCAATTTGACTGATCCTTTGGCTTGGTTCAATTGCTTATCTAATCTGATTATGGAAGCAGCCTGGAGAGGTACCCAGGTGCATTTGTTTCTGTTTGGACTGGCCGATCTGATCCCTTTTTAATAACTATGGTCACAATAATTAATGCACAGCAATACTTAACATATAATAGGCAATATTCTTTCAAGACAGTTTGTGAATTACAAATGCAGTAGAGAATAAATACATATAATTATTACCTTATTATTTTCATATTACATAAAACCTATCAAGTTCTCTGTCTGCACAATTTAGCCTATTTATAATGTTACTGATTAGTAACTACCATTATTATTAAATATTACGTTGGCTGTGAATATCCAGTAAATACTTGTACAAATATTTTTTTTGTAACTATTTGTGCGTCCTTGTGTATCTATAACTATATATGTATGTGTATAACTAATAAATGTACGAATATTAATTATATATATGTATGCACAAATAATTTTTTAGGAATGTATATAAACCAATATCTATTTGTCTAAATAAATCATGAATTTAATATTCAATTATTTATAGCATGAACTTGTAGTATAGTTAGAAATATTAATAATTGATTTATCAATTTTGTATGCTGTTAAATGAAGTAGAGTCTTGATACAATAGTAAAATTATTACTGTGTGACCTAAAAGTCACGGATTTGAATCTCAGAAATAGCCTCTTGTAATGTAAAATAAGACTGTGTACAATCGATTCTTCCCCTAGGACCCCGCAATAGCAGGAGCTTCGTGTACCGGGGAGCCCATTTGTATGCTGCTAAATATACAGAAAAATTATATAATCTCATTTAACAAACTTGTATTATATAATGTGTAACAATATATTCATTTTTTTTTATTGCCTCATACTCATACATCAAAATGTTATTTTCCTCCTACATTCCTTGTTTTCAATATTAGTCTAATTTTCGTGATCCTGCTGATACTACTGACATGTCTTTGAATTGAATTTGTTGGCTGATACTTAGGTCTTTGAATTACCTGCTCCTGATACTGGTTTCAATTTTGCCTACCATGCTCTAGATATTGGAAGGTTGTGATTGTTTAACAGCATTGAAAAATAGACCTCGCCATTTGACTAGTTGAGCATCTTAGTTCTCTAGATAGAATTAGTGTGTTCAAGTTTATTTGTCTTGTCGACTTGGCTCAATTTGGCTAATAGGGTCAATGCATTTCACTCACTGTTGTGGACAACATCGCCTGATATAGTGGGCTTGGATTGCCTGTTTGAGTTGCCTTGTTTGTCATGTTGAGTCCATTGACGTGACTTAGTTCACCCCACTTTGTCCACCACATGAATTGAGATTACTTAATTGGGTTATTGATCCAGTCTGGCTTGCTTGGCCAAACCATTGTGGTTTACTAAGTCTGCTTTGTTGGGTCTGTTTGGTTAACTAGTTGGGTTGTCAAGTTAGTTTGGTTCACATGGTCCAATCATTTAAGTCAATCGATTGGAATAGTCAACCCAACTTAGTTTGCTTGGCTGGGTGGATATGGTCATCCAAGTTCTCTCTATTAAATCAATTAACATAACTATTTTTTTTCAACATACTAATTTATGAATTTAGACTAAATATATTTGTTAGAGATGAGATTCTCATTCTAAGTTTTAGATTGCTGAATACAAATTACTTTATCCAAATGCTGGAAAGAACACCATTTCATTCTAATGCACTTCCATAGACCAAGTTGAATATAATCAAAATATATGTTGCATTGCCTAGTTGAATATCTTTAACATGTTAGCATTTGTTTCTGATGCAATTGTGTTCTATGTTTGTAATTTGAAATTTGTTCTTTGCAGTTCTGCTCCAGAATTGGTTGGTTTGCTTTCTGAATTAAATGAAACTCTTGATGAAGTTCAAAAACTGAAACCAACCCTTCTCAAGGTGAACACTTGGTCATACTTCCCTTCCGCAATAGCTCCAACAAAAGAGTTCTTGTCATCTGATATTCTTGCAATACTTCCTTTCTCAGTTTCGTCCATGGCATAATTGAGTTAACTCTGCAAAGTAAAAGTAATTACCGCAACAAATAAGTTCAACGGAGTGTGATATTCAGAAGTGGGGCAATGTGCGGGGACCAAAATATGCATAACCAGTAGAGCAAGATAACTACCATGATATGCATAACTTGTTGAGCAGAATAACCACGATGTATAGTCATCTTTAACAGTCGTAGGTAGAGGAGGAACCCCGGAACCCTGCTATCCATTTTTGCTTGCAGAGGATGGCAGCTTGTGGTTCTTGCAATGTACATCTTGTGCCTTCTCGCATTCCTATTGGTCTTGGAAAGAAAAATTTTGCTCATTCCGATTGGCACATAATGAAATTTTATTTATTGCTCTAACCTATGGACATTATTTAAATGACATGGTGTCAGGGTTTTACTTGTACTTCCAGCCATATAGTGCTCATCTAATGGTACATTGCCATCAAACTAATAGATTATTAACTATGTTTTAGCAACACTGATACTGCACCAACAAGGAGCCCTAACCTTTGATGTTTTTTTGTCAATTATGGTGCTAGAGTCAAAATTTCATCCTAGCATGTCTTTAAGGATAAATCACTCTGTCAAAATGATCTCTGGTCAGATACTGACGGATCATCTTTTTGTACTTGCATCTGCACAGAATTTTAACTTGTTTGTCTTGTGATTCCCTTTTAGGATCAATAATTTATCTGTTTTCTTAATATAAGAACTTCTGTTAATACTTGCTCTATTTTCTGGTTTTGCTGTTTTGCTGTCTTTGGCATACTTGCAGTTCGGGCAAAGGACCGACAGAGGTAGAGGAGGAATGCATTTTATGGAGGTAAAAGGTGTTTTATTATTGGTCTATTGCCAGACAATAAGTTACTATCTTCTTCTCAAATCAGAGGGGCATTCTATTCGTGATCATCCAGTAGTATCACGATTGGTTGAGATCAAGGACTTGTTCGAGAAGGTGCATTTCTGTATATATGCACAAATTGTAACTTGCCTTTTGTTTGTTTATTCTTTGCTGGTTACATTTCATCTTTCTTAATTATGCGTTATATCATACCCATTTTTTCAACAGGTTAAGTTGGTTGGTGCCAGCCTTCCTTCAGAGTTAGAGAAGCTTGTAAATGATACATCAATCAGCTCAGACAATGGGCTTATAGGACGTGTACCATTAGAAGACAAAACTGAAAAGCATAGTTATTCACCAGAACCAAATAAAGTATAATTTTTATTTTTTAAACATCACATTCTTATTATTTCTTATACTTCTCTTTTATAAAAATGCAGGATTCTGAGAAACATAACTCATCAGAGGATGCTAAAAAAATCAACCCTAATCACCTAGAAAAGGTTTTCATGAACAACTTGATAAACTTGTTTTGATAATTTGAATTGGCAATGTACTCAGAGTACTAACATTGCATAATCATGAACCAGGATGCTAAAATTGGCACTCAAAGTTTAGAAATGCTGAAAGTAAGAGCAAATCTTGAAGAAAAGCTGAAGCAGAAAGGTATTTATAACTTAACAAAGTCAAAACCTGAAAATTTCCAAAATGGTGATCAGAAGGCTGTTAACAAGTAAGCTAGGTTTTTCTAGACAAGACCTGTCTACTCCCTTCTGTCTTGTTAGCTTCAATCAAACCTTATGCATTGAATATTGTGTAGAATGAAGAAATTTTTATTTCTTAACAGATATCATGGAGTATTGGCTGATTTTGATGATGATGTGCAGCGAACATCGGGTAATTCCAAGAGCATTTCTACTTCATTAAAGTTGTGGAAACCTTCTCAGTTACTTGGAAATAAATCAAGCAAGACAAAGGTATGGTTTTCTTAAATCTCAAATAGTACATATCAAATATTGTTGTTGATTCTCTGTGTTTGTCATTCTGGCATGTTGATTTATGTTACAGCTTTTGCTTTAGAGTTGTTTTGTTGATTAGTTTCCAAGATTAGTTCAAGTACTACGAATAAATTACCCAGTCAGCACTCAAGTTCCCAATTTCTTATCTAGCTCTAGGCTCTCCACCACCTTGAGGATAAAAAACAACCTCAAGGCTAACAATTTTGGTTTTAGTTCGCCACCTAAAGTAATCCTTCCAAGAGTTATGAAACTAAGATGGTTTAACTCACCACTTTAAGGAATACTAGGAAATAAGAAACTAAGACAAACGAAGTAGTTTTTTAGTTCTCAATTTAAAGATGGATAAATCTTATGTAGTTCACCCTGATCTTATACTTGGAGCATCCCTCCAAGAATAGGAAAGCATACAGCAAATAATGTTCCTAGACATCACAACCATCCACATACACTTAGGGTGCATTTGGTTCGGAGTAGTCATGGATAACCTTGGTTATCCATCTAGGTTAACCTCATTACCCTGTTTAGTTCGAGGTTTAAATTATTTCCCAAGTAATAGAAGATAATTGCCACGTCAGCAAATAAGGTTATATACCCGAGAATCTCATTGCCTAAGAAAATGAAGGGTTTGTTTGATTCCGGGATCAACAACATTTTTTTTCCAAAATTATCTTTCAATTTTTATTATTTCGGACAAAAATACCCCCTTTAAGTTTTATCAAATCTCAATTTCACCCTAATATAATAAAACCTTAGCTGCCCCCGTCGTCGCCCATCGGTCAGTCACCACGGGCGACCGTTGTTGTCGTCGCCGATCTCTAATCGTTGTTGTCGGTTGTCGTTGGTCATCGACTGCGCGCCACCACCGATGTTTGGTCGCCACCACCACCATCGATTGTCGACGCAGCTGTCGTAGTTGCCAGTGGTCGTCCGCTACTATCTCATCGGGCGATGACGACGACCGCCCCGATCGACATGACCATAAGCAAACATGTTTCAGAGCAAACATCCCCTTATAATTGATCAAGGATAATATAATAAAATGTTAAACTAGATTATACTTTTAAATCTCCAAATGAATAAGTTTTTATTTTAATACTTAGAATTAAACCAAACAACATAAGTTATGTTTCATTCTTCATAATCTTGGTTATGTGATTACCTGGTAATCACGTTACTAAGATTATGCACGATAATCTTGAACCGAACACACCCTTAAGATAAAATACAACTACCAGCATGCCATAATTAAAATTCTTTAGAGCTTGAACACGCAATAATTAGAGTTACAAGACAACAGAATACACTTGAGACAAAGCACATCCATCAACGCACTTAAGACAACACAAATACCAACACACACTATAATTAAGACTCTTTAGACTAATTTGAATACTGAAGATAGAGAAAACACCAGCTTTAACGTTTGTATTTAAGTTAATTGAAATATTAAAGTAAATAGTGGTTTGTGAAAACTAAGATAGTGTTTGGTTGGTAGAAAATTTTTCATTTTCTATTTTCATTTTCTGAGAAAATAAAAAAATAACATTTAGTTGGCGTTTTCCATCTTCATTTTTTGAGAGAAAATTTTCTAGAAAACTGAAAAATAGAAAAACATTATTTTCTATTTTCCAGAAAACAGAAAACTGCATGCAAACCAAACAGCCCCAAGTTTTTGGGCTTCGAGGACTCCATACAATATTAACTCTAAATTAGACTCCTAATGGGCTCTTGTTCGCCCTATTCTCATTAGGCTGGGATTGCCCAAATGCATTGTTATGCCCAAGTGCATATTAGCTATATGATACTTAAGAGAAGTATGCTTACCTTCCAGGAGGAATTGGCAAGTCAATGTCTGATGATCTGCTATTAGGGTAGCAGATGTTGCTACTCTGAAGATGTCTTCTTGGGTACATAGTACTAGTAAAGATGTCAATGTGGGTTTTGGTGGAAGTGGTATAGGTTTAGAAGATGATGGAAGAAAATCAAGAAAATGATGACAGCATGTTCTTGAAGAATATGACATCAGGAAACACAGAAGAATGAGTTGAATTAATATTAGCCAAAAGCTGGTTCCATCTGGCCTAAGTTCATCATGGCAGCTCGAAGTATTGCGAGAAGGAAATTTTAAGTCTCTAGCTATGTTACTAAGACGCGTCTATGCCTATCTAATATAGGCGGTAGGACTAAGTATCTTGGCATGTCCACTTCTAAATAAGAATATTGAATGCTAACGTGAAAGTGTTGGAGTTGCCATTATACAATATGGAGACACGGGGAGTAAATGAAGAGTCTATCAGAGGTCTTGAGTTGATTGCACTGGTTGCATTTGTTTGTGTGAGGTTAGATTATAAACAGTGAAGTTAATGGCAGGGTGGATTCAAGCACCATGAGTAATGAGACAAAAAGATTCTAGGGTGGAAGCAACTCATGCAAGTATCGGTAACACCAATGTTGAATCACAGCACAAAAATTTGACAAAGAGAAAAAAGTACTATTTAATCTATGAGATTGAAGTAGTCTAGAGCAAGGTTTAAAATTTCGACTCGTATCGAGGTTTCGGTCAGTGACCGGAACGATACGGTTTCGATATCGTATCGTGCGTGTCGATACTGTTTCGATACTTTTTTCTATTTTTTAAATATTAATATTTCATTATTTTAAAGGTTCATTATTCATTTGATTTCAAGTATTTATTGTTAAGTATATTTCAATTTTTTTTCTTGAAATAATTGATATCAAAGGAATAAAAGTAAATGAATATATTTTTTTTAAAAGAAAATTGATATATCAATACCTTAAATTAAAATTGATACATCATAATTATATTATAATTATAATTATAATTAATTTATATTTTATATAAAATTTTAATTAATAATTGATTTAATTATAATAATATTATAATTTCTATGTTAATTAATTATATAAATTAAAATTTTAATCGGGTCGGGGATCACGATCACGATCTCGCGATCCTTAGCATGCTCGGGATCGCGATCCTGAGTGGTGATCGCGATCGCGATCGAGATCCCGAGCGCCCGATCGCGATAGGGATCCTAGCGCGATCTCGACTCGAGCAAATCGTACATGTAGCCTTGTCGTCGCTGCTCTGTGTCGTCGCCTCTGCCTTGTCGAGCCTTCGTCGTTGCTTCCAGGTAAGCCCCTTACGTCGCGCGTGTTTTACCGAAATCCTATGCAGTTCCGGTATCGTTCCCACATCGGAACAAAATTTTTTGCCGATTTCGTCCGATACGGCTCGACATTTAAAACCATGGTCTAGAGACCTGAATAATATTAACACCATACGTTTTTAATAATATTAATTCGATACCTTTTAATTGTTTGTTTATTAGGATATTTGATCTATTTTTATCAAAGTTACCAATTAGGTGTATCTCAAGCATATGTTAACCAACATATTTTATTCTTTTAACTGTGCATATCTTATTATCGTTCGTAACAATATTTTCTATTAAGTGTTTTTATTGTGAATAAATAGTTATAGCTCATGGTGTGATATACATTATTAACTTATTATGATTTTAAGTTTATGCGCATGATTACCTTTAATCCTTGTGAACAGATTTTGTGTTTACTGGTGGTGCGTTCCATAATTTTTGTTTCTAGCTTTAAAGTTTTTAAATTTTCAATTAACCCTGAATTTTTTCGACCCAAGTATTTGAGTTTCTCATTTTGCGCTTTCAATTTTTCATTGGCATGCATGATATTTTGTGCTGCCAATGAGAACCAACCGAGAGGAAGAGTGTGACACGTGACATTCCTAAACATGAAGCTTCCTTGCTTGCTCACTTTCTTCCTATTTTAGCCTTTTTCCTTTTTCTAGTTTCTACGACTTTTGGAATTTTTTTATACTGAAACTGAAATAAGCTTGCTAACCGATTAATACAATCAACAATTTGATTACTTGCTAATCAAATTTTATTCCTAGCCATCCAAAATATATTTTCTTCAATTTCATTCAACTCTTAATGGATTAACTGAGAGATTGAAAAATAGGATCAGCATTGGCTGACAAACTTAATCTAATGCAAAAGGTGGAGCTAAACTACAAATTTAGTCTAACACTAAAAGTGTAGCTAAGTTGATGGGTGATATTGAATTAAAGATATCTCATATTTTGCTGGACAAAATGGTTGAAATGTATCGTTTGATAAATTATCGAAACTCGATACCAGGTACTGAGACAATGCTTTCTGTGTCATTGTGCTAATGAAGACGACTCTTTGATGTCAACACTTGACACCCTCTAGCCTGCTAAAATTTAAATAATATTATTTTGTTTTAAAGTTTGTTTGATGTCAAAATAGTAGTTTTCCAGATGGAAAGCAAACATTGACCTGCTTATCTTTTCTTACCTCTTTCCTCCTTCCACTTCTAATTCGGTATCCAGGTGCCATGGCACCGTACATCGAAATGTCGGCACGATGCTGAGACACTATCCTTCTAATGAAAGATCGAAATTTCGAACCTTGAAATTTCATTAATATTGGAATTCAGCAACTAGCTAAAGCAGAAAGCCATCTTCCTTCCTATATTGTAATTCATTGTGCACTCCTCTTCCATCCATTAGTTGAAGTCCGAATGTAAATATTTATAACTTTGTGCCTGTTTGCCAACAATTTGTGTCACATGCTATTTTACTTATTTCCTAAAGCATCAATGTGGTTCCCATGTTGTATCCTCGTTCTGAATATTCCATTTGAAATAATGTTCACAGGTTTTTTTAGGAATAATTTATTTTTATCTATTCTGCATATTGACAGTGCACCATGTATCTTATATTGTCATTGCACAAACCTTTTACTACCTTGTGGAAAACCAAACTTTAGAAGTTTAGTCCCATAATGTCTTTATTGGTTAACCTATCAACCATAGATTCAGATTTTGGACATTCACATTGATAATTTTGACGTAATACTATGGAGACAATGATAATTTTGACGTGATACTATGAAGATCTTAGTTATGATAAACACTCTAGCTCAGGTCTTATATATGTGTCTAACGCGTTTACTATAATTAATTGTTTTATGCACAGAGACAAATTTTTCCTTTTATTATCCATACACTAAAGCGTTCCTATATGTGGTGTAAAGCATGGTGGACTTTGAGGAGAAGATATTTATTTTGGGAAATAATTTTTAAAATATTTTTGTCAAAAATATAATTTAAAATCATGAAAAGGATGGGTTTCCGTTCATACTTTATTAACTCTATTTTCTTTTTTTAGTATTGAGATTATTTACTTTTTGATCTATACTTTTTAAGCTGTAATTATTAGCAGCTTATTTTAAGAGCTCTTTTTCTAGATCGTCTCTGGCGGCGATGATGACTTGCCAAAAAGAGATGATATTGGCGAAAGGCGTAGGCAACTTGAACTGCGAGTTCTTGCAAAGGCAGGAGCTATAGATGACAGTGATCTGGCGCTAGATGAAAATGGATTTACTGATGGGTCCATGGATGACACTAATGTCCAAGAAGCAGATGAATCACAGGAGTCAGAGGATGAATTTTATAAAGAGGTAAAAAGGCAAAGGGTTGAAAAGCTCATGGCTAAAGCGGAAAAATATGCGCGGTAGGTTTGAAAGAAAATTTAAAGTTCTGTGGGTTCATTGGGGGGAAAAAAAAGTGCTCCCGGGGATTTCATTTTACTTTTCTAACATTACACAGGAAACCAATTGTTTCACCTTCTGCGGATGCTGATGGTAAGAGACATATCACATCTCAGGTGCGTTCAGCATGCTCTTAGAAATATCTCACATTTTCTTTTGAGATAATTTGTTGAGTTTACATGCACATTTTGTGTCACAGATGGAGAAGAATAGAGGGCTAACTCGTTCTCGGAAGAAGATCGACAAAAATCCACGGAAGAAATACAGGGTAATTATTAGTTGTAATGGGTTTACAAGATGAAGTTCTTTTGTATGGAGTCTACAGGCTAATGCCTTTGTCGTTGCAGCATAAACACGAAAAGCAACTTAAAAGGAGAAAAGGCCAGGTGCGCGAAATCAGGAAGCCGAGTGGTCCATATGGTGGAGAATCAACTGGAATCAACATGAACGTTAGCCGGAGTATTAGGTTCCGAAGTTAAGGATGAGATTCTGGTGCTTTTGCTTGCAAGTTAAATTTCTTTGAGGTATTGTGTTGTCTCTTGATGGTCTGTTAAATTTTAGAGCATCAAATATAACAATAACAACCATTAAAAATCTTATTTCATTAGGTAGATCGATTATACAGTCATTAAATTATACTCGTATTATATCTTTTATATTTAAATAAATTTTATTTTATTTTATTGTTGTTAATCAAAATTTTTTTTTGATCTTTCTCTTTTTCATTTGATGTATATACTTGTTATTGTTCTATGTCGTTTAACTGGAATATTTATTGATCATCTAAATATAAATCTTTCGAAATTTTTCTTTAATAAATATAATTTTGGTTTTCTCTCTAGCTCTCAAATATATAATTTTATTTTTATTTTTATTTTTCACCTGCAGGCAAGGCAGAGGCATGTGAGAGAAATAAATATTTTTGTGAAAAATGGTATTATGTTTTGGGGGATGTTTGGTTTATCCTTTTTTTTTTTTTCATTTTCTCTTTCCTCGTATTTTCTCTTTTTTAAAAAACGGAAAATAATTTTTGCCACTCAAATATAAGTTTTATTTTTCAGAAAATAAAAATGAAAAATGTCCAATCTAACACATTTTTTATATTTTCTCATTTTCTGAGAAAATGAAACTAAAAAACGCTGATACCAAAGACAGTGTTAGTCTCTGATATGCTTGATTTCGTTCTGAAACATATTAATTTATATAGGTATTGTGTTTTTTTTTTCAATTTGATTTGAGTAAACAAAGTGGACTACGTATTGATTAGTAACTTTGTGTTATTTTTAGTTTTCTAACTTGGAAGCATAAGTCAACATTAACTTTTGATTTTAAAAGCATATTTATACACTTTAAAATATTAGAATATTAGGGCCCGTTTGACAATGATTTTTTTATTAAAATTTTTAATTTCAAATGTTAAAGTTAATATTAAGAAATATTATTATAGTCGGTGAAATGGAATTTAGCTATTTAATATTTTTCTCTTTATTTTCTATGTCTAGGATGTTTTTAAAGTTATTTATTTAATCCATATATATTTGTAACAATAAAAAAATTTCCCCCCTAACGCATCAAAACGTGTACGAATCTTTAACTTTAAAAGTCTACAATTGCTCTAGTTCTTGTATTTAGTTATTTTTATATAAAAAAAGTATTTTTTTAATTTATAATTTTCTTGCCGCTGCAGTATTAATTTTACTTCTTTATTTCTCTAATGCTTTCAATTTAACATTAACCTTCTTACATTTTTTATTCTTGTTAAATATTTTTCATTTTTATTTTACTCTAAATTATTTTTACTGAATTCTATTTTTTCCCTTCTAAATTTTTTGTTTATTTCAGTATTAAATTTAATTTGAATTTTATCGGTGCCCAATTTTACCATTTTTATCGAAAATTAATCCAAAATTTAATTCTTATATATTATAATATATCCATATATGCTAGATTTATTACAAAATTAAAAGTATATGGTTATTAAAACTAAAATACTCTCTCTATATATATATACATGAGTTTGATATTCTGAGTGCCTCTTTTATCCTGAGCGCCTCTTCGTGCGCGACATCTTCTTCATTGTCCGATCGATCGCGATTGCACAATAATAGAAAATATAACATTTTCTTCGTGTGCAATTTCACTGGCTGTGGGTGTCGAATTCGTTGGCGATTGGTTGGATTCGGATCGGAATCCAACCGCGATCTGGTCAGCACAAGAGTCCGATTGGATCGTAGTTGGAATCTAGTCGGATTGCGGTCAGAAACGATCGTGATCCAGTCGAAATTCGATCGGATTGCGATCGGAAATGGTTACGATTCGGTCAGACTTCGGTGCCGATTGGATCACGGTCATATTCCAGTCAAATTCTGACCGAAATGGCTGCGATTGCGGTCGCTAGTGGAGCTCTCCACTAGCAGCCGCAATCGCGACCATTTTCGACAGCAATCTGACTGGAATCCGTCCATGATTCAGTCGGCATCAGAGTCTGGTCAGATTTCAATCAAATTACGGTCGAAAATGGCTGCGAATGCGGCTGCCAGTGGGCATCATAGTTGGATTTTGATCGGATTGTTGTAGAAAACTACCGCGATTGTGGTTGTTACTGGCCACGATTCGACTGTGATATGGTCGGACTCTGATGCTAGGCGAACTTCAATGTCTGCCGCACTATCGTCAAATTTCGATTGAATCGTGGTCGGAATCTAGCCTCCCATCGGCAAGATCGAGTGGCATTGAGCGTGGATTACTGTGTATTTCCCTTCATTGTGCATAGGATACGCAAACACGAGCACTCTATTGTAAAGCCCGGAGCATAGTTTGTAGGATCGTGATCCTACGCAGAATCGATTTGGAGTCAAGATTGGATCGATCCGGATTGGATCGTAGAATCGTAAGATCCTATTAAAAACTCTTAAAATTTTATAATTAAATATTATTATAATAGTACATGATTAATAATTTAAAAAAATCATTTATATATAACTAAATTAATAAATTTATATTTACACTTAACACTCAACGTAAAATAGTAAAGAATAATTATGACCATCAAATAGCTACTCCTAAAATTGAAGGGAGTCAATAAAATAAAATAAAAATCATAATAAAATTAAAAAATATATACATAACAAAATTGCATGAAAAATAAATTATCATAATCAAATTACACACTCCAACTTAAAAATATCTAAAACACACACCAAAATATTTTAAATAACTCTACAACTGATTAGCCATCTAATTATCTATCTATTTCTTTCTCTCTTCACAAAAATGGATTTGAACGAGAAAACATATAATCATATTAATTTGTTTTCCACCGAAATAAAACTATCAAAAAATAATTTGTCATTTTCATATCATAATTATAAATTATATTCTCATTTTGTTTCTTTTCCTTTAACTTCCTTTTTCTATGAATTAAATTTCTAAAAATCACCATCCAGCTTAGATGTTTCCTATTTTCAATCCAAGACAAACTCATCGCCTTCCTTTCTCATTCTTTTTCCCTTGTATCTTCTAAACTTCATTAGCGGTCTTAAATTAGTTCGTCTATATGTTTTTCGCTATTCCATTTACTTTGTCATTTTTTCGCTTATTTTTCTTCATTATTATCTTTTTAAAAGTTGTTTGATTGTTTCGACTTGAAATCGACGGATTAGGGTGTCGGGTCAATTTATTTTTTTGACATTGGTTTGTCTTTGTGTGCGTAGATTGAAATATTCAGAAAGGGATAACCCGGACTCCTCGGAGGATAGTTCATGATTCTGAACGATCCTACCTATATGATCCTACCGATCCTATACGATTCTATACTGATTTCTGAACGATCATACTAATTTCTGAACGATTCTATACGATCCTACCGATCTTGTACGATCCTATCGATCCCACAGGAAAAAAACGATCCAATACGATCTGAGAGCATTTTTGGATTTCGGATCGTAGGATCGTATGATCCAGGATCGTGATTTTGCAAACCATGGCCCGGAGCGAATAACTCAATTGTAGAATAAAGCCCGGAGTGCGAATAACTCTTTTGTAGAATAAAGCCCTGAGCGAATAACTCTATTGTAATCGATCCTAACCTAAATAAATAAAGGAGAAGGGCTGTTGTTATCAGCATTGCTATTTTTTTTTTAAATTAATGAATTACTTATAGATTGTTTCAAGAAATGCGTTGCTATTTTTCTAATCAAATATTATGTCCATACAAAACTAGTTAATCAAAGTTAACTATTTATTGATTTTGACTTTGAAACTCTTATTAGTTTTTAGATTAAATTAGTGTCAGCTACCCTTGTCATAAGTATAGAGACTCTCCCTCATTGCTTTTTCGCCAAAAAAAAAAAACAAAAAAAAAATATGGAACCGCCATATTAACGGCCTCCCACCGCTGTCCCTACGTGTGGAGGGGGGTAAATCAGATCCCATGTGACTATTACAGAAATGCGGAGTCATCGATAGTCTGATTGTCACCTTCAGGAATCGACCCCTTGCCTTTTGTTTTTTCGTCAGAAGATCCTCTTTTGAATGTACTTTGCCTAATTGTCAAAAGCTTTTTACTTTCTTTGGTGTTTGATCTTATGTGTAAAAGTTGGAAATCTGTCTAACTAATAATCCCTTGCTATCTGTCTCAGGACATTGACGAAAGGGAAATAAATCGGGGGGAGGGAGAGAGGAGAGGAGGAGATAAAATCCCTTGACACGGTGGTAGGACAGGGAAGAGTCCATATGAAATCAAAGAGATTTTAGATCCCTCATCCGGTATCGAATCTAGCCCATTCTACAAGCAACACTTTATCTTTACCATCGTATCATCCCTGTGGAAATCAGATCTTACCAATCCATTGAGAGTTCCTCTATTAATTAGATATCTAATTAATTTCTCGACCTACTAGATTATCATATGTCTAATTTATTAATCTATATGTACTTTCTTTGCACATTTGACATACATATTAAAATCCAATGCCTAGCTGACCTTAAAACTTTTTTTGCCATAAATAAAAAAAATCTAATTTAGTTTGATTGGTTGTTGCTTGCACCAATAAGGATTTGATCCTTCAATTATTTATTCTTCATTATTCTATGTTCTAGTTGTTTTTACTCTAATTTAAATGATTTTTTTAAACATCAATAAAGGAAAAAATTATTAATATTCCGAATAGTTAAGGGGAAGATCAGTGACACCCCTTTGTGGTTTGATAAAGTTTTGATGTTTGGACAGATAAGAATTAAGCTTAATTTGTTATTTAATTTTATGTGTGTCTAAGTATATAAGGAGATAGAAGAATATACAAGAACACTTGATGATTCAGAGTCCATTATAGTACAGGAAAGGATGGTATAAGATACTCAAAAAACTAAAAGAATGAGAAGTATTGGAGATAGTTGTACTTAGAGTAGAAGATACAAACATGTAAAAAAGATAACATGGGGAGTGAGACGATAAATTTAGTGCATTCAAGGTGTGAGAGATTTGGTAGAAGAGTACACATGATGATAGAGAAGTAAACAGGGAGAGTTGAAAGGATTCGATATATACAAGGGATGAAAAATAAGGAGGAAATTGAATATATAAATTCTATGAGATAATTTGAGTGAACATGTACTTCTCAATTTAAGTAGGTTCAGTCAACTAGAAAGAGCTCATGGTGACCAAACACACAAGATTATCCTCTTATCTTTGAATAGGTTTGGAGTCATCTAATTTGAGAGGTTTGGGAGACCGAAAAAAATGGATTTAGATGGTAAGAAGTACATGTGAACATGATCTAGATCAATTCTTAACGAGGATACGCCACATAAGCAAAGACAAAAATCGAAGAATTATTCATGGATGAGGTTGAAAGCTGAGTTAGCGTTATGCGGTTGATCGGATAAGTTTTTTTGGTTGATCTAACATGTCATGTTAGCAAACTCAATAGTTTGAGACGAAGGCTATAAAAAGAGATCAAGAGGCTCAAGGCAAAGCATGAACACAAAATTGTACTCTACTCATACGAGCTCCTATTGTCATAGCACTTTGTTCTTACTTCTTGCTACTATTGTAATTGCTATTATAATAGGTTTCTTCAACTTCGGTCTTTTACTAAAGAGGATAAAGATAGTTGACCTCATGTGCATTGACTTTGGACGTAAAAATCTAAGAGTTGTGTCCCAATTATATTATACTTATGTTTGTTCATTCAATTAATTTTCTTCACTAATGTATTTGTCCTTTCTAAAATCTTAGCAAGAGAAAGTTTGATTTTTCTAATTTTTAAAATTTAAAAAATTGATTTTTTTATATAAAATTTAAATTTTGAAAATTGATTTTCAGATTTTTTAGCTTTTAAAAGCTAATTTTCAGGATTTTTAATATTTAAAAATTGTTTTTTTCTTCTTATTTTTATAATTCAAAAATTAATTTTTAAAATTTACAAACTGTTTTTCTGTATTTTTTTTAAATTCATACTATGATGTTTTCTAATTTTTAAAATTTATTTTCTATTTTTTTATTTTTAAAATTTAAATTGTTTTTTTTCATTTAAAAAAAAAAATCAAAATATGATAGACCTTGATTATATTTCATTTGTTCAACAAGTTTAGTAACAAGCATAATGACTATATTGTTCCGATGGAGAGAAGAATCTATAATTAGCTTTTTGGAAAATTTACAAATAAATAATTTCAATTTCTTATTTTATTATGTTCACCTCTATGTATTTCACTATTTGCAGAGTACATTGAATGTACATAAATGACTATAATAAAACTTATGTTTTTGGCATTAACAATTATTCTAGGAGAAATGTTTTTACATGGTGCTACCGATTTAATAATTATCTTTGTAGCTTCAAAATGTTCCATCTGATGTTCCTAACTATTGTTTGGATATACCAAGAGAGGGGTATGATTTAATGACACTACTATGAAATATTTATTCGGGGTAACAAACTATTGTATTCCACTTGCCTACACAAGGTCGAGCTTCAAAAAAATAGTAAATGATCTTATCAGCATACAAATGTATAACTCTCCATGAATTTTAATTGCGCTTATTCGCAAAGGCCAATTTGATTCTTTTGGTCTATTTGGACTTCCCTTTTTGTACCTAACATTTGGTTCTCCTTGATCTATTAGGATACTTATACAATTGTCTAACATATAATCTTCTATGATATGTTAGGACTTTCTTCACATGTCAAATGGATCCATATGATCCATTTAGACTTCACTTAATTGTGATAAATGTCCGATCATTCATATAACCCATTAGGACTTCATCTTTCATGCCAATTGGTACAAATTTTGATACTAATGAAATCGAATGAAGCTTCCACATAATATATTTCATCTTCTTCCAACCGTCAATTGGTCTTTAATGGTATCTTCTACTCAAAACAATTTGATCCTAGCAAATAATAGGATAATTGATAAACTTGACAACAATAAATTTTACCTTTTCTTCAATGATTTTAAACACTTATTGTTCAGTTACACTGAGAATATTGAACAGTTTGATTGTTATTTGAAATGAGGTACATTCTTATTATTGTAACCTCACCAACGAAGCACTCTGATACAACTGTGACTAGGATATTTGATTGTTAAGTTCACATAGTGCATGATGCAATATATTCATGTCAAACATTCATATTCAATTTAGGGTGTTTCATTAATTTCAACCACTTTGTGAAATTGAAAGGTTCAAGCTACATAAGCTAATTCCAACTAAAAATACCTTCAAACTCAGAAAAGCAAGAACAAGATACTAATGCAGAATCTTTGCAAGCTTTAGAACAAAGAAAAGAGACTGCCTGACAGATGCTAATTTTATCCCTACACGAGAATAAAAATTACAAAAAAAAAAAAAAAGGTGGAAGTGGAAAGAAAAAAAATACATCCTTCACATTAGCATTTATGCTCACTTAATCTCTGAACATAGAAGTGAGGACCAGTTTTTTGTTCTTCAGGCTTGGAGTTTACCAGTTACCAAGATAACATTTGTGAGTTAAGAATCCAAGTTGATCTGTTTTGGGTACAGTAGGTCATTTTTCTGATCTTTTTTTGAAGCACCATTCTTTCGGCGAAAGCTTAGTTCCGCTGCTTTTGCGCTGGAGGTGATGACTTAAGAGTTAGGAAACAAATGATGAAGTATAACAAAGTTAGTTAAACTAAAAAAAGAGATGTTTCACCATCTGACTCAATGGGAAAACTGATTAGAAACTTGGTAGAGTTGAATCCAATATTTCCAAAATGCATAAATACAAGTCAATATGGCTTGATCGATCTAGATTCTATATACCGGCACGATGACCACACTATTTTCCTTGCTTTTTCTCTTTGTCAAAATTTGAAGTCTAATGCAATTAGTACAAATTGACACAAAGGATCCATAACTTCAGATATTAGACTAAACTGAAAAAACATGAGTTAATCAATCTCAAAAATCTCTATGCGACTAGGTGTCAATAAGTGCAGACACACAAGTAAAGAATTATACCTCTCTGAAACCATGATTTTCGAGTTGCTCTGCAAATATATTGTTCATGTTTCTCCAAAAATTCATCAACCTTCTTTGATTGAAGAAGTACGGGCCCTGAGAACTCTACCCCTTGATCTTTATAAACCTGAAAAATTTTGAACCGAAAATGAATGACCAACTATGTTAAGGGTGAAGAAAGTTCAAATAAATCTTATCGATCAATCAGTACCATTATCCTGTTCTTAGACACTACATCGTGAGAATCATAATCAACAAAAGAGTATATTGAATCTTGGAATTCGGGATGTATCCATCGCCGCAGCATTTCCTCTTTAGCAGATTCATATGGCTGGACTTTTGCATTTGAAAAGGGGACAAATCCAGGATCTCCATTTTCTTCTCCATTCAACTTGAAAGTACCTTCAGCTAGTGTTGGATCCAACATACAAAATTTACTCTGTTTGGATCTGGATCTATTCTGAGATTTGATAGGCAAAGGGCCTTCCTTTGGCTTCTTTGCACATGCAAAACCAGTGGTAGGGATATGCATAGGACCTGATTGAGGATTTCTAGGGATTTGCTTCACACGACGATGTTCTTCTTGGAATTTCATGTTGGGCAATGGAAGGTCTGGCTTTCTACTATCATGCAATGCTTCTTTTATGCTACTTCTATCAGTTTCTACAGCATTTCGTAAAGCCTGCCACCAATGCATATATATTTTCATATATTTAGCAATTTTGCAGTTATATATAAGTAAGGAGGGAGAGGGAGATAAACCTCTTTGTGGGTTGTTTTTCCTAGACCGTTTAACTCTTGTAGAATCTTATGTGATTTTGAAGGTCCTTTCGTTCCTTCTTCAAAAAATCTCCCATTGACACTTCTGAAACAATATTGATAATCACTGTAAGTTCAATAAATCTTGATTTCATGTTTATATAAAAGAGAAAAATTTGCATCAGAATCATTCAAAATGGACAGCAGAACCCTCCACAGAAGATGTCCAAAGATTTCCAGGCTAGTTCTCTACCAGGTTAAGATCAAGTAGAGTTTTATTTCGACATTACATGAGTATGACTTAGTTCAACTACTATGCAATGCCAGGGCCAACGTAAGGGACTTTCATGCGACTTGAGTATGTGCAAACTTAAAGAGTTGGAGGTTCACTTATGATAATATCTACATGATGTTTGCTTCGTTTAGTTAATGTGATAGTTTATGTTTCTGTCAAGCATACTAACTACAAAAGAAAACTTTTGACTTGTTGAATGGAAGTTAAATCATTTACACAATCATTTATTTCTTATGGAAGTTTTCAACTCACCTTTTTGGGTCCTCACGGTACTTTGCATCGATTTCTTTACTAGGATTGTATTTGGGCAAGCTTGACGGCTCACATGCATAAGGTTTTGTTTTAAAGTACTGAACATTCGCGAGGAAAGTAAAAAATAATAAGTAAAATTGGCATGTGTTAACAAAAGTGCAAAAAAGATCATAGTAGACGAGATAACAAAATGGAAAGACCATGACTGTCAATGTACAATTGAACTGTTTGGAATGTGCAAAAGTATCAAAAGAAGAGATTAATTGATGTAATAGGATTACCTCTGAATTAAGAGCAGCAAATGCTGTTCCGCGTTTTGCAGTTTCGACAGATAGAAATGTTTCCAACAATTTAAATGCATTGTCTGGTAAAAATTCAAAAGTTCTTTGGAGGCAATTCTCATAAGCGTGCTGAGACATGATTACCGTTGCTTGCGGTAACTTGGTCTTCTTCCAAAACTCTCCTGGTGGTGAACCACAAAGCTTAAAATTTTTATGTATTTGCTCAACCTGAACACAACAACAACAACAACAAAGCCTTATCCCACTAGGTGGGGTCGGCTATATGGATCCTTCTACGCCATTGGACTCTATCTCCTACTATATCATCATCTATATTTAAATAAATTTTATCTTTTTTATTGTTGCTAACCAAGTCTTTTTTGGTCTTCCTCTTCCTCGTTTGATGTGTATATTTGATATCGTTTCACATCGTCTAACTGGAGCATTTATTGGCCGTCTAAGTACATGTCCGTACCACCTTAAACGTGTCTCTCGGAGTTTTCCTTCAATAGATGCAACACCAACTTTTTCTCTAATGCTCTCATTTCTTATTCTGTCCATCCTCGTATGTCCGCACATCCACCTTAACATCCTCATCTCTGCAACTCTCATCTTTTGCTCATATGCTCGAGTCGTAGCCCAACATTCAGCTCCATATAACATAGCAGGTCTAATCGCCGTTTTGTAGAACTTCCCTTTAAGTTTTAGAGGCACTTTACGATCACATAAAATACCCGATGCTTTCCTCCATTTCAACCATCCTGCTTGTATTCTATGTAAGACATCTCTCTCAATCCCTCCATCATCTTGCAAAAATGATCCTAAATATTTAAAGTTCTTAGTTTCAGACAACTCGTCATCTCCTATTTTAATACTTGTCTCATTACGTTTAATATTACTAAACTTAAATTCCATATATTCTGTCTTTACTCTATTAAGTCTAAAATCTTTCACTTCTAGCGTTTTCCGCCAAGATTCTAGTTTAACATTTACTCCTTCACGTGTCTCATCTACCAAAACAATATCATCTGCAACAACATGCACCACGGTACTGTGTCTTGAATGTGTTCAGTGAGTTCATCCATGATTAGTATAAAAAGATAGAGACTTAAAACTGATCCTTGATGTAACCTTATCTTTATTAATCGCTGAAGTCTTCACTCTAGTCGTTACTTCCTTATACATATCCTTAATTAGTTCATATATATGTTACACTAACACCTCTTTTTCTAAAATTCTCCATATTATTTCTCTTGGAACTCTATCATGCTTTTTCTAAATCGATGAATACCATGTGTAGATCCACGCTTTTGCTCTCTATACTTTTCAATTAGTTATGCGAGAAGATGTATAGCTTCATTGTCGACTTTCTGGCATGAATCCAAATTGATTTTCGAGAACCATGGTCTCCTTCCTTAATCTTTTCTATTATTTTTTCCAAAGTTGTGGTATGACTCATTAGTTTAATACTCTATAGTTTTCACAAGTTTGTATGTCTCCTTATTCTTATATAAGGGAATTAAGATACTTACCCTCCGTTGATCGAGCATCCTTTTGTTTTCAATATCATGTTAAATAATTTTGTAAGCCATTCAATACCTTGTTTCCCTAGACACTTCCATAACTCTATCGGAATATCATCCGTCCAATGACTTTTCCATTTTGCATTCCATTTAAAACCTGTTCTACTTCTTAAATTTAAATTCTACGATAAAAATTTAAATTTCTATACTCATTTGACCTACTTAAATTACTTAAATTAAGTTTGTCATCTAAACTTTCATTAAAAAGTTGATGAAAATATCTCTTCCACCGTTCATTTATTTATTCATCATTTACTAGTATCCTATTGCATTCATCTTTAATACATCTTATTTGATTAAGATTTTTTGACTTCCTCTCTCACTCTTTAGTTATTCTATAAATGGTTCTTTCACCTTCTTTTATATCTAATTTTCGTTATAATCGTTCAAAGTTTGATCTTAAACGTTCTTTGCTTTCTTGCTTCTTTCTTGCTATTATATATTTTTCAAATTTTTCTCATTTTACAAATATTTAATTTCTTATATTCTATTCGCTTTTCCTTGACTTTCTCTTAGACTTTTTCATTCCACCACCAAGATTCTTTACTTGGTGGTGCATGTCCTTCGACTCACCGAAAGTACACTCTTAGCTACTATTTTCAATTTTGATACCATTTTATCCCGCATCGTATTAGGGTCACTGTATATGTCATCTAATACTTGTACTCCTACCTTCTCTTTGAATATATTTAGTTTCTCATCCTTTAACTTCCACCACTTAATTCTAGGGGTCGTGTATATTTTCCTTCTATTAATATTATATTTGGCGTATATCCAATACTACTAACCTATGAGTAGTTAAACTTTCTCAAATAACCTTACAATCTTTACAAATCTTTCTATCTCTCTCTTCCTAACCATAAGAAAGTCAATTTGTGATTTATTAGCGTGACTAAGTGTTCTTCTCTTTTCTTAAAAATGTATTAGCTAGTATAAGATCATATGCTATCGAAAAATCCAATATAGTTTTACCTTCTTCATTTCTTGTTCCAAACCCATAACCCCATGCACCCTCTCATATTCGTCATTTTTTCACTCCAACATGCCCATTCAAATCACCTCTATTAAAATCATCTCATTTGACGAATATTTTGTAATACTTCATCCAAGTCCTCCCAAAACCTTAATTTGGTATTTTCATCTAATCCTATTTGAGGTGCATATACACTAATTACGTTTATAGTTTCTTTCTCCACTACTATTTTGAGAGCTATAATTCTATCCTCCTTTCTAATTACTCCTACAACTTCATCCTTTAACGAACTATCAACAATAATACCCACTCCATTTCTTGTTTTACTCTTCCCTGTATACCATAACTTAAAACCCGAGTTCTCTATCATCTTTGCCTTCTCACCAACCCATTTTGTCTCTTGTACACATACAATATTAATTTTTCTTCTAATCATCGTATCTACTATCTCCATTGTTTTACCAGTGAGAGTTCCTATGTTCCATGTACCAAATCTTAGACTACTAGTTTTTCTATAATATTTGTTCTTACCCAACCTATGGTGTGAGAACTCTTGCTTATTTAACACTACACCCAAGTTCTCATGGAGATGTAGCGGTCCTTGCCGATACGTTGCAGTCGGACCCTGCAACGTGAACTCTAGCATATTTTTCACTACACCCGAGTTTTGAAAATATAGCGGTCCTTGCCGAGACATTACAGTCGGACCCTGTAACGCGTTCCTTCCGGGGAACAACCTAGCATTAGCACAATAGTTTGATTGATCCATTCATTGAACATTTGCCTTAGTTTAACGCTGGCTGGCAACCTAACGCAACCCTCCTCCTTTATCCGGGCTTGGGACCGGCCACGACAAGGTTAACTTATCATGGGCGGAGTTTGCTCAACCTGAACAAAAAAGAATAATTATAATTTCAAGGAAAATAATTGAGCTTAATTCTCTCTCTCAGAAATACATGCTAGAGATTAGATGACCAGGCTGATTTCGTATATTGCCCATTAGTTATTAGTTGTGTAACAATATTTGTTCGAACCAATTCAATATAGTTTGTCCAGTTTTATAGCACACAATTGCCAGAATTCGCATGATAAATATGACTAAATCCAAATAAATGTTATTACCTCAGTTCTTCCTTGCAAGATAGGCTTCCCAAGAAACAACTCTGCAAACACGCATCCAACGCTCCACAAATCTACAGTTGTATCATAGTCAACTGAGCCTAAAAGAAGCTCAGGAGGACGATACCATAATGTCACGACTCTACTAGTTAGTAGTTGTTTCTCCGCAGGATCCAAGATATTTGCCAAACCAAAATCAGCAATCTTCAAAATTCCCTCATTGTTAACTAAAAGGTTTGAACATTTGATATCACGATGCATGATACCTCGCGAATGACAATGGTCAATCCCAGACAGCAATTGATGCATATAACATTTGATCTGCAACACATAAGCATGATAAATACTTAGGCTCATAATCAAGAACTTGAGTTAAGGCAATGTGCATAAACTGGGATTCACTAAACTTGATGTCGGGAGAAGATGACAATCCAGCAAGATCATGCTCCATATATTCGAAAACAAGGTAGATACTGCATGACAACCGAGAAGTAATTATACCCTCCAGCTTCATGATGTTTGGATGATCAAGCTTGTGGAGGACCAATATCTCCCTTGCCATAAATCTCACACTCTCAGGTTCAAAATTATCGAAGCGCACCTTCTTCAGAGCAACAACCCTCCCAGTGTCGATCTCGCAGGCTCGAAACACATTGCTATAGGTACCTTGCCCAATCTTATATGGAATTGTATTGTTGTTAGATGGTATTAGGGTATTGCTCGACTAAGAAAACAGAGGAGCAAAGCTAATCTGAACTGCAAAAGGCAATGAAATGTGGGAGATGTTTGATATTATGAACGTCTAATTAATTTATTGCGATGATAATGAATAATAACACTCACTCAAGTCCTACCATCAATTAGAGGCTGAAATAATTACAGATATCAATAGCAATGATTCATCTATCCTAAAATCCTTTGGCACGAGGAGAAAAAAAAAAGAGATATTAGAGAGCAATTCATTGACAATATTTAGTATTTTAGTTTTGTTTTTTGACAGGTAAAATTCTTTTTCAAGAAATTGTGAATCGTAGAAATGTACAACAATGAATTCGTAAAAAGTTTATATACAGGGGAGGAGGGGGGAAGAAGAAAAGAGAATCGTGAATAATGTTATACCTTCTCTGATTTCTCAAAGGCCTCAGCTTTAAGGGGCACCCACCCTCGAATGGCTTCTCCGGCGACACCGCTTAGCCAAGCAGGCCATCCCGCAGCGACCTGCTACCCTTCATTGCTGCGACTCAGATTCCGCGGTGGACTGTTCACCGAGCTGTTTCCAGCGGAGCTTTTTTTCTCGGATTCCCCCGACTCGGGTTTGTCCGAAAACTGATAGTTGCTTGGACGAGGGCCATTCCATAGGGACGGCGAAGGTCGGAACTCCCCCGAGATATCAAGATTCGCGGCTGTTTCCAGGTTCCCGGAAACGGCCAAGAAGTCTAATGCAGGAGTGACAGGGGCGCCATCCTTGGATGCTACGCAGCCCATCACTCCTCCCTATGGCTCGCCGGAGATCCGGGACTCCAACGCAAACGCAACTACGCTCTCGAGGGGGAATAGTGAACGGAACGAAGGAGAAGGAAAAGGGGCCACATCCCCTCCTAAGATAGAAAAATGTGATTTTTATTATCCTCCCTCCATCTTCTCTCGCTTATTGTCATGGCGGATGATGATGATCCCCCGCTGCATCACCTGTCAGTTTCCACCTAACCTGGCCTCTACCACGACAAGAATAGGAGTACAGAGGATCGAGTAGGTGGGAGAATTCCAAAGATGGAAAAAAGAAACGATTTTTGAAAACCTTTCCCTCGAAAATAGCACCTTTACGATCCAACTCCTTTCTTCCTCTTTTCTTTAGCCTTCGAGTAAATCGCACAGGGCCAACTCTTGCTGGCCTTCGACTTGGAAGAAGAGCGGGAGGCAATGAAAGAAGGCAAAGTCGAGATGGACAAGAACGAATCGGTATAGAACGATAGTGAAACAGTGAGGGATATTAAGGGACTGTGGAGTTCGATCATTCGCTACGAATCCAAAGTATTCATTAGCAAAGGAAGGTGGAATCGGAGACGTCGAGCTTTCGATAGAGAGCTGAAGTCTGGAAGTAGGAGCTGAACTACACTTTGCCATACGTGGGGGCAAATCGAAACGCGTCCACTGCGCACACTGGCTGCCTGGTGCCCCAGTTGCGCGCATGGCTTTTAGCCAAGACGACGACTATGCCGAGGTGGTTCGTCTCATTTTTTTGAATGATGGAATTCAGGCGAGCAGTTCCTCTCCTCTCCTTAGAGGATGGCATCTCAGGTTGACCTTTTTCCACCAGGAATCAACCGAATACGTTGACTCGTTCTCAAAAGTCAGCAAGTCAATGTCGACACATCTCCTCAAAAGTCGGCACCTCAGATTGATCCTCCTCGTACCGAGCTTCCAACCCATTAGTGTTTTATCCCTCTCCTATATCCTAATACCATCTCCAACCAACATCATCAAATTTAATGTAATTTTGACACCAAAATAGTATAATTTTAACATCAAATATTATTATAATTCCAATCCACTCACACCATATCAAACGAAAAAGGAATATTCATTAGAATATTCTATTTTTCTTAGTTGTAATATAATTAGCAATATACATTTTAAGTTATTAATATTTTTATATGATAATTATTATATTTAAAATTAATACTTCATTAACATTTAAGATATATTATTATTTTTAAATTTTGTCTCCCACTGATATATATAAAAAAATATAATTTTCCATCTTTAATTTTTATTACGTAATAGTTCAAGTATAAATATATGTTAAAAATATTATAAAATCACACACAATTAGAATAAAATATTTTACTAATTTTTATTGAAAACAAACAATAACACTTAATTAAAAATACAATATTATAGGACTTTAACTTTCAGAATTACTATATTGTTCCCATAAATGCTCAATTAATGCATTTCGAAGGGCAATATGAGCTTTTTTGTCTTTGATTTTTCTGTATCGAGCTAAAAATTCTTCAAATTGTGTACTATCATCTCCTGCTAGCTCAACATATGAAGTTGGCACCTCGAAGTCTTCTACGATTGCTGCATTTAAATCACATTCATCTTCAATTATCATATTATGCATAATAATACATGATGTCATTATATCATGTAAAATATTTTTTCGCCAAAAATGTGAAGGTCCTGTAATAATTGCAAAGCGTGATTGGAGCACGCCAAATGCTCGCTCAACATCCTTTCTACACGCTTCTTACTTCATTGCAAATAATTTATTCTTTCGACTTTGTGGATCATGAATCGTTTGAACGAGTGTTGACCATTTTGGGTATATACCATCAGCTAAATAATAACCCATATTATACTCTTTTCCTTGAATGACATAATGAGCAGGAACAGTAATACCTTTTGCAAGATTAGCAAAAAGATGAGAAGACTCAAGTACATTAATATCATTGTTCGATCCGGCCAACCCAAAATATGTGTTAAATACTGGAAAATTTAAAAATGTAAAATTTATGGCCAAAGAATTAAAGAAATAATCCTGGAAATTTTTCGGGATTTTTTGGAATTTTTTCGAAATTTTTCTGGATTTAAACGGAGTCTGTACGAGATTTTTACGGGGATAAAATAAACAGTTTTAGGTGGGGTCTATTTAAGGGGTTTAATACACGATGAAAACCTAATTATCTATTTCCCCGCCGCGACTTCATTTCTTCCGCTTCCTTCCTTCAGCGCGCGCCCTCCTTTGCTTCTCACGAAGCGATCTAGCGCGCGCCCGCCGGCCCGTGCTCCCTTCCATCCGAACCACCGTAAACCGCAGTCGAGCCTTCTCTCGTCCACCGCAGCCCTCACTTGCGCGCCGCCATGAGCCCATTGCCGCGACGCCTCTTCTCGCAAGCCGTGACGTCGTCCGCCTTCACGGTGCTCAGTCGCCGAGGTTCTGGCAGCGCCGTGGGTGCCCTATTCGCGCCGTCCACAGCCGTGCTCGCCGAGTCCTCGCCACCGGACCGCCGTGCCTCTTTTGTTTCCCCTTTGTGATTTTGTAGGAGGTCGCCGGAGCAGGTAAGAGATGATCCTTTTTCCTATTTAGGATGATCTGAGTTAGGGGTTTTGTTCGGCTGATCGTGTATCGGTGTGAGCGGGCTGTGAGGGTCGATTAGTGGGCTGTGGGTGGATGTGTCGACTATGAATTTAAGAAATTGAGTTGGGGATATTGGCTGCCGGTGGAATTCCTAGGGCGGGTGAGCTTGATTGGTCGATTTGGGCTAATTTTGGTGTTATTCGGTTGATCGATATGGTATTCGGAGGATATGAGATGGTTGGGTGATATTGTTTGATTTTGAGGATTTTTTAGGTGATGAATTAGGTTAGTTGATTTGGAATTAATTGGATAAATTGATTGGGACAATAGTTGGATAAATTAAAAGCCAGTAAATTTTATTTATTTGGCTTAGGTTGTTAAAATGCAGGTTAAACCAGGTTTAATTGATTAATTAGCTTATCATTAATTAATCAAAATTTTTATCAATTGATTTAGTGGGCTAAATTAATTGTATGAATATTTGTGGTAGGAAAAGGATTAATAAGACGGTTGGAAAATTATGGAGAATTGGAAATTGATTTGGGTTAATTGGGTTATGAAGGAAATCGATTAATTATTCGATTTGTCGTTGAATTGCATTTTTGTTCTTAACAAAGGTTATGCTATATGCAGGTTTCGGTCACGAGGCAGGTCCCCAGTCGTGACGATTTAGTTCTTTTTGCGGATATATATTCAGGCGGATATTTTGACTTATCTTTTAGATAGTCATTTGTTGATATGCTAGTTAGGATAGCTTACAATAATTTTTCATGTTTATATGCCTGATATGCTTTTGGTGCCTACTTGATACATGCATGTGATAGGATATGATTATATTTCCCTGTTTGATTTGGATCATAGTACTTGGATTAGGGATATGTACATACTGATTGTACATATTATTCGGATAGGTATTTTGAGTAGAATTTACATGCTTTAGTATCATGTACCATATTTGCATGATTGTATACTGGCTGGACGGGGTTCCATTATTGTTGAGCCCGCAGCTAGTTACATGGCCTGCACACACTGCCACTCATGGGTTAGTGGTACATCAGGAGGGTGTGTGCAGTTGCTCTGTCAGGCTCCGCTGGTCCGCTCATGGGTAGCGATGAGGCAGCGTGGTAGCGGACAGGGATCCCTCCTATGGTCTATGACACCGGGAGATGAGAGCTTAGCTCCCCCACTCTGTTTGGGGCAGGAGGATAAGTGTACTCCGACAGCATCCTGTCCACTCGGTCACTCAGGAGTAGTGATGGCAAAGTGCACAGTTGTCATAGCCCTACCCACTCAGCTTCACCATCGCATGTGAGGCGGCTGACTGGTGTCAGGGGTGACCATGTCATTTGCACGACATGCATTTTGCACGAATCGCATTTGTACTGTGTTTGCTGCATTATTTTATTGATGCCTTGGATGTGCATATGATTGTCATGCATACAGGATATATGTTTATATACGGTGAGGACTTTATTACTTCTAGTCAAGCACATGCTCCTATATCAGGGTAGAAGATTCAGGTAAGTACAGTCCTTTTGTATTTATTGCTTACATACCCTATTTATGTGAGACTATACTGGTATGATTTTTATTGTTAGCTATATCTTACTTGCCTATCGACTATACCCGCTGAGTTCTTTGAACTTACTCCGTTGATTTATATCTATTTCGTGATGAAGTCAGAGAGTGCAATGCGACTCCACTCCGTGAATGTTTTGATTCGATATTTGTTTTATGGTATTTGGATTTTGATTAGAGGACATGTATAGATCGAGATCGAGATTGTTTGTATTCGTGGATTTTCGTGTCCTTATGGACCTTATTCGATTTTGATTCGATTTTGTTGAGTATTCCCGCCTATACGGGCGTAAGGGTAAGTCTATTTATTTTTAGACGCTTATCATTTATTTGGTTGATGGCCCGAGGCCAAATTATATAATCGCATGTGTGTTGATTCGGCCGACCGATCGATGTGGGCCGTAGGCCTTTGTATGTTAATTGGGATTGTCACCCGTACATGGGAGATGCTGCCGGATTTTCGTCTGGCGGGGTCTCCTTCGGGGCGTGACAATTTATTTGGTATCAGAGCCCTAGGTTTGCGAGTTCCTAGGGGTTTTTGGATTTTTCGGAGTTCGCCACGTTTGGTAGGTTTTACGAGGCAATTTGGAAAATTTTGGATTTGGTATGGATTTCCGATGATTGTTATGTTTCGGAAATTCGAGGATTTTTGACGAGATCAATATGGGGTTTTGGCGGCTACGGGACCTCTCCTGTCGGTGAAATAGGTATGATGATTAATTTGATATATTTTTATTTGTGGTAATATCTGTATTCATTTAACAGATATGAGACGAGGTGGGCGTGCTTCTGTGCCGAGACGTGGTGTGGGACGGCCACGACAGAGGACATTGAGATCTTTGGCGACTGACTTGCCAGAGAGATCTATTGAGGGTGAGCATATTGATCAGGGTCAGGTTCCACATGGTGCTGCGGGAGTTGTGGATCCTCAGTCCTCGGCGGATCCTTCTCCCGAGATACCCACTGCTGGGGTATCCGATGTACCAGCGGGAGACCCTACTGCTACATATCAGACACCACTTCGCCAAGAGGACTGCTACTACTGCAGCAGCCCATCGCTGAGTCGGTCGGCCCTCACTCAGTATCGGCCACTACTTATCCTACTGATGTAGCTGCGACACGAGCTCGGATTCCAGGATTAGCGAAGTCGATGAAAAGCCGGTTCACTTTATTCAGCGGAGAGACTGATCCGAGTGTAGCTCAGTCTTGGATCGAGATGATGGAGCATACCTTTTACTATATGGTCTGCTCCGAGTGGGAGAAGGCAGAGTTGGCGGCCTTCCATTTACGAGGCGAGGCCGAGATTTGGTGGGATATGCAGCGCTCGATTATCGGCGAGCAGCAGGTTACCTGGGCGAGATTTAGAGAGGCTTTTGAGAGTCAGTATTTCCCACGGGCATATCAGATGATGCGACGTCAGGATTTTCTGAGTCTACGACAGAATAATCGCTCCGTGATGGAGTATAATACAGAATTTAATCGGTTAGCCAAGTTTTGTCCAGAATTAGTTGCTGAGGATAGGTCACAGATGATGCAGTTTGTTTAGGGACTAGATGGGGAACTACAGGTCAAGATGGCAGGATTTGGTAGTTCTTCCTACCGAGAGGCATTGGACAGAGCTTTGTTGATCGAGTCGGCTCAACAGAGGGTCAATCGACAGAAGAGGAAGACCGAAAGAACCACATGTCGGACCAGACCCGCACTCACCGGACAACAACAAAGTGGCCGTAGTCAGTCGGGTCAGAGTCATTTTGGGGCATCTAGCCGGCCTCAGAAATCAGGACGATCTTCAGCTGGGCCCTCCCGGTATTCTCAACAGAGCCGGAGGCCGCCCACTAGTGACACCCACTGTACTCGTTGTGGATCGAGAGAGCATATCGTCTCAGCCTGCACCTTGGGATAGTCAGTTTGCTATTATTGCAAGCTGCCTGGACACATGAGCCGAGATTGTTCGTTAAAGGCTCAGCATGTGGCTTCTGGGGTTTCTATTCAGGGAGGACCGTTGCATCGATGCAGGGACTCGAGAGAGGGGGCGGCAGACCAGACCTTCGCAACGCCACAGAGGAGCTCCCCCTGCGAGGAGTCGCCATGGTATTCATGGACAGAGTACACCAAAGGTGCGTGACGGTGTCATAGGGTTCGGGCCAGACCGCAGATGCGGATGCAATCCCGCCATCGGTACAATATCATTCATAGCAAAGAACCAACGATCGATGATTAAGATCTGCATCGCCAGTTCAGAGATCGCACTCAGTACACTACAGCCCTTCATACCGATCTTCGTATCACCACGACCCTTCGTCGCCTCAGCCCAGGCACAACCACCTCTGACAGTGATACCACCTCCACCTCCACCTCCACCGGAGATTGGGCGGATTCATGCGATTACCAGAGAGGATGCGCAGCGAGCCAACGAATCCGTATTTCGCGGTACGGTTTCACTTTATGCATTTTCAGCTATTATGCTAGTTGATACTGGTAGTTCACATTCGTTTATTTCTCGTACTTTTATGAGAGAGATCGGTAGACTACCTACTAGTAGATCACAGAGATTAGTCGTCTCCCTACCATCTAGCGATACATTGGACGTTACCCAGGAGGTCTGAGGTTGTTCCTTAGATTTCGGTAACATCATCCTTACTGTAGATTTATTGGTACTGGACATGGTCAAGTTCGACATTATCCTTGGCATGGATTGACTGTTAGCATATCATGCCACAGTTGATTGTCAGACGAGGGTGGTCACATTTCGACGTCCGAACCAACCCTCATGGGATTTCACTGGCATCCGGGATGACGGGATAGCGACCATTTCTGCGATTCAGGCTCAGAAGCTTTTATTGCAGTGTTGCCAAGGTTTTCTATTATCTATGATCAATGTAGAAGACAGTGGTGACTCTCAGATCGCGGACATCCCGATTGTCCGAGAGTATTCAGATGTCTTTCCAGAGGAGTTACCGGGTTTGCCTCCCAGAAGGCAAGTGGAGTTCATGATTGAGTTAATACCTGGGACGTCGCCGGCATCGAAAGCTCCTTATCGTATGACCCCGAGAGAGTTGGACAAGTTAAAGGTTCAGCTCCAGGAACTTTTGGACAGAGGTTTTATTCGCCCTAGTGCATCACCCTGGAGTTCTCCGGTTCTCTTCGTGAAGAAGAAAGATGGTGAGATCGATCTACTACAGGTGCAATAACGCCGTCACTATCAAGAATAAATATCCTCGCCACGATTGAGGACTTGTTTGATCACCGAGGTACTCGCCTATTCTAAGATTGATCCGCGTGGTCCGGATATCATCAATTAAGGGCAAGACAGAAGCCGTTTCGTGCGGATATGAACATTATGAGTTTTTGATAATGTCATTTGGGCTTACCAATGCTCCAGCGGTATTCATGGATTTGATGAACCGTGAATTTATGGATTTCCTAGATCGGTTCGTCATTATTTTTATCGATGACATTCTAGTCTATTCTCGTTCCGAGGAGGAACACGCGCAACATCTTCGTCTTATTCTAGATAGGCTCCGACAGAAGTGGCTATATGCGAAGTTCAATAAATGCGCGTTCTGGTTACACTCAGTCGGTTTTCTGGGACATGTGGTTTCGAGTAGAGGTATTTCAGTTGACCCCTAGAAGATCGAGGCTGTCACCAGTTGGGAGCAGTCGAAATCAGTTCAAGAGGTTCGCAGTTTCCTAGGTTTGGCCGGTTATTACAGACGGTTCGTTGAGGGTTTCTTGAGCATTATATCAGATAGAGATCCCCGTTTCACGTCTAGGTTCTGGCAGAGTCTGCAGTAGGCTTTAGGCACACAGCTTCGGTTTAGTACTGCCTTCCATCTGCAGACAGATGGACAGTCTGAGCGGACCATTCAGACACTAGAGGATTTGCTGAGGTCCTGTGTTATAGATTTCGGAGGCAACTGGGAGGATCATTTGCCGTTAGTGGAATTCGCCTACAATAACAGTTATCATTCGACTATCCAAATGACCCCGTATAAGGCATTGTATGGTAGACTGTGTCGTACACCCACCCTCTGGGAGGAGGTTGGGGAGGCCCAGTTGCTAGGACCCCAGAGAGCTCAACATGAGGCAGAGTTGGTCCGTACTATCAGACGTAGGATGGCAGAGGCGCAGGATCGCCAGAAGAGTTATGCAGATCGTAGACGGAGACCTTTGGAGTTCTCTATTGGTGATCATGTATTCCTGTGAGTTTCACCCACGAAAGGGGTAAAGAGATTTGACCTCCGTGGTAAGCTAGCTCCTAGATACATAGGTCCGTTTGAGATTTTGGAGAGGATCGGAGCAGTTGCTTATCGTCTAGCGCTACCACCATCTTTGACGAGTATACATGATGTGTTCCATGTGTCCATGCTGAGGAAGTATGTACCAGACTCTACACATATTCTGTCAGATGTGTCAGGTTCCATTCAACCTGATGCTACATACGCAGAGGTTCCGGTACGGATTTTGAATTTCAAGGAACGACAGTTGCGGAACAAGGTTGTGCGACTTGTTAAGGTCGGGTGGAGTCACCACACCGACGAGGAAGCTACTTGGGAGCTCGAGGAAAAGATCAGAGCTCAATACCCCCACTTGTTTACTTAAGGTACGTGAGGTATATTTTCAGTACTTGTGGTATTTCTTACTCGTTGTGCATCTGAGTAGGAAATTTAGCGACCAAATTTTTATTAGTGGGGGAGAATGTTAAATACTGAAAAATTTAAAAATGTAAAATTTATGGCCAAAGAATTAAGGAAATAATCCTAGAAATTTTTCGGGATTTTTAGAGAATTTTAGGAATTTTTCTGGATTTAAACGGAGTCCGTACGAGATTTTTACGGGGATAAAATAAACAGTTTGAGGTGGGGTCTATTTAAGGGGTTTAATACACGATGAAAACCTAATTATCTATTTCCCTTTTTCTTTTTCCCCGCCGCGACTTCCTTCGTTCGGCAGTTTCTTCCGCCCGTTCCTTCACGCGCCCGACACCCTCCTTTGCTTCTCCGCCGGTGCCCTTTTCTCCGCCGATGATCTCTGCTTCACCGAAAACCGCCGCCGCCGCCCGGGTGTCTCCTCGCCATCCGAACCATCAGAACCCGCGTAACTGAGCCTTCTCGTCCGCTGCAGCCCTCACTTGCGCACAGTGCCGCCGACACACCTCTTCTCCCTGGCCGTGGCGAACATTGTCGCCTTCCTGGTGCTCAGGCCGCCGAGGGTTTGCAGCAAGCGCCGTGGGTGCCCTATTCGCGCCGTCCACAGTCGTGCTCGTCGACTCCTCTGCCACCGGACCGCCCGCGCCTCTTTTGTTTCCCCTTCGCTATGATTTCTGGCCGGAGGTCGCCGAAGTAGGTAAGAGATGATCCTTTTTCCTATTTAGGATGATCTGAGTTAGGGGTTTTGTTCGGCTGATTGTGTATCGGTGTGAGCGGGCTGTGAGGGTCGATTAGTGGGCTGTGGGTGGATGTGTCGACTGTGAATTTAAGAAATTGAGTTGGGGATATTGGCTGCCGGTGGAATTCCTAGGGCGGGTGAGCTTGATTGGTCGATTTGGGCTGATTTTGGTGTTATTCAGTTGATCGGTATGGTATTCGGAGGATTATTGGTGCAATCAACCCAGGTCACGATTGACCAGGACTCGAGTTTGACTCGAGTGATGTTTTGATGTTCGACAAAAATATATGACAATGTAATTGTCATGGGAAAGTCCAAGTCTTGGGTACTTGGCATGTAAAGTCCAAGCATGGGTCTTGGCAATGGAAAGTCCAACATGGGTTGGCAAGGGAAAGTCCAAGCATGGTCTTGGCATTTGAGAAGTCCAACATGGGTTGGCAAGGGAAAGTCCAAGTTTGAGTCTTGGCATGAGAAGTCCAAGGGGTTTGATATTAGCTGCGTAAAGTCCAAGCGGGAGTCTTGGCAGCATAAGTCCAATGGTTGGCGGCGTAAAGTCCAAGCGGAGTCTTGGCGGCGTAAGTCCAATGTGCCTTGGCGGTGTAGACACCGTTAGCATGACATAGCGGATGGAAGCACCTGAAGGCTAGCGCGATGGATGAACAAGTCATGGATGACTTGGAGGGATCCGAGAGGCGTGAGGCTGATGGAGGTGGCTAGAAGGCTTAGGTCTAGGCTAAGGGTGGTCTATCAAGTATGGGGGAACCATACTTGGGTTAAAACCTCATGTTTGAGGTGTGCCAGTCGACTGGTGCCATGTGGCAGTCGACTGGACCGAGTCAACTAGGGTTTGACTGCGGGTTATGGCCTAGCTGATCGCAGAGGTGGGTCGTGATGGCTCAGCGATCGGTGATCCCCATCGACCGGTGCTCGAAAATCGACGCGAGAATGGAGTCGAGACTCGACTGGTCGAGTGAGGACTCCATCAATCGACTGATGGGTATGATTAGTCGACTGATGGTAGATCCGTTGGACTTATCCAACGTGGATCTAGCCGTTGTCTCACGACAACAGTGACATCAGTCGACTGATGGTCCCGATCAGTCGACTGATCGACTTTTTCCAGCACAGGTTGAAGCTATAAAAGGAGCTCGTGATGGAGGAAATTGGCATCGGTTTCTTGAGGGTTTTGGAGCGATTTGTTGTTGCAAATCAGGGTCTTCAAGGTGATTTCAAGCAACCAAGCAATCCAAAGGCAATCGTAAAGTAGTTTTCTTTACTTGCATTGTATTTCATTATTGTAATTGCTTGTATTTGTATCTTATTGTTGTAAGATTACTTGTAAGCGGTTTCTCCACCTCCGACTTGTGTCGAGAAGGAGTTTTTGTGATTAGTGAGTGCGTGTGCATCACTAGAGCTCGTAGATCTCGATCCGTGGAGTAGGAATTGTGCGGTTCCGAACCACGTTACATACTCGTGTTCGTGTGTAATTGTCTATTTCGTTATTGTTATCATTATCTATATTCCGCTGCGCTAACGAAATTGTAGACACGAACGAGAACGAATTCCATCCACGCACGGGCAAAACGCTATTCACCCCCCTCTAGCGGCGTCAAATCTCCTACAATTGGTATCAGAGCGAGGCCGCTCTTCTAAGTCTAACAATGAAGGGAGCAAGCTAGAGGGTAAAATATGGAAGTCCAAGATCAATTGGGATGGGATATCGACACCCCAATTCCGTATGCCTTCTATGGACGAGAAGGCTTCAATTCTTGGAAGGCGAGAATTGAAGATTTTTTGATGATGAGAGACCTTGAGGAGTGGTCCGCATTGATGGAAGGATTCGAATATCCTAAGGGACCAAAGGGAGGGTTTCTCAAGAAGAAGAAGTGGAGTGAGGAGCAACTCAAACAATTCGATAAAAACAAGAAGGTAATCAAATTCATTTTTGATTTAATTCCTAATGACCTCTTGTGTATCCTAGGTGACTATGTGGATGCCAAGGAGCTATGGAGCGATTTGGCCAAACTCCATGAAAGTCTATCATCGGTCCAAGAAGAAGGACCATCACCCTCTCAAGCTCAAGAAGAAACATCCAAAGAGCTAGAGGATTCGGAGGCTGATAGGGAATCAACATCCGAATCTGAAGAGGTAGAAGCGGTGGAAGAAGTGGAGGATGCATCCACCTCTAGGATTGAGGAGAGACCATCCACACCGGGGAAACAATTCAAGAAGAAGTCTCAACCTCCGGAGGAATGAAGAATCCACTCCGCACCTACCACTAAACTAGGTAACTCAAACATATCAAGTAATAATAAAATGCATATAATATGTTTTGAGCAAGGACACTACAAGAGTAAGTGTCCTAAAAGGATTAAGAAAGCTCCTCCGGCGTCCAAATGTCAACAAAAGTCGAAGGATGCCGGTTCCCCAAGTCAAAAGAGCAAGGAGCATGTTATATGCTTCAAGTGTAATTCAAAAGGACATTATAGGAATCAATGTCCTAGGGGGAGGAAGAAGACTCAAGAGGGAGCTACACAAATAGGGGGAGCTAAGGCTAACCCTAAGGTATATGTTAGTAATGCTCTTTCTAATTCTTATAGTCAAATGCATGCTAAAAATAATTTTAGCAATCTTGCTATTTATCAAAAAGAGCATGCTAGAAATAGAGAATATTGCTTAGGAGCTAAGAAGGTCAACCTTAGAAGTAAGAAGAAATTTGGGACTAATGTCCCTAAAAACAATTTATCTAAGAACAAACCTAGGTCAAATAATTCTAAAAAAATGTTACCAAGGGAGACCATTAGAAAGGTGCAAGAGCACCTAGGTTTTAATCCAAAATGGACTAGGCATATGCCTAAGAAGTCCTATGCCCATGATTTAAATCAAGACTCTAAAATTGGGCAATTAGAGATTGAAAATCAAACCTTGAGGTCAAGGCTTGAAAAACTTAAAAAGACCCTAAATATTATGCAAAATCAAGTTAAAGGGTCAAATGATCAAACTCCTAGGTCAAAAACTCGAAGTCAACACTTAAGACCTAAGGATCAAAAGTCATCCAAGGGCAAACCTAAGCACAAGGAAACCTATCACAATGTTCCATTTGATTATGAAATTAAACCTAAGAAAACCAAGGTCAATAGGGAAGTCATCCCTAGGGTTGACCAAAGGTTGTGCCTAGTGGCTAGGGTTTCTAGGAAACCTAGGGTGGCCACTAAGAAGGTTGCAAGGGGAGTTACCCCTAGAGTCAACCTAGGTAAGACCACAATGTCCAAGGCTAATAAGCCTAGGAGGGTCATTAGGAAGGTATCTAGGGAGGTTATCCCTAAGGAATACCTAATTAACCCTAGGATCTCAAATCGGTTTTGGGTTCCTAAGAGCGTGATTGATTCACGCTAGATGGGTTTAGGGTGTGCCAACCTTGATTGGATGGGTAGTTAACTCAACCATGGTAAAGGTGGCACTTTAGGATATTTTCAAGGGTATGGTTACCTTGGAAATAAATTTGAATCAATATCCTAAAAGATCTTAGGATGTGCCAATGCACTTTTTGAAATTAAGAAGAATCAATTAAATTGGCACAATTTAGATTTAGAGGTTAATGTGTCATTTTGGGTTTTTGGCACACTAGGGAGATTAATGATAATATGGCAAAATATATCTAATTATATCAAATGACAATTAATATTAAAATTTAGGTATTACTATACCTATATATTTTATATGTCATGTTTTGTTTGCCATATAACATGCCATGACATCATGTTTATTTTAATCATTTTATATGTCATCATCATGTTTAGGATTAAGGTTTCAAATATCATGTGTTTTTAGATTTCATCTTATGCCATGACATCATGATTATGAGCATATGCTTATTTATATCATTTCTTATGCCATGATCATTTCATGCATTAAATTGATTGAAAATTGAGTTAATGACAATGACATGACTTGGAGTCCCATTTATAAGGGAATCAAGTAGAGTTGCCTTAGAAAATGCATGAAACCCTAGATTAAATAAACCAAAACCCACATCTCACATCCAATGGACATGTATGTGTATTTATATACCCTAGATACATGTGAGATGCTAGGATATGAGTTAAGTTCAAGGTGCATAGTTTTTGCATCTAGTTGAACTCAAATTCATATTAACCCAACATGTGGATCATTAGGAAAGCTTGTATACAAGTCATGTACATAGAGCCCAAGGAATATGATCCAAAATAAAGTTTTGAAAACATTTTAAAATCATTTTGAAAAACCTTGATGAAGTCTATCTTTTGATAGCAATCATCATTGATAGAGTTGATACAAGATAGGGCCAAAACATTGAAAATTTCAATGGTTTTGAGTTTTGTATCAAACTCTTTATTTTATGGGTAAAATATTTTTCAAACATTTTTCACCTATTGTATTGGTCATAAGTATTATACGTATCAAATTTCATAATTTTTCGATATACGTATAATTATTTATGATTTTTTGAAATTCAACTCTGATAACTGAAATTCGGAAATTTGATTATCGATCCAACTATTGGTGGCGATCGGTGATGGAAGGTGCCGATCGTGATTTACGAATCACTCATTGATTGCTGATTCGGGATAACCAAGGTTGTTTAACCCGATTTCAGCTGCGGTTAAGGTCCCTAACCACTCCTAACCCTAGGATATGCTTTGGGAAGCATGATGAAGGGTGAAAATCCATTGGATATGGATTAGGAGAGGTGTTTAGGGTTTGTATCAATGTTAAGGTGTTGGAAAGTTCAATGTTGAATTTCTAACCTTAATTTTGATGGTTTAGAGTTCCTATTGGCTTAGGGACTTCCCAAGGACATTGTTGGTGCAATGGTCATGGGGGAGCAAGCCTTTAGGGGGAGTTATCCATCTTGGGATGATGGATGTGCTTCTCCTCTTGAAGGGGAGAAGTTATTGGGAGAATATTATCAATTGGGAAAATTGATGGGATGTTTGAGAAACCCAATTTGGAAATTGGGAGAGTGTATAGGATTGCCTCTCTTGAGTGATATGAGACTTATCACTAGTAAGATGGTAGACATCCTAGATATTTTTAGACCATGGGGGAGATTGTAAGATCTCATTGGGACATGAGACTTTGACCTCCTTGGAGATAATCTTTTTGATGTTAGTCAAAAAGGGGGAGAATGTTTGGGGGAGAACATTTGGAGAATGTTTAAGTTTACCAATTTGGAATAATTGGTAAGGGATTTGAGTTAGTGTTCTAACTCAATTTTATTTAGTTTTTGTCAAACATCAAAAGGAGATTGTTGGTGCAATTGGCCCAGTCACGATTGACGGGACTCGAGTTTGACTCGAGTGATGTTTTGATGTTCGACAAAAATATATGACAATGTAATTGTCATGGGAAAGTCCAAGTCTTGGGTACTTGGCATGTAAAGTCCAAGCATGGGTCTTGGCAATGGAAAGTCCAACATGGGTTGGCAAGGGAAAGTCCAAGCATGGTCTTGGCATTTGAGAAGTCCAACATGGGTTGGCAAGGGAAAGTCCAAGTTTGAGTCTTGGCATGAGAAGTCCAAGGGGTTTGATATTGGCTGCGTAAAGTCCAAGCGGGAGTCTTGGCAGCATAAGTCCAATGGTTGGCGGCGTAAAGTCCAAGCGGAGTCTTGGCGGCGTAAGTCCAATGTGCCTTGGCGGTGTAGACACCGTTAGCATGACATAGCGGATGGAAGCACCTGAAGGCTAGCGCGATGGATGAACAAGTCATGGATGACTTGGAGGGATCCGAGAGGCGTGAGGCTGATGGAGGTGGCTAGAAGGCTTAGGTCTAGGCTAAGGGTGGTCTATCAAGTATGGGGGAACCATACTTGGGTTAAAACCTCATGTTTGAGGTGTGCCAGTCGACTGGTGCCATGTGGCAGTCGACTGGACCGAGTCAACTAGGGTTTGACTGCGGGTTATGGCCTAGCGATCGCTGAGGGGTGCGATCGGTGATGGCTCAGCGATCGACTGATCCCCACATCAGTCGACTGGTGCTCGAGAAATCGGCCACAGAATGGAGTCGAGACTCGACTGGTCGAGTGAGGACTCCATCAGTCGATTGATGGGTATGATCAGTCAACTGATGGTAGATCCGTTGGACTTATCCAACGTGGATCTAGCCGTTGTCTCACGACAATAGTGGCATCAGTCGACTGATGGTCCCGATCAGTCGACTGATCAACTTTTTCCAGCACAGGTTGAAGCTATAAAAGGAGCTCGTGATGGAGGAAATTGGCATCGGTTTCTTGAGGGTTTTGGAGCGATTTGTTGTTGTAAATCAGGGTATCCAAGGTGATTTCAAGCAACCAAGCAATCAAGCAATCCAAAGGCAATCGTAAAGTAGTTTTCTTTACTTGCATTGTATTTCATTATTGTAATTGCTTGTATTTGTATCTTATTGTTGTAAGATTACTTGTAAGGGGTTTCTCCACCTCCGACTTGTGTCGAGAAGGAGTTTTTGTGATTAGTGAGTGCGTGTGCATCACTAGAGCTCGTAGAGCTCGATCCGTGGAGTAGGAACCGTGCGGTTCTGAGCCACATTACATACTCGTGTTCGTGTGTAATTGTCTATTTCGTTATTGTTATCATTATCTATATTCCACTGCGCTAACGAAATTGTAGACATGAACGAGAACGAATTCCATCCACGCACGGGAAAAACGCTATTCTCCCCCCCTCTAGCGGCGTCAAATCTCCTACAATGGGATGGCTGGGTGATATTGTTTGATTTTGAGGATTTTTGTAGGTGATGAATTAGGTTAGTTGATTTGGAATTAATTGGATAAATTGATTGGGACAATAGTTGGATAAATTAAAAGCCAATAAATTTTATTTATTTGGCTTAGGTTGTTAAAATGCAGGTTAAACCAGGTTTAATTGATTAATTAGCTTATCATTAATTAATCAAAATTTTTATCAATTGATTTAGTGGGCTAAATTAATTGTATGGATATTTGTAGTAGGAAAAGGATTAATAAGACGGTTGGAAAATTAAGGAGAATTGGAAATTAATTTGGGTCAATTGGGTTATGAATGAAATCGATTAATTATTCGATTTGTCGTTGAATTGCATTTTTGTGCTTAACAAAGGTTATGCTATATGTAGGTTTCGGTCACGAGGCAGGTCCCCAGTCGTGACGATTTGGTTCTTTTTGTGGATATATATTCAGGCGGGTATTTTGACTTATCTTTTAGATAGTCATTTGTTGATATGCTAGTTAGGATAGCTTACAATAATTTTTCATGTTTATATGCCTGGTATGCTTTTGGTGCCTACTTGATACATGCATATGATAGGATATGATTATATTTCCCTGTTTGATTTGGATCATAGTACTTGGATTAGGCATATGTACATACTGATTGTACATATTATTCGGATAGGTATTTTGAGTAGAATTTACATGCTTTAGTATCATGTACCATATTTGCATGATTGCATGCTGGCTGGACGGGGTTCCATTATTGTTGAGCCCGCAGCTAGTTACATGGCCTGCACACACTGCCACTCATGGGTTAGTGGTACATCAGGAGGGTGTGTGCAGTTGCTCTGTCAGGCTCCGCTGGTCCGCTCATGGGTAGCGATGAGGCAGCGTGGTAGCGGGCAGGGATCCCTCCTCTGGTCTATGACAGGAGATGAGCTTAGCTCCCCACTCTGTTTAGGCGGGAGGATAGGTGTACTCGACAAAGATCCATCCCACTCGGTCCACTCAAGCGTGATGACAAAGTGCACGATTGTCATAGCCCTACCCACTCGGCTTCACCATCAGCGTGTGGCGGTGTAGCGTCGAGGTGACCATGTCATTTGCACGACATGCATTTTGCATGGATTGCATTTGTACTGTGTTTGCTGCATTATTTTATTGATGCCTTGGATGTGCATATGATTGTCATGCATACATGATACATGTTTATATACGGTGAGGACTTTATTACTTCTAGTCAGGCACATGCTCCTATATTAGGGTAGGAGATTCAGGTAAGTACAGTCCTTTTGTATTTATTGCTTGCATACCCTATTTATGTGAGACTGTACTGACATGATTTTTATTGTTAGCTATATCTTACTTGCATATCGACTATACCCGCTGAGTTCTTTGAACTTACCCCGTTGATTTATATCTATTTCATGATGAAGCTGTTAGGAGAGTGTAGCTGCCGGACCCCACTCGTCGTAAATTTTTGATTCGGATATTTGTTTTTATGGTATTTGGATTTTGATTAGAGGACATGTATAGGATTGGAGATTGATGTTTGTATTCGTGGATTTTTGGTGTCCTTATGGACCTTATTCGAATTTTGGTTTGATTGGATTTTGTTGAGTATTCCTGCCCAGATGGCAGAAGGGGTAAGTCTATTTATTTTAGACTGTTTATCATTAAATTTGGTTGATGGCCTGAGGCCAAATTATATAACTGCGTGTGTGTTTGGATTCCGGTCGTGTTGACCGATGTATTGTGGCCTTGTATGTAAATTGGGATTGTCACCCGTACATGGGAGATGCTGCCGGATTTTTGTCTGGCAGAGTCTCCTTCGGGGCGTGACAATATGCATGTCAGATCCATAGATCATAATCAACTACAACTTCCATAATAATTGTTGGCTTTCCACTACGGCCAGAATATTGTCCTGCCCATGCTGTTGGACAATTTTTCCATCTCCAGTGCATGCAATCTATGCTACCTAACATACCTGGAAAACCTCGTTGCTCACCAATATGGAGTAGCCTAGCAACATCTTGAGCATTTGGAGATTGTAAGTACTGCCCTCCAAAAACTTCAACAACAACACGACAAAATAGTTTCACACTTTCAATGGTCGTTGATTCTTCTATTTTAATATACTCATCAGTAGCATCTGTCGGTACACCGTACGCCAATATCCGAAATGCAGCTGTTATTTTTTACAAGCTAGACAAACCAAGTCTTCCAAGGCCATCTCTTTTCTGTATAAAATAGTTGTCAGGATTACTAACAGCATCACAAATACACATAAATAAATTTCATTCCATTCGGAATCTTTGTCGAAATATTGCATCATTATACAATGGATTTTCGGCGAAATAATCATTGAATACTTCACGACATGATTGATCACGTTGTGACCAGGAATTGACCCTCGATGCATGCTTTGGTTATTTTCTTCGTTGAGATAATTGAAGATCATTTGATTATTGGTAGAAATCACCTGAGCGATCAGTTGTTGCCTTGCATTAAATTGCCTTGCACCAAACATTTCCGCATAGCTAACATCATCAGAGCTTGAAGATGATAAATTTGATGAACCTTCATTGTTGTTATCCATTTTCTGAGGTAATTGAATGAATGAGATATATGTTGCTTATGGGGTGTGTATTTTTAATGTGTGTTATATCTATATTTTTTATTTTGTACAAACGACGTGATATAACAATGAACACATTTGGATAAAATTGCACAGATGATGTGACACAACAATGACAACATCAGGACAAGTTGTGCAGGTGACGTGACCTGACACTGAATACATATTTTTATGTGTGCAGATGACATGACCTAATAATAAACACATTTGGACAAAATTGTACAGATGACGTGACACAACAATGACAATATCAGGACAAGTTGTGCATGTGACGTGACCTGACACTGAACACATATTTTTATGTGTGCAGATGATATGACTTAACAATGAACATATTTGGACAAAATCACACAGATGATGTGAAACAACAATGACAACATCGGGATAAGTTGGACAAGTGACATGACCTGACATTGAACATATTTTTTTGTGTCCTACTGACGTGATATAACAATGAACACATTTGGACAAAATTGTACAGATGACGTGACACAACAATGACAACATCAGAACAAGTTGTGCAGGTGACGTGACTTGACATTGAACACATATTTTTATGTGTGCAGATGACATGAACTAATAATGAACACATTTGGACAAAATTGTACAGATGATGTGACACAACAATGACAACATCAAGACAAGTTGTGCAGGTGACGTGACCTGACATTGAACACATATTTTTATGTGTACAGATGACATGAACTAATAATGAACACATTTGGACAAAATTATACAGATGATGTGACACAATAATGACAACATCAGGACAAGTTGTGCAGGTGACGTGACCTGACACTGAACACATATTTTTATGTGTGCAGATGACATGACCTAATAATGAACATATTTGGACAAAATCACACAGATGATGTGAAACAACAATGACAACATCGGGACAAGTTGGACAGGTGACATGACCTGACACTGAACATATTTTTGTGTGTGCTGATGACGTGATATAACAATGAATATATTTGGACAAAATTGTACAGATGACGTGACACAACAATGACAACATTAAAATAAGTTTAGCAGGTGACATGACCTGACACTGAACACAAATTTTGTATAATTTTATATTCCCAATTTTTTCTCTATATGATGGCTTACCAGATATTGGTATAACACATTTTACTTCGCTCCTTTTGCTTGAGAGTATTCTCTTCTACTAAAATGAGTTCAACCCCCCGACAAGCTTCATACTCATTTGAAGAAGATAAACACTTATGTCATGTTTATCTTCATATTTCACAAAATCTGATCATAGGAATCAACCAATCGAAGGATCAATTCTGGGCAAGAATTGAGAAAGAGTATCATGAAGATCCGAATTTTGCGCATTGTAGCCGACCACCAAGATCTTTGCAAAAAAGAATGCTTCTTATGCTTAGTGCAGTATCCAAAATGAAAGGTTGCATACGACAAATCGAGCATATGAATCCTAGCGGAGCATCTGAACAAGATATTGTAAGTTACTATACTCATATTTATTTTAGGCTATCTAAATTTTATAATCAAAGTTTGAGTTCATTAATAGCATTGTCTTCATAATTGATGTTCAATTGTTTTGTTGTAGTTAACTCGTGCTAGAGTGTTGTTAGCAGAAGATCCAAAATACACAAAGGGTTTCAAATTTGACCATGTCTGGAATATTCTCAAAGATATTGAAAAATTTGGCACTGACAACATGAATACTACAGACATAAAATCGCGACAATAAAATGCTAATGCTAGTTCATCTGAACAACAATTCTCAGAGGAAGAATTTCGTATACCTTCATCTCCTTGTGTGTCTGCTTTTGATCTAAATATCACTGATTCAGATAGCGGTGGTACTTCTAGTAAACGACCTCCTGGGGTGAAGAAAGTAAAAATGAAGAAAAAAATGATGAACAAATTGAAAAGGTAATTAAAATTAATTCTCAACTTGTCGAGGCAATGAATGCAAGTACTGCTGCTGCTACAAAAATGGCAGATGCTATGATTTACAAGGAAGAAATACAAAATTTGTTAAAAAATTTGAACTCGATCTCTGACCCGATGATGCGTGAATATTTTCGGAATGAACAAATTAAAATTATGCAAAAGAGAATGCAAGCTCAGGAATCTCATCCAGTTGCACATCAAGGAGAAGGATCTCAATCATCTCCAGTACAGGAAGAAGGATCACAACTCAATCAATATCAAGATGAATATCCAGAATCTCAGAATCCTGCGAATGTTTTCGGCCAATTTCACGATTATTTTAGTAGAATGGGGAGTGATTTTACCGAATATTAGTATTATAATATTATTAAAGTAATTTTAAGTTTGTGTGCTTTATTAGTATAGGTTGTATTTGTAGTTGTTTGTTAGATTTAGTGTTACTCATATTTTTAAGTTTTTATTAGTAATATTTTAATTTAGTGTTACTCGTATTTGTATTTGTAGGTGATGTAATTTATATTTATGAATGTCAAAATGTTTAATATTTTATTATTTTTTATGAAATTAATGGTATAATTTATAAATATAATTATAATTAAAATATATTAAATAAATTAAAATTTTACAAATATATATAATAAAATTAAAATATACTATTAAATATATTTAATTTAAATTTATAATAAATAATTAATATTACTATAAATAACGAGGATAAAAAAATTACAAATTAATTTTTATTTATGATATTTAATAATATATATTATATTTAAGTTTATTAATTATATAATATAATAAAATATAAAAAAATTCTAACACCAAATATGGTGATATGAATAGTGTCATACCAAAAATGGTGTGACATTATTCATGCACCATATTTGATGTAAGAAAATGGTATATAGATTGAAGGGATTTGGTATGATTTTAACACCAAATTTGATGTTTTAATGTATGAGTTGGAAATGCCATAACTCAAGCATTGGAAGCCGATGCATCAGTCAATCATCTCAGTGATCCATTCTCACTTGACAAATACTACGATGTTCTAGTTTCCAAAATATATTATTTGATCATTGTTGTGGGAACTTGAGCCAGGACATTAAGATGGTGAGTGCAAGAAAGGTTAATCTAAAAAGATCCGAGATCCTCCAGTACTGGCAAACATAGTCAACCTCCACCCAATGATTAGAGAATCAGTGGTTGTTTCATTTACAATCAAGTAGCTAGCAAACCCCTTTGATGATCACCACGACAACATAATGGATGAGCTAGGTTCTCTAGAGAAACATCCCTAACTTCTCCTCCTCAGAAATCTACATCAGAGATTGAGAGTGAACAATTTCAGAAATTCACAACATATATAGAATACTTAGGAGGCTCTATTGGAAAAATTGATTAATTTTCTCAATTATATGAATGAAAAATTAATATGACTTAATCTAGATCGTTGGATTAAGATGGATAAATCTAGTTCATTCAAATGAAAGGGTATAAGTACCTTTTTGGATGGCTTAATCTTGATCATTGAAATCAAAATGAAAGGCTTAGATGCATCCAAATGAAGAGACATTATATCTTTTGGGAAGGGATGCAATCTAGATCATCCATTTTTAATTGAATGGATGAGATTTGATTGAACCAAGAGGTGCCTCTATCCCTTCACAAGTATAAATAGAAACTCTTAGATGATGAAATTCACTCATTCATTCAAGTTCTCATCTCATCCATCCCATCTTCTGCATCCAGAGTCCAAAAAGCCTACGAGTAGGTTCGCCGGTCTCGGAATTTGTAGTGCTACTATTCCAAGATATCGTCGTTGTATCTTGGAAATGAATTGCTGCTATCCGTAAGCACCTGAGCGGAGCAATATCGTTTTACGGAAATAGTGTCGAACACTAGCCTCGACGAGATCATATCAGATTGTTGTCTCCCCGATTATTTCGGAATTTTTATCAACAATCGTAAAACGATATTGGTGCAATCTGATATGGCCGTGATCAACGACGTTCCGATCATCGGAGTCACAACCTCTGTTCCACTCGGAGAGAAGCCGGAGAAATTCAACGGAGCTGATTTCAAACGATGGCAGCAGAAGATGCTGTTCTATCTAACAACGCTAAACCTCGTACGGTTTTTGCGTGAAGACCCGCCAGCCGCTAAGGAAGATGATTCCGATAGTAAGGCTGCTTGCGATGCGTGGTCACACGGAGATTTCCTGTGCCGTAATTACATTCTCAATGCATTGGACAACACGTTGTATAACGTGTATAGTCTGATAGAGACGGCGAAATCTCTGTGGGAATCACTAGAGAAGAAATACAAAACCAAAAATGCCGGTTTGAAGAAATTCATTGTCGGCCGGTTTCTAGATTTCAAAATGGTGGATTCCAAGAGTGTGACATCTCAAATCCAAGATATGCAACTGATATTGCATGATTTGGATGCCGAAGGCATGAAGCTGAACGAGTCGTTCAAAGTAGCCGCAGTAATTGAGAAACTCCCCCCGTCGTGGAAGGATTTCAAAAATTACCTGAAGCATAAGCAAAAGGAGATGGGGCTTGAAGACCTAATCCTGAGGCTACGAATAGAGGAGGATAATCGAAGATTCTTCGACTCTAAAGGAACGAAACGGACTATCGACGAGATATCTAACCTGGCTGAGCCGAACACCAAAAAGCCGAAGCAATTCAAAAAGAAGGCTCCAGGCAAGAAATTCAAGGGCTCGTGCTACAACTGCGGAAAGCTAGGACACATGTCCAAAGACTGCAGACGCCCAAAGAAACCAACCAAGAGTCAGAAGGAAGTTGCGAACCGTGTCGTCGCAACTTCCGATTTACATGGAGCTAGATCTCACTGCGGTCGTGTTTGAAGCCAACACGGTGGTGGACAACCCGAAGCAGTGGTGGATAGATACTGGAGCAACACGTCATATCTGTTCTGATAAGACGATGTTCTCCAAGTATACTCCGATAAATGAAAGGAAGCTCTATATGGGCAATTCCACAACATCGTCGATTGTCGGACTCGGCAAAGTTGTTCTGAAAATGACGTCAGGAAAGGAGCTAACGCTTATTGATGTGCTTCATGTTCCCGATATCAGAAAAAATCTAGTTTCTGGATTAGCACTTGTTAAAGCCGGGTTCAGACTAGTGTTCCAATCAAATAATTTTGTACTTACGAAGAACGGTGTATTCGTAGGTAAAGGGTACTTAGAACAAAGTTTGTTCAAGATAGTTGTAATGACTGTACACTGTGAATTTGATGGTAATAAAATAAAAGCTTCCAGCTATATTGTCAAGTGTTTTAATTTATGGCATGATCGACTTGGACATGTTAATAATAACACTCTAAAACGCCTCGTCAAATTAAATTTATTACCAAATATCGATGTTGACAAAATACACAAATGTGAAGTGTGCGTGGAAGCAAAAATGATGAGACTACCTTTTCATTCGGTGGAAAGGTCAACGACTCCTCTAGAGTTAATACATAGTGATCTATGTGACTTAAAATTCGTGCAAACCAGAAAAGGTAAAAAAATATTTTATTACCTTTATCGATGACTGCACGAGATTCTGTTATGTCTTTCTTTTAAGAAGTAAAGACGAAACCTTAGAGGCTTTTAGAACCTATAAAATAGAAGTTGAGAATCAACTTGATAAACGAATTAAAATAATTCATAGCGATAGAGGTGGAGAATATGGTGCACCGTTTGATGAATTTTGTTCAGAATCTGGCATTATCCATCAGACAACGGCGCCTTACTCACCTCAATCAAATGGTGTTGCCGAACGTAAAAATCGGACACTCAAGGAAATGATGAATGCCTTGTTGATAAATTCAGGCTTACCCCAGAACTTATGGGGGGAAGCCTTATTATCGGCAAATCACATTCTCAATAAAATCCCTCACAAGCAAAATGATAAAACACCATATGAACTATGGAAAGGTCGCAAGCCATCATACAAATACTTGAAAGTGTGGGGGTGCCTGGCAAAGGTCGAAGTACCCAAGCCAAAACAAATGAAAATCGGACCTAAAACGTTCGATGCAATATTTGTCGGATATGCCCAAAATAGTAGTGCATATCGGTTCATAGTTCACAAGTCAGACATTCCTGATATTCATGTGGGAACAACCATAGAATCTCGGAATGCGATATTCTTTGAAAATGTATTCCCAAATAAAAGGGAAAACATTCAAATTGATAGCAATGGAAGTTCTAACAACAATGACGTCTCTAAACTTAATTGTCGTAAAAGGACTATTGATTATCAAAATGAAGAGCCACGTCGGAGCAAACGGGCTAGAGTTGAGAAATTGTTCGGGCCGGACTTTATGACTTTTATGTCAGAAACGGATCCAAGAACATTGAGTGAAGCTCTCTCTAGTCCCGACACCCCATTATGGAAAGAAGTAGTCAATAGTGAAATCGAGTCCATCATGAATAATCATACTTGAGAATTAGTGGACCTTCCTTCTGGTGCTAAACCATTAGGCTGTAAGTGGATACTAAAACGCAAGTATAAAGTTGATGGATCTATTGACAAGTATAAGGCAAGATTTGTAGCCAAAGGGTACAAGCAAAAAGAAGGCTTTGATTACTTCGACACCTACTCACCGGTGACAAGGATTACGTCCATACGAGTGCTGATAGCCATCGCAGCATTGTATGACCTTGAAATACATAAAATGGATGTTAAGACTGTATTTTTAAATGGTGAGTTGGAAGAAGAAATCTATATGGAGCAACCCGAGGGGTTCATAGTTCCAGGAAAAGAGGAAAAGGTGTGCAGACTTGTTAAGTCGTTGTACGGACTAAAACAAGCGCCTAAACAATGGCACGAGAAATTTGACAAAATAATACTGTCAAACGAATTCAAAATAAATGAATGTGACAAATGCATTTATGTCAAAGACACACCTAAAGGTTATATAATCGTCTGTTTATACGTAGACGATATGCTTATAATGGGTAGTGACCATGAGATAATCATGAGTACAAAGAAAATGTTGACCAAGAATTTCGATATGAATGATATGGGTCAAGTAGATGTTATATTGGTAATTAAAATTCTCAGGACGTCTGAGGGGATAGTTTTGACACAATCTCACTATGTAGAATCGGTGTTGAAGAAGTTCAATGCGTACGATCTCTCTATAGTAAAAACACCTATGGATCTAAGTCAACACTTAGTGAAAAACCAAGGTGAGCCCATATCACAATTAGAATATTCCCGAATAATAGGCAGTTTGATGTATCTCACAAATTGCACACGTCCGGATATTGCCTGTGTGGTTAACAAACTAAGTCGGTTTACAAGTAATCCAAACGATACCCATTGGAAAGCACTGATGCGAGTTCTTAGATATTTGAAATATACTATGAACTATGGATTACATTTCGAAAAATATCCCGCTGTCTTAGAGGGATATTGTGATGCTAATTGAATATCAGATACAAAAGATTCCAAATCCACTAGTGGATATATATTCATAATTGGTGGAGGAGCGGTATCTTGGAAATCCACTAAATAGATGTGCATTGCTCGGTCAACTATGGAATCCGAGTTTATAGCACTAGACAAAGTAGTTGAAGAAGCTGAATGACTGCGGAATTTCTTGAAAGATATTCCGAGCTGGACAAAACCTGTGTCTGCCGTACTTATACATTGTGATAGTCAATCGGCGATTGGAAGGGCACAGAGTAGTATGTATAATGGTAAGTCACGACATATACGTCGTAGACATAATACCGATGAGGCGATTGATCTCGAATGGAGTGATTGCAATCGACTATGTCAAGTCTAAAAATAATTTAGCAGATCCTCTTACGAAGGGGCTAAATCGAGATCAAGTATACTGCTCATCAAGAGGAATGAGATTAAAAATCTACAACTAAAATGATCAGAAGGTAACTCCAACCTTGTTGACCGAGATCCCAAGATCTTGGTTCAATTCTGAAGTTGTGTTACAGCACACGAGATATATTATCTCTATCCCAGTCCTAGGATGAATATGTGCTGTCCTACCACATGTAGTAAGGTTAAACTTATGCTTTTAATGACTTCTATACCTTTATAAGGTGGAGTATGGTAGGATACTCTTGATAGAAGTGTCACCTATGTGAGTGTGAAGACAGGTCGCTTCAATGAAACACTCATGAATCCAAGATGGTGTCCATGGCCAAAACGGAACCAACCATGAGAACCAAAAATAGGTGAGATAAGTCTTTGTATGAGTGTTATTGTCTAAGTATACACAAACAGCTGAGCAGTTCAAGACATCATGTTCATCACAATGACCTAGTATGCTCGATAGCATGGAAGGTTCGAAGCCAGCAGTATGGTAGGCTACCTCCCGATGCATTGACTTATCGATTGGACTCTTGTAAAGTGTCAGCATGCATACACGTATTAATTTTCATTCATGTGGGGGATTGTTGGAAAAATTGATTAATTTTCTCAATTATATGAATGAGAAATTAATATGGCTTAATCTAGATCGTTGGATTAAGATGGATAAATCTGGTTCATTCAAATGAAAGGGTATAAGTACTTTTTTGGATGACTTAATCTTGATCATTGAAATCAAAATGAAAGGCTTAGATGCATCCAAATGAAGAGACATTATGTCTTTTGGGAAGGGATGCAATCTAGATCATCCATTTTTAATTGAATGGATGAGATTTGATTGAACCAAGAGGTGCCTCTATCCCTTCACAAGTATAAATAGAAACTCTTAGATGATGAAATTCACTCATTCACTCAAGTTCTCATCTCATCCATCTCATCTTCTGCATCCAGAGTTCAAAAAGCCGACGAGTAGGTTCGCCGATCTCGGAATTTGTAGTGCTACTATTTCAAGATATCGTCGTTGTATCTTGGAAACGAATTGCTGCTATCCGTAAGCACCTGAGCGGAGCAATATCATTTTACGGAGATAGTGTCGAACACTAGCCTCGACGAGATCATATCAGATTGTTGTCTCCCCGATTATTTCGGAATTTTTATCAACAGGCTCGTGTTCGGATGGCATGGAGATCGAGGAAAGTGGCCATGTGGTAAGGGCTAGATGGCAAATTAAACTCCTAGTCAAGGAGCATTGATCAATTTTTATTGCCTCAGGTAGGGGAGTATCATAGCTCTTTCGATTTAGAAGATCACTTAGAGATTTGAGAATGAAGTCCTCTTGCACCATCAATACCCAGATGGGATAAAATGTCAAGCCTTCCTAACTAGCAAATTTCTTAGATGTGTTTGGTTCGAAATTATTGTTGATGATCTTGATTATCCATTTAAGATTATCAATAAAAATTTTATTTGGTTTAGGATATAAATGATGATCAAGTAATGAGAAATACTTGACACATCAGCAAATAAGGGCATACAATTCGAAATCGAAAAATCTAAGAAAAGGGAGATTTTCGTTGATTTCGAGGTTAAAATTTTTTTTCCCAACATTAACCTTCGATTTTTACCTGTTGGGATAAAAATACCCTTGCTCATTTATGAAATTTTAATCAACATTTATTACGTGTGCTCAATATTTTCTTGTAAAAATTACTATATGAGCTCAGAAAATGAATTAAGTTTTGATCAATTAAAAATAAAAAATAATTCTTTTGCATGACTTAGTTTCGTTGGGGAGTTAAAATTAAATAAAGGGTAATATAATAAAATATTAAATTGGATTATGCATAAAACTTTCAAACAAATACATTTTTATCCTATTACTTAAAAGTAAACTAAACAATATAAATTATATTTTATTCTCTATAGATTATTTAATAATCACATAACTAAAATTATGAACCATAATTTAATCAAACACACCTTTGGATTTTCACGAGGGACACTTTTTTTCATCCCTATGAAAAGGCTCCCACTCGACTAAGAGCATCTCCAACCCATACACTAAAACATCAATTTTAACATAAAAATCACACTAAATCCCTCCAACCCATATATCATTTCTTTACGCAAAAAATGATGCATGAATAGTGCCGCACCATTTTTGGTATGACACTATTCCTAGCACTATTTTTGGTGTTGGGATTTTATTTTATTTTATTTTATTATATAATTAATAAAATTAAATATAATATATATTATTAAATATCATAAATAAAAATTAATTTGTAATTATTTTTTTATCCTCATCATTTATAATAATATTAATTATTTATTATAAATTTAAATTAAGTATATTTTAATTTTATTATACATATTTGTAAAAATTTAATTTATTTAAAAAATCATTTTTAATTTATTTAATATATTTTAATTTTAATTATATTTATAAATTATACCACTAATTTCATAAAAAAATAAAAAAATATTAAAAATGTTGACATGCATAAATATAAATTATATCACTTATTACACTAACATACAAAATAAAAATAATAATAACACTAAATTAAAATATTACTAATAAAAAATTAAAAACACGAATAACACTAAACCTGACAAACAACTATAAATACAAACTATACTAATAAAGCACACATAAACTTAAAATTACTTCAATAATATTATAATACTAATATTCGGAAAAATCACTCCCCATTCCACCAAAGTAATTACGAAATTGGCCAAAACATTCACGGGATTTTTAGATTCTTGATCTTCACCTTGATATTGATTGAGTTGTGATCCTTCTCCATGTATTGGAGATGATTGAGATCCTTCTTTTTGATGTGCAACTGGATGAGTTTCCTGGACTTACATTCTCTTTTGCATAATTTTAATTTGTTCATTGTGAATATATTCACGCATATCGGGTCAGAGATCGAGTTCAAATTTTTGAACAAATTTTTTTTTCTTCCTTGTAAATTATAGCATCTGTCATTTTTGTAGCAGCAACAATACTTGCATTCATTGCCTCAACAAGTTGAGAATTGATTTTAATTACCTTTGCAATTTGTTCATTATTTTTTTATTCATTTTTACTTTCTTCATCCTAGGAGATCGTTTACTAGAAGCACTATCGCTATCTGAATCAGTGATATTTAGATCAAAAACTGACACACAAGGAGATGAAGGTATACTAAATTCTTCCTCGGAGAATTATTGTCCAGATGAACCAAGTACATTAGTATTTTGTTGTCGCGATTCCATGCCTGTAGTATTCATGTTGTCAGTGTCAAATTTTTCAATATCTTTGAGAATATTCCAGACATAGTCAAATTTGAAACCCTTTATATATTTCAGATCTTCTGCTAACAACACTGTGACACGAGTTAACTACAACAAAACAATTGAACATCAGTTATGAAGACAATGCTATTAATGAACTCAGACTTTGATTATAAATTTAGATAGTCTAAAATAAATATGAACATAGTAACTTACAATATCTTGTTCAGATGCTCTGCTAGGATTCATGTAAAATACCACAGGAAAAAAAAATATGTATATATATAATATAATTAAATAAATAAAGTATGGTTAGAGATTTAATTAAATCTAACCTAGCTTTAAGGTTTATAGGTTTAATTTAATTGGATCTAGGTTTGACTTATAGGGTTTTAAACCCAAACCCATGATCCGTTTATTTCTCTAAACATCCAGCCCTTTTATTTCCTCCCTTCTTCCATTTCCTCCCCGCGACGATTTCTTTCCCCTCGTGATTTTCTTCTCCTCGCGACTCCTTCTCTTCCACGCGATCTGATCTCGCGAGCTCCTCCTCGTCGCGTCAGACCTCCCTCTCTTCCCCTCCTGCGATTTCTCTGCCTCGACTCCACCGTGCACTAGCCGCTGCTGATGCCTCGCTGATGGGAGATCTGGCTGGAGGAGACGGCGGCGATAAGTGTCGCCGGGTGTGGTTCGGGGGAGTGATTGTGGTGCTAGAGACCGGCAGCAACAATGGTTGGTCTACCCGGCGATCTCTGCGAAGGATGTGTGTGGGGACAAGGGGAGATTCGCGCCGGAGTTGCTAGGCGCGAGGTGGCTTGCGGGTTCAATCGAGGCCTTCACGGTTGTCACCGGAGCAGACGGCGACAGGGAAGGAAGTCGGTGCCCCTTTATTTCTCCGCGATCCAGAGACTGTCGATGCGCGTCTTCGATCTCAGGAACGGTGAGTTCTGCCGGCACAAGGTGAGGCTTGACCCTTTTTTTTCTTGACCTCGTGTGAGATCCATCTTAGATCGTAGTTTCTCCGATTGTAACCCAGAGCTTCGTGTTTGGGACTACGGCAGCGATGGTTCCGCTGGTTTCGGCGGATCGTGGATATTGGGCGGACGCGTTGACCGGTGAATTGGGGATGGAAGGAGGAGATTTACTGCCGGTGGAGATTAGGGCTGGTAAGCTTGAACGATCCTTTGACTTTTAGCTGTAATTGCTAGGTTCTGTGGTTCATACAGTGGATTTGTGAATTTTCACAGCAAGGTTTAGTGTGGATCCGGTGTTGGCAAGTGGATTGATTGTGAGAGGTAAGTCCTGATTTGGATGTTGTGAAGGTATATCACTAATTAATTGATCAATTGATGTGTTGATTATGTTGTTGATTTGGAGATTTGTAGATCAGATCATAATTGTGTATCAAAAGAAGTTGTGGCCAGAGATTGTGATCCATTCCTACGTGCTTGGGTAAGTTTTCATGGGTTTATCTGATGCTTGGATTGTGATTATGTAATGAGATAGAGCTAGAATGGAATTGGTAATATTTGTGGTATATTTCACTGATTAGGGGTGCAAATGAACAAGTATGGATTATGGTTGAATCAATCTAATCACCATAGATTGATACTTAAATGGTGAATCCAGAAGCTATGCAATTGAGGATAAGCAAGGTGAGTTAATCTGGATGTTTGTGGCCAGAGATTAGGTTAAGTGGATAACTAGATCAATCTAGTTGATCGGGATACGAAGTCATGTAGCATTCGATTCGATCACTTGTTGTAAAATAGAACTTAATATTTGTTCATGTTGTTTTGCAGGACTTTGATTAGTGACAGATGCTGGTATGCTTGGATAGCGAGCGGAGCTATTTAACAGGTAGGTAATTTTTCCTCTGTAGATAAGTATGACCCTAAATGTAGGACTCATTCCATACCTGTATGTTGCACCTTTATTTACCAACCACGGGTTGTGTAAATGGTCAGGTGAGTCGTGGACAGTGTGTCGCTACGGACCGATGGTCCTAGCTTGTCCTGATTAGATGAGTGACTCTCTACAGGATAGAGAGTGTACTGATCAATTGGGTGTGACTCTTTGTTGAACAGAGAGTTTAGGGTAGATGTTCTGTATGTGAGACAGTACCCTCATGTCATTGCATGTATCTTGGACATCGTCTCCCTTGGGGTTGAGAGAGAGGAGTCGGTCATTCCGCCTCCCGAGTTACTTCGAGGAGTAATGGCGGTGTGAGGGCATAGCATTTGTTGCGCCGCACTCTACCATTATTGATGATGGTTGTTGGAGTTGTGTGCAGTTGTCCTGGGTGCGTGGCACTCGACCGCTCATCGAAAGTCGGGTCGTGGCGGCGGAGGACCCCGTTCGCTATGAGCTACTTCTACATATGCTACTTGATCATACTACCCAACTCGGTCACTCGAGAGTGGTGGCGGCTGGAGTCGGGATAGTTGTCATGTCGTGCCACCTAGGCCACTAAGTGGTAGTAGTAGCAGTAGGGGTGAGAGCATGACCATGCATCTTTAATGGTTATATATATATACATAGCTTGTATATATATATATATGGATGATGGTGATTGGTATACATACAGATCTGATCTATATGTATACTCACTTTGATGATGCATTTGTATGTACTATGCCTGTTGCATTTGTTTGTACATATTCATACATGCTATTGCATATTCCTGTATGGTAGGTAGGTTGATATTTGTATACCTATCGGATATTCACAGTGATACCCTTGACTCAGGTTAGGATATTGTATTAGTACTATACTGTTATACCCTATGATGTGATTATATGGCCAGGTTGGATCAGGTTAGAGTAGCTGACTGTCAGGTATGTCAGCATCGTTGATGTTCAGTTTATTTAGTATATGCATGCATATCTATTGTTATACTGATGTATACATGTACGAGTAGATTTAACTGTTGAATGACATGTAATATTGATACATATATTTACATGTTTTCTCTGATTACCTGTTGAGTTTTACTCACCACCTCCGACCACAGGTTTTTACATGCGCCGAGTAGCGGGTAAACGACTTAGTGGCGACTTAGGCTGCTAGCCGATCCATCCCATCTCCGTTTTCCGAGTCTCCCGAGGAGTTCGTTTTTCTTATGGCTTGGACTTGTTTATTGTGTTTTGGATTTTGGTCCTATGTCATGGACCTTAGTTTATATTTGGACTTCGTTTTTATGTTGTGGATGTTATTTTGGTGTTGATATTTTTGTACGGTTTTAGTGTTGTGGTCTTGTCAGGTGGAGTACACCTGTATATTATATTTTGTTATGTATGCTGTGGGTATGTGCTCTTTATTTCCGCTGCTATTATTTGTTATATATATATTGTTGCTGTTGTGGGCCTACGGGCCTTGTATTAACCCGAAATGTTGCCACGTACAGGGGAGATGCTGTCCGTTTGATTTTCGGCTCGGCATGCTCTCGGGGCGTGACAACTTTAGTGGTATCAGAGCCCAAGGTTCTGCGATTGTTTTTGAGTCGAGTCTTGGATTCTCGGGAGTCGATTTATTCGGTTTTGGTTTTCTGAGATGAGATGGACAGCGGCCTGAGCTCCAAGCAGCATGAGGTAAGAATTCCTGAAAACTTATGGGTTAGTAGATATTTATCTAAACTTGATCAGTAGGTGTATACAGTATAGTTATGACACCTGTGCAGACTTGTAGTAGGGGTCGTCCGCCGAGACGACCAACCGGAGTGACCTTTAGGGTTTATACTCCCGGTTATGTTGGATATGTATTTAGATGCTAATAACAGGGAATAACCTGTAGTGAGTTGGTTATTGTTCGTAGTCATGGTATGAGTTGACCCCGGAAATGACCTGTTGAGTCTGTGAGTCTTGAACCTGTGTCGAGAAGGTGATTTACCTTTGAGAGTCGACTGATACCGAGTCGAAAAACAAGGGTAAGTCGTCACATTTATTATGGAAATCAGAGACTACAATCTTAGAGATTTTCACTAACTGTGCTAGTCAGATCATTACCTGTGGGTAATGAACCGACTTGTAGACTATTGTTGATGCAGATAGCGGAAGGTTAGGTTATGGAGTTTCATAGGGATTTTATCCCTGAGTTGTATAACTTGGAGAGTACTTTTGAGTACTTAACTCATGTTATACCGAGAAAGAAGAGTTGTTTGCATACCATTATCGGGATCAAACCGGTATTTGGTGATAAATGCAGAAAATAATCTTCGAAAAATAATATATCACTTGATCATGGATTAGTGATGTGGAAAGAGAGTATTTCCCCGTGTCACTTTTAGTGACACATTGTAAGGAATTCTTGAGCTTCAAAAAAGGGTGATCGGTTAGTAACAGTGTACTGTGCAGAGTCGTGAGACTTGCAGAGGTTACTACCACCTAATAGTTCAAGAAGATGAATGAATATTTTAAGCCACCTACGATTGTTGGCTTATAGTTGGATTAGGATGTCGGGATCTTCTACCAGATCCTGCCAGAAGACGTTGGATTGAGATAGGAGTTTAGGAATGACTCCGTATAAGTGTTAGGAGATGAAGATCGATAAGCAGATATTGCAAGTCAGATATTGGAGTAAGAAGCCTCCGAATGTTGGACAAAAGGAGCAAGATCGGAGTCAGAGGCCTTGGGGCTACTTTCCGATTATAGAAGACCAATCGCAGATCATCAAGATGTTCTCGTGGATATCAGCACAATCAGAATAAAGACTTTGAAGGGATTATGTGCGTGCAGTGCAGATCTCGAAGACACATGAAGCCAGATTATCCGTTGGAGCAGTTCAGCTGTTGCTATTGTTGAGCAACCAGTACAGTGGATGAGGTGTATTTTGAAGACTCAGTTGAAGACTATCGATGGTGTTCCGGGAGGAAGATGCATCGTCTCGACAGCAGAAATCAGCACAGAAGATGTGGGCTACCTTATCAGTATCAACCTACAACCTCAGGCGTGATTGAAGTTCCGTGATACTCCCCTTCAGCAGAGATCAACACAGAAGCAGCATCAGCAGAAGACATCTTAGAAGATTCAGCAGACAACAACAGTTACCTCCAGATGTGATTTGATTAGTACAGAGGAGAGAGTATACGACGATGGTCGTATTTATTCAGTATTCTATAGTTGCAGCTCGTAGGATTAAGTGATGGATCGGATGATCTAGGAAAAATCCTAGGATCATTCATCGTAGAAATGCGACCGCTTTGTCGTGAACTGTTGGATCTGATCTTATTCTTTTCGGAGAAAGGTCGAGACCTGAGTAGAGCCTTTGGATCGGATCGACAGATAATGAATCGTTCAGGGTATTACTCTAGTTTTACCCTCTGGGTTAATATATTGGGAGATACTTGTAGTTTACAGGTATCTTTGTCTAGAACATTCTCAGCTGAAGTAGAAGGGTCCTTTACATCGACTTGGGGGTCGATGGTATCTCTACCATCTGGTGAGATGTGGATCAATAATTAAGAAGTCGAGGGATGCCCTTAGACTTTGATAGACATACTTTTACTGTGGATATATCCTTATGGATGGTCAAATTGTTGGAAGTATGATTATGTCTCTCAGATGTGCGTATAATCCGAGAGCATACGGATGTAGTTGCGGATGAACTCCTAGCCTTGCCGTTGCTTAGGCAAGTGGAGTAGGCGATCGAAATGATTGCGAAAATAGTCCGGTATCGAAGATCACATATCGAGTGATATTTTTGTTGGTATCAGTGTTGTTAAACACTATAAAAGAATTGGAATAACGTGAGTTGCGATTATAGGAGATGTTGGGGGGGATATTTATCTATCCCAGTATTTCTCCTTGAGAAGATCCGGAACTCTTTGTTGAAAGAGAGATGAACCTTTGAAGGTATGCATCGATTATCGATGATAGAATACAGTAGTTGTCATGATAAATATCCTTGTTGTGGATGGATGATCTATTTAGATCAGCCAAAGATACCTGTGTATACTCTAAGGTTGGTTTACGACTGGAGTACTGATATTGTAGTGACATGATGTCATACAATTATCATTGTCGTTGTGATGATTTATATATATCATCAGCGTAGAGTAAAGGGGATGCAGGTGTGCAGAGACGACAATTTCATACTTGGTATGAATTGTATGAATTTTTATTAAGTTGTTAGACTAATTAACGATTTGGTCGTCACTGGATTGGAGAATTGTGTATCCTGAACATGATAGGATCCTTTTATAGTTGTTGGAGTTGCGTAACTTGGCCACTGTTGATTGTGGTAGTTGGAGTTGCGCACTCAACCACCGTAGATGGTGATTTGCCTTGTATGTTTTGGTTAATTCCGTTGATGTGGATAGAATGCTTGACATTACTATACCACGGACTTGTTTGATAAAGATGATGATGGAAATCATTTAGTCGGAAGCTGGTGAAACCAGTTATAAGACCTAGACGGCGGTTAACTTTTACACGAGTATTAGTTAATCCTTCCAGAGTGGATAAAAGGATGATGTACGCAGATGCGTCGTTGCAGGGATCGGAATGATTACATATCTTATGCCTACGACAGTTAAGAAACTACGAGATAGTCTGTCATATACATGACGTGACTTTAGTAGTTATTTTCTGGATTTGTAGTTGTATAGAGCAGAAGTGCTCGTGGAGTTGTAATTAGCTACTGGGTAGCTACTATGGAGTTGCTGGAACGCGAATAGTTGTAATTTGCGAGATTTGATTGCTATAGTCTTCCATGCACTTACAGAGTGTGTGGTAGAGGGGATCTTGAATGGACGATGGATGTCTCTTTTGAGAAAATAATTTCCCATCTCTGATAAGGATTGTGGGTTCCGGAGTTGCAGTGTTTAAGAAAGAGTTGCTGCAGAAAGCACATCATTCGAAATGGGTTATATACCTTGGCGATACTCAGATGTACCGAGATTGAAGACGCTTATACTGGTGGAACGGTATGAAGAGGGTTATAGCAGATGTTGCTGCTCGATGTTTAGTATGCCAGCAGGTGAAAGCTGAACATCAGAAACCCGCTAGGTTGCTCCAGGAAATTCTAATTTCGGAATGGAAGTGGGAGCATATCACTATTGATTTCATTACAGGATTGCTTAGAACCCGTAAAAGACATGATGTGATTTGGGTGATCATGGATCGACTAACCAAATCAGCTCACTCTCTGCCTATGCGTGGAATGAACTTGTTGGATCGTCCGACAGAGTTGTATTATGGAAAGATTATCAGATGACGTGGGGTACTTTTAAGTACCATATCAAATAGGGATTCGCGATTTACCTCGCGATTTTGGCAGAGTCAACACCAGACTATGAGCACAGAGCTTCGGCTTAGTGCAACATTTCATCCGCGGATTGATGACTGTCTGAGCATGACCTCCAAATGTTGGAGGATCTATTCAGATCTTGTGTCGTGGATTATGGAGGTGTAGCTTATCGGTTGACTTTACCTCCGACATTTGCGGGTGTTCATAACGTATTTCATGTTTATATGCTGAGGAAATACGTGTCGCGATCTGATCATGTTCTGTAAGAGGTTCCGATACTACCTCAGTCTAATGCAACTTATGAGGTGATTCCAGGGTGGAGCCTGGGTCGCAAGGAGCGATAGTAGTGGGACGAAAACCATCCGACTCATAAAGGTTGGATGACAACATCATACCAATGAGGAGGCTATGTGGGAGCTGGAAGGTACTATTCGAGCTCGGTACCCTTATCTTTTCACATGAAGAATGTATGTGGTCCTTTCGGAAACCTGCTTGAAATAGTTTTTGCATGTTAGTACGAAATTTGGAGACCAAATTTTATTAAGTGGGGGAGAATGTAAAATACCACAGGAAAAAAAAAATATGTATATATATAATATAATTAAATAAATAAAGTATGGTTAGAGATTTAATTAAATCTAACCTAGCTTTAAGGTTTATAGGTTTAATTTAATTGGATCTAGGTTTGACTTATAGGGTTTTAAACCCAAACCCATGATCCGTTTATTTCTCTAAACATCCAGCCCTTTTATTTCCTCCCTTCTTCCGTTTCCTCCCCGCGACGATTTCTTTCCCCTCGTGATTTTCTTCTCCTCGCGACTCCTTCTCTTCCACGCGATCTGATCTCGCGAGCTCCTCCTCGTCGCGTCAGACCTCCCTCTCTTCCCCTCCTGCGATTTCTCTGCCTCGACTCCACCGTGCACTAGCCGCTGCTGATGCCTCGCTGATGGGAGATCTGGCTGGAGGAGACGGCGGCAATAAGTGTCGCCGGGTGTGGTTCGGGGGAGTGATTGTGGTGCTAGAGACCGGCAGCAACAATGGTTGGTCTACCCGGCGATCTCTGCGAAGGATGTGTGTGGGGACAGGGGGAGATTCGCGTCGGCGGAGTTGCTAGGGCAGCGAGGTGGCTTCGGCAGCGGTTCAATTGGAGGCCTTCACGGTTGTCACCGGAGCAGACGGCGACTGGGAAGGAAGTCGGTGCCCCTTTATTTCTCCGCGATCCAGAGACTGTCGATGCGCGTCTTCGATCTCAGGAATGGTGAGTTCTGCCGGCACAAGGTGAGGCTTGACCCTTTTTTTTCTTGACCTCGTGTGAGATCCATCTTAGATCGTAGCCGTGTTTGGGACTACGGCAGCGATGGTTCTATTGGTTTCCGATGGACTGTGGATATTGGGCAGGGACGTTGACCGGTGAATTGGGGATGGAAGGAGGAGATTTACTGTCGGTGGAGATTAGGGCTGGTAAGCTTGAACGATCCTTTGACTTTTAGCTGTAATTGCTAGGTTCTGTGGTTCATACAGTGGATTTGTGAATTTTCACAGCAAGGTTTAGTGTGGATCCGGTGTTGGCAAGTGGATTGATTGTGAGAGGTAAGTCCTGATTTGGATGTTGTGAAGGTATATCACTAATTAATTGATCAATTGATGTGTTGATTATGTTGTTGATTTGGAGATTTGTAGATCAGATCATAATTGTGTATCAAAAGAAGTTGTGGCCAGAGATTGTGATCCATTCCTACGTGCTTGGGTAAGTTTTCATGGGTTTATCTGATGCTTGGATTGTGATTATGTAATGAGATAGAGCTAGAATGGAATTGGTAATATTTGTGGTATATTTCACTGATTAGGGGTGCAAATGAACAAGTATGGATTATGGTTGAATCAATCTAATCACCATAGATTGATACTTAAATGGTGAATCCAGAAGCTATGCAATTGAGGATAAGCAAGGTGAGTTAATCTGGATGTTTGTGGCCAGAGATTAGGTTAAGTGGATAACTAGATCAATCTAGTTGATCGGGATACGAAGTCATGTAGCATTCGATTCGATCACTTGTTGTAAAATAGAACTTAATATTTGTTCATGTTGTTTTGCAGGACTTTGATTAGTGACAGATGCTGGTACGCTTGGATAGCGAGCGGAGCTATTTAACAGGTAGGTAATTTTTCCTACTGGTCGGGTAGATGTAATGATTTTCAGATTTAGACATAGATATGAACCTTAGGTGTTCATATTACCTTGACCATGCTCTGTTTATCGTATGCTTGAACTTGTCATTGATATATATGTGTGCTCGATTATTGATAACACATATTCCCTAGCATGACCTAGAAGTTACAGATGCGATGTAAGTAGGTTTAACTGTTTAGTAGGGTGTAGATGTTAGAGTACGGAGGATGACCTAAATTGTAAATTTGGCAAAAAGGTCCTCTGTAGATAAGTATGACCCTAAATGTAGGACTCATTCCATACCTGTATGTTGCACCTTTATTTACCAACCACGGGTTATGTAAATGGTCAGGTGAGTCGTGGATAAGCAGTGTCGCTACTGGATCGATGGTCCTAGCTTGTCTCGACAGATTAGATGAGTGACTCTCACGTGAGAGAGTATACTGATCAATTGGGTGTGACTCTTTGTTGAACAGAGAGTTTAGGGTAGATGTTCTGTATGTGAGACAGTACCCTCATGTCATTGCATGTATACTAACGACATCGTCTCCCCTTGGGGTTGAGAGAGAGGAGTCAGTCATTCCGCCTCCCAGGTTACTTCCAGAGGAGTAACTGGTGTGAGGGCATAGCATTTGTTGCGCCGCACTCTACCATTATTGATGATGGTTGTTGGAGTTGTGTGCAGTTGTCCTGGGTGCGTGGCACTCGACCGCTCATCGCGTGTCGCCGGAGTGGCCAAGCAGAATAGGACCCCCGCTATGTAGCGAGCTACTTACGCCATATGCTACTTGATCATACTACCCAACCTCGGCCACCGAGAGTGGTGGCTACCGGAGTCGGGATAGTTGTCATGTCGTGCCACCTAGGCCACACTGGGGTCGTGGTAGCGAGTAGGGGTGAGCAGGCATGACCATGCATGCTGCATTGCCGTATCATACGGTGTTTTGCATATGGTTATATATATATACATAACTGCTTGTATATATATATATATATGGATGATGGTGATTAGTATACATACAGATACAGTCTATATGTATACTCACTTTGATGATGCATTTGTATGTACTATGCCTGTTGCATTTGTTTGTACATATTCATACATGCTATTGCATATTCCTGTATGGTAGGTAGGTTGATATTTGTATACCTATCGGATATTCACAGTGATACCCTTGACTCAGGTTAGGATATTGTGTTAGTACTATACTGTTATACCCTATGATGTGATTATATGCCCAGGTTGGATCAAAGTTAGAGTATGACCGCCAGTATGTCAAAGATCGCTGATGTTGTTTATTTAGTATATGCATGCATATCTATTGTTATGCTGATGTATACATGTTGTACGAGTAGATTTAACTGTTGAATGACATGTAATATTGATACATATATTTACATGTTTTCTCCGACACTCCGAGTTTTACTCACCACCTCCGACCCTGGGTTTTTCTGTCGCCCAGGTAACAGGTAGACGTCTTCGTGACGACTTGGAGCTGCGCCGACCGATCCATCCCATCTCCGTTTTTCGAGTCTCCCGAGGAGTTCGTTTCTCTTGGCTTGGACTTGTTTATGGTGTTTTGGATTTTGGTCCTATGTCATGGACCTTAGTTTATATTTGGACTTCGTTTTTATGTTGTGGATGTTATTTTGGTGTTGATGTTTTTGTACGGTTTTAGTGTTGTGGTCTTGTCAGGTGGAGTACACCTGTATATTATATTTTGTTATGTATGCTGTGGGTATGTGCTCTTTATTTCCGCTGCTATTATTTGTTATATATATATTGTTGCTGTTGTGGGCCTACGGGCCTTGTATTAACCCGAAATGTTGCCACGTACAGTGGAGATGCTGTCCGTTTGATTTTCGGCTCGGCATGCTCTCGGGGCGTGACAATTCATATGTTCGATTTATCGTATGCAACCTTTCATTTTGGATACTGCACTAAGCATAAGAAGCATTCTTTTTTGCAAAGATCTTGGTTGTCGGCTACAATGCACAAAATTCGAATCTGCATGATACTCTTTCTCAATTCTTGCCTAGAATTGATCCTTCGATTGGTTAATTCCTATGATTGGATTTTGCAAAAATATGAAGATAAATATGACACAAGTGTTTATCCTCTTCAAATGAGTATGAAGCTTGTCGGGGGGGGGGGGGGGGTTGAACTCATTTTAGTAGAAGAGAATACTCTCAAAAAAAGGAGTGAAGTAAAATGTGCTATATCAATATCTGGTAAGCTATTATATAGGGAAAAAATGGGAATATAAAATCATACAAAATTTGTGTTCAGTGTTAGGTCACGTCACCTGCTCAACTTGTTCTAATATTGTTATTGATGTATCACGTTATCTGTATAATTTTGTCCAAATGTGTTCATTGTTATATTACGTCATCAACACACAAAAATATGTTCAGTGTCAGGTCATGTCACCTGTCCAACTTGTCCCAATGTCGTCATTATTGTTTCACATCATCTGTGTGATTTTGTCTAAATATATTCATTGTTGTCATGTCAATTGCACACAAAAAATATTCAGTGTCAGGTCACGTCACCTGCCAACTTGCCCCGATGTTGTCATTGTTGTGTCACGTCATGTGTCTAATTTTATCCAAATGTATTCATTGTTAGGTTATGTCATCTGCACACATAAAAATATGTGTTCAGTGTCAAGTCACGTCACCTGCATAACTTGTCATTATATTGTGTCATGTCATCTATGCAATTTTGTCCAAATGTGTTCATTATTATATCACGTCATCAACATACAAAAAAAATATGTTCAATGTTAGGTCATGTCACCTATCCAACTTGTTCCGATGTCGTCATTGTTGTTTTACATCATCTGTGTAATTTTGTCCAAATATGTTCATTGTTATGTCATGTTATCTACACACATAAAAATATGTGTTCAGTGTCAAGTCACGTCACTTGTCAATTGCTCCGATGTTGTCATTGTTGTGTCACATCATCTGTATAATTTTGTCTAAATGTGTTCATTTTTAGGTCATGTCATCTGCACACATAAAAAAATATATTCAGTGTCAGGTCACGTCACCTGCACAACTTGTCCTGATATTGTCATTGTTGTGTCACGTCATCTGTACAATTTTGTCCAAATGTGTTCATTGTTATATCACGTCGTATGTATAAAATAAAAATATTGATATAACACACATTATAAATACACACCCCATAAGCAACATATACCTCGTTTATTCAATTACCTCAGAAAATGGATAACAACAATGAAGGTTCATCAAATTTATCATCTTCAAGCTCTGATGATGATAACTATGCGGAAATGTTTGGTGCAAGGCAACAACTGATCGCTCAGGTGATTTCTACCAATAATCAAATTATCTTCAATTATCTCAACGAAGAAAATAACCAAAGTATGCATCGAGGGTCAATTCCTGGTCACAACACGATCAGTCGTAATCGTGAAGCTGCTGATCGTAATCTATTCAATGATTATTTCATCGAAAATCCATTGTATAATGATGTAATGTTTCGACGAAGATTCTGAATGGGACGAAATTTATTTATGTGTATCTGTGATGTTGTTAGTAATCATGACAACTATTTTATATAGAAAAGAGATGGACTTGGAAGACTTGGTTTGTCTAGATTGTAAAAAATGATAGTTGCATTTCAGATATTGGCATACGGTGTATGAGTAGATGCTACTGATGAGTACATTAAAATAGGAGAATCAACGACCATTGAAAGTGTGAAACGATTTTGTTGTGTTGTTGTTGAAGTTTTTGGAGGGTAGTATTTACGATCTCCAAACGCTCAAGATGTTGCTAGGCTACTCTAGATTGGTGAACAACGAGGTTTTCCAGGTATGTTAGGTAGCCTAGATTGCATGCACTGGAAGTGGAAAAATTGTTCAACAACATGGGTAAGATAATATTCTGGTCGTAGTGGAAAGCCAACAATTATTCTGGAAGCTGTAGCTGATTATGATCTATGGATCTGACATGCATATTTTGGGTTGGCCGGATTGAACAATGATATTAATGTACTTGAATCTTCTCATCTTTTTGCTAATCTTGCAGAAAGTATTACTGTTCCTGCTTATTATGTCATTCAAGGAAAAGAGTACAATATGAGTTATTATTTAGCTGATGGTATATATCCAAAATGGTCAACACTCGTTCAAACGATTCAAGATCCACGAAGTCGAAAAAATAAATTATTTGCAATGAAACAAGAAGTGTGTAGAAAGGATGTTGAGTGAGCATTTGGCGTGCTCCAATCACGCTTTGAAATTATTACAGGACCTTCACATTTTTGGTGAAAAAATATTTTACATGATATAATGACATCATGTATTATTATGCATAATATGATAATTGAAGATGAACGTGATTTAAATGCAGTAATCGTGGAGGACTTCGAGGTGCCAACTCCAGATGTTGAGCTAGCAGGAGATGATAATACTCGATTTGAAGAGTTTTTAGTCCGATACAAATAAATCAAAGACAAAGAAGCTCATATTGCCCTTCGGAATGCATTAATTGAGCATTTATGAGAACAATATAGTAATTCTGAAAGTTAAAGTCTCATAATATTATATTTTCAATTAAGTGTTATTGTTTATTTTCAATAAAAATTAGTAAAATATTTTATTCTAATTGTATGATTTTATAATATTTTTAACATATATTTATGCTTGATCAATTATGTAATAAAAATCAAAAATGGAAAATCATAATTTTTTATATATATTAGTTGGAGGCAAAATTTAAAAAAATAATTAATATATCTCAAATATTAATGAAGTATTAATTTTAAATATAATAATTATCACATAAAAGTATTAATAAATTAAAATGTATATTGATAATTAAATTACGAATAAGAAAAATAGAATATTTTAATGAATATTCCTTTTTAGTATGATATGATGTGAGTGCAATGGATTGGAATTAAAATAATATTTGGTGTTCAAATTGTACTATTTCAATGTCAAAATTATACTAAATATGATGTTTGCGGTTGGAAATAGTCTAAGATGAGCTTCCCGAGTAGATTGAGAAGAACATTAACTTTGAGGAGGTCCGAAGTGCGATCATAAGATGACGGTTTGACTGATTGAAAAAGTCAAAATTAAGGGTGGTGTAAGATCGTGTTTGGTGCCAGAGCGGGGTGGATGAATAGTGCCTAATTAATTCTAAAGAATATTTTAAGCAGTGGAAACTGGAAAGACTATGTTAAGGAAATAATGCTAAATTAAAAATAGATTAGGCAATAGAAATAAACTAAGTTAAGAGTAGAGACATGAAGATTTAATTAATGTGATTTTGAATCTCAAGATTCTTACTCCATCACCTATCGATTCAGTACGTCAATTACCTGTGAATATCCCATTAACTATCTCTTTCATTGAAACCTTCTAAAAGTTGAGAAACCTTTATAGACTTGTCTAATAAATATAAATTTAAATGAAGTGCAAATGCCAAATATGAAAGCGTACAAGCAAAGTAACAGTTCAAAAGAATATATTAATAGAAACAAGGACATTGAGTTGTTTTCTGCTTCCTAAAGCTTTGTAACGAAGAGCTTTCGAGCACGAATTGATGCTTGACTGACTTGATTGTTTGATGATTTGAAACTCTTTCTTGAGCTTCTTTATATAATAGTCTTTTGGTCAATTAGAATCCTTTTTTAGTCACATGAATGAAGATTTATCCATTGCCCAGACTTTATTATTTATCCTTCTTTTGGTCACCCATATTTTATTTTCTGACTAGCGACTGACTAGAGTCTTTTTAGTCAATTGGAAAGCCTTTTCAGTTGTCTAGAATGTGTTTCATGTAGGTTTACCCCTTTAGATAAGATATATTGATTGAGTTTTCTGATCGCCTAATAACTTTGTGGTTGCCCGGAGAAGATTTATCTATGCCACACCAATTTCTAGACAAAGTCTATGTTTACTGGATCATCCAGTCACTAAGATTATCTTTGTGATTGCTTGGATCTCACATATTTTGATCATCACATCAAAATCCATAAAATTCTTCGTGATTTATCTTCTTTATAATAACCGAAGGACAGATCGATAGGGACCGCTAAATTGACAAATTTCACCCTTTTGCGATGATTGCTTGAAACCTATCCAAAAATGACAAACATATATTAATAGAATAGCTGACTTTGATTTCGAAACTCCTATTAGTTTCTGAGTCACGTCAACACCAGGCTATCATAAGGCTGCCCTTGTCCCAAAAATAAAAGGCACTCCCTCACAGCTTATTTTGTTAGAAGATCCTCTCATGTACTTATTTTTTTGCATGGTATTTAATCAATCTTAATTTACTAGAATTTCTTATCTTCCCAATATTCAGTCTCATTGACCTACCAGACCTTTACGCTTGACATGACATTGAGTCTCCCACTAACTCCTCTAATTTGATCACTCTTTCTTCTAGAGTTGGAGGGAATGGTGGTGACCTACCAGACCTTTACGCCTGACGTGACATTGAGTCTCCCACTAACTCCTCTAATTTGATCACTCTTTCTTCTAGAGTTGGAGGGAATGGTGGTATCAATAGTTGGGGTTGGGCATCTATGTAATGTCGAAGTCAGGCATATCCCCATCATCTTTTTGTGTAAATCCTTTGTGTTAGATCGGAAATACATTAGAGGGGGTGAATAATATTTTTAAAAATTTTTCTTTCCTTTCGTTTAAAACACGTAAAATCAAACTAAAACGCAGCGGAAAATATAAAAGATAAAACATGATAATTTTTTTTACTGGGTTCACAGTCGAACGACTGCTAGTCCAAGGCCCATGATCCTTGACGGACAATTCACTAAGAGATCTTTTCCTCGTTAGAGATAAGAGACACGATGCTTACAAAAAGTAAAGGAGATAGTATCAACCTTACCGCTCCCTTTAGAAATTAAGTAAACAAAAGGCTAAAGTATACCGACAAAAATAACTAAATGAAGAAGCACAGTCGGAGTTGTATCGTTGTAGCACGAAGGATCGTTGTTTGCGAAGTTTTGAGAGGAAGAACACTTGAGCGAAAATTTATTCTTAGGGTTTATGTCCAACTCCATTTTTATAGATCAATCGCCTTGACTTGGTCAAGATCCAGATCCTACTTATCCACAATCTCTATCTTGATGTGGCAATTAGGTTTTGATCGAACCTATTAACCTCAATCGACTAGATCTTTTACCAGTCGACTGGGTTCCATTTCAGTCGACTGATGCTTGAGTTTCCTTTCCTTGAATTTCCATCCAGTCACCTACATCACAAGATTATCACAGTGTATACAACAATAGTAATTATGAGTCTTTGACTGTCTGATCTCGACTTTAGTCTTCTTTAGTCGGATCGAGTCTAAGGTTGCCTCCGTACCGAGGATGTGACCTTACCATCACTCCTCACAAGGAGCTTATCTTTGCCAAACATCTAGTCCTCTGATTTGTTTGGACTTTTTTGCTTAGCTTTTAATCTTTAAACCACCACGACCTCTTTCTGGTGTCCAGACTCTTTTGACCCATCACAAATCCCTCACTTGGTGTCTTTGACCCTCCTGACTTCCTTCACCTGATGTCTTTAACCATCACAATTTCTTTCTGATGTCCAAACCGAATCCTTCACCTAGTATTTTCGATCCTGCTAAGACTTCCTTGCCTAATCCTATTAAGACTTCTTACATGTTAAGTTCTATAAACTTAACACACCATATCAGATCAAACAACTATATATTGTCAAACATCTAAATCCTAGAGGTTGATTGCACGAACAATCTTCCTCCATTTGATGTTTGATAATATACTTACGTTAGACTCAAGTCTAATTAGTCTTATGTCAACCTAAGGGTAGCTAGAGGTATTAAATTTGTTTAACCTGAGTCCTTTCTCCCCCTTTGGCCTACATAAAAAAAGATCTTAGGTTTTTTAAGTTTTGCACCAACAATGATTTTACCTTTTGAAAAGATTATATACTTAACATATAATAATTTTTTTTAGAAATTAAAGTGTATGTAAAAATAAAAAAAATTGTTTATGGCAAAAAAATTTCAAAATAATTTTAATAGTTATAATATGGATGAATGAAAAAAATGTAATTTGAATATTTGAAAATAAATATTTTTTAAGCGTATTTTCAAAATTATTTTTTAAAAATTGAAAAAATAATTTTCAAAGAATTATTTAAAAAGTTACCAGAATAATTTTCAAAAAATATTTAAAGAATTTTGAATCGAGAAAAGATTTTTAACAACACAAAAAAAACAGTTTTTTTTATAAATATTGTCAATTTTCAATATAATATTTTTTAAATCATGATTTTTCAAATATATTTTTAAAAACTCCTATAAATACTGATCTTTTAATTAGAATCCCCCTTAATCCGACACACTTATAAGATATCCTTATTAATCACAAAAAAGACTTTTCTAAGTGTCTAGAGAGTCTAAAATTGACTTAAAGATCTGCAAGTTTAGTACCGATCAACCAATCAACATTTTAAGGAAATATAGAATTTAAAAAATTACATATAATTACACACAACAACAATAAAAAAGTAGTTTTAAGAAAATATATATTTATAGATTTTGAAAGTATTTCCAAAAATATTTTCAATTTAATTGTCCTTAACTTCTCACACATTCTATGTATTTCAATACAAACAAAATACATTAACCTTATGAGTATTGTGAGATGATTTTCAAATAAGAAGATTGTTTGACCTTAGATTAAATTCGAGTTTAACATTCAACCAATTAAGTAAACATTGTTAAAATTAGCTTCTAGGTCATGGCGAGGCATAGGGGTCTTTTTAATCGGATCAACGACCGCTTCCTTAGACAAAGGTAGCTCAAGAAATTATATACTTAGTTAACTTAATGAAAAACCCTAGTCTAACTAGTTTAGGATGTGGTGAAGTAGCTTCAATTAGCTCCACTTAATTGAATGCACCAAGCCAAATACTCCTTATCCAACCTGAATACATTTGACTAAGTTTCTCTAACGTACTATCATCTCACCGCGTTCTAATATTATATTGTCAAGTGTCAATTAATCATTGGTCCTATCTAACCGTTCTATGATAATTAATTTAAGGCTAATATATATGACATGAAATAATTAAACATGATATGAATGTATAAATGAGCATGTCATATTTAATCAATTCAAAAAGTTATTGGTTTCTTAGATAGAATTTTATTTGTTTCATAGTAATAGGTACCCTATGATAATTAGATTTATGAATTTTAAAATATTGATTTTTGGTTGACTTAGACTTGTATTCTAAGTCTATATTTTTTGATAAATTTTCTTTTCAAAGTGTTGTTGAATTTTCAAGAGTTGAAGGTTTAATTTTTAAATTATTAATTTGTGTATAATCAAATGATACTCTATTATAATTAATTTTATTAGTTTGATTATCTAATTTTGAATTCTTAATTAAGTTAGGTTTTGAATCTTTCAAATTTAACTTTTTCAAAATGGGATTAGAATTTTTCAAAATAGGATTACAATTTTTAAAAATAGGACTTTTCAAAATAAAATTTTTCAAAATAGAATTTAAATTAGAATTTTCCAAATTAGATTTAGAATTTTTTAATTCGAAATTATCTTGATTAATCAAATCTAGGGTTTGATAATTCTGATCTAGGCTTTGATGATTTTGTTCTAGGTTTTGATTATTGTGATCAAGTCCTAGGTTAGTTTTAATCTTGATTTGATCTAGATCTATATTGACTAGACTAAAAATTTGATCAAGTTTTCGAATAATTTTATCAATGGTCAAATTAAATTGATCATTCTCTTTACTAATAACTTTATTATTTAATATAATTAAATCTGAATTATTTGATTTATTATTAGTTGAATTACTTGAATTAACATCTAAATCATTATTAATTGAACTAGACTTAGGTAAATTTAATTGAACATCATTAATAAAATTATAATTAACATTTAAATTATTATTACGATCTAAATTGTCATTCCTTTCAAAAATATAATTTTCAAAAACTTTAAATCTACTAATCTTATTCACATCCCCTAATTCTACGAGCTTCTTCTTTCTCTCCGGGCATCGATTTTTGTAATGATTGAATCGTCTGCACTTGAAGCACATGATGTGCTCTTTGTTCCTTCAGACTCCTGGCATCGGTGCCTCCTTTTTTGTCGGTTGTGTCATCCGAGTCTTACGAGCAGGACACTTATTTTTTAGTGCCCTATCTCCTGCACTTGAAACATATAATATGAAATTTATAATTTAAATTTAATTTTTTACTTGATTTATAGCCGAACGATTGCTAGTCCAAGGTTCGCGATCCTTGATCATTTTCGACTGGCAATTCACTAAGAGATCTCTTCCTCGTTGGAGGTAAGAGACACGATGCTTACAAAAAGTAAAGGAGATGGTAGCAACCTTACTACTCCCTTTAGAAATTAAATACACACAAAAAAAGGGCTAAAGCATACTGACAAAAATAACTGAATGAAGAAACACAGTCGAAGTTGTAGCATTATAGCACGAAGGATAGTTGTTTGAGAAGTTTTGAAAGCAAGAGCACTTGAGCAAAAATTGATTCTTAGGGTTTGTGCCCAACCCCATTTTTATATATCAACCGTATTGACTTGGTCAAGATTTAGATCCTACTTATCCGTAATCTCTATCTTGATCTGACAATTAGCTTTTCATCGAACCTATTCACCTCAGTCGACTGAACCTTTTACCAGTCGACTAGGTTCCATTCCAGTCGACTGATGCTTGAGTTTCCTTTCCTTGAATTCCCATCCAGTCACTTGCATCACAAGATTAACATAGTATATATAACAATAGTAATCATGACAATCTTTGACAGTCCGATCTCGATTTCAACATTCCCCCGAAATCCTTAGTCAAATTAATGCCTAAGGTTGTCCTTGTACCGAGGGCGCGACCTTACCGTCACTGCTCACAAGGAGCTTACCTTTGCCAAACATTTGGTCCTCTGATCCGTTTGGACTTTCCTGCTTAGCTTTTAATCTTTAAACCACCACGATTTCTTTCTGGTGTCCAGACTCTTCTGACCCATAACGAATCCCTCACTTGGTGTCTTTGATCATCCCAACTTTCTTTACCTGAAGTCTTTGACCATCACAACTTCTTTCTGATGTCCACACCGAATCCTTCACCTGATGTCTTTGATCCTGCTAAGACTTCCTTGTCTAGTTCTACTAGGACTTTTTACTTGTTAAGTCCTGCAAATTTAACATACCATATCATATCAAACAACTATATATTGTCAAATATCGAAATCCTAAAGATTGATTGCACCAACACTTTGTTCATCCAAAGAATGACTCATTTCCATTTTGATTAAAGAAAATTGTCTAAATCCTATTTTATCAAAGTCAAATAGAGGTTTGATATTGCCTATGAGACATCTACCCTTAATATAGCTAGAAGAAGGGTAATAATATGACAATATAGCATTTGGTTCCTACCATTAGAAGTGATTCCTGAATGATAGAAAAACATACAAACTAATGTTCATATCTAATCTTTGATGAAGTTGGAAAACATGAATAAATAAAAGGGTCTCATGATGGCTAAATCTCTAGTATTAATAGGCAAAATCTATGGTATGATGACTCTATACAGAACGTAATTGTGGACACTAAGATGAGTAAAACCAAAAGTGATGACAATTGGAGGGTGCTGACCCTCAAAGAAATTACAAGACATGATGTCTAAAGTAATATGTGAAAAAGGATCGGTCAGAGTGTAGAAGGGAAAACAATGAAAGTACTAGTCAAAGGATTAAAGTCTAAATGGTCCCTTAATTAAGAGTTCACTACTAGTAAGGATAATGTCTTGTCTTATAGGTGAGATCATCAATGTTAACTAGATTATTGTAAAACTCAACACATAGATTGAGGTTAATAGATTGAGTATAGTATACTAAGTTCCTTAGATCATAATAATCGATGATCTCAATGATGTTAGAACAATATAGTTCATGAAAAAATTTCTATTTAGATATCTAGTATGCATGGGAATAAAGTTCTTAGAAATAAATCTTAGTATAAGTTACTCTAAGTGGAATCTAGGTCAACACTAGGAAGCTATGAGGAACTAGCCTCATTAATCCGATGCTTTTGACTAAATTAAAATACTAATAATCAAAATTAAATTGACTAAGAGATTTTAGCGTTGTTATCGAGGCATTTTGGGGTGAAAATTTTGAAACAATATCGCAGAAGGGTCTTAAGATGAGTTATAACCTGATTGTAATAGATGGAAGTGGGGCTTCAAAGGTGCGAGGAAGATTAGAACCTTAGGATTCTGTTGGTGTAATCGGTCTAGATCATGGTTGATTAAATTCGAATTTGACTCGAATTGTATTTTGATATTCGACAAAACGTATGACAATATGATTGTCATGGAAAGTCCAAATCTTATGTACTTGACATTGGAAGTCCAAGTCTTGTGTACTTGGTATGAGAAATTTAAGTCTTGAATATTTGACATACAAAGTTTAAGCAATGAAAAATTCAAGTCATGAGTATTTGACAATGAAAAGTCCAAGTCATGAGTACTTGACAATGGAAAATCCAAGTCATGGGTACTTGACATGGAAAGTACAAGCATGAGTCTTGACAATGGTAAAGTCCAAGTCATGGGTACTTGGCAATTGAAAAGTCTAAGCATGAGTCTTGGCAATTAGAAAGTCCAAACATGGGTCTTGACATTTGAAAAGTCCAACATGAAATTGGCATGAGAAGTCCAAGAGTGTGATATTGACAACGTAAAGTCCAAGCGTAGGTCTTGGCAGCGTAAAGTCCAATGTTTGACAGCTAAAATCCAAGTGTACTGGAGTCTTGGCGGCACAAGTCCAAATGGATCTTGACATTTAGAAAGTCCAAGGGTGTGATATTGGCGGTGTAAAGTCTAAGCTGTAGTCTTGGTGGCATAAGTCCAATGTTTGGCGGTGTAAAGTTCAAGCGTGTGTCTTGGTAGCATAAGCCCAAATGTACCTTGGCAGTGTAGACCCAATTAACATGACAATAACCGATGGAAGCATCCGAAAGCTAGCGTATGGATGAACAAGTCATGGATGATTTGGAGAGATCCGATAGGCGTGAGACTGATAGAGGTAGCTAGAAGGCTTAGGTCTAGGCTAAGAGTAGTCTAGTAAGTATGAGGGGATCATACTTGGGGTAAACCTCATGGTCGAGGTTCATCAGTCGACTGGAGGTTTTGCCCAGTCAACTGGTCCAGTGTGGCCGACTCACACTGTGTGGTTCGATATTCAGGCTGAGTGCTCGGCACACATTGTGGCTCGACATTCAGGCTGAGTGTTCGACACTGTGTGGCTCGACATTCAGGCTGAGTGCTTGACACTGTATGACTTAGCATTCATCTTTGGCGCTTCGTCTTGTCGGCTCGGAGAGCCATCGGCGTCCATCATCACGCCATGAAGAGCGTCATTATTTTAAGTGGACACGAGCACAGAAGATTTGGTAGTCGACTGATCAGTCGACTGTCTATTCATCAGTCGATTGATAGGGTTTGACAGTCGAATGATGAGCTATCCGTTGGAAACTTTCCAGGGCGGATTAAGCCGTTGTGAGACAACGGCTACAGGAGCAGTCGACTGCTAGGTATGGGCAGTCGACTATCAGACGGAAATCCAGGTCGTGCTGAGGCATAAAAGGAGCTGTTCGTGGAGGATTTCGGCCATTGTTTCTTGAGCGGTTCTTGAGGAGATTTGAGGCGAAGTGCTGGTGCATTTCAGGGTTCTTCAAGCTTATCCAAGCAACCAACAAGCAAAACATTCAAAGCATTCTTTGTAAAGTTTTTTTTTACTTATTTTTTATTGTATTTGTTTGTATCTCTTATATTACTTTTGTAATTACTTGTACGAGGTTTCTCCACATCTGGATTGTTCCGAGGAGTGTATTAGTGGTGGTGTGCATCACTAGAGCTCATTTGAGCTCGACCTGTGGAGTAAGAACCCTAAGATTCTGAACCACGTTATATATTGTGTGTTGATTGTGCTTGTTGTGTGTTTGTATTTGTCTTCATATTGTATTTCTATATTTCGTTGCGCTAACAAGTATTGTAAACAAGCATGCAAGCACACGAACGAATTCCATCGACACAATCGAAAACGCTATTCACCCCCCCTCCCTCTAGCGGATGCCACCGATCCTACAATTGGTATCAGAGCTCAGTGTCTCTCAGAAGAAGAAGACGCTCCGATACTCTACAATTCGTATAAGAGTTTGGAGCTCTTCTACGGATTATCAACCAAGGGAGCAATGAGCTTAAGGGCAAGATGGAACCAAATCTTGGATTAGGATGAGATATCAACACTCCGATTCCATATGTGTTTTATGAAGCTAACGAATTTGTTCAATGGAAGGTAAGGATGGAACATTTTCTAATGTGTGAAATAGAAAATTGGTTTATTTTGATGCAAGGAGTTGAAGTTCCCATGGACAAGAAGGGTAGAATACTCAAGAAAAGAAAATGGACAAAGGAGCAACTAGAACAATTTGAAAGAAATGATAAGGTAACACAAATGCTATTAAATTTGTTACATAACGAAGTTGTTTCTAGATTAGGTGAGTTTAGGGATACTAAGGAATTATGGAGCAAGGTAACCAAGCTTCATGAAGATTCCTCATCCACACAAATGGAGGAACCTCAAGAAGAAGAAAGTCCATCTTCATTCCAAGCTCATGGAGAATCGGGGGTTGAAAAGCCATCAACATCCAAGGAAGAGGAAGAATTGGAGGAAGCCTTCACCTCTAGGATTGAGGGGGAGGAGAGACCATCCACTCCGGAGCAAAATCAAGAGGAAGCTTCAACCTCCGGGAGAGATGAAGAATCAACTCCAGCTCCCACCATTGACCTAGGTAACTCAAATACTATAATTAAAAATAAAGATCATATAATGTGTTTTGAGTGTAGGGACCATGAACATTACAAGAATAAGTGCCTAAAATTGACCAAGGAGAAAGCATTGGCACCAAAAGTCAACAAAAAATCAAAGGATGTTGGAGTCCCCACTAGGAAGAGTAAGGAGCATGTGGTGTGCTTCAAGTGTCAATAACGGGGTCATTATCAAAGCCAATTCCCTAGGGGGAAGGAAGCAAATCAAGGGCAAAAAAGGAGCAATACATATAGGGGGAGCTAAGACAAATCCTAAGGTAAAATTTAGTATTGTACCTTCCTTGTTTCATAATGAAAAGCATGCCTTTAACTCATTTGCAATCTACCATAAGAAGCATGCAAATAATAATAAACATTATTGCTTAGGTGCTAAATCTTGTGATATTAGGGTTACAGATAAATCTAAAATTAATAACCCTAAAACAATTCTACCTAGAGAAGCTATTAAAAAGGTAGAAAATCATTTGGGCATTGACCCTAAGAAAGGTAGACATATGCCTAAGAGAAAGAACTATTCCCAAAAGGTTAATGAAAAATCAAAAATTAGGAAATTAGAGTTAGAGAACCAAGTCATGAAGTCAAATCTTGAGAAATTGGAGAAGACCCTTAGGAAGATGCAAAATCAAATTTAAGGGTCAAATGATAAAAAATTAGGGCCTAGGAGACAAGAACCGTCTAGGGGAAAGAAAGGTTTGGGTCATAAACCTAGGCCCAAGGAGACTTACCATAGTATTCCATTTGACTATGGAACCATCCATAGGTCTAGGAAAACTAAATTTACTAGGGAAGTCATCCCTAAGATTAACCATGGTAGGTGCCTAGTGGTTAAGGTTTCCATGAAACCTAAAAAAGCCACTAAAAAGATCACAAGGGAAGTTATCCCTAGAGTTGACCTAGACAAGACCAAAATGACTAAGACTTTCAAGCCAAAAAGGATCATTAGGAAGGTACTAAGGGAGGATATCCCTAGTGAGTACCTAGTAAACTCAAGGAGCTCCAATAGGTATTAAATTCTTAGGAGTGTGATCCCTTCATGTTAGATGGGTTGTGTCAACCTTGAATAGATGGGTAGTTAACCTAACCTTCCTTTCCTCTTCCGTCATTCTCCCGATTGCTTCCATCGCGTTCTCCTGATCGCTTGCCTCCTTCCGTCCCCTTTCGCCATCGATTGCTCCGTCCATTACCTTCCCTTTCTAGTGGCTTCTCACGCCATCACTTGCCCTAATAGGCCATCATCCAGCGACCATTATTCTTTGCCCTTCCGTCACCGATTGCTCGCCCGCCATCCGTCCTTCTCAAGTTTTGCTTGGTTTTTTTTGGGTTATGCTATTTCTTTTGGCATCGATGCCTATTCTTATTTGATCTGTGTTATTCAACGAGTCTAGTTTCTTCAATCCTTCACATAACACAGATACCTGAAATACATGATCAAATCTGCTGTGTTTATTATTATTAGTATTTTGTTTTTAGTTTTGCTTTTTTGCCTTCACATAACGCAGATACCTGAAACTCAATTTCTTTGGCTTTTATTTGCTCCCCAAACCTTCAAACTTCTAATTAAATTAGCTTGTCTAAGAATATCAACTGTCTTCAAGTACTTCTCTTACAATTTAATATATTTTCACTTTTTTAGCAACTATTGGAGCTATGCCTGATTGCTAAAATGTAATATGTTATAACTCCTGGAGAGTCTGCATATCCATCTCACGTTCTTGTCTCTATTGCATTGACCTTTTGTAGTTTCTACTGCATTAACCTTTTGTATTTACATACTTCTTTACTATCCAACATTAACCCATGAAACATACTTTTATTCCCCTTCTGGGCTAACAAATAGACATCAATGGCATAAGGTTCCAGAAAATCCACTTCATTTTAAATTACAAAATTTCTATTCTATGAATAAACATCTCTATACACCTTTTTGTTGAATAATAGGTTCCAATATTTCCAAAACCCTCAAATGTTTTTTGTGCACCCAACTTAACTTTACCATGAAGCTCTTGAATAAGTTAAACAAGAAGGTATGTGCCTCCAGTGCTCTCAAATAGAACATTGATTAACTATGTACACAATTGATCATAGAGATTCTAGTGAATTTTGATCTTTTCTAGACTTTGCATCAGTTTCGAGTACATAATCCTCTGGTTCTTTGATGCAAGCTTAGTGACTTGAGTCTAATTTCTGGTTTATGATAAGAATAAAGTAGAGAGCTAAAATCCATCAGAAAAAATAAATGTCTTAGTAAGAATATCTATATGCAGCAAATATATGTTGCACAAAAAGGAATACAAACTAAATACAGATAATGCATAAAACAAATACACACTATTTTAACAAAAGAATTACTAGACATACCTTCAAGATATCATTGGCAATTTTTGAACTATTGTAGAATGGAGAAGATGATTTAGCATCGTCAAGAGTATCCATTGCTTCCAGCCAGTTATGCATGAAAGGCTTCCATGATTGAAGAGCAAGAAGTGCAATGAAAATGTTTCTTGATACATGAATAGACTCAACAATTTCCACCAGTGCTCTCTCATATGCAACATATACTTTCCGCAAATCCTATAGTCCGTAGCACACCAATGGAATTGACAGGAGTGGAACAAAAGCATAAGGACTAAGTTGAAGTGCTAATATCTTGCCTTATTTACTGCTTGGGAATTCAATTCCTTGGGAGTAAAAACAAGGGTTGATAGAGCTGTGCTAGGTAATTCAGCAGCTTCCAGCTTTCCTAGAATAAAATAAAAACTTAACCATGGACATAAAGGGTTTACAAGGATTCATCAAAACTTCAATACAGAGACAAGCAATAATTCATGAGTGTATTGTATTTAACATGCATTGACTTTCTACGTGTTCATTTATTATGTTTGATGGGGAGAATCTTGATATATAATGTTCTATCACAGAATCACAGTGCAAATGTCTTCAGAGTATAGTCCAGTGTTTTTAAGCAATAAGAGTTTGAAGCACTGCTTGATTTCCTATCTTTTTACCTGTATAAAAGTTAATTTCTCAGTAATCATAGCAAAAGCTCTTGTTTAATTTCTCATAGAATGATCAATTATATGGTAGCTTATCTTAATGAAATGTGTTTTTTAAATATTTTTCATCCATTGTCAACAGGTTTCCTAAAGGCTTGCGTATTATGTTTTGTTTACTTGTCCTTCAGATTTTGTGATTAATAGTTTGTCAACTCTGTGGCAAAAAAACAAAGCAAACGAGGAGGTATAAACCTTGAAAAGGGTAAGACTAAGATTGACGTTGATTTATTGGACAAGAAAAATATTGAGTGCACACAGGATTCAATAGGCACGCAATCGAACAGAATGACAAGAGGTCCTACACAAATGAACAGTATTTCAAGGCTAAGGACTAGGGGCATTATACTGAAAGTTACTTTCAATAATCTGGGGCAGCCTATTGGGGAAAATGCAGCCAAAATGCAAAGTTCCCTTTGTTGGATATTCCGGGATCATGCGTAGCAGAATATAACGAATAAAATAATTTTTATTTCATTCCAGACATCCCCTGGGAGCTAGGAATACTTGCTTTGACATAATCACATGTAAATACACAAAAGAAGAAGGAGAAGTTATACCTTCGAGATTCTTTCGAATCCGTCGAAACCACAAGCAAGACCAACATGCCTTGCCTCTATCAGTATCCACGCCAGGATCACCTGAGACAACTCCTAGAGCAGCAAGCCTTTGTCTTCGATTGATGCTAGCCAACAAGCGGAGACAAGAGAAGAAGAGAGAGGAAGACGACTACCAAGGAAAAACCTAAGATTAGAATCTCTCCTCCAAAGATTATTAAGGGATCTATTTATAGATCTCTTGATTAGGGTATCTTAGGAGGCTTAAACAGAACCTATCTTACCATAACTATCCCATAATTAAGATAAGTACAACATAGGAAATTTTCATAAGAGAAATCTCCAAAATTGAAGAAGACGAGACATGGTCGTGTGTCTTACACATGGTCGGTCGTGCCAGGACATATGGCCGTTTTTGTCCAAAGCCAAGCAGGGCTCGTGCTTGGTTAGGCATGACCGTGTGAGGCTCTGTATGGTCTGTTTGATTTCGTTTAGGTGCGATATGGGCATGCTAAGTCCGAAAAGGCCATAGAAGGTTCCATAGCCTCCGTTTCGCACCCCCTTGGTATGGTCCAACCAGATATATCCTCTGTCATTGAGAATCTCATTCTCAGATTTGTTTTATATCTCGAGATCACTCGTAGTGCGTGTGACCCAATATATTTTCGGTTATGTTGGCCATTCATAATTAACCCCTTAATTATGAATACATCATGAGTGGTACCTAGCAGTACATCATGACCCCCAATTGATCGGAAAGTCTAAATCGACTCCAGAATGTTTCTGAACCCTTTAGCAGTTTCAGTTGTTCATGCCTTGTTCCTTTCACTCATCTTATACCCACTTGGTTCAGGACATGGTCTCTGTGTTCGTCCCCACTAGGCTGACTACGTTACACATAGTCCAAGTTAGTTTCTTTATCCTGTGGATTCAAGTTACTCCTACATGTTCCCAAGAAGACCATCTTTTTAACATGTTTGCTCTGGCCAGAGACTTTTGAGTAACAATCTTGACAAGATGCCTAGGGTATACATCTCCTTTATCAGAAGTGGTGAATCCTCTGTGGGCTATTCAAACACCTTCGATCACTTTGGCTTATACTCAATCATCCCGGAGTTATACCTACTATGTAGATAGATGTGAAGAAGTCCACAGAGGATGAGTATCCAACTAGGATTCCCTCATCAGCTTTGGATTCAAATTTTCCTAAATTGTCCTTGGTGTTTAAGATGTAAGCTTTGCATCCAAAGACTTTAAAGTAATGAATTGTTGGAATTGTGTCATTCCATAATTCAAATGGAGTTTTACCTAGAAACCTTTGAATTTGGACTCTATTTTGGATATAGCAAGCGGTATTAACCGCTTCCACCTACAAGTAGCTAGGTAATGAGTATGCATTAAGCATAGTCCTAGCCGCTTCTTGTAGGGCACGATTTCTCCTTTTCACCACCATATTTTGTTGGGGTGTTCTAGGACAAGAGAATTCATGCTTGTACCCTTGTTCTAAGTAAAATTTGGAGAAGTTAGAATTCTCAAATTCTCCACCATGATCACTACGGATTTGGTTGATTTTGAGATTTCTTTCATTCTCTACTCTTTTGCTAAAACCTATGATTATTTCTAGGGTATTGTCCTTATGTTTCATAAAATACACCCAAGTATATCTAAAAAAATCATCTACTATAACTAAGCAATATTTGCTACCATTCAAAGAGGGAGTACTATGACAATCAAATAAATCTAAATGAATAAGCTCTAAAGGTAAGGAAGTGATAGTTAAGGTTTTACCCTTGTGTGATGACCTTGATTGTTTTCCTTCTTGACATGCATCACACATCTTGTCCTTGAGATACTTGACTTTTGGCAAACCCTTGACTAGCTCCATCTTGGCTATCTTGGTAATATTTTTCATGTTGATGTGCCCAAGCCTCCTATGCCATAACCAACTTTCTTCTTCTTTTGCCTTAAGACACTTAGGGAAAATATTATAAGCATAAGATAAATCAACATAATAAATATTTAATTTCCTATATCCTACTAACATGCAATAATTTAATTGCTTGTGTCCTATAAGGCATTTAGTAGAGGTAAATTCAACACTAAAATTAGCATTACATAATTGGCTCACACTAAGCAAGTTGAATTTCATATTTTTGACTAAAAATACTTTATGAATAGTAAGACTTGGGGATACCTCAATTGTGCCTTGTCCTAGAATTTTAAGTTTGACACTATTTCCAAATGACACGGTCCCTTTTCTAAGGTGGTTGATTGTAGTAAATTTGCTCACATCATCGGTCATGTGTCTTGAGCAACCACTATCAACAATCCATATACTTGGTCCTTCTACCTAAACAACATGAAAAACACAATCCTTAGGCACCCAAATTTTTTGACCGGTAGCATTAACAACATAACTTTTGGGAACCCATGCCTTTTTACCTTTGCTCCTAAGGGTTGATTTTCTACTAATGAGAGAAGTAAAAGCTACTTCCTTTTCCTTAGGTCTATATCCTATTCCGGCCTTGTTGTAAATAGCCCTTTGGTCCCTAAGTATCATGTCTAGGTATTTTGAGTCATTTGTAAATTTTGTTGGTGTAATTGGCCCAGGTCACGATTGACCAGACTCGAGTTTAACTCGAGTAGTGTTTTGATGTTTGACATTGATGTCTGACATGTGTTGGGGAGATTGCTGATGCAATTGACCTAGGTCATACTTGATGTTTGACGATGGTTTGACCATTGTCATGGGAGAAGTCCAAGTCTTGTGTACTTGACATGAAAAGTCCAAGCTTGAGTCTTGGTATGGAAAGTCCAACATAGGTTGGCAAGGAAAGTCTAAGCATGAGTCTTGGTAAGGGAAAGTCCAAGCTTGAGTCTTGGCATTTGGAAAGTTTGACATTGGGTTGACAAGGAAGTCCAAGGGTGTAGTCTTGGTCATGTAAGTCCAAGGGTGCAGTCTTGGCGGTGAAAGTCCAAGTCATGGGTACTTGGCATTTGAGAAGTTCAAGGGGAATATTGGCGGTGTAAAGTCCAAGGGTGGAGTCTTGGCAGCTTAAGTCCAATGGTTGGCGGCATAAAGTCCAAGCGGAGTCTTGACAACGTAAGCCCAATGTGCCTTGGCGATATAGAACAACTTAGCATGACATAGCCGATGGAAGCACTTGAAGGCTAGCGTATGGATGAACAAGTCATGGATGACTTGGAGGGATCCGATAGGCATGAGCCTGACGGAGGTGGCTAGAAGGCTTAGGTCTAGGCTAAGGGTGGTCTAGCAAGTATGAGGACACCATACTTGGGTTAAAACCTCATGTTTGAGGTGTATCAGTCGACTGAGACTATGGTCAGTCGGCTGATGGAAGTTAACTAGGGTTTGACTGTGGGAAGATGGCCTAGCGATGCGCCAACATTGGGTAGTCGATGATGGCACAGCGATCGGCCCGATCTAGAGATCGATCGCTTTAGTCGAATGTCGAGCACAAAATGCTCTTCAGTCGAGTGATCGGCGCGAGCACTCGACTGATTGATCCATCAGTCGACTGATGGGTATAATCAGTTGACTGATGGTCTATCCGTTGGATTTATCCGACGTGACTCATGTCGTTGTGAGATAACGGCTACAGGGGCAGTCAACTGATGGTCCTGATCAGTCGACTGCTAGGCAAAAATCAGCCCAAATACAGGTTATAAAAATAGGTCGCGGAGGAGGTTTTTGCCATGGTTTCTTGAGGTGATTTGGAGGGGATTTGCTGCTGCAATCCAGACCTTCAAGGCTACTCTTCAAGCAACCAAAAGAAAGCAATCAAAAGCTCTTGTAAAGTTGTTTTATTTACTTGTATTACATTTCATATTTGTATTTGATTGTATTTGCTTAGTATTACTGTTATAATCATTTGTACGAGGTTTCTCCACCTCCGGATTATTCCGAGAATGAGTTATTTGAGTAGTGGTGTGTGATTTGCATCGCTAGGGCTCTTACGAGCCCAATCCGTGGAGTCGGAACCATTCGGTTCCGAACCACATTACATCGCCTTGTGTTATTGTGCTTGTGTGTATTTGTATTGTATTATTTCTATTTCCGTTATGTATAACATATTTTGTAGCAAGAACGAACAATCAAATTCCATCAAGCAATGCCGACGCTATTCACCCCCCCCTCTAGAGGCCATCGAGGTCCTAACAATTAGTATCAGAGCGAGGTCGCTCTTCAAGTACTAACAACCAAAAGAGCACCGCTAGAGAAAGAAGATAGAGTTTGAAGAACAACTAGGATGAGACATCAACACACCGATCCCGTACACGCTTTATGGACAAGAATGCTTCAATTCATGAGAGAGACGGATTGAAAACTTTATTATGATGAGGGATTTCGAAGAATGATCCATTTTGATAGAGGGATTTAACTATCCAAGATGACCAAAGGGAGGCTTCCTCAAAATGAAGAAATTGACCGAGGAGCAACTCCAAGGGTTTGATAAAAATGAGAAGGTAGTAAAAATTATTATTGATTTAATACCTAATAATATTGTGTCTAGTTTAGGGGACAACATGGATGCCAAGGAGCTATGGAGCCAAGTGACAAGATTCCATGAAGACCCATCACCGGCTCAAGAAGAGGAGGCCGAAGAAGAAAGCTCTTCCTCACAAGAAAGTGAGGATTCGGAAGTTGATAGGGAATCAACATCCGGATCGGAATTAGTAGAAGAGATAGAAGTAGAAGAAGCCTCCACCTCTAGGATTGAGGGGGAGGAGATTAGATCATCTACACTGGAGCAACCTTAAAAAGAACATGAACCATCTACCTCCGGTCAAGGAGAAGAAGAAGTTCAAACCACCACCATTGACCTAGGTAACTCAAGCATGTCAATAAATAATAAAATTCATATTATATGCTTTGAGTGTAGGGAGAAAAGACACTACAAGAGTAAGTGTCCTAAACGAGTCAAGAAGTCTCAATCGGTGCCAAAGGTCAAGGATGTCGGTCCCCTAACAACTAAAAGCAAGGAGCATGTCATTTGCTTCAAATACCGACAACCGAAATACTACCGGAGTCAATGCCCAAAGGGGGAGAAGAAGACTAAAAAGGGAGCATCACAAGTAGGGGGAGCCCTGAAAGCTAACCCTAAGGTAAAATTTATTAATGCACCCTCTTTAATTTATAGGCAAAAGCATGCTTTTAATTCACTTGCAATTCATCATGAAAAGCATGCTAATAGAAATAATAGATTTTATTGTCTAGATGCTAAGAGTGTCAACCTTAGGAATAAGGAGAAATTTTGGACTAATGTCCCTAAAATAATTTTACCTAAGGACAAACCTAGATTGAACAATTCTAGACCTATCATTCCTAGGGAGACCATTAGGAAGATAGAGGATCACCTAGGCATCAACCCTAAATGGATTAGACATATGCCTAGAAATAAGAATATCTCAAGAGTTAATGAAAAATCAAAAATTGAGATATTAGAAAAGGAAAATCAAGTCTTGAGGTCAAGACTTGAGAAAATAGAGAAGACCCTTGCAAAGATGCAAAATTCAATTATAGGGTCAAATGAACAAAAATCTAGGTCAAAGAGTCAAAACCTAGGGTTTAGAAAGCAAGGTCCACCCAAGGGCAAGAAAGGTTTGAGTCACAAACCTAAGCCTAAGGAGACCTATCATAGTGTTCCATTTGATTATGGAACACAACCTAGGTCTAGGAAGACCAAGGTTACTAGGGAAGTCATCCCTAAGGGTAGCCAAGGCGTGTGCATAGTGGCTAGGGTTTCAAGGAAACCTAGGGAAGTCACTAAGAAGGTTACAAGGGGAGTTACCCCTAGAGTTAACCTAGGTAAGACCACAATGATCAAGGCTTCCAAGCCTAGAAGGGTCATTAGGAGGGTATCTAGGGAAGTTTTCCCTAGTGAATACCTAGTTAACCCAAGGAGCTCCAATAGGTATTGGGTTCCTAGGAGCGTGATCGATTCACGCTAGATGGATTTAGGTGTGCCAACCTTGAATGAATGAGTAGCTAACCTAACCATAGTAAAGGTGACATTTTAGGATATTTTCAAGGTTATGGGTACCTTGGAAATAAATATTGATTTTACTCCTAAAGGATTTTAGGATGTACCAATATATTTATGGAAGTTGAAAAATTGATCAAATTAGCACAATTTAGGTCTTAGAGTCATGGTGTGCCATTTTGAATTTTTGGCACACTTGGGGGCTTAGTAGTAATATGGTAAAATGAACTAAATAATGAAAAATGATAACAAATATTAAAATATTAGGTATTGTATACCTTTACATTTTATTTTTCATGCTTGATTTTCCATATACCATGTCATGACATCATATCTATTTTTAATCATTTAATATGTCATGATCATGCTTAGGATTAAGGTTAAATGTCATGTGTATTTAAATTTAATCATATGTCATGACATCATGATCATTGGTCATGTTTACTTATGCTTTCATTAATGCCATAATCATTCATGCATTTATAAAAATTGAGTTAAGGACAATTGACATGACTTGAAGTCTCATGTATAAGGGAATCAAGTAGTGTTGCCTTAGAAAAATACATGAAATCCTAGTTTAAGATGAACAAAACCCACATATCACATTACATTGATATGTATGTGTATTGATATACTCTAGATACATGTGAGATACTAGGATATGAGTTAAGTTCAAGGTGCATAGTTTTTGCATCTAGATGAACTCAAACTCATCTTATATTATTGTTGGATCATTGGGAAAGCTTATGTTCAAGTCATGTACATTAAGCCTAAAGAATATGATCCAATATAAGGTTTTTAAAATATTTTAAAATCATTTTGAAAAACTTCGGCGAAGTCTATCTTTTGATAGCAATCACCATTGATGAAGTTGATACAAAGTGAGCTTAAACATTGAAGTTTTTCTTCACTTTTGAACTTTATGTCAATTTCGCTATTTTATGGGTAAAATATTTTTCAAATATTTTTCACTCATTGTATTGGTTATAAGTATTATACGTATGAATTTTCATGATTTTTTAAATTACGTATATTTACTTATGAATTTCTAAAATTCATTTCTGATAACTGAAATTCGAAAATTTGATTATCGATCGCCACTATTAATTGATCGGTGATAAATGACAGTCATTGTTGGTGATAAGTCATCGAGTGATTTCGGGTAAACAAGGTATGTTTAGCTCAATTTCAGCTATGTTAGGGTTCCCTAACCACTCCTAACCCTAGGATATGCTTTGGAAAGCATTGGAAAGGGTGAAAATCCATTGGATATGGATTAGGAGAGTTGTTAGGGTGATGTATCAATTTTAAGATGTGGAAAAGTTCAATGTTGAACTTTTTAACCTTATTTTTGATGATTTAGTGTTCATATTAGCTTAGGGACTTTCCAAGGACATTATTAATGCAATGGTCAAGGGACAACAAGCCTTTAGAGGGAGGTATCTATCATGGGATGATGGATGTATTTTTCCTCATGAGAGGGAGTAATAAAAATTTGAGATGCCCAATTTGGAAATTGGGAGACTTCAAAGGAGTGCCTCTCTTAAGTGATATGAGACTTATCACTAGGAAGATTGTAGGCATCCTAGGTGTCTTTGGACCAAGGAGGAGATTGTAAGATCTCATTGGGATATGAGACATTGACCTCCTTGGGGAGAACTTTTTGGATGTATGTCAAAAAGGGGGAGAAAGTAAAATTACCAATTTGGGAAAATTGATAAGGGAATTTGAGTTAGGGGCCTAACTCAAGGGTGTTTTTGTCAAACATAAAAAAGGAGGAGATTGTTGGTGCAATCGGCCCAGGTCATGATTGACCAGACTCGAGTTTGACTCAAGTAGTATTTTGATGTTTGACATTGATGTCTGACATGTGTTCGGGAGATTGCTGATGCAATCGATCTAGATCATACTTGATGTTTGACGATGGTTTGACCATTGTCATGGGAGAAGTCCAAGTCTTGTGTACTTGACATGAAAAGTCCAAGCTTGAGTCTTGGTATGGAAAGTCCAACATGGGTTGGCAAGGAAAGTCCAAGCATGAGTCTTGGCAAGGGAAAGTCCAAGCTTGAGTCTTGGCATTTGGAAAGTCCAACATTGAGTTGGCAAGGAAGTCCAAGGGTGTAGTCTTGACGGTGAAGGTCCAAGTCATGGGTACTTAGCATTTGAGAAGTCCAAGGGGAATATTGGCGGCGTAAAGTCCAAGGGTGGAGTCTTGGCAACTTAAGTCCAATGGTTGGCGGCGTAAAGTCCAAGCGGATTCTTGGCAGCGTAAGCCCAATGTGCCTTGGCGGTATAGATCAACTTAGCGTGACATAGTCAATGGAAGCACTTGAAGGCTAATGTATGGATGAACAAGTCATGGATGACTTGGAGGGATCAGATAGGCGTGAGACTGATGGAGGTGACTAGAAGGCTTAGGTCTAGGCTAAGGGTGGTCTAGCAAGTATGGGGACACCATACTTGGGTTAAAATCTCATGTTTGAGGTGTATCAGTCGGCTGAGACTATGGTCAGTCGATTGATTAGAGTCAACTAGGGTTTGACTACGGGAAGATGGCCTAGCAGTCGACTACCAGCATTGGGTAGTCGGTCGATGGCTGGCGATCGATTGATCGGAGATCGGTAGTGATGGTCGAGATGTCGAGCCGCGAAATGCTCTTGATCAGTGATCGGCATGAACACTCGACTAATTGAGCCATCAGTCGACTGATGGGTATAATCAATCAACTGATGGTCTATCCGTTGGACTTATCCGATGTGGTTCATGTCGTTGTGAGACAACGGCTATAGGGGCAGTTGACTGATGGTCCCGATCAGTCGACTGCTAGGCAAAAATCAACCCGAATGCAGATTATAAAAGCAGGTCGTGGAGGAGGTTTTTGCCATGGTTTCTTGAGGCAATTTGGAGGAGATTTGCTGCTGTAATCCAGACCTTCAAGGCTACTCTTCAAACAACTAAAAGCAAGCAATCAAAAGCTCTTGTAAAGTTATTTTTCTTTACTTGTATTGCATTTCATATTTGTATTTGATTGTATTTGCTTAGTATTACTGTTGTAATCACTTGTACGAGGTTTCTCCACTTCCGAATTGTTCCGTGAAGGAGTTATTTGAGTAGTGGTGTGTGATTTGCATCGCTAGGGCTCTTACGAGCTCAATCCGTGGAGTAGGAACCATTCGGTTCCGAACCACGTTACATCACCTTGTGTTATTGTGCTTGTGTGTATTTGTATTGTATTATTTCTATTTTCACTGCGTATAACATATTTTGTAGCAAGCACGAACGATCAAATTCCATAAAGCAACTCGAGTGACTGAGTTGGGTAGTATGAAAAAGTAGCTAGCCCGTCATAGAGCTATATGCTACTCACACGGGGGTCTCTGCTGCTAGCTGCTCCGTCCCTACCCATGAGTAGACGAGCACTGCACCCAGGACAACTGCACATCACACGACCACTGTCTATAGTGGGTGAGTGCGCTATCTACCACTCCGACAAAGGGCTGGCGCGATCTCCAGCTACCACCATCCATAGTGGCCGAGAACGGCACGCACAACAATGCTCTGCCCTCAACCCTCCAACCACTACCCCGAGTGGCCAGGGAGGCAGGATGACTGACGACTTGTCTCAACCACAAGGCAGACCCAGTCGTCAGCATGCATGAAATGTAATGATGCATAGCTCACACACAAATCCTCGCAACACTCCCTAACTCACGGGGAGACCTAGTCAACCAAAAGTCAACCATGCAAGGACTACAATCCATAAGACTCTCTCTATCACACAAAGAGTCATACACACCTGACAGTCAACCATGCTAAGACCTCTAGTCCGTAGCGATATACAATCGACCGTCCATATAACCATACACAGACACACAATCCCTAATGGATATACCATCACACTATGACCTCTAGTCCCTGGTCACATACTGACAATCATACAATTATCTATGCACAAACAACTAGATCCATTATAATTTCACCACTAATACGGATATGATATAACAATCGATTCCATAATCCGAACCATCACCTAACCCTAGTGATGTAAGACAGTAACCCAATCTGAAGTCATAAAGATAAACCTAACCACTTGTATTTACTGAACATCCATCAGCTAATACGTAATAGGGTTTATAGTTCCTATTCGTGCTAGATAATCAATGAGTAACTGAGTATATATCTCAAAGGTCAAGGCAGTACAAGCATGTGATTAAATAAGAGTGGATTTAAGGTAAACAGGTATAAACATAAATCCAAGATCATGCACTAGAGTTGATCAAACTACCGGACCAGGTAGATATTACCCACCTGATACATAATCCGTGCTATCCATCTCCATGTTCATGTATCCCTCACCATCAACGTCCTGTAACAATAATAACAAATTATAGTTAAGTACAAGCACCATACAAGTATACGAACTAAATACTACTTCGTTTCTATGTTCGCATCATTTTCTCGTCTCCGAGGTAGAAATCCCGATTACCCAAATCTGATACACCACAATCAGACTCACACTAAATCACCAACATCCAACTGATCAATTAAAGTAATTAGATCTAACAACACTCAAATAACTCATCAAAGCAGTAGAACACACCCGGCAATACCATCTAATCGACATTAATCCCGATCCAATAGATCATTAGGAACAATTGAGCATAACTCTAACGAATCCAGTACACCCACTCAATTACACACATAATCATCAGCAATAATACACAAAATCTAAACAACAACTAAATTAGAGTTGCAATTCAACTCACCACACCGCAGAAACCTCGATCAACATCAACCCCAATCGCAATCCAAAGATCAATGTTCACCCTACAAAAACAGGGAACAGAATCATCTCAATAGCCAATTCACAGCCCCAACCTCACTGGATCGAAGATAGAAACAAAACTACCCAACACATCCATCGACAAACACCGCATATAGAATTTACCAGATGGTAACGGAAGGTGAATCAAAGCTTAAAAGCCAACTCCTCACCGACAGCACCTTCCTCCTTTAACCCCTGTTCAACGGCGAAATCCCAATCACACCGGCGATAATCCGAATAATAACTTCAATCTAATCCATCGTGATCAAACACTAAATGAAGCAATTACTGAGAAGAAAAAGTTGGATCGAGCTTACTTGCCCTTAGAATCCATAGGCCTTGCTCCTTCCTAACTCGCTCACGGCAACTCAACTCCAACACACTGCCCAAAACCGATCCAAGCTAAATCAAAAACCCACATCGAGATCTCATCTCACAAAAGGAAGAAGATAGACCTTTACCTACCTTCGGCCGAAATCGTGAAACCTAGCTCACGATCGGAGACCCGATAGAACCGCCGTCGACCCTTAGCTCCCAGTGAAAACATTCTCACAATCTTGCTCGGAACCCGCGATCGAAGGTCTCAAATGAGGTGATCCTCATCGCATTTGCATCGACGATGTACCGCGTCCGAAAGAGGAGGTTGAAACGGCGCTCGCGCGAAGGATCACTGAGACCTCGAAGGACCATTATCACCGGACATGGACGCCGCGAGAGATCGACCGACGAGCTTGCGCGAGAGACGAAATCGCAGAACGGCGACAAGTCGCGATGGAAGAAGGAGCTTCGGCTGCGTTGAGGAAGAAAACGAAATCGCGATTTGAAGAAGTGAGGAATCGCGATCGGCTTGTATAAGTTGATCTGCCTCAACTTGAACCAGCTTTAGGTTAAAACCTAACCTGAGTTGAACCCAAGCTAACCTAGGTTTAATCCATAATGATTTAGCCCAATACCGGCCCAAGTCCAAAGAGATTTAACCCAACTAGATAACTAACCCATTAACCCACTAATTAAGCCCAATTAATCCCCATTAATTAAAGGGTTTAATCCATATATATATAATTTTTTTTTTTCGTATTTTACATAAAGTCCAAGGGTGGAGTCTTGGCAACTTAAGTCCAATTGTTGGCGGCGTAAAGTCCAAGCGGATTCTTGGCAGCGTAAGCCCAATGTGCCTTGGCGGTATAGATCAACTTAGCGTGACATAGCCAATGGAAGCACTTGAAGGCTAATGTATGGATGAACAAGTCATGGATGACTTGGAGGGATCAGATAGGCGTGAGACTGATGGAGGTGACTAGAAGGCTTAGGTCTAGGCTAAGGGTGGTCTAGCAAGTATGGGGACACCATACTTGGGTTAAAACCTCATGTTTGAGGTGTATCAGTCGGCTGAGACTATGGTCAGTCGATTGATTAGAGTCAACTAGGGTTTGACTACGGGAAGATGGCCTAGCAGTCGACTACCAGCATTGGGTAGTCGACTGATGGCCTGAGCAGTCGATTGATCTGGAGATCAGCCGACTGATGGTCGGGATGTCGAGCACAGAATGCTCTTCAGTCGAGTGATCGGCATGAACACTCGACTAATTGAGCCATCAGTCGACTGATGGGTATAATCAATCAACTGATGGTCTATCCGTTGGACTTATCCGATGTGGCTCATGTCGTTGTGAGACAACGGCTATAGGGGCAGTTGACTGATGGTCCCGATCAGTCGACTGCTAGGCAAAAATCAACCCGAATGCAGATTATAAAAGCAGGTCGTGGAGGAGGTTTTTGCCATGGTTTCTTGAGGCAATTTGGAGGAGATTTGCTGCTGTAATCCAGACCTTCAAGGCTACTCTTCAAGCAACTAAAAGCAAGCAATCAAAAGCTCTTGTAAAGTTATTTTTCTTTACTTGTATTGCATTTCATATTTGTATTTGATTGTATTTGCTTAGTATTACTGTTGTAATCACTTGTACGAGGTTTCTCCACTTCCGAATTGTTCCGTGAAGGAGTTATTTGAGTAGTGGTGTGTGATTTGCATCGCTAGGGCTCTTACGAGCCCAATCCGTGGAGTAGGAACCATTCGGTTCCGAACCACGTTACATCACCTTGTGTTATTGTGCTTGTGTGTATTTGTATTGTATTATTTCTATTTTCACTGCGTATAACATATTTTGTAGCAAGCACGAACGATCAAATTCCATAAAGCAACGCCGATGCTATTCACCCCCCCCCCTCCTCTAGTGGCCACTGAGGTCCTAACAAATTTCTCTAAGTATGCTCTTAATTCACCTATTTCCTTTTTAAGCTCATCATTTTCATCCTTAAGTGAACATGCATCATTACAAGAAAGTTCTACATTCCTAATTTCCTTGATTTCTACTTTCAAATCCTTAATCCTAGATTTTGATTTATTTAAAGCATTTTGAAGACATGCAATGATTTTATAAAGTAATTCTATCCTAGGGGAGTCCTTTACCTCATTGTCACTAGAGGACGATTCGTCGCTTGAGGATGATGATGATGACTCCTCACTTGAGCTTCCGGCTTCATCTTCCAAAGCCATGAGTGCTAGGTTGCGTGTGACATGACACATTTTCTCCTCATCGGATGAACCTTCTAGGCTTTGTGTGTCCCAAGTTTAGGCTACCATGACCTCCTTCTTCTTCTTCTCCTTCTTCTCCTTCTTGTCCTTCTTCTTCTTTTCCTTTTCCTCCTTTTTCTTTAGCTCCAGGCAATTTGGCTTGATGTGCCCCTTTTTGTTGCAACCATAGCAAGTAACATTAGGAGTAGAAATTGAACTACTAGAAGATTTACCTTTTGAGGATTGGAACATCCTCCTCACATCCTTCTTGGTGAGCTTCCTTGATCTTCCACCAAATCTCTTCACATAGTGAGCTACCTCATTAGCCGATAGCTCCTCATCACTACTTGAAGACTCTTCCTCGGATGATGAAGAAACTTCCTTCTTCTTCTTGTCCTTCTTACCTACAAAAAGAGCTACACCTTTCTCCTTGAACGAAGTGTTAGCTTGCTCATGCAACTCAAATTCATAAAATAATTCATCTATCTTAACTAAGGAAAGGTCCCTAGAAACTTTATAAGCATCTACCATTGATGCCCATAAAGTTGTTCTAGGGAAGGCTTGAAGGATATACCTTACTAGGTCGTGATTTTCTACCTTCTCACCTATTACATGTAGTCCGTTGATTACCTCCTTGAATCGTCCGTGCATTTGGCTCACGGTCTCGTTGGTCTTCATGTTGAAACTTTGGAGTTGACCTATCAAAAGATCCCTCTTTGGTCTTCTTGTCTCCTTTGACCCTTCATTAGTTCGATGAGCTTCTCCTAAAGCTCCTTTGCGGATTCGAAGGGTCCTACTTTGCTTAGTTTCTCTTTAGACAAACCACATTGAAGTGTGGTTGTTGCTTTGGCATTGGCTTGCGCTTTCCTCGCCATCTCCCTAGTCCAATTCTTGGTTGGTTTTGGTGCTCCAAATTCATCGACCGGCTTCTCAAATCCATCTACAATGCTAAACCAATTATCAATATCATTCATAAGGTATTATTCCATCCTACCTTTCCAATACTCGAAGTCATTGTCGTCGAAGAATGGAGGCCTCGCCGTGCTATATCCCTCTTGAAACACCATCGTGCTCCGGTTGATTGTTAGATTTTCTGACGCGATCCGAGCACCGGCTTCTTGAATCCATCTACAATGCTAAATCAATTATCAATATCATTCATAAGGTATTATTCCATCCTATCTTTCCAATACCCAAAGTCATTGCCATCGAAGAATGGAGGCCTCGCCGTGTTATATCCCTCTTGAAACACCATCGTGCTCCGGTTGATTATTAGATCTTCCGACGCGATCCGAGCTCTGATACCACTTGTTGGGAATCTTTGGAAAGCTAGAGGGGGGTGAATTGCCTCTCTTGAATTCTACAATTGCGATTAGCGGAAGCAAATACAAATACTAAAGAAAACAAGAGATTAAAAGACAATCGCTAACAAGAAGAATTTTACGTGGTTCGGAGATTAAGTTCCTACTCCACGGCGATCCTTAAGGTGGATCAATCCAATCAAATCTCCACTAAGAAAACTTTCTCTTATAAGATTCTCCTCTTCTTACAAATGATGAAGATGAAGATTAGAGAAGAGGAGAATTAAAAACACTTAGAAATCTTGAGAAAACGTGGGGAGCTTGAGAGTAAGTTTAGAATATAAGCACTAGCCTCCTCAAGCACCCCATGCCCTCTTTTTATAGAGAGAGGACTGATTTTCCCATTGAGCCTCGATCAATCGACTGATGTTGTAGCTGACGCCATCCAACGGCTTCTAACGAGCCGGATCCGTAATTGTCACTGCCCAACGGGACAATTATCAGTTGACTGATTGAGTAACCAGTCGAGTGCTCCAAGCGATCACTTGACTGGAGAACTTTTTGTGTCAAAGTCCACTTATAGCAGTCAACTACTGGGGTATAATAGTCGACTGATGGTGGATCAGTCGATTGCCAAACCCTAGCAGTCAACTGTTAGCCACAAAACTCAGCCAACTTCAGTCGAGTGACTGATCAGTCGACTGGAACGAAGCACCAGTTGACTGATACACTTCAACTATGATTAAATTATACTTGAATTAACCCCCTAGACCTAGACTTAACCTTCTAGCTCTTCCTTCAGCCTTGCGCCTCCAGGATCCCTCCGAGTCCATGATTCCTTCATCCTTACGCTTGCTTCCAAGAGCTTCCCTCGGTTTCATCATGTCTTGGGTTTCTCTTTTGCCAAAGGACCACTTGGACTTTATGCCGCAAAAATTACATGCTTGGACTTACGCTGCCAAGACCTTGCATTTGGTCTTCCTTTGCCAAGGTCCTCTTGGACTTTACGCCGTCAAGACTACATGCTTGGACTTATGCCGCCAAGACCTTTCCTTGGACTTCTCTTGCCAAGATCACACTTGGAATTTCCTTCACCAAGTCTTCATACTTGGATTTCCCTATCACTTAACACATTCTCAATTAAATCATAATTAATGCCTAACTACAAATGATTATCCAAATATCAAAAGACATAAATGTTTGGGGCATTGTTGCACCAACAATCTTGATACAGGATCCTCCGATGATTCTGATATTCAATCGATGACCACTTCTGCATACCGGCCTCCTCCTCCTTCAACTCCAGCCGATGCTTCAGCTCCCAACACAAGAAGGTCCTTTTGGGCTCCTTCCCCTTCCTTCAATAACCGGGTCTGGAACCCCCCAATGACCTGGGAGTATACGGTGGGAGATCCCCGGGCTCCAGCTGAACTTCCTCATCTTCCTCCAGCCCTAGCTTTCCTTCCAGTCCCTCCGAATGAGGTTCCTCCCTTCCCCCTAGCCGAAGCTCTGCCTCCTTCGCCTTGGGCATGAGGTAACTGCTATAGGGTTATTTTGGCACCTCCTCCTGCAGAGGAGTCCTCTGTTGGCTCTAATAAACCTGTATGAGCAACAGTTTAACTTATGTAATTACTATCCTTCATATGAAAAGAATGAAATATTTGAACGTATCATATTTATTTTCCTTTTTCTTATTTCGGGTACTCTGGTCGGGACACCTAGACCCATATTTGATTCGCTCCATAGGGCTGACCCTGCCTAACCACATTAACGAATATCGCCATAAAATAATTAAACCCGAATCAAATGAAATCCGCTTCGCATCCTCTCCTTTCTACGAAATACGACTAGTTCCTTTAGAATTATGGCCTACAACTACTTCTTCATCTTCCCATCTCATCTGCATTTACTACTCCTGTTTCCCAGGAGGGTTAATTAATGCCTTCCTTTCCTTATAAAAACCCTCTGGTGCTACCTCTAGTCAGTATACCTCTTCTCTCTTCTACTTCTGCCATGGGAGACTCTTTAGAGCAAGGTAGCAATTGTCTTTCCTCTGACATGCTTATGGAAGACCAGCGCCGAATATCAGAATTGGAAGAGCAGGTTGCCTGCCTGAGGAGGCGCCTGCAAGCAGCCTCCACCCACAACTACACTCTAAGACAAGAGCTAACAGCAACCCAGCAGGCCTTGTCAAAACATCAGTTCATGTACTAGCTACGCTTCGAACGAGTCCTCCATCGGTACAGTAATCATCACGTTACACCCCCTCCGGGTGAGACCCCCCATGAAGCTCCTTAGCCCCCCTCTGGGATGAACTTTTTATCATCTCTCTCTTTTTTAAAAAAAAAATGTATTGTGTACCCTTTCTCAGTATCTATAAAATTTCGCGTTTAAGAGTTGTGTATGCCTCCTCTCGCTGAAAGAGTACTCTCATAAAATGAAAGAGATACTCTAACGCCCATAACAAATTTAATGTCTGCACTTGGCATGTCAATGCCTCCTTGAGCATGACAGCTTCTCAGAAGTTGTATCTTGTGCAGGTTATCTTATTAATCATTCTGCAACAAAAAGCTTGAAAGATTGCACACCACATGAGGCATGGTATGGAAGGAAACCTGATATTCAACATTTAAAGGTGTTCGGATGCATTGCTTATTCACTCATTCCGCAAGAAAAGAGAAATAAGTTTGATAATAAATATGAAAAATGCATCTTTATTGGATACAGTGACAAAAGCAAAGCCTACAAATTGTATAATCCAAAGACTAAAAATGTTGTAATAAGTCATGATGTTCATTTGATGAAGATACAACTTTTGATGATCCAAAAGGCAAAGTAAATGAGATGAACATTCCTTCAATTATTGAACAAGCATTAGAGGAAGAAGATTCTTATTATTCACCAAGAGATGTACCAAGTTCTTCAACAAGTCATTCTCTAAGAAAAATGCGAAGTGTACAGGAACTCTTAGATTCAACCGAGCTAGTTGAATATGATGATTCTATTTTTTTTTTGCATTCTTTGCAGGAGAAAAATCAATTTCCTTTGATGAGGCAAATAAGGAAGAAGTATGGAAAAGAGCCATGAAAGAGGAGATAGTAGCCATTGAAAAAAATGGAACTTGGGAGCTCACTAATCTTCCTCCACATAAAAAACCCATTGGTGTGAAATGGGTATACAAGATAAAAATGAATGCAGATTGATCCATCAACAAATACAAAGCAAGATTTGTAACAAAAGGATATAACCAAAAAGAAGGAGAAGATTTTACAGAAGTATTTGCACCTGTGTCAAGACTTGATACTATTCGACTAATGGTCTCTCTTGCAGCTCAAAACAATTGGAAATTTTATCAAATGGATATTAAATCAGCATTTCTAAATGGTGTGCTTCAAGAAGAAGTCTATCTTGAACAACCTCCAGATTTTATTTAAAAAAGGAGAAGAAGATAAAGTCTACAAATTGAAAAAGACTTTATACGGGCTAAAGCAATCGCCAAGGGCTTGGTATAGTTGCATCAATTCTTACTTTGAGAATAATAATTTTCTTAAATGTCCATTGGAGCACACTCTTTATATCAAAACCAATCTAGATAGGAGCTTCATATTTGTAAGTCTTTATGTTGGTGATATTATTTTTACGGATAATGATTTAAAGATGCTAGATGATTTCAAGTTCTCAATGAAAGATAAATTTGATATGATTGATTTGGGAGAATTACATCATTTTCTTGGAATTGAGGTTCTAAGATCCAAGCATGGGATTTTCATCACTCAAGAGAATTATGCAAATGAAATTTTAAGAAAATTCAAAATGGAGAATGCAAATCCTGTTTCAACTCCTTGTGTTATAGGATTGAAGTTGAGCAAGAATGGTGAAGGAAAACAAGTTAATTCAACTATATTTCGAACTTTAGTTGGAAACATGATGTACTTAATAGCTACAAGGCTAGATATTATGTATGTTGTAAGTTTGGTAAGCAGATTTATGGAGAAACCATTCTCTAATCATTGGGAGGCAGCCAAAAGAATCCTTAGATATGTGAAAGGGACTCTTGATTATGACATATTTTATTAAGTAAATATATCAGTTAATCTTGTTGGTTTATACTAATAGTGATTTGGTAGGAAGTATTGATGATAGCAAAAGCACCTCAGGTTATGTTTTTGATATTGGAAGTGGAGCTATAGCATGGTGTTCAGAAAAGCAATCTACTATTGCACTCTCTACTACAGAAGTCGAATATATTGCTGTTTCTTTTGCAGGGTGTCATTTACTTTGGTTGCGTGGTATTCTGGAGAATTTAAATCATGTTCAAAAAGATCCAACAACCTTATTCTATGACAACTACTCAACAATTTCAATTTCAAAGGATCCAGTTCTTCATGGAAAAACAAAACATATTCGAATTCGATATCATTTCTTAAGGGAGCTTGTGAATGAAGGTATTATTCATATTGAATATTGCAGGACCAATGAACAAAAGGCAGATATCTTCACTAAACCTCTCGGAGGACCTATTTTCACAAAAATTGCAACAAGCTTAGGAATGAAGAACAAGTTTGGTTTACAAGGGGCATTGTTGGAAGTCTAAACCAACTTGCATATTGGAAGGTTAAATCAAATTGTTTTGATTAAGTCAAATTTAATTATGTAATAGCTAATTAAAGCATCATGATTGTCAAATACATGTATTTGTTTAACGTAGGAAGAACCAAATTACTTTTGAACTTCCTTTGTCATGACTATACAAGTGAAGATGTATCATGAAAAGATTTAGATAAAAAAAAAAAAAAACCTTCCTTAGTTATATTCCTCTTCCATTTCCAAATATTATATCTTCTTCTCCTTCAGTGTTTCAGTTCAGCTGCAACTAATTAATATTCATATATAAACCCAACCGTATTATCTTATATTCATTACATATTCATAACTGATATAAATTTAACAACATATTTCATGTATATTTGGAAGCACATCAACTGCTAACAGTAGTAATGATACTGTTAATTTGCTTATTCCCACATGACACAAATAACGAAAAGCTGGGAGATGATTATTGAAAAGTAGGTTGCTAGTAGTTGTTGTCGGTCCAAAACTGCGCTTGGAGTCGGTCAACAATGTTTTTATCCACTTGGAAAGCTTTGGCGAGCACATCATCAGAAATGGGCGGCTTCGACCCGAACACAGCGTTGGCGATTGTGATGACGCCTGGGTTTTGGCTGCTGAGACCGGCGAACGCGATCGCATTCGTTTTCCCTGTGTTGAACTGGAAATGGATGAGACCCTCCGGGAAAACAAACACATCACCCCTCTTCAAATTCTTGGTGAAGAGGCGGTTGCCGTTGTCGGTGTTGGAGGTCACAAAACCAACGTAGAGCTCTCCTTCTATCACAGCGAGGACCTCAGTGGCGCGTGGGTGGGTGTGAGGAGGGTTGAGACCATTTGGAGCAAAGTCAATGCGAGCCAAGGAGATGCCCAGCGTGTTCAACCCTGGGATTTGGTTCACGTTCACGGCGGTGACATTAGAGCCGAGATAGTTGTGGGTGTTGCCAGACCTATCGAGGCCGCTAAAGAAGAAGTCTTCCGCTTTTACGTCGTTCATGTTCTTGCATGGAAATCCATTGACGATAACTGCAAAATATGGATATATATATATAAATAATGCTGGAGAGGAAAGATTTTGTTAAACAAAGCGTAAATTAGTTCTATATATATGTGCATGCACGCGTACCCTTTGAGTCTTTATCGACGACGCAGAAGTCCTGAAGGGGACTAGGATCGGAAGCCAATATTGCACTGGAGGAAGCCAAGGCAAATAGTGCAATGAGGAGGAGTTTAACAGCCATGCCTTTAATTATTTCTCACTGGATCAGCTTGTATATATTGAGGAATTAAGTTAATTGCTGGTGGATGCATTGGGAGCTTAGAGGCAATGGGTTTATATAGAACAGATGCGGATTATAAATTAGCTAGGTTTGAAACGTTCTTAATTACTTGGGAGAGAGATCGAGTTGAAAAGTCTATCACGCGGGCTTTCCTTCTGCTGCAATCCATGCTTATAGTCTTCACCTGCTCCTATGCCTTTCCTTGCACAGGAAATTAAAGATTTTATTATACAGACGACCAAGTCTAATGAAACTTTATGTGGTTAGAACAGGTCTATAGCCAACGCAAACGTTTCTTGGCATGTACAACAGATTAATATTATCCAGTACGATAATCCAACTATGATTTCGACCGTGACGATCGAGCTACCAAATCCAGGACAATAATCTAAAAATGAGTGCATTTCCATCCACTCGAAAGGTGCGTTGAGTACTTAATTATACTTATCCAGGACAATAATCCAACTTAATTACTGTGGCTTTTCAGTTTTGACTAATCATATCTAATGTGGTATTTGAATATCTGACACAGAAAAGTCGTCCCCGACGATAACTTCAAGATTAATTGCTTTTATCGTGCATGAATGAATTACTGAATAAATCATATATCATTGCAAAATCATGAATATTTAATTTTCAATAAAAAAAAATGATGTCCAAAAATAATATTTGATTTATGACCATTTTACTGAAATATACCGGCCGCTTCTCGAGAATTTAATTCAATCGATTTTTGATATTTTTATAATTCTTTTCTTTCATACGTCTTGATACTTGAGATTCGTTAAGTCTTTTAATAATTTTTTCATCGTATTTTTCATTGTTGAGATCCACTTTTCATTCTTAAAATCTTAGGAAACGTAAAATCTCATTTAATGCTTTTGCCTCATCTTAGAGGGGCGTTTCAAGTCTTGCCCTATAAGGCCATATCTTTTGTATTGTTTTTTGGAAGAAAATATATTTGAGATTATAATACATATTTTGAGCTCTTAAGTTTGTTAGAAAAATTTTCTTCTTATTGCTCTAAACTCTCTTTGGTGGATTTCCTAGAGTAGTGAGTATTTGAGTCTTGTCTTGTGTTACTTCCTACTTCTCTTGCATTTTACGATGCCAAGTTAGTATCAGTTAGTTTTCAATGGTTGGTCATATAAGACACAAGTCAAATATTGATGATCCTACTACAGCTTGACTCCGTCGTGATATCAAGTTGGATGGCTTAAGGAGACAAGTGCAACAACTCAAGTAAAGTCTTCGCACATGGCAAACCTTTGGAACGTGATGTTAAGGGTCATGATTCAGAAGTTGATTCTACCAACTATGAAATGAGTTTTTAATTCAATTGATAATTCATCTCGTGGTCAAACACCTCAAAGGAATAATGTTCATAATAAAACTTTTGATTTTAAAATTGACATCCTAGATTTTGATGAAAGAAATGATAGTAATGAACTCATAGATTAGCTCAACTCCATTGAAAGAGTATTTGAATTTAAAAAAAAAATCAATAGATCGTAAAGCGAAGCTTGTTATTATCAAGTTGAAGAAATATGCATCCATTTGGTTGGAACACCAAAAAAAAAAAAACGTGCTTGTGACGATAAGCAAAAGATTAAGAAGTGGAACAAGATGAAAAAAGAACTACATAGAAAATATTTGTTGAGTAATTATCGTCCAACTACTTTTCTCAAATAACACAATTTAAAGCAAAAAGATCTATCCATGGATGAGTACATTGTTGAATTTAAGAATCTCATGATGATATGTAATATTTTGGAGACTGAAGAGTAAGCTATTGCCATTATCTTGGAGAACTTAGATATGAGATTGGAAATATTGTCCAATTACAGCCATATTAGACTTATAATGATGTATGCAAGTTAGTTCTCAAGGTTGAAAAGTAACAAAAAGATTCAAGTCACTTTGATGGGCATTTCTCTTCAAGTGGTAGTGCTTCTAATCGAGGGAGTGCATCTATGTCAAAGAACACATCAACATCAAAGGAGGCAAAACAAAAAACTATTGCAAGTAAGGAGAACAATGCAAGTTTTATTAAATCAAATGGTCCTAACAATAAAAAAAACATGTTTCAAATAGAACGGTTTCGACACTTTGTTACGTGATGCTGCTATAATATGACTAAGTATAGAGAAGCATCAAGTCAAGTTAGGGAGGTAGCAACTCAGGAAAATGAGCCGAGTCAAGAAGGTAGCAACTCAGGAAAATGAACCGAGACAAGGACGTGACAACTAGGGATATAAGTATGAAAATAAGTTAGGGAGGGAACAACTCGGGAAGATTAGCCGAGTTAAGGACGTGACAGCTCGGGACGTAAGTATAAAGATAAGTTAGGGAGAGGTAACAGCTCAAGAAGATGAGCCGAACCGAGAAGGTAGCAGCTCAGGAAGAAAGCAAAGTCGAGTCAGATGGGCAGTAGCTCGGAAAGTTAGTAGGAAGCCAAAAGAAATATTAATTCTGTTAAGATGAAACCCTGTAAAATATGCAAGAGACTATTTGTTATAGTCTTGGTATACACGTCATTATCTTTTATAACAGATTGAAGACGCCTCATAAGCCCCATAGAAGATTCCTGGTAGTGGGCATTCTCTAACGACATAATGGCATGATCACCTCGACCCGCATGGCCTTCCACGTGGAAGACAATGCTCGTAATTTGTTACGCGATAGCTTGCCCGACTACAACAAATTTGACTTTTCGTTGCACATAATTATTCTATCCGCAGCGCACATCGCATGCTACACAATGCCAAGCTATTGAAAGTCATAAGACATCAATAACGCACAGCTGCACACTGCGATTGAGTGCATCCGCGGCGCACAATCACGCGCTGAGATTGAGGGCATTCGCAGCGCATAGCTGCGCGCTGTGGTTGAGTGCATTCGCAGCGCGCAACCATGCACTATAGTTAAGTGCAATATCAAAATACAATATACATATACCCCACACAATTATAATATGAAATATAAATAATTATAAAATCAAAACTAAAACAATTATAATGCAACACACAATTATAATACCGCATACAAACACCACGCAAAATTAAAAGATCACATACACAATTATAAACCCAAAATTAGAACAATTATAATATATACCAAAGATAACTATCAGTATCACACTTAAGGAAAATAATAATTTACTTAGTTAGATAAAACAATCCAAACTAATAACAGAAATTAACTTACATGAATTTTTTACTACAAAATGTATATGATCAAAGCAATAGAATCTATATCAGTCATACAAAACTATAAACTTCGATAACCAAGCGACTGTGCTTCTTATTGCATTCTTGAGAAAAAATATTTCTTCATTTGATCGAATTAGGTCCACCTTCACAAAAACTCTATCAACTTAAACTTTCTAACAAGATCCACCAAGAGGAATGTGATGCACTTTTATTTTTGGATCTATGGATGCAATTCGACCTTCCATAACAACTCCATCAATAGACCAATGAAGTAGCTTATATCTAGCATTATCACTGATATTCCATAACTCATATTCTTTAGTTTTGACTGTATAACAATAAACAGTTATTAATAATATCAAACATATTTGTATAACAAAGCATGATATTAGTAATAAGAGGAAGTAAAACATAAAATTGGATTTTTACATGACTATGTTCACATTGGTTGTATTGCATTAAAATTAAATATATGTTGACACAATATTATTCCATGGAAACTTGATGTTGTTTACTAGAGTTGCAATATTAGAAACTCATTGTATCAAGATAGTTACCTGAGTTGTAACATTGCTATTTTTCCTTACACCATTGACATTGTTATCGCCGCCAACATAATTTTCAATATCGCTACCAATGTCACCACTAGCAATCTAATTTTACAAATAAAATAAGTACTATTCAGGATATGCATGTTATTCAATCATTCAACAGGCTAATACAAAAGAACATGGTATTAAGAAAGAATTTCAAAGTAATATTCATATTCAGTGATGCACGTAGACAATCAAAATGAGGGTGAAGTGTACAAATGAAATATTAGAAAATCATTTGTTGAAGCAGATGCTTCAGAGTCTAGCTTAAGTCAGAGATCACAAGCATCAGGAGCTTTAAATTCCGAGCATATGAATTCTGCAAACTTTAAAGTTCCAATATACATGAACAACATCAATAATCAAATACCATCTTCAAACATGACACCTTATAGTTGGAACATTGTTCCTGTTCCAGAGTCTACTGCAACTACCAATGATAATACTCAATTGCTCTCTTCTAACAATTCTAATCCACCACCATTTCTAAGTGATTTAATTTATTATTCAATATTATAATATGGAAGAATTACTAATGCATATCAAACCTTCACCAAGTGGACAACAAATCAAGAATTGAAAGAGAAATTCATGCTTATTTGAAAAAAGTTGCTAACCTCCACAAGTACACCATTAATTACCACTAACACTCACAATTCCGTCATATTTTAGAAGATCCATGGTCTTAGCATTTTCTTAAGCATGGAGCTGATGTTTAGTTTTTGAAGAAAGATAAAGATAGGAAATTTAACATGTTAAGCAAGGCAATGCACATTTGGAATCTTCCACATGAATGAGAAATACTAAATGAACCTAGACAAAAAAAAAACAATAAAATCAACCTTTCATGCTATAAAGGACATTAGCATCCACTATCTCCATATTGAAAATTCTTAGTGCACCTTTCTTTCCTCCGTATGAATTTATAATAATAAACAATCGCTTTAATTGGCCGTCCTATATCAAAGAGATATTCAGATGAGAAAGACAATTGCTTTGTAATACTACACTAATCTAAATATTAGTGATAAGACCATAAAAGAATTACAGTGGTGGAAAATTGACAATCAATTAGAATTATGGAATTACAATTAATTTAATGTAAAACTAAAAATTAGATAGAAGCAGATGACAGAACCAAGACATTTCAATGGAAAATATTAATTTTCCCTAATAGTGGTTCAATGCAGTCAACAAGTCATAGTGTTCTCGCTGTAGATAGGACAAAAGGCATGCCAAATTTATAATTTAACTACTATTACAATAGCCAAAGTAACTTATATATAACCGGATAACACAATCATAAAAAATATTATCCAACTGGGAAAACGATTACTAGTGGCATAACATCCTGAATGCATAAATGGGTCAGCAAAAATTTTTATATTTAACTTAACTCTTAGGCTACGAGGTAACGTAATCAATTTTGTAATATAATATAATATATATTATATTACTGTGTTTAATTAGCAATTGATGTGTAATCTGTAATTATAAAAATGATTACATTCGTGTGTTTGGTGTCCATTATTTATTATAAGGAATGTAATTTTTATTATTATAGAATGACAAAAATACCCTTATAATTTCATTTGAAGATAATTAAATTCTTAATTGATTCCTTATGTCGACGGTCGTCGGTCGGTCGTCGACCGACCGCCATCGATCGCCAATCACCGACCATCGGTCGTCAATTACCGTCGGCCGATACCGATCGATCACCAATCGTCGATGCGTCGACCAAGTTTGGCCGATCGACCGATCGAGGCCGATCGTCGTCGATTGTTGATCGTCGGCCGACCGACCACAGTCTCCGATTGTCGGTCGCCATCGACCGTCGATGCCGCCATTCTTCGGCCGGCCATCACCGCTTCGGTCGTCATCGATCATCGACGATTATCGATCGCCGGTCGTCGGCACGCCAGTCGTCGATCGCTGGCCGTTCTGGTCGCCGATCACGGCCGATTATACGATTGATCGGTCGGTCGCGGCCGTGATCGGCCGCATCAACCGCCGATCCCTCGATCACCGGCCGATCGTAGTAAAGCAATGAGAATAATAAAAAAAAGATATATTTATTATGATAAATATTGAGTCCGTAATACAATCGAATTACATAGTTTTTTCTTTGTAATTCAAATTACGAATCTTGCCTCCTCTTTTGTAATCCGATTACATTACATTACGTCTTTAAAATTGTACCAAATAAATTAATCCATCTTGTAACGTAATCTTGATTACATTAAAAAGTTGATTACTCCTCGTCGAACCGCCTTAATGATTTAGTTAATATTACCATTTATAAATTTATTTTTTAAAAGTAATTATTTTAATATTTTCTTTTAGGTAAATTCAAATAGAAGCAAAATAAAAAATCGATCGAGCTGGTACTATTCAAGTGAAAAAAAAAATGCAAACTTTAAGTCAAGGAAGCACGTCAACTATCTTTACCAAATATTAGGTATTGTACCAAATATGTAGATATATATTGGCGAAAAAGGAATTGCCTCTGAGCGGATAAAAAAAAAATTCCCCATAAAAATGTTAATTCAGGAAGCTGCCTCTTCGATGAGCATATCCAGAACATAATCCCTCAGGAAGTCGTCCCTTGGACGCCTCCATGAATGCATGGATGGTGATCCGAGCACCCTTCATTTCGAACCCTAGCACCTTGGAATCGAAGGTGAGGCACCACTCCCCTCCGTTGTCGGGGCTCCAGCATAGCGCCCCGTCAGGCGCTAGGGTTGCCTCCGCCACCGACCCATCGATCCGCACCTTCTCCGCCAGTGACAGAGAAGCGGGCTCCTCCGCCATCCCCACCATTTTCGACTCGCAGCCGCGGTGGAGAGAGAGAGAGAGAGAGAGAGAGAGAGAGAGAGGGTGGGGGTAGGTGAGCGACACCGAAGTTGGTGGGGAAGAACGACGCTGCTTCTCCTATTTATAAAGGTCCCGTGCGATAAGAGATGGGGTCGGACAATGGACGGCGGACGATAGCCGACGAACGATGGAGCATTTGAAGGATGGCAAACAATGACCGACGATGGAGGGTGGACAATGGCCGACGGACGGAGGGCGTGGAATGACCGATGGCGGAAGGGAAAGAGAATGGACGGAGCCAAGCATGGGAGAGGAATGGATGAATCGAGCGTGAGAAACCTATAACATATATATATATATCGGTGTAGAGTTTTGATTCTAATCGGCTCCTATAACAAAATGACTATTCTCTAGTTTTTAAACAATTTATTAGCTATTAAAATTAGATTTTTAACTGCGTACAGTATTTGCGCACTGTGAATATTAAACTTTTAACAGCGTACATTAATGTGCGCTACGAATAGTAGACTTTTAACAATGTATATTTTAATGTGTGCTGTGAATAGTAGATTTTTAACCGCATATATTAATATGTCATGTGAATAGTAGACTTTTAACAGCATACCCTTTAATGTGCACTGTTATTTGTAAAAATAAACTATTATCCGCAGCGCACTTGATTAGGCGCACCGTAAAAACTATTATTAATAGCATGTTATATACGTGTGTTGTTGATGACGCGCTGCGGAAAATCAAATTTGTTGTAGTGCCCTAACTTCAGAGGAGATATAAAAGACGAAAACAAAGGAAGGAAAGGGGGGTTGATCTCATTCTACATACACTTACTATTTTCTGCTACATTTATCTTTTTCACTGCTACTACTTGCTTCTCTTCCTTATACAAGCTCTAACTTAAGCATCGAAGGATCTCCGCTTGGTAGGCCGGCATTGGTCTAACATGTGTTAACTTTCACAGGAATGGAGCAAGGAGACTCGTACTGCTGTGATCGAAAAGAACCCATCCTCGACAGCTCAATCTCGGGGTGAAAAATCCAGGACATATCAGTTGGCGTCGTCTATGGAAACATTATGAGCAAAACATAGAGATGCAACCTCAAGAAATTCCTCCTCGGGTGGCTTCTACTCCTGAAGAAGTCCCTATGATCATCCTACCTTCTCAGCTGACCGCCATGATAAATAAAGTTGTGACCGACGCACGGATAGAGGATGAGAGAATAAGGGGGTATCTTCAACCTCATTCAGGAGAGGCATCCCGAAGAGAGCAACCCTACGGTGGGTTTTCACACATCCCTATGGTTGATGTACAAGAAACTGAAGTATTATCAGGAGAAGGACCGCTAGGACGAGCCAAGTGATATCCTCTTCCACCTTTGCCTATGAGAAGGGAGGATCAAGGAGAAAGTCCTCCAACGAAGGCTTGGGAACCATATGAGCCATGCCCGTTCACAGAAGATATAGTTCTAGAACGACCACCAATCCATTTTCACCCTCCTCAAATTGGGTTATATGATGGCATCTTCGATCCTGAAGAACATCTATCCTAGTTTAAGGGTGCGACTGCCCTTCATTGCTACACCGAAGCAATCAATTGCCAAGCCTTCTGCATCACCCTATCCTCATCCACCCATAGATGATTTGGGTCACTACAGCCTGGCTCCATCACCTATTTTAAAGATCTGAAGGAAGTTTTTCTTAAACACTTTGCTAGTTGTAAAAGGTATAAGCATGATACCTCTATTTCACTTCATTTAAAGCATGAGTCATTTGAATCATTGCAAAGTTATATCCATCGTTTTACTACTATTGCTCGAGAGATACCCTCAGTGGTACCCAATTTTTTAATGGTTGTTATCCCACACAGTTTGAAGGAATGACCCTTTCTTAGTTCTTTGTTGAGGAAAACGAGGGCCTCCTAGAAGAGAGCATGCAAGGTCTTTTATTCTAGAGGTTCCCCAGCCTTGACCCCTTATGTTGGAAGCTCCCCATAAACGTCTCCTCCGCATCATGGCTACTGAGGCCATACCTCTGCCCCGAATCTGGAAGGAACAAGAATTAAAGGTTTATGATAGGCAAGGCATCCTCTAGCGCCCTGCTGGGTATAAAGGAGTTCTCCGTAATCCTCTAACTTCATTCTTCTGTCAGTATCACATGGAGTATAGGCATTCCAGTAACCGATGTTTTTGGTTACAAAGGCAGTTGGAGTGCATCAAGAAGGAGTACCCACATCTTCAACAACAATTAGGGTTGGGTGTAGGAAGAGAGCATAGATCTCCTATTCCCCAACCAGGGCCTTACAACAGAATGCCACAGGTCATTCCTCCACAAGTATAGACGCCACCCAGTCAAGGAGACATCCCTTAGGAGGAGGGAACAAGTGGCGGGACTCTGACTGCTCCTGAAGATATTCCTCCCAGGGGTGTTATTTACGTCATTGTTGGAGGACCCACTGATGGAGACTCTAAGAGGGCTCGAAAGTCATAGGCTCGTATGATAGAGAGTTTAGCCATCGGAGAAGATAGGGCTATTCAGGTTGCACCCTAGATAAGTTTCAAACCTGCAAGATATTCTTCTGCCCCATACTGATGCCTTGGTAGTTAGAATTTCTCTCATAAATTATGAGGTTTCTCGAGTTCTGGTGGACTCAAGGAGTTCCATCAATGTTATTTTTCAGAAGGCCTTTAACCAGATGCAGTTAGGGAATGTGCAACTGGAGGAGGTCTTGACTCCTCTATTTGGATTTGCTAGGCACATGGTACAATCTGTTGGACAAATATCCCCTACCCCTCACCCTTGGGACGAAACAGAGTCAGAAGACTAATATGACTCCCTTCTTGATAGTGGACGCTCCTTCAGCTTACAATGCCATCTTGGGTCATTCATTCCTATTAACTTTTCAGGCAATGGCTTTCCCTTATCATTAGAAGGTGAAATTCCCAGTGGGCCAACTGGTCGGAGAGGTTAGAGGGGAGCATAAGGCGGCTCAGAGTTGTTATGTCCAGATGGTTCGGGATGTTAACAAAAGAGCTCGGGTGAATGATCCCCGAGGAAAGACACCTATAATTTTCTGAGGTATATGTATTGGAGGAGATCTCACCCAAGAAAGAGATGATGGAGGAGGAGGAGGTAGTAGAGATAACTCCTGGAAAAATGACTCGGGTGGCCAAGCAGTTGGAGGTGAAGGAAGAACTCATTGTCTGACTGCGAAGATATCTTGACCAAGGATGTACATGACCTGACGAGGATTGATCTTTGAGTCACAGAACATCACTTGAACATTGTCCGAGGAGCTCGGCCAGTTCAACAAAAGAGTTGACACTTCGGGTCGGAGAAAGACAAAGTCATTGCTGAAGAAGTAGAGAAGTTGCTACAAATAGGTCATGTAAAAGAAATTCAATTTCCTGAATGGGTGTCAAATATAGTTCTGATCTCCAAGCCTTCCGGGTAGTAGCAAATGTGTATTGATTTTCATGATTTAAATAAAGTTTGCCCTAAAGACTGCTACCCCTTGCCTTGTATTGATCAGTTGGTTGATTCCACAGTAGGTTACGTTATGAGGTGGTTTCACTCATGGATGCTTATTAAGGGTATCACCAAATTCCATTAGCTAAGGAGGATCAAAATAAGGTTAGCTTTGTGACAGCAGGGGGGTTATACTTTTATGTGGTGATGCTTTTTGGACTTAAGAATGCTGGGGTCACTTATCAAAGGCTTATGGACAAAATATTCACTGAGCAGAAGGGAAGGAATATGGAGGTATATGTTGATGATAGCCTAGTGAAATCTCGGCTCACCCGGAATTTAATACAGGACCTTGAGAAAACATTTGCTACACTCAGACACTATAATATGAAGTTGAATCCAAAGAAGTGTCTGTTCAGAGTGAAAAGTGGGAAGTTTCTGAGGTATATTGTAATAGAGAAAGAGCTACAAGTTAATCCAGAAAAAATTCAGGCGTTGTGTAATATGAAATCACCTACCAATCGGTAAGAAACACAGAAGCTTGTGGGAAGAATTATTTCATTATCCCGGTTTATCGCTAGATCGGCAGATCGAGATTTGCCCTTCTTTCGAATCCTCAGAAAGGTTATTCGATTTCAGTGGGATAAACAGTGTAAACAAGCTTTTCAAGAATTGAAGAAGTATTTGGTTGAGCTCCCTTTCCTAACTAAACCTGTTCCGGGAGAACCTCTATGGGTATATCTAGCCGTTTATAAAGGGGCAATCAATTTGGTCATACTGAGGCAGGAAGACTCTCAGCAGCAGCCTATTTATTATACAAGTCAATATTAAAAGGAGCCGAATTGAGGTATACTGAGTTGGAAAAATTGACATATATTCTGGTACTGACTGCTCCAAGCTGAGACCTTATTTCTTAGCTTATCCAGTTAATGTGTTGACAAGCAGTGAGTAAGGTCGGGTGATCACTAAGCTCAATTCTTTTGGAAGACTGGCCAAATGGGTTATAGAGTTGAGTGAGTATGACATTCATTATCATCCTCAAACTGCTACTAAGGCCCAGTCTCTGGCCGATTTTCTAGCCGAGGTGCCAGTGGATCCTGAAAATAGTTCGGCAAAGAGAAAGGAAGAGGCGGTCATATGGAGGGTTTTTGTAGATGGGTCTTCAGGGGCTGGAGGAAGTGGAGTAGGGGTATTGCTGGTGTCTCCTTCAGAGAGGAAACTCGTATAGCCATACGACTAGGGTATAAAACATCTAATAATGAAGTCGAATATGAAGTTATCTTATCTGGCTTACAAGTAACTTGGACAGTAGGAGTCGACGTAGTCATAGTACACTCAAATTCTCAGTTGGTCGTTTCTCAATTTCAAGGTGCTTTCGCTATCCAAGAAGAAAGATTACAAAAGCATTTTGAGGCTTCTGTGAAGTTGAAGATGTAGGGATCCTTATGCGAAAAAACATCACAAAACGCAGCAAAAAATTGGATTCCTCAAGAGATCCAAGTGTATACATAATAAACAAGTTCTTATAACTACATCTAGTTGAGAGATTACCCTTGATGTGTATCCCTTCGCAATCCCGACAGCAACCCTTTGCAATGGAACACAGCACGATCAGGATGGTCGCACCTCTATGGTATCCACACGAACACTCGCTTAGGAGAGGAAGAAGAAGCTTCTGGTTGTGCTAGCAACTTTACAAAAGCTTTTTGCCCAAAGTAGGTTTCGGCCAAGAAGATGAGGAAGAAGAACAAAAGGCAATCATCCAATGCATCATCATCCAAAAACCTTTTATATTCATCCCACAAATATGAAAGGTTTTGCATCCTTTTGTATTCCCTCTTCAATGCATGATTAATCCATATTAATCATTCATGATGACTCCAAATCCATGCATCTTCTTCTATTCATGATTAATCCACATTAATCATGCATGATGAATCCATATCCATTCATCTTCTTCAATTGGTTTAATTTGAGTCTAACTCAAATGGATCCAACTTGAGTCTAACTCAAGTTTCAGCCAAGCTATGAGTCTAATTCAATCTAGTCTATTCAATGAGCCTAATGGTCTCTTTAGTCAAACTAAATTGAACCCATCTCTAAAATAACATGTTCTTTGTGTGTGACACTATAGGTTTTTGTAACGTTGGCAATGTCTTTAAAAACCATTTTAGAGACATAAGCAATGAGTGACATCTAGCAATACATCATTGCTACCCAAGTGACAAGAATGTTGAGATCCGACATAACCTTTCTGTGACTATTATCTTGTATGACTCAATCTTTTTATCCTTGATATCTAGATTGATCAATGAGGCATAGACCGTGTCATCCTCTTATCTATCTTTGTGTTTCTTGATCTCCAAGTAGACTACCCCCAATAAAATGAGCTCAATATCTCATATTGACTTATTTGAGCATGACCATGCATTTTAGTAGTCTTAATTTATCAAGGGGTCCACAGATATCACTTCTGTCATATGGAAGGGATAGATCTCATCTCCATCACTCACATCTCTCTGCATAATTTATTGCATACTCAGTGATCAACTTTATAGTCCACCTTGTTACAGGTGACGTTTGTCGATACCAAAGTATACAACTCCTTATGTAGGGAACCATAGTGATTTCAGATCTAAAGACTATTCATACCAATAGCCACTATGAAAATGTTTATGACACTCATATGAGAATCTATGAAATATTCTAATAGTGGGTCAGTTCAGTACATATTCTCTAATATATACCCATGTGTCAACTTAATATCATATATCCATGACTTAGTGACAGAGGGCTCCCAACGGTATCAACCCCCTGGGCTCTGACAATCCGAAAGGTAAACCTTGTTAGGAATAGGTAGTTCCCGATAGAAGAAAAAGTTCACCGGGTAAATGCATGATGATCCTCCCGCAAGATCGTAATTAGATATCCCAAAAGAATCTAATTGATAGCATGTTCCACATGCACAAGTGAAATCGTAGTCCTATAATCCTTTTAGAGAATTTTGAACCAACCTTCTCTTCCTCCAAGTGACACCGTACTTGAGTTAGGACTACCGTCAACCTTGCAACTCTTACTCTTAAGATATTAACTCCGAACAACAACATCCACTGGACAAACGGTATTCGAATCTCAGTCTCTATGGGATCGATAAATCTTTTATTACTTGATGACATCTGTTCATTTGCGGGCGTTGAGTGCGAGCACGCGCTTCGAGTCCTTGACGATTCTCCTCGAAGATTTGAGGTCGTGCTCGCGTGCATCAGAGAATAATTCTCAAGTTTTTGTACCAGTCTAGGAAATTAGCTTCATTGAGCTTGTCCTTATCAAGGACAGATCGCAGAGAGAGTGTATTCGACATATTTGACGACATGGTGATCTACAACATTAAATACAGAAATAAATATCATATTTCAATCATTTAATTAGGTCTTTAATTAAATGAGTTTTCCACTGAATAAGTGGAGCAAGATCCATATTATACTTCATCTTGAGTTATCTTTGGCTAATCTCCCAAGACTTGTATAATTTAGGTAGGCACTATGTACCAATTACACCATATAACTCTTGCATAGAACAACATTATTTGTTCGTTTACCCATCGTATGAGATATGCCTCTAAGTTTTTCAATATAATTGAGATAACTCAGTTAGGTCACACCCAAAGTTCAATAGTCGGACATCACAATTGGCCAGTCGCACTCTACCAAGATAAATCGAGTCACTTCGCTTTGGCAAACATGACTTCAATTGATCGAGGTAGTCGTGAGTACTAAACTTTGGTAGACATATATTTGTTGACCTAATTATGATAACTAATTTAATTATGCATGCATCACATACAATCATTATCATGACACATATCACATATCACATATATGTATAAAAGAAACGTGACATGATTATGGCCCGTAATCTACTATCTTCTCAAACCAATGAGAAGATCGATGGGTCAACCTAGGGATAACTTCTTCTCCAAGTGCATCCTTTGGTTATCGTGTGTTGTTGACTACATCTTCCTTTCTCATCTTCATCCAGTAGACTAGTACTAGTTAACATGTACATTACAATGGAGAAACCTCGAGTTACATTCACGGATAAATTAATAGTACAATCGGAAATATATATAAGTAGAAGGCACGACACGTAGGTCGTATTATGAATTACAACATGCACACACACATATATCCAATCACATTGGGGGTAAGGGGCCATAATCATGCACCATGACATACATCATTCTCAAAGATCTATGACATGTAAAGTTTATTATGATGCAAAACATGATTTATAAGCCGCTACGCTACGACGGTCCCGCTACGCTTACAAGTTTCAGGGGCCAGCACCCCCAAAGTAAAATTTATTTTAACAACTCATTGGATGAGTTGCTGCCCCTTAATCCATACAATTGTGCACTCATAATAAACATATCATTAAGATTTATATCACATATAAAATAACCATACAACGTGTTTATGTATACACAATTGGCTTTGATACCACTGTAGGGATCCTTATGCGAAAAAACATCACAAAACGCAGCAGAAAATTGGATCCCTCAAGAGATCCAAGTGTATACATAATAAACAAGTTGTTTTTATAACTACATCTAGTTGAGAGATTACCCTTGATGCGTAGCCCTTCGCAATCCCGACAATAACCCTTTGCAATGGATCACAACACGATCAGGATAGTTGTGCCTCTATGGTATCCACACGAACACTCACTTAGGAGAGGAAGAAGAAGCTTCTGGTTGTGCTAGAAACTTTACAAAAGCTTTTTGCCCAAAGTAGGTTTTGGTCAAGAAGATGAGGAAGAAGAACAAAAGGCAATCATCCAATACATCATCATCCAAAAAACTTTTATATTCATCCCATGAATATGAAAGGTTTTGCATCCTTTTGTATTCCCTCTTCAATGCATGATTAATCCATATTAATCATGTATGATGAATCTAAATTCATTCATCTTCTTCTATTCATGATTAATCCACATTAATCATGCATGATGAATCCATATCCATTCATCTTCTCCAAGTGCATCCTTTGGTTGTCGTGTGTTGTTGACTACATCTTCCTTTCTCATATTCATCCAGTAGACTAGTACTAGTTTATATGTACATTACAATGGAGAAACCTCGAGTTACATTCGTGCATAAATTAATAGTACAACAGAAAATATATATAAGTGAAAGGCACGACACGTAGGTCGTATTATGAATTACAACATGCACACACACACATATCCAATCACATTGGGGGTAAGGTGTCATAACCATGCACCATGGCATACATCATTCTCAAATATCTATGACATGTAAAGTTTATTATGATGCAAAACATGATTTATAAGCCACTACACTATGGCGGTCCCGCTACGCTTGCGGGTTTCAGGGGGCAGCACCCCCGAAGTAAAATTTATTTTAACAACTCATTGGATGAGTTGCTGCCCCATAATTCATACAATCGTGCACTCATAATAAACATATCATTAAGATTTATATCACATATAAAATAACCATACAGCATGTTTATGTATACATAATTGGCTCTGATACCACTGTAGGGATCCTTATGCGAAAAAATATCGCAAAACACAGTAGAAAATTGGATCCCTCAAGAGATCCAAGTGTATACATAATAAATAAGTTGTTCTTACAACTACATCTAGTTGAGAGATTACCCTTGATGCGTAGCCCTTCACAATCCCGACAGCTACCCTTTGCAATGGATCACAACACGATCAGGATGGTCATGCATCTATGGTATCCACACGAACACTCGCTTAAGAGAGGAAGAAGAAGCCTCTGGTTGTGCTAGCAACCTCACAAAATCTTTTTTCCCAAAGTAGGTTTCGGCCAAGAATATGAGGAAGAAGAACAAAAGGCAATCATCCAATGCATCATCATCCAAAAACCTTTTATATTCATCCTATGAATATGAAAGGTTTTGCATCCTTTTGTATTCCCTCTTCAATGCATGATTATCCATATTAATCATGCATGATGAATCCAAATCCATTCATCTTCTTCTATTCATGATTAATCCACATTAATTACGCATGATGAATCCATATCCATTCATCTTCTTCAATTGGTTTAATTTGAGTCTAACTCAAATTGATCCAACTTGAGTCTAACTCAAGTTTCAGCCAAGCTATGAGTCTAACTCAATCTAGTACATTCAATGAGCCTAATGGTCCCTTTAGTCGAATTAAATTGAACCCATCTCCAAAACAACATATTCTTTGTGTGTGACCCTATAGGTTCTCGTAACATTGGCAATGTCCCTAAAACCCATTTTAGAGACATAAGCAATAAGTGGCATCTAGTAATGCATCATTGCTACCTAAGTGACAAGAATATTGAGATCCGACATAATCTTTCTGTGACTATTATCTTGTATGACTCAATCCTTTTATCCTTGATATCTAGATTGATCAATGAGGCATAAACCATGTCAACCTCTTATCAATCTTTGTGTTTATTGATATCCAAGTAGACTACCCCAATCAAATGAGCTCAATATCTCATATTGACTTATTTGAGCATGGCCATGCATTTTAGTAGTCTTACTTTATCAAGGGGCCCACAGATATCACTTCCATCATATGGAAGGGATAGATCTCATCTCCATCACTCACATCCCTCCGCGTAATTCATTGCATACCCAGTGATCGACTTTATAGTCCACATTGTTACTGGTGATATTTGTCGATACCAAAGTATACAACTCCTTATGTAGAGAACCGTAGTAATTTCAGGTCTAAGGACTATTCATACCAATAGCTACTATGAGAATGTTTATGACACTCATATGACAATCTATGAAACATTCTCATGGCGGGTCAGTTTAGTACATATTCTCTAATATATACACATGTGTCAACTTGATATCCTATATCCATGACTTGTGAGATTCAGTCATCAGTTGACCTATATGCTAATCTCAGTATATTAATACTTGACTAGGAACAGTTACGAGTAGTGTTCTATATATATCTACAGTATCCCACTATCAAGTTACCAACTTGATATGTCGTAGACTACAACCAACTATCCTAGGATATTATTATATTTATTCAAATGACACATCAATGAAGTAAATACAATAACCATAAACTTTACCTTTATTATGAAATATGATACAAAAAGTCCCTTTACCAATCATCTCATAATCGGTATTTAGGGCTAATACTAACAGAAGACTCATTTTGAAGAGGTGTATTTACTGTTGATACAATCGGCCTAGGTCACGATTGACTAGACTCGAGTTAGACTCGAATAGTATTTTGATGTTTGACATTGATGTCTGACAAATGTTGGAGAGATTGTTGGTGCAATCAACCCAGGTCATATTTGATGTTTGATGATAGTTTGACCATTGTTATGGGAAAGTCCAAGCATGGGTCTTGGCAAAGGAAAGTCCAAGCATGGGTCTTGGCATGGAAAGTTCAACATGGGTTGGCAAGGAAAATCTAAGCATGGGTCTTGGCATGGAAAGTCCAACATGGGTTGGCAATTGAGAAGTCTAAGGGGAATATTGGCGGTGTAAAGTCCAAGGGTGGAGTCTTGGCAGCATAAGTCCAATGGTTGGCGGCGTAAAGTTCAAGAGGAGTCTTGGCAGCGTAAGCCCAATTTGCTTTGGCGATGTAGACCACATTAGCATGACAATAGCTGATGGAAGCACCTGAAGGCTAGCGTATGGATGAACAAGTCATGGATGATTTGGAGGGATCCGATAGGCATGAGACTGATGGAGGTAACTAGAAGGCTTAGGTCTAGGCTAAGGGTGGTCTAGCAAGTATGAGGGTAAGATACTTGGGATAAAATCTCATGTTTGAGATGTATCAGTCGACTGGGACTATGGTCAGTCAACTGATGTGAGTCGACCGAAATTCAACTACCGAGAAATGGCGATCGATTTGCGACGATTGATCGTCGGGAATTCGAGACGAAGGTTTCGAGTCATCGTTAGGGTTTGATATCGAGTGATGGCCTATCGATCGGTGATGAGCATGATCAGTCGATTGATGGTCTATCCGTTGGAACTTATCCAACGTGGCTTTTGCCATTGTGAGACAATACGAGGAGCGCGATCGGTGATGGTCCGTCGATCGCTAGGCAAAAAAATTAGCGAATCAGGAGTTATAAAAGCAGTTTGTGGGGAGGATTTTTGGCAAGTTTTCTTGAGGAGTTTTGGGGCGATTTGCTGCTGCAATTCGAGATCTCCAAGTGCAACTCAAGCAATCACAAAGCAAGCATCTAAGTTCACAATTGTAAAGTGTTTCTTTACTTGTATTTGTGTAGTTTATTTGTATTCGCTTGTATTTATCTTTATTACTATTGTAATTCATTGTACGAGATTTCTCCACCTCCGACTTGTTGTTGAGAAGGAGTTTATTTGATTAGTGGTGTTGTACGCATCACTAAAGCTCGTTTGAGCTCAATCCGTGGAGTAGGAATCATTCGGTTCTGAACCACATTATATCGTGTGTATTGTGCATTGTATTTGTGTTTGTTGTGTATTTTTATTATTTCCACTGCGCTAACAAACATCGTAGAAAATCAAGCACGCAAGAACGATCAAATTTCGTGAACTACCGAACCTCGCTATTCACCCCCCCCTCTAGCGGGCGCACAGGTCCCAACAAGGGGTATCAGAGCTAGGAGCTCTTCAACGGATTAACAAGTGGGAGCAAGTGCGCTAGAGAGAAAGATGGAATTTGAAGAACAATTAGGATGAGACATCAACACACCGGTGCCCTACAATTTTTATAGACAAGAAGGATTCAACCAATGGAAGGCAAGAATCGAAGACTTCTTGATGATGAGGGACCTTGAGAGTGGTCTGCTTTGATGGAAGGATTTGAATATCCTAAAGGGCCAAAGGGAGGATATCTCAAGAAGAAAAGATGTACTCAAGATCAACTACAAAAATCCAAAATAAATGATAAGGTAATTGATATGGTAGTTGATTTAATTCCTAATGAATTATTCTCCAAAATAGGTGAATTTCAATATGTCAAAGATCTATGGAGAAAATTGGCAATGCTTCATGAAAAATATAAACCGACACAAGAAGAAGAAAGCTCTTCCTCACAAGAAAGTGAGGAGTCGGAAGCTGAGAAGGAGTCGACATCCGAATCGGCGGAGGAAGTAGAAGTAGAAGAAGTCTTCACCTCTAGGATTGAGGGGGAGGATATTAGATCATCCTCAATACCGGAGCAAGAAGAACATGAACCATCTACCTTCGGTCGAGAAGAAGAAGAAGTCCAAATTACCACCATTGACCTAGGTAACTCAAGCATTTCGATTAATAATAAAAATCATATAATATGCTTTGAGTGTAAGGAATCCAGACACTATAAGATCAAGTGCCCAAAGAAGGTCAAGAAAAGTCCTCCGACACCAAAAGTCAACGAAAAGACCAATGAAGCTGGAGTCCCCACCAAGAAAAGCAAGGAACACGTGGTGTGCTTCAAGTGTCATCAAAAGGGGCACTATAGGAGTCAATGCCCAAAGGGAGGGAAGAAGACTCATGAAGGAAGAGCTACATATGTAGGGGGAGTTAAGGCAAACCCTAAGGTAACTTCTAATTTTGCTCCTTCCTTAATTAATAGGCAAAAGCATGTTAGGAGTAATCTTGCTATTTATCATAAAGAGCATGCTAGAAATAGATTTTATTGTTTAGAGGATAAGAATATCAACATTAGAACTAAAGAGAAATTTGGGACTAATGTCCCTAAAAAAATTCTACCTAGGGAGACCATTAGAAAGGTAGAAGAGCACCTAGGTTTTAACTCTAAATAGACTAGGCATATGCCTAGGAAAAATAATTCCCAAAGGACATATGAAAATTCAAAATTGGGAAGATTAGAATTAGAAAATCAAGCCTCGAGGTCAAGGCTTGAGAAGTTAGAAAAGACCCTTGCAAAAATACAAAATCAAATACAATGGTCAAAGGATCAAAAATCTAGGTCTAAGAGTCAAAACCTAGGGTTTAGGAAGCAAGAACCATCCAAGGGTAAGCTTAAGCCCAAAAAGACCTATCACAATGTTCCATTCGATTATGGAACTCAAGTTAGGTCTAGGAAAACCAAGGTCAATAGGAAAATCATCCCTAAGGTTGACCAAGGTAGGTGCCTAGTGGCTAGGGTTTCAAGGAAACCTAGGGAGACAACTAAGAAGGTCAAAGGGGGAGTTACCTCTAGAGTTGACCTAGGCAAGACCCAAATGACCAAGACTTCTAAGCCTAGGAGGGTCATTAGGAGGATATCTAGGGAGGTCATCCCTAAGGAATACCTAGTTAACCCAAGGAGCTCCAATAGATATTGGATTCCTAGGAGCGTGATCGATTCACGCTAAATGAGTTTGGGTGTGTCAACTTTAAATGGATGGGTAGTTAACTTAATCATGGTAAAGGTGGCACTTTAGGTCATTTCCAAGGTAATGGGGTACTTTGGAAATAAGAATGATTATTATCCTAAAGGTTTTTAGGATGTGTCAATATAAGTTATAGAAGTTGAAAAAACAATCAAATTGGCACAATAAGAGTTAGAGGTCATAGTGTGTCATTTTGAGTTTTTGGCACACTTGAGAGATAAACTAATAATATGGCAAAATGAATCTAATTCTAATAAATTGCAACAAATATTAAAATTTAGGTATTATATACCTTTACATTTTATTTGTCATGCTTGATTTGTCATAAAACATATCATGACATCATGTTTATTTAAATCATATAAATATCATGATATTACTTAGGTTTAAGGTTTTATGTCATCATGTATGCTTAGACTCCATTTTATGTCTTGACATCATGATTATGAGCACATATTTATTTATATCATCATTAATGCTATAATCATTCATGCATTAATAAAAATTGATTTAAGGATAATTGGCATGACTTGAAGTCCCATGTATAAGAGAATCAAGTAGTGTTGTCTTAGAAAAAATGCATGAAACCCTAGTTTAGGATGAACAAAACTCACATCTCACATTACATTGACATGTATGTGTATTGATATACTCTAGATACATATGAGATGTTAGGATATGAGTTGAGTTCAAGGTGCATAGTTTTTGCATCTAGATGAACTAAAACTCATCTTATATTATTCATGGATCATTGGGAAAGCTTATGTTCAAGTCATGTACATTGAGCCCAAAGAACATGATCCAATATAAGGTTTTAAAATAATTTGAAAATCATTTTGAAAAATCTTGGTGCAATCTATCTTTTGATAGAAGTCACCATTGATAATGTTGATACAAAGAGGACTCAAATATTGAAGTTTTTCTTCACTTTTGAACTTTGTATCAATTTCACTATTTTATGGGTAAATTATTTTTCCAATATTTTTTTCCCATTGTATTGCTTATAAGTAATGTACGTATGAATTTTCACGATTTTTCAAATTATGTATATTTACTTATGCTTTTCTGAGATTCATTTCTAATAACTGAAATTCAGATATTTCAGTTATCAGTCGACTTCCGATGGCAATGATCGATGAGCACGATGACGACGATTCTCGAGTCGATCATTGTCATAGCTGATTTCGGGTAAACAAGGATGTTTACCCATGTTTCAGTTAGGTTAGGGTTCCCTAACTGCTCCTAACCCTAGAATATGCTTTGGAAAGCATTAGAAATGGTGAAAATCCATTGGATATGGATTAGAAGAGTTGTTAGGGTGATGTATCAATTTTAAGGTGTGGAAAAGTTCAATGTTGAACTTTGGACCTTATTTTTGATGGTTTAGAGTGTCTATAGGCTTAGAGACTTCCCAAGGACATTGTTGGTGTAATGGTCAAGGGGAAGCAAACCTTTAGAGGGAGGTATTCATCATGGGATGATGAATGTATTTTTTTTCCTCATGAGGGGGAGAAAAGGGAATTTGAGATACCCAATTTGGAAATTGTGAGAGTTTGTAGGATTGTCTATCTTAAGTGATATAGGACTTATCACTAGAAAGATTGTAGGCATTCTAGATGTTTTTGGACCAAAGGAGAGATTGTAAGATCTCATTGGGATATGAGACATTGACCTCCTTGGGGAGAACCTTTTTGATGTATGTCAAAAAGGGAGAGAATTAATGGGAGAATGTTAGAATTACCAATTTGGGAAAATTGGTAAGGGAATTTGAGTTAGGGGCCTAACTCAAAGGTGTTTGATTTTTTGTCAAACATAAAAAATGGGGAGATTGTTGGTGCAATTGGCCCAAGTCATGATTGACCAGACTCGAGTAGTGTTTTGATGTTTGATATTGATATCTGACAAGTGTTGGAGAGATTGTTGGTGCAATCGACCCGGGTCATATTTGATGTTTGACGATAGTTTGATCATTGTCATGGAAAAGTCCAAGCATGGGTCTTGGCAAAGGAAAGTCCAAGTATATGTCTTGGCAAAGGAAAGTCCAAGCATGGGTTTTGGCATGGAAAGTCTAACATGGGTTGACAAGGAAAGTCCGAGTATGGGTCTTGGCAAAGGAAAATCCAAGCATGGGTCTTGGCATGGAAAGTCCAACATGGGTTGGAAATTGAGAAGTCCAAGGGGAATATTAGCGGCGTAAAGTCTAAGGGTGGAGTCTTGGCAGCATAAGTCCAATGGTTGGCGGCGTAAAGTCCAAGCGGAGTCTTGGCAGCGTAAGCCCAATGTGCCTTGGCGGTGTAGATCACATTAGCATGACAATAGCTGATGGAAGCACCTGAAGGCTTGGAGGGATTCGATAGGCGTGAGGCTGATGGAGGTGGCTAGAAGGCTTAGGTCTAGACTAAGGGTGGTCTAGCAAATATGAGGGCATCATACTTGAGGTGTATTAGTCGACTGGGACTATGGTTAGTCGACTGATGTGAGTCGACTAGAATTCAACTACAGGAAAATGGTTCGGCAATGATCGCTAGCATTGGGCGATCGGTTCTTGCTCGAGTAGTCGGCCGATCCGAGATCGCCGATCGTGGTCAGGAATTCGGGGACAGAAAGTTCCCGAGTCGACCGTTAGGGTTTGATAGTCGAGTGATGGTCCTATCAGTTGATCGATGAGCATTATCAGTCAACTGATGGTCTATCCGTTGGAACTTATCCAACCTGGCTCTTGTCGTTGTGAGACAACAACTACAGGAGCAGTCGACTGATGGTCCCGATCAGTCGACTTCTAGGCGAAAATCAGCCCAAATGCAAGTTATAAAAACAGTTCGTGGGGAGGATTTTTGGCAAAGTTTCTCGAGAAGTTTTGGGGCTATTTGCTGCCTCAATTCGGGGTCTTCAAGTGCAACTCAAGCAATCACAAAGCAAGCATCCAAGTTCACAATTGTAAAGTGTTTCTTTACTTGTATTTGTGTAGTTTACTTGTATTCGCTTGTATTTATCTTTATTACTGTTGTAATTCATTGTACGAGGTTTCTCCATCTCCGACTTATTGTCGAGGAGTTTATTTGATTAGTGGTGTTGTACGCATCGCTAGAGCTCGTTTGAGCTCAATCCGTGGAGTAGAAATCATTCGGTTTCGAACCACGTTATATCATGTGTCCTGTGTATTGTATTTGTGTTTGTTGTGTATTTCTATTATTTTCGCTGCGCTAACAAACATCGTAGAAAATTAAGCATGCAAGAACGATCAAATTCTGTGAACCGTCGAACATCGCTCTTCACCCCCCCCTCTAGCGGGCGCACAGGTCCCAACATTTACAACAAATCCCGAGGGAAGAGAATATGAAAGAGGATGAATTGGCTCTGTTTGCTAGTGCATTAACTGAATGGATATATATCTCAGAATCCTTTATGCTTGGAGATTCCTCATTCCTTAATGTGTAGTGTGGAAGAGGTGATGGTTGAAGGCAGCCACATACCTAATTGGAGGACAGATATAATGACCTATCTCCAACAAGGATGTGTTCCATCAGATCCCAGAGAGGTGTCATCATTGATGAGAAGAGTGAAGCGCTTTGTGCTTATTGATGGGGGTTTGTACAAAACCTCATTTGGCAGACCTTTATTGAAATGTCTCGAGAAGGAAGATTCTCACTGGATACTCAGGGAGATACACGAGGGGGTGTTATAGTAACTATTTGGGATGTCGAGCTCTGACTTAGAAGGTATTACTGGCTGGATACTTTTGGTTGACTCTCCATCAAGATGTTGTATTCCTAGTCAAGACTTGCCAGACCTGTCAGATGCATAGCAATAGGTCGGACCGGCCAGCCGAGCTGATGAAGGATATAGTCGCTTTCTATCCCTTCAATCAATGAGGGATGGACATAGTTGGTCCAATGCCTACAGCTCCATTGCAAAAGAAGTTTTTATTGGTAGTTGTAAATTATTTCTCCAAATGGGTGAAAGTCAAACCTCTAGCTAAGATCACAGAAGGGGCAGTGATATAATTTTTATGGAAAAATATTATTTGCAAATATGGAATTCCAAGGAAGCTGGTCAGTGACAATGAGTGCCAGTTCTAGGGTCAGAAAATTAGAGAATGGTGTCAGAGTATTAACATTCAATAGGCTTTCACTTCAATGGCTCATCCGCAAACTAATGGACAAGTAAAGGTAGTTAATAGGATTCTTATCTAGGGGTTAAAGGCTAAATTGGGAGCTAAATGGGGAAATTAGTTGGATGAGCTTCCAAGAATATTGTGGACTTACCGAACTACACCTAAGACAACAACAGGAGAGACTCCCTTCAGTTTAGTCTATGGGACTGAGGCAGTTATCCTGGTAGAAGCTCTGGTGAACAGTGCCCGAGTCCAGACTTATGAACCAAAGTAGAATCAAATATTTAGAAGTACTGAGCTAGATCTACTGGAAGAAAGATGAAAGCGAGCTCGAATCCGAGCTGAAGCATATAAGCAGATAATACAACAAGTCTTTAACAAGAAGGTGATACCTCGGGCATTTCAAGTAGGAGACATGGTTTTACACAAAGTTAATCCTGCAAGAGATCCGGGAAAATTGGCTCCTAATTGGGAAGGGTCGTATAAAGTGACTCGGCGGTTTGTTGGAGCTGCTTACTACTTACAAGATGTTGAAGGTAAGGAGTTGCCTAGACCTTGGAATGCAGCACACTTGAAGCATTTTTATTGTTGAAGATAAGAAGATGTAAACAGAAGACATAAAAGGGAAAGAACTCTTGATCTTATACTTGTATATTGGTATTGCAAATAAACAGGAAAGTTGCAGTATAGCATCAACCTTCATATTACCATGATATCCAGTATTTACAATTATAGGAAGAAGTCAAAAGGAAGCTACAATTTAAAATGTTTAGAAGGATAACGCTTAAAACCAACTTCCCAATTTAGAAAATGAGATGACTGCTGAGCAGGTGAAAATCCTTATTTTGAATATTGTCAAACTGCTTCATTGAAATCATCTAGGAAGTAGCCTACATAAGGGGCATCAGACATTATTTTCTTTGCTTCTCAGAAGTCTCTCTACATCTTGGCAAAATTTTATACAATGTTTACGATGTTCTATGAAGTCTTGGTGGATGCGACGATATTGGTGAGATGTTTGAATGAGGGTTTCAGTGAGGATTTGCATGTCGCGGGCATGAGAAGCATAATCCTATTGAACAATCTTAGACATCTCAACCAAGTCTTGGCGTACAAAAGCTGAGACATCCCTAACGGCTGCCTCATGAGTCAAAGAGTGGGTTGTCTCATATTTCACTTGTTGTAAATAAACCTCATGTTTATTCATTTGAGAAAAGGCTCTATCTTTTTCTACCCACAAATCTAAATTCCTACAAATTTTTCTACTTACTTGGATCCTTAAGTCTGATATGATCTCTTCATTCTTCTTCTGTTGCAATTGGGCCCTTGCCAATTGAGCACGACACAAACATAATTCTTGAAGGGGAGTCTTCTCTTTGTCGGGATGTCTCCTGCGCCGTCAGACTTGCTTGGGTATATAGAGAAGTTTGATGTTGGACTTGAATTTGGTACTGGGATAAAGAACGCTTTAGTTCTTGATAGTTTGTCATAGCATGTGCACCAGGGGTTAGAGGAAAGGAATCATTCAAGGATAAATGAAGGAAGAGTTTAAAGAAACTTACCAACTTAAGGAAATGTTGCATACTTTTCCATTCGAGGTGTCAGTTCCTCTTGATGAAGGATGCGCCAATCTCTCAAAGATAGGGAAGTGGAAGAAGGGAGAAGGAGTGGCATCGACTCACATATTACCAAGGAAGAAGAGACCACTGTATCAGAATATCTAATTGCCTCAATAGGAAAAATAAAGGGAGTTTCAGAAAAAACGGGGGGATGCTAACATGGGGCAAGCCTGAGGTGGAACTTTGGGAAATCTTTGGTAAAGGAAGGTGGGATGATGGTGGAGGTACCCAAGGAGTAGCGAGAGACAAATTACAACTATCATGAGCAATCTCTGTTTCCAAGGAGGAGGAAGGGTGGATGAGTTAGGGTTCTACGTTGTTGAAGGAGAATTCAGGCCCTCTAGGAATAGTGGAGAGGCAGGGGTCGAAAAAATTGAGGGTGAAGGTGGCGAGGACATGGAAAGGGGTGCTAAAGGAGAAGACACAGAGGCAATAGGGAAGAGTGCACCGGTGGAAGTAGCTTCTTCAGAGAAGGAAGGGAAGGAAGAAGGGGATTTAGAGTTCCGCGTTGTCGGAATGAGAATGGGCACTTCTAATGACACATTGAATGGGACAATGTCTGAAGGATGCGATGAGGGGCAGAGGTGATGTCACTAATGATTGAGAGGAAGCGGAGATAGGGGAAGGAGTGGTAGAAGGAGGTTCACTAACCATCAGTGCGGCGAATAATGGGGAGGGGATGGTGATGTGAGCATTTTATATAGGATTTTAGCTATCATTTTAGCGCACATCTTACCTCGTTTTTAGGGTATTCATTGTATATTATCTTTGTTCACTCTACTTTTCTATATTTTTCATTTGGAGATCTACTTTTGTTAATTTATGTATAGGACGGTATTTTTGGAGTAAAAAATGAAGCATTTTATGGAGCACAGACTTTAGAGAACACACTTTGGTTGTGTCCTAAGACATGGGCATGTTCCCGAAGCGAAACAGATCAAAACGGAGGCTCCAGAGTTTAGCACGGTCAGTCGTGTTAAATTAGCACAGTCGTGTTAAATTTTCAGCCTAGATTTCAGTCGTTTCCAGTCTTGCACATGGCCCGACCATGTGGCAGTGCCACAAATTCGATGAATTAGGGTTTTTCGAGCATTTATGGAAAGCCAGAGCCGCCTCTATATATAGGAAACTCATCTAAGAGGTTGAGGATCGTTTTGGATCACGAGGATCGAGAGGGGAGCCGCCCTAGGGCTCCCAAGCCCCGAAAGGGGGGGGCCACCCAAGGGCCCCCACCCCGCCAGAGGCTGCCGTTCTAAAGCTTCTCTACCTGCCGAGATTAGATTGATACAGATTTCTTCGCCATGACTCCAATTTTGAATGCGAGCCACACCCCAAGACCCTCTTCACATCGAGACTAAGCCTTCTTTTTCCCTTTATGCAATTCCTTTTGGTTTACTCTTGGTTTGTCGATGTCTTGTGGTTGGATCTTCATCTTATGGAGTAGATTTCTGTGATTATTTGATTAGAGAGTAGCCTATCTTGACTTGTAAATATATGTATGCAATGAATTCATGTTATCTTATGTCGCTTTCATTATATATACTTGTTTTTTATTCTATGATATGATTATTCATGGTCCGACTTATTGTGTTAACCTGATTAGATGCCAAAAGCATTAGGTCGTATTTTAGAGGTATGGGGAAGGACCGAAAGAAGAACCCAATCCTCTGACCCATAAAGAACCGAAATGTGGGGAAATCAACTATGAGTGAGGGGTTAATCCGCTGGGGTTCTAGTGACAAGTTCCCTGTGTGACTAAGGTTATCCCACAGTTAGATTGATTCACCGCAAGGACTCATAGGTATCATAGAACATAATGAACCTATTCCAGCAGGAGGCCAAAAGTAGGAGAAGTTAACTCTAGAAAGGTTGTGAGACCCAGTGACAGAGGGCTTCCCAAAGATAGCAATCCCTTGAGCTCTGACGATCCGAAAGGGAAATTTGGCTAGGAATAGAGTAATCCGACATAGTTCCAAAAGATCACATCGGACAAAATAGGATATCCTACCTACATGAATAACCATTGAGAATTAGAAGTAAGACATATGCTTACAATCATTTAGGTGAAATCGAAAACATAGAATCATTTCATCAATCATAACATGGACCCAGTGACAGTGGCGTCCCTGTAAAAGTGATCTCTCAGTCCTCTTGTTTTCGCTTTCAACCCTTTTTGCGTATCAACCAACTGATTCGATCTAAACAATCTATATTCGCTTAATAAACCTGTACTCGATTTCCAGTCTATGTGGGATCGATATTTTATTACTTGATGACAATCATGCACTTTCGGGTGTTGAGCACGAGCGTGCGCTTCAAGTCCTTGGCGATTCTCATCGGAGATTTGAGGTTGTGCTCGCGTGTATCAAATTTTTGGCGTCATTATCGGGGACTGATTTAATTGATATTGGTTGAAAGGTGAATTGATTGGATTAAACCACTTTATCTTCAATTTTTTTTATTGTTTTTGGTTATTTCACTTATTATTGTAATTTCCTTTTCAATTTTTACTGTTCTTTTTATTACTTTTTCAGGAGACTAATGGAGCACGCAAATATATAACTACTTTAACTGCCATATTTTCCTCCTCGACCTATTCAATTGCTTCACTTGCAGAAGTATGCTTCATTGTAAGTCTGGAGGGAGGGAGAAATTTCATTTTGATATAATTGCTCGTGTGCTCATTTAGTTTTCCCGTCTGCATAGTTTAGTTGTTTCTTTAATCATTTTTAGATTTAGTTTTAGTTATTTTTCCATGCATTAGGTTTATGAATTTGCTTATTATGAGTTCATGCATCTACTTGTCCTTTTAAGTAACCTTCGATGTGTACTATTTTGATGATATCATGTTGATATGCTGTATTATTTTTAGTAATTCAAATTCTTCTATCTTGTGGTGCAAAATTTTATTAAAAGTTATATGAGTGTTTACCAAATTCTACTAGTTATTTTTTATTTTCCACTTACACTTAATCTGAATTTCGAAAAGTTGATCTAGTACATAATTAGTCATGATTCATTTTGTTGGACTAGTACTTTGAAATCCATAGGTAACTTTCAATTATCATTTTAGTTACTGGAGATGATCAGATTGTGTAAGCTTATTTTGAAAAATCAAAATCCCTGTGTGAGCATGAGAGGAACGAAAATTCTTTGAAAAGGAAAAAAAAAAAGAGAAAATAGAAAAAAAATTGTGAGGTCGAAAAAAAAAAGAGAGAGAAATTATGTTGCGATATCGTTCTGTGGTGAATTAAAAAAAAACATTCGGATGACTCTGGGACTTAAGAGTTTGTCTGGTAGACGAAGTACGACTTCAGTATTGAACCGTCATTTAGGAATGACACTACTACAGAATTCGAACTGAATCGTAAAAAACTACGAGTATTTTTTTGATTTATTCTTGGTGATTGATGGAGATCATTTGGACTCCGATCTTATCATACTCAATTATTGACGAGGCGTCTCGAAAATCTCTGAACCATGATCACTTCTAAAGATTAATCGAAGTTCGGATATCCAAACCTCAATAAAAAACATACTGCGTCATTTTTTATAGGATCTCCATTGATAATATTATATTCATTTTCTTTTATAATTTAACATTCATTACCATCACACTATGGCGGTAAAATCCCCTCCAACCCAAATTGGAAAAAAATTGAAATCCAGGACCGTACAAATCGGGATATATTCCAACGGACAGTGTAGATTTCACCACTGAAATTTCATCCATTGCAGCGGATCCACCCAGTCCCTCGTCTTCCCGATGATAAGGCGCCGCTCCCAGGGAAAGAGGACTCGATTCATCGGAAAATGGCTAGCGCCGCCGTCACATTCTCTGTCTTCCGACCGATTCCCACCCGCCGTAGTCTGCGCTTAGCCGATCCCCCCTTCCTCCAAAGGCACCAGCTTTATGCCGGCCTCCCTCGATTCCCATCGTCAGCCCCGGCATTGTTCCGCCGCACTCACCTCGCCGGAGGAATGGGCAACCGCTTCCTCTTCGCTCCCAAGGCATCAGGTTCCCGCCTCCAACCTCGATTTCTGTTTCCGTTTGTCCGTGATTTGTGCGTTGTTCGCTTGGTTATCTGGACGAGATCCGTTCGCAGTCGGGAGCGTGGAGTATGCCGTGGAGCCTGGAACCGGCGTTAAGTTTCCCAAGGTGCTGCGAGTTCCAGGAAGCACCAGCTCGCTGGCTCTACTCGGCACAGGTGCTTTTCCCTCGATTTGAAGAACCGTTGCAGACGCCTAAACTATTTTCTGAATCTCGCACCTAATTTGTAAGGTCAGGCTACAGGGAGAAGGTGTTCGCCATAATCGGCGTCAAGGTCTATGCTGCTGGGTTCTACGCTGAATCATCAATCAGAGATTCACTGAGCAACTGGAAAGGGCAAACGGCCGCTCAACTTTCAGAGGACTCCTCGTTCTTCAGCTCCATGTTCGAAGGTAATTAATGCCTGCTTGCCTGCCTCCGACGGCCGACCAAAGTAATTAATCGACAAAAACTCTGATTGGGTTCCATGTCCAGCACCCGTTGAGAAATCGCTCGACATCGTGCTGGTCAGAGACGTCGATGGTAAAACCTTCTGGAACGCTTTGGACGATGTCATTTCTCCGAGAATCAAGAACCCTACGGGCGATGATGAATCTGCACTCTCGACTTTCCGGCGAACGTTTCGGCAGCGCGAGCTGAAGAAGGGGACATGCATATACTTGACATGGGCGCGGCCGTCCGCGATGCTGGTACGTACGCAATGGAGCTCGAGATCGTTGGATCTGATCGGCTGCTGATTTTGTTGCTGTCCGTGTAGATTTCGATCTCTGCTGCTGGGTGTCCGACGGCGGTGGATGCTGAGATATCGTCGAGTAATGTGAACCTGGCACTGCTCGATGGATTTTTGGGAGAGAATCCAGTTTCCTCCACGCTGAAGGCCTCGGTTACTGATGGGCTGAGGATGATGATCGGTTAATTACCTTCGTAAAAACTCAGGTTGGCTGTCTCTCATTCAAAAAAGGATGATGATCTGTGCTTTATCTGTCACTGGTTTTTTGAAATTAAACGATTAGACCGCTCAAAAGACCCGATCCACTGTGAGAAATCACTAATCCAAATCAATTCAAAATGAATTATGGATTAGTCGGGTCTGTCAGTCAACGGATCATACAAAATAAATAAATTATTTTATTATTTTTTATTGATATCAGAATATCGGTCCGACTAATCTATAATAGTGATTGACTCTGTTCTACAGATCTTCGAGATGTCTCGTCAACAGCTGAGTCGGATAAAGTCAAAATTCAAGTGGCCTCTACCGGCCACCAAAAATAAATCAGGAAAGCGTTTGTAATTTTTTTACGGTTTAGCTTGAACTCTGTAATCACATCATCCTTAAACGACAATCTAATACTAAAATCGTACTCTGTCTATTGGACAAATTCCTAGATCTCATGGTATTCCGAATAGATTTTTTCTAAATTTATCGTCAAACGATATCGTAGCAAAAGATCGAATTGTATTTTTTTATGAAATGTCTCTTCATTTTTATCCTTCTCTGTATCACTTACACATTATCAAATTAATTTCATTGGAAAGGATACCCATTATCAAATTAATTTCATTGGAAAGGAACAAGAGTTCAATCGGAGATATTATTTTTCCTTATTAGTTGAGTGAACTTAAATAATATTAAGTTCACTTAAATACGATAAATGGATGGACAAATTAAAAATATTGGACAAGGGAGAGAAATGGCCTTTAACTTTCTTAATTAATTCGCGGGTTAACTCAAGCCCACTATGAATTGATCAATCTTGACCAATAATTCATTTCAGGTCTGTCAAATGATAGATCGATAAAATTTTAATTTAATCCGTTTAAATTATTTGATGAGATGGGACGATCCAACGGACTTAATTCAAATTGACGATTTTAGCCTCCATCTCGATTCAAAATTTGAAAATATAAATTACTTTGGCTAGAACTTAGTTTAAAATAAAATTGAGCTCCAGTTGGAATCCAATTGATTGATCCTAACATAATTGAATCCTAATTTGAAGTGGCTTAATTAATTAAAGAGTTCATTTCGAATTTGATTCGTGATCGATTCACGAATAATTGAAATGGTTTGAATTTAGTTTGGAAAAATCATTGAACATGTTCGAGTTGAATTGTAATATGATAATTTTATTTTTTATTTTTTTTTGAGTTAGTTCGAAAGTTTAGGCTCGATTCGTTTATCCCCTGATTCGATGGACCAAAATATTTTGAAGTAACAAAACAAAATCAGATTTGTTTATTATTATTTTTTATTTTTTTTATCTTCTAGCATTATACACCATATTTCGATTTTAGAGGAATGAGAAAAAAAAAATACTTCCTTTAAAATAAATAAATAATAATAATAATAATTTAAATCCATTTTTAATGTTGATGGCGCACCGCTTCCATCGCGCTAAAGATTCTACAGACACCCGACCGCCAGCTGTCCACCGTCCTTCCCGGCCCTCCCTCCCTCCCCGCGAAACCCACGGCCGCGACGTTCATCCACGGAAAGACGGAAACGCCCTCCACTCCCCGCTTACCGTTGCCCACTCCGAGCCGTACGATCTCCTCTCCAGAGATCGCGACCGTACGATCCGCCCAAGGTGCCACCATAGTTTCGGTGGCGTGAGATGGCGTTTCCGTCAATGTCCGCTCGGCTCGCTTTTATTAATGGCGAACGTAGAAGCCATGCATGCACCGGCCAGGTTAAGATCAAGCAAAAAAGAGACACCTCCGGTATTCGTCTTCTTCTCCTTCCTGTTTTACTTTAAGAACGAATATCACGTCGAATTGAATTCTCCCTTTTTTTTCTTCTTCTTTCTCTCAGGCAAGTTTCTTCGTCGAAACCGGAGATGGCGAGTAACTGGAGGTCGAGGCTGTTTCCGACGATCAAGAAGGTGTTTGTGTTCGGTACCAGCAAGAGGACTGCTGCGACAGAGGCCTGCAAGTTTTTTGAGGAATCACAGGTTAGTTAATTGAGAATTCCCAAGAAATTTCAACGACATTTTTTTGCTTATATCCTGCGCCGCCGCGCCGGGAATTAATCTGATTAATGTTGCAGGAGGAGATCACCAAGGAGTTTGAGGAGAGGAAGACTGAACTCGAACCTAAAGCTGTAGAGATCTATCAGGCCTCAGACGCTGATATCAAGGTCTGCTTTACAATTTCCTTAATTTGGTTCATTGCATGATCAAGAAGAAGGTAATTAACTGTACTTCTCCACAGGCTTTGATGAAAAATCCTACGGAGGCAGGAATCAAGAAGAAGTCAACTGCTGTCGTAAAGTTGATCGAAGAACTAGTAAAGATAGGTAACTTCCATTTGCAGATGGTTGATCTGAATTCTGAAATGGTTTCTTAAATGTAACTCAGAATACAAATGGTTAATTACAGACTTCCCTGGATCGAAGCAAGTCAGTGAGGCAGCAAGCAAGTATGGCGTGGCCCTCGTCCCCGCTCCGATCGTCTTCATCCTCGAGAAGGTATCGGGCTTAGTCCCCGAAGACGACGAGGTGGATCCCGGAAGTGTCACCGGCGGCAAGGAGGCCACGTCGAGCGAACTGGAGGGCAAGAAGGAGGAGGAGGCAGAGGAGACGAAAGCTGCGGCCTCATCGCCGCCTAGTCCCGTCGGGAACGCACCGGCGACCGCAATGCTGGTCGCCGAGCCGACTCCGCCGGAGACTACTACGGCCAAGACGACTGTGGCAGAAGCTGAACCGCCTGCAAAGGCATGAAACCACAAACCCTAAGCGATTGTGTTAATTTGCTGTAATGTACTTAATTAATTCCCATATTAATTACTTGTGTGTTTGTTGCTGCTTTGTCTTCATGATTTTTGTTTAGGTTGATTATTTATGTCTCTCTTTCCCTCTTTACATTGTAATTAAATGTGTTGAGGATCATGATTAAACAAGCTCTAGTGTTTGTTTAGAGGCTTGACGTACTGTAAAATGTCTGCTCGATTACTTTGTATGTGCAGGCCATTCGTGATTAATTCTACTACAAATTCATAATTTGCAACTAATTAATGAATTTACAATTAAGTTGCTTTTAATTTCTTAATTACTCTTCTTTTTTTTATTATACCGTATTGATAAAAGATTCATGCACCTAACTGTCCTTAGTGTGCATCTTTGATCTACAACTAGATGGTTAATTATTTAGCAACAATCGAGAGTTGAATCCAAGAATATGCTTAGGATGCATTTGGTTCAAATTATCATGTATAATTTTGGTTATGTGATTATCAAGTAATCACATAACTAAAATTATGAGGAATGAAACATAACCAAAGATTGTTTGTTTCAATTATAAATAATACAATAAACACTTGTTTGTTCGAAGATTTTAATACATAACCTAAGTTAATATTTACCATATTACCCTTGATACAAATTTAATTAGATATTCTTTTAAAAATTAAATGTACATTCTTATTATAATTTTATCATTTTTTTCAAAAATTATTAAAATATTTTTTTAATTATAAAAATATCTAAGTCATACCCATGTAAAATAAAAAATATAAAAAAAAATATATGACATTGAATTATTAAAATATTGTTTTAATATTTTTTAATCATACAAATATCTAAATCATACCCATGCAAAATAAAAAATATAAAGGTTAATATTGGAAAAGAAAATTCCTTAACTCCGGAATAAACAAAAACCTCTCTTTTCTTAGGTTTTTCAATTCCGGGTTGTATGATCCTGCATGGATTATTTGCTGACGTGTCAGGTATTCTTCATTACTTGGTCATCGTTTAAAACTTAAATCAAACATGGGTTTTGTTGATAACCTTGAATGAATAACCAAGGTTATCCCCAATAACCCCAAACCAAATAGCCCCTTAAGTTTTAGCGTTTTAGAGTTTTGGAGTTTAGGATTTAGAATTTTAGAATTTAAAACCGTGTGAGCGACGATGACCACTTCCAAAATAGATTCTACTATGTACATCTATGTATACATACTGGTTCATCGGGAATAGGCAAGAAAAATATTGCAAATTGTTGATTCTGTTGGTGCAATCGGCCCAGGTCACGATTGACCAGGACTCGAGTTTGACTCGAGTGATGTTTTGATGTTTCGACAAAAACATATGACAATGTAATTGTCATGGGAAAGTCCAAGTCTTGTGTACTTGGTATGGAAAGTCCAAGTGGAACACTTGGCATTTGGTAAAGTCCAAGTCTTGAGTACTTTGCATGAAAAGTCCAAGTGGGACACTTGGCACATGAAAAGTCCAAGCATGGGTCTTGGCAATGTAAAAGTCCAACATGGGTTGGCAAGGGAAAGTCCAAGCATGGTCTTGGCATTTGAGAAGTCCAACATGGGTTGACAAGAGAAAAGTCCAAGCATGGGTCTTGGCAATGTAAAAGTCCAACATGGGTTGGCAAGGGAAAGTCCAAGCTTGAGTCTTGGCATGAGAAGTCCAAGGGGTTTGATATTGACTGCGTAAAGTCCAAGCGGGAGTCTTGGCAGCATAAGTCCAATGGTTGGCGGCGTAAAGTCCAAGCGGAGTCTTGGCAGCGTAAGTTCAATGTGCCTTGGCGGTGTAGACACCGTTAGCATGACATAGCCGACGGAAGCACCTAGAGGCTAGCGCGATGGATGAACAAGTCATGGATGACTTGGAGGGATCCGAGAGGCGTGAGGTTGATGGAGGTGACTAGAAGGCTTAGGTCTAGGCTAAGGGTGGTCTAGCAAGTATGGGGGCACCATACTTGGGTTAAAACCTCATTTTTGAGGTTGGCAGTCGACTGGCATTATGGCCGATTCGACTGCCGTGAGTCGACTTGAGTTCGACTGCCAGTTTAGAGCTGGAAATGCTCGGCAATGATCGATAATCGAGCAATGACCGCTAATCGCCAATCCAATGTCGAGCACGTAACGCCCAGCCGATCGGGTCGTCGGCTACGGGCGGGCCGGCCGATCGCTAAGAGTCCCGCTGGAACTTGTCCGACGTGGATCGAACCGTTGTCTCACTTATGTGGAGGATTTCATGATCGGGCCTTTGGGGGCTTTGGTGAGGCGATTTGCAGTGCATTTCGTGGTCCTTCAAGCTCATCCAAGCAATAACCGCTCAAAACCCTAGTTTGTAAAGTGTTCTTTACATTTTCACTTGTATTTGCTTGTATTTCTTTCGTTTATTGTTGTAAACGTTTGTACGAGGTTTCTCCACCTCTGACTTGTTGTCGAGAAGGAGTTTATTGATTAGTGATTGCATTGGCGTCGCTAGAGCTCGTTAGAGCTCGATCCGTGGAGTAGGAACCGTGTGGTTCCGAACCACGTTAAATCTTCGTGTTATTGTGTTTGTGATTGTGTTTCGTTATTGTTATCATATATATATTCCGCTATGCTAACGAAACTTATAGACACAAACACGCGATCGAATTCCATCTACGAACGGTCAAACGCTATTCGCCCCCCCTCTAGCGGCGTCAATTTCCAACAAGTGATATCAGAGCAAGGTTGCTCTTCAATGGATTAACAACCGGGAGCAAGACGCTAGAGGGTAAAAGATGGAAGTCCAAGATCAATTAGGTTGGGACATCAACACACCGGTGCCCTACACCCTATACGGACAAGAAGGATTCAATTCTTGGAAGGGAAGAATTGAGGATTTTATTATGATGAGAGACTTTGAGGAATGGTCCATTTTGATGGATGGATTTGAATATCCAAGAGGACCAAGAGGTGGATTCCTCAAAAAGAAGAGATGGACCGAAAAGCAAGTTCAAGCATTCGAGAAAAATGATAAGGTGATAAAAATTTTAATTGATTTAGTGTCTAACAATATCTTGTGTATGTTAGGTAATTATGTAGATGCTAAAGAGTTATGGAGTCAAGTGGCAAAGCTCCATGAAAACTCATCATCGGTCCAAGAAGAAGAAGAAGAAGAAGAGTGCTCACCCTTTCAAGCTCAAGAAGAAACATCCAAAGAGCTAGAGGATTCGGAGGTTGATAGGGAATCAACATCTGGATCTGAAGAGGTAGAAGCAGTGGAAGAAGTGGAGGAGGCATCCACCTCTAGGTTTGAGGGGGAGAGACCATCCACACCGGAGCCGAAACCAATTCAAGAAGAAGCCTCAATCTCCGGGAGGAATGAAGAATCCACTCCGGCACCCACCACAAATACCCTAGGTAACTCAAGCAATTTAGTTTTAAATAAAAATCACATAACTTGCTTTGAGTGTAGGGAAAGTGGGCATTACAAGAGCAAATGCCCAAAGAGAGTAAGAAAAGCTCCTCCGGCGTCTAAAAGTCAACAAAAGTCAAAGGATGCCGGTGCCTCAAGTCAAAAGAGCAAGGAGCATATTATATGCTTCAAGTGCAATTCAAAGGGACATTACCGGAGTCAATGCCCTATGGGGAGGAAGAAGACCCAAGAAGGAGCTATACATGTAAGGGAAGCCTCCAAGGCAAACCCTAGGGTAACCTCTAATCCTGCACCTTCAAAATTTCAAAGTCAAAAGCATGCTAGGAGTTTTAATTCTCTTGCTATTGTACATGAAAAGCATGCTAGAAATAATAGATATATTTGTTTAGGTGCTAAGAGTGTCTACTTAGATAATAGGGAGAGATTTGGGACTAATGTCCCTAAAAACAATTTACCTAAGGACAAACCTAGGTCAAATAACTCAAGATCAATTTTACCTAGGGAGACAATTAGAAAGGTGCAAGAGCACCTAAGTCTAAATCCTAAATGGACTAGGCATATGCCTAGAAAGTCCCATGCCCAAGAATTTAATCAAAAATCAATTGGGCAATTGGAATTAGAAAACCAAGTCTTGAGGTCAAGGCTTGAGAAACTAGAAAAGACCCTTAGGAATATACAAAACCAATTTAAAGGGTCTAATGGTCAAAGTCAAAGGTCCAAAAGTCAAAGTCAACACCAAGGACCTAAGAGTCAAAAGTCAACCAAGGGCAAGCAAGGTTCGGGTCACAAACCTAAGCCTAAAGTGGCTTATCATAGTGTTCCATTTGACTATGGAACACAAACTAGGTCTAGGAAGACCAAGGTCAATAGGGAAGTCATCCCTAGAGTTGACCAAAGGGTGTGCCTAGTGGCTAGGGTTTCTAGGAAACCTAGGGTGGCCACTAAGAAGGTTGCAAGGGGAGTTACCCCTAGAGTCAACCTAGGTAAGACCCAAATGACCAAGGCTAACAAGCCTAGGAGGGTCATTAGGAAGGTATCTAGGGAGGTTATCCCTAAGGAATACCTAATTAACTCTAGGAGCTCAAATCGGTTTTGGGTTCCTAAGAGTGTGATTGATTCACGCTAGATGGGTTTAGGGTGTGTCAACCTTGATTGGATGGGTAGTTAACTCAACCATGGTAAAGGTGGCACTTTAGGATATTTTCAAGGTTATGGTTACCTTGGAAATAGATTTGAATCAATATCCTAAAAGATTTTAGGATGTGCCAATGCACTTTTGAAATTAAGAAAAATCAATTAAATTGGCACAATTTAGGTTTAGAGGTTAGTGTGTCATTTTGGGTTTTTGGCACACTAGGGAGATTAGGTTAATATGGCAAAATATGATTAATCCCAACAAATGGCAATTAATATTAAAATTTAGGTATTATTATACCTATATATTTTATATGTCATGCTTTGTTTGTCATATAACATGTCATGACATCATGCTTACTTTTAATCATTTTATATGTCATGTTCATGTTTTAGGATTAAGGTTTTAAATGTCATGTGTTTTTAGATTTCATCTTATGTCATGACATCATGATTATGAGCATATGCTTATCTATTTCATTTCTAATGCCATAATCATTCATGCATTTAAGACAATTTGGTTGAAATTGAATTAAGGACTATGGCATTACTTGAAGTCCCATTTATAAGGGAATCAAGTAGGGTTGCCTAGGAAATGCATGAAACCCTAGTTTTAAATGAACCAAAACCCACATCTCACATCCAATTGACATGTATGTGTATTTATACACCCTAGATACATGTGAGATGCTAGGATATGAGTTAAGTTCAAGGTGCATAGTTTTTGCATCTAGATGAATTAAAACTCATCTAATTTCAATTAGTGGATCATTGGGAGAGCATGTGTACAAGTCATGTACATAGAGCCCAAGGAATATGATCCAAAATAAGGTTTTGAAAATATTTTAAAATCATTTTAAAAAACCTTGGTGAAGTCTATCTTTTGATAGCAATCACCATTGATAGAGTTGATACAAAATAGGGCCAAAACATTGAAAATTTCAATGGTTTTGTGTTTTGTATCAAACTCACTATTGTATGGGTAAAATAATTTTCAAATATTTTTCACCCATTGTAATGACTATAAGTAATATACGTATCAAATTTTATGATTTTTCAAATTACGTAGAATTACTTATGCTTTTCCAAATCTCGATTCTGATAGCTGAAATTTGAAATTTTATCGATCGACCGCCTGGTGTCACGATCGATATGGGTGGCCGATCGACATCGTCGAGTCGATTGCCAGTCTCGATTTCGTTAACAAGGTTTGTTTAGCCCGTGTTCAGCTATGGAAAAGGTTCCTAATCACTCCTAACCCTAGGATATGCTTTAGGAAGCATTATAAAGGATGAAAATCCATTGGATATGGATTAGGAGCTGTGTTAGGTCAAAGTATCAAATTTAGGGTGAGTGAAAGTTCTATGTTGAACTTAGAACCTTAATTTTGATGGTTTAGAGTTCCTATTGGCTTAGGGGCTTCCCAAGGACATTGTTGGTGCAATGGTCTAGGGGAAGCAAGCCTTTAGGGGGAGGTATCCATCTTGGGATGATGGATGTGTTTTTCTACTTGAAGAGGAGAAGTTATTGGGAGAGTATCATCAATTGGGAAAATTGATGGGTTTTTGATACCCAATTTGAAAATTGGGAGAGAGTATAGGATTGTCTCTCTTGAGTGATATGTGAATTATCACTAGGAAGATGGTAGGCATCCTAGGTATTTATTTTTGGATCAAGGGGGAGATTGTAAGATCTCATTAGGACATGAGACATTGACCTCATTGGAGAGAAAACCTTTTTGATGTTAGTCAAAAAGGAAGAGAATGTTTGGGGGAGAACATTTGGAGAGTGTTTACCAATTTGGGATAATTGGTAAGGGATTTGAGTTAGTAGTCTAACTCAAATGATTTGTTTGGTTTTTGTCAAACATCAAAAAGGGGGAGATTGTTGGTGCAATCGGCCCAGGTCACGATTGACCAGGACTCGAGTTTGACTCGAGTGATGTTTTGATGTTTCGACAAAAACATATGACAATGTAATTGTCATGGGAAAGTCCAAGTCTTGTGTACTTGGCATGGAAAGTCCAAGTGGAACACTTGGCATTTGGTAAAGTCCAAGTCTTGAGTACTTGGCATGAAAAGTCCAAGTGGGACACTTGGCACATGAAAAGTCCAAGCATGGGTCTTGGCAATGTAAAAGTCCAAGCATGAGTCTTGGCAATGTAAAAGTCCAACATGGGTTGGCAAGGGAAAGTCCAAGCATGGTCTTGGCATTTGAGAAGTCCAACATAGGTTGGCAAGGGAAAAGTCCAAGCATGGGTCTTGGCAATGTAAAAGTCCAACATGGGTTGGCAAGGGAAAGTCCAAGCTTGAGTCTTGGCATGAGAAGTCCAAGGGGTTTGATATTGGCTACGTAAAGTCCAAGCGGGAGTCTTGGCAGCATAAGTCCAATGGTTGGCGGCGTAAAGTCCAAGCGGAGTCTTGGCGGCGTAAGTCCAATGTGTCTTGGCGGTGTAGACACAGTTAGCATGACATAGCCGACGGAAAAACCTAGAGGCTAGCGCGATGGATGAACAAGTCATGGATGACTTGGAGGGATCCGAGAGGCGTGAGGCTGATGGAGGTGACTAGAAGGCTTAGGTCTATGCTAAGGGTGGTCTAGCAAGTATGGGGGCACCATACTTGGGTTAAAACCTCATTTTTGAGGTTGGCAATGACCGCATTATGGCGTTCGACCGACCGCGTGAGTCGACTTGAGTTCGACCGCCGCTTAGAGTCGAAATGCTCGGCAATGACCGATCATCGAGCACCGATCAGGCCGACGGCGGCGATCGCTAAGGGCCTAATGATCGCCACCCAATGTCGAGCCACTGACCCGCTAAGAGTCCCGCTGAACTTGTCCGGCGTGGATTGAGCCGTTGTCTCATGATGACAGCGGTGGCATCACGATCGAGGACTTATAGCGATCGATAGATAAAAATCCAGCCCGACGCAAGATAAAAAGGGGAGCTCGTGGAGGATTTCATGATCAGTTCTTTGGGGGCTTTGGTGAGGCGATTTGAAGGCGATTTGCAGGTGCATTTCAGGGTCCTTCAAGCTCATCCAAGCAACCGACAAGCAAGCACTCAAAACCCTAGTTTGTAAAGTGTTCTTTACATTTTAACTTGTATTTGCTTGTATTTCTTTCATTTATTGTTGTAAATATTTGTACGAGGTTTCTCCGCCTCCGACTTGTTGTCGAGAAGGAGTTTATTGATTAGTGATTGCATTGGCGTCGCTAGAGCTCGTTAGAGCTCGATCCGTGGAGTAGGAACCGTGTGGTTCCGAACCACGTTAAATCTTCGTGTTATTGTGTTTGTGATTGTGTTTCGTTATTGTTATCATATATATATTCCGTTGTGCTAACGAAACTTGTAGACACGAACACGCGATCGAATTCCATCTACGAACAGTCAAACGCTATTCACCCCCCTCTAGCGGCGTCAATTTCCAACAGATTCATCGCCATAGATGACTTAGAAGCAAGAGTTCATTATATAATGAATCTTTTCGTTCTAATATTCTATCCAAGAGTTATCAGTATTTATTAAAAATTTTCCTATCTAAGGAGACGCTATTGGATCAAATGACAAAGACAGTGTTGAGAAGGGGATGATTTTTTTCAGATGAAATGAAACATTTGATTCATGTAGCTGGAGAAAAATTTCTCATTCCTTAGCCGTAAAAATATGTGGCCATAAAAAAGGAATTAAGAGGAACAAGATTGGTCGAGTGATAGAGTCGTGGAAACACTTTTTATTCCATATTTTGGACCTGAGTTTCATGGAATAATATGCTACCGCTGAAACATGGAAGAATTGAAATCTTAGATCAAAACACTATGTATGGATGATATGAATTGTCTAAACAAGAATTCTTGAACGGTGAACAACCAAAGTCTATTACTCACTACATTAAATAATTTCCATTAATGAAACCATGAAAATCCATCGGAAAATCAAAAATATGCATGTATGATGAAATGCTTGTTGCTATCTGCTCCAATAACTAATCATTAGTTTAACTGAATAACTAAAGAAAATAGATAGACCTTTCTAGCTATTCGTCTCAGGTCAGGGGATCTTCTCAATTGGAGGATCCCATATGGATAATACATATTCTGATTGATCGAGTCTAATTCTAATTGTTCTATTCTGAAGCAAAGATATCTACGGAGGTCGATTCATCCTATTCAGATATTCACGACCAAGAGGTACTGGATTCTCTTTCGGATAGGCTCTGAAAGGAGAAGGAAGGTTGGAATGTCAATAGACGTCTGTCTATTCTCTAATTCACCTGCCCCGATCCGTTTTGGGAATGTCCAGTGCCAAAGTCATTGAACGGGTAAGTTGTCAATCCCTAAAACAGACTATATAATATACTTTATCCGCTGAGTTATGGGTACTGGTGGATATTTTACCCGAGGTTTTTTTAATCTATCCTTGTGTGATTCGTCTTGAATCACATACTCGGGTGTATGGTATACATATTCTTAATGATTTTATTCTTTATGGTTTTTTAAAACCATTTTAGGGGTAATTTTTGAATAGCTCAAAATCAAATGACACATGTATGTATGATTTGAAAACCGACAAGTTAGCCCCTAGGGCAACGACACATCGGTAAGAGCTTGGGCGGTTCCTGCGGCAAGTCATGGTTCGATCCCTGTCGACTGCAGTTTGCGGAGGGAATTTCGTCGTTTTTCACTCGCATGCGAGTTGCGGAGGCGAGTTTCCGTTTTCCAGCTGGATTGGTGTAGGGTGCGAACCCTAATTGGCGTACATACCCCTCACGGTGACTTGACGGCGCGTCATCCTGATTTATCCTTGTGGGCCGATGGAGATTCTTCGGAGGCCGTGGGACATGGCCGGTTCATCAAATGGATTAGTCAGGCGAAGCTTGGATACCACTTGTAAATCACACCAAAAAAAAAAACCCGACAAATTAATTAGCACCGTGTGGACGACCATATGTTCTACTTTCGGCGAATATACATTTACTTTGAGACTTTTAAACGGGTCTAGCTAGGTACAATGCTAAATCGCTCTTTGGGCATGCAATTAATTGTCTCTTATATTGGGTTGAGTCCAAAATATTAATTATATTTCATCTAGCTATAACTAATATTCTTTAAATCCAATTTCGACATCACAACCCAACTAGAACCCTAAATTAAAGTTGATAGATTGCGAACGCTTTGTTCAAATTGAGTTCAAAAAGTGCCCTTAGTTCTCGTTCATCGACTTCTTGTTTAGTTGGCCTTAATTTGCAACCATACATTCTCTAGTCTCAACTCAACGAAACTCGATCCAATTTGGTCTTCTTTCAACTAATTCCCAAACAAAGATATGACCCTACTTTAGTGATGATCAAACTTGTGTAGTTATTATCGACTAATCATATATAATAAATAATGTTGTCTTCATCAAATCACCTTAAAAAATTAAAGTTGGCAAATATTATATATAGTTAACCGAGGAAGGGGAGCTCAAATTAAAGCTTGTTGTTTATAATAGAGATGAAACCACTATATAATTTTAGGATTATGAGTTATAATTAAGATGGCCTCAAAAATTGATAATTAATATATAAAAATTTATGAAGCTATGAAATTATTCAATGTGATAGTCAAAAAAAAATTTACAACTAAAAAAGTGTGGGAAAAGAGAAGAAGAATTGGAATAAAGGGTACTAGCTAGAGGAGAACAAGGCAAGGCAATGGATGTATAGGAGGAGATGGATGCGAGTAGGAGGAAGGTTGAATTGGATTAACCAAGAGAGAAGTACTTCGCTTGGTGATCGATAGAGAGGCTATGCGACTAGAGATGACGACACTTTTGTTTATTCTTGAGGTTTAAGATTAAATCCTAAGCGACTTAAGTGAATGCCAAGTATATATATATATATATATAGACATTTATGAAAGCATTGATCCTCCAAAGCATATGCTAGAGATCAGGACATCATATATATATTGAATTTGTAAGTACACAAGAGGAATGGAGGATGGGAACAAGATCAAGATTGTTGCACATGGGGAAACCAAGTTGGAGGATAGAACCAATCGCAATGTTTACGATGCAAAGATGTCGATATTTCCGAAGTTTTAAATGCATACCACACATTGGTGATATGTTGTTGGTTTTGATTTTAATGCTATTGAACTAGAGTAACCTCTGGAAGCTCGAAAATTTTAGACATACTTAGTGATTTAGACAAGAAGTTATTGCACGAATGTAAATGAATCATTTGCTTGGATTACGAGCACGAAGTATGATCGCTATATGTTTGAAAAAAGTTTAGATGGAATGGTTTGACTTGCAAAAGAGAGTGTATATATTGGATAGCAATATGGTGATTGAGAACCTTTATAATGCTAAGAAGTTCTTATGCGCTAATTAAGGGATTAATAGTGGAAAACTAATCGTTGTAAAAATGGGTGTATGATATATTGGGGGTGGAGCTAGTTGAGTGACTTCATTGGATGCAGTTTAATTTCAAGAGAGATCGTATACAGAGGAAGCGATAAATGATAGAAAACCCATATTTTATATATAAAAAAAACCTTCATTTCCTCGATGGATATGTGTCGAACATGACCCGATGCATAGGCACGAAGAAGAACTAATGATCGTCATGTGTTTATGTATAGATTAATATACCTATTGCTTTCCACAATTTACATCCTTTACATATGCAAACGGCAATTGTAGAGTTGAGCCTTTTCTTCTTCGAGGAGATCACTACAACTACTAGAAGAAATTCCTATTATTTTGTTATTTTTACTTGGATTCTTCGATGAAGAATAGTTAGTCCAATGCAATATCTGTAGAAATATGCCTTGAGAGGCAATAGTTAGAACTTAAACTTATATTTGATGAACTCTCTATGTAATAAACATCATTCGTATAGGTACATTTAAAAGTTAAATATTTAATGCTATTTGGAGACCATGTCATAAGGCAAATATACGAAATTATCACGGAAATGATGACACTTCTGACCATGTAGAAAAGTGAAGAAACAATTGGACTATGTCATCATAATATTACACTACATTACATTGCATTCAGAGCTTTATAATATAAATTACTTTAAAATAAATCCTTATAATTATATTAAACTCTCTACGTTTCAATAACAATTGGACAAAAAGCAAGTAAAATGTTGATGATACAAAGTCAATATTCATGGCCATTCCACTAGTGAGAGAGAGAGAGAGAGAGAGAGAGAGCCCCAAACGCAATTATTGGAAGGAGAGGATAAACATTTAGGATATTGAAATTCGAAATTCACGCACAAGCCTAGAAAACCCTAACAACCGCTCTGACTATTCAATTCAATCACTTTGTAAGATTTGGCAACAGTTTGAGGCACGAAATTATTACTAGGAGAAATGAAATGACACTGCATTGGAACACAAAACCAGCGCTTGATCGAGAATTCCATGGCTCTCCAGCTCCAACCTTCAAGTGCGCCTCTTGGAACTTCGAGCTGCCGCCAAGTGATCCTGCACGCGAGCCAACAAAAATATTGGAATTCAAATGGCCGAGTGAATGAAACGTACAGACATACAAATGCAATCGTTCAAAGCGCTAGCTCATGTTTACTAAAACAGAACATGAATGAATGTTTTGGTACGCATGTGCCATGATAAGTAAACACGAGTTAGTCCCGACGATTCGTGAACATTAAGAAAAACTTCGCATGTCAAAAGAATGCAGATAGGAAACAGTCTATGAGATGAGTCAGCAACTTTATGTTTACAGCCATATTATATGTGTATGTGTGCAGTATTATAGAGAAAGCCCACATGATTTACCTAAGATAGAAATATTATCGTACACAACTCATCCGTAAGCACCATGAGCACCTCCATTATCCACTATCCGATCCCTTGAGATTTAAAGATTGGACTATAATGCACAAACGATCGAATGGTAAATAATGAAGGTGTTCGTGGATGCTCACGGATGAATTGTGTATGATAATATTTCTCTTACCTAACATGGCATATTCTAATAGCTTGCCGCGTAGACCAGAAATAAATTTCAGGAAAAAGGGTCATTCATAATGGCGAGGAGTTGAGAAGCTACCATATTTTGCTTGAAATGTGATGTGCAATATTTGTCTAGTTGCATTCAGAATGGAGACGACATGTTGAAATGGAATCATGGACTCATTCATATCTAATAAACTTGCAATGGAAAACAAGATTTCTGGAAGTTGGGATTGAAGAAATATCAAAATGTTCAGGCAAAAATTAGGGCAGAACTGTTACCGAAACAAAATCGAAAGCTCTCGTGTCCTCCTTGGGACTTTTCAACATCGCAGCATTGTTTAGTACTGGATTATTTGTATGTTGAAAGATATCAGGAAGTGGCATAGAATTGCCTTCCTGGACAGCAGTCCTAGCAGTATGACTGAATCCAGGGTTCAGGTGTCCGAGATTTTGCAATAAAAACTGCTGCTGAGCAATAATTGCATTCATTGCACTATAATCCATTGGCTGGGGAACAAAACCTTGATTGAACATGACGTTTGGAGGCATGCCAAACTGCATAGAAGCCTGAGGATAAACAGCATTTAAACCCAAAGTTTCCTTCATAGCAGCATCTGTGGAAACCTGGCTTGGTTGGCCATTGTGGTTCAACAAATCAAGCCCTGAGAAAGGACTTCCAGCCGCATTTACTACACCAAGTTGTTTGCTTTCTTGAATGGTTAGCCCATCCATCAAATCATGTAGACTGCCTGTGTCCTTGCTTGTTTTCTCTTGAAAATGCCCTGAAGTTGAACCAAAAATATCAAAGGGGTCAAGCTTCTCACCATCTGGCTTCTGATTGTCCATTGTCAATCCTGAGAAAAGATAATTCTGCTCTTTGTCCTCGGTCACATGGAAAGAAACATCAGAAAATGGATCATCTTGATTACTACTGCCAGCTGCGCTTACATTCACAACGGGATCAATCCCAAACAAATCATCACCCAATGGGCCCAGCGAATTTGGAAGTGTGTTTTTTTCATTCTGCTTCTCCATGGTATCTTGACTTCCATAATCATCAAGGTCACCTGTATCAATTAAGTCGGGGACATGAGCAACAGGGACATGTGCTGATTTTTGCTCAGGCAGCTCCTCTCTTACTCCAGAAGTAATCTCACCACCCAGAAGATTTAAGACCTAATCAAAAGATAGGAACTCTGCATTCAATGTTAAATAACAACTCTAAAAGCAGTGGCCACAAGTATTTACATAATAAATTCCCATAACTCTTGAAAATTACATATCTTTGTCAAGGTTAAGTCAAGCATCTATAACCATGCTACAATAGATATCAGAAGTACCGAGTTCTGAAATAAAATTATAACATAATCAGAAAATAATTGAACAAGAAAATGTACCTCGTTCTTCTCCTAAATGGAAAATTAAGCACAAAAGTAAATTTTCAGATTCATGTTTTTAGGGCAATGGGTTAAATTTAGTAAAATAAGCTTTAAAAGGACATATCAATATTCGAAGATTTTCCATTATCTCACTCATTTTACTACCTCAGCAACAGGATCGTGTCACTGTTATACCAGATGAGGGAAATTTAATAGGGTGGTAAACTTGGGGAGAAGTACACTATTTGTTTGGGTGCATAGGCATAGATTAACCATTTCAGCAAATGGACTCTTAATAGCATCATAGCAAGATGACAATATATTAATATAGATCAATTATTGTCCAGTGATAGGAGGCTTTCTGAAACCAAGATGACAATATGTTCTCTGGGGGTCTGAAAGAAAATTATTGGAGGCATTCTAAAAGTGGGGGGTGAGGGGATCGGGGGATCATACAAAAAGCACAAAGCATGGAGGAACAAACTTGATTTTTCCCATTTGGTACAAGGTGAATTCATGTTCTGTAATTAATGGCAGGAAATATCAAAAGAGATTTTGAACAAACAAATCCAGAATAAACAGAATCTCAAAAGTTTCAGCATTGGTGGTTCTCAGCTCTAATACTACACTTCATCCAATCCCACCATACCCACGTCCTCACAACAAGGCACGGACACTCCAAGTCTGAGACACAAAAATGATCAGCTGTAAACTTACGAGCACACTAGCATAGTCTAATAGTGTGAGTCTCAGCTTCTTCTGGTTATGACAGTATCATGGTTCAAACCAAGAAGTCGCTAATAAAAAAATTATGAAAAAGTAAAGTACCGTACAACTTGTATAAACTAGAGTGAAACCTTTCGACAACATAATTTATACAACAAACAACAACAACAACAACAACAACAACAACCTACTAGATAGGATCGGCTATATGAATTCTCCTGTATCATTGGACTTTATCCCCTACTATATCATCATCTATATTTAAATAAATTTTATCTTGCTTTATCGTTGCTAACCCAATCTATTTTGGTCTTTCTCTTTCTCGTTTGATTTGTATATTTGTAATAATTTCACATCGTCTAACTAGAGCGTCTACCGATTATCTAAGTACATGTTTGTACCATTTTAAACGTGTCTCCCGAAGTTTTTCCTCCATAGGTGCAACCTTAACTTTCGCTCTAATGTTCTTATTTCTTATTTTATCCATCCTCGTATGTCCATACATCTATTTTAACATTCTCATCTCTACAACTCTCATCTTCTGCTCATGTGCTCGAGTCATATCCCAACAATCAGCTCCATATAACATAGTGGGTCTAACTATCGTTTTATAAAATTTACCTTTAAGTTTTAAAAGTATCTTATGATCACAAAAAATATTTGATGTTATCTTCCAATTCAACCATCCTGCTTGTATTTTATATAAGACATCTCTCTCAACCCCTCCATCCTTTTGCAAAATTGATCCTAAATATTTAAAACTTTCAGTTACAGACAAATCATTATCTCCTAACTTAAAAATTGTCTCATTATATCGAACATTGTTAAATTTAAATTCCCTATATTTTGTCTTTACTCTATTAAATATAAGAGCTTTCACTTCTAGCATTTTCCTCTGAAATTCAAGTATAGTATTTACTTCTTCACGTGTCTCATCTACCAAAACAATATCATCAGCAAATAACAGACACCATGGTACCATGTCTTGGATGTGTCTAGTGAGTTCATCCATGATTAGTATAAAAAGATAAGGATTTAAAGTTAATTCTTGATGTAATTCTGTCTTTATGGGAAATGCTTCGGTTAATCCTCCTGACGTTTTCACTCTTGTCATTGCCTCCTCATATATATCCTTAATTATTTCAATATATGCTACACTAATACCTTTCTTTTCTAAAATTCTCCACATAATTTCCCTTGGGACTCTATCATAAGTTTTTTCAAGATCAATAAATACCATGTGTAAGTTTTGTTTTCGTTCCCGATACTTTTCAATTAGTTGTCTAAGAAGATGTATAAAGTTTATTATCGATCTTTCTAACATAAATTCAAATTGATTTGTCTTTTTTCTTAATTTTTTTCTATTACTTTTTCTCATAATTTCATGATACGACTCATTAGTTTAATGCCCCAATAATTTATACAATTGTGTATGCCTCCTTTATTTTTATATAAAAAAACAAGAGAACTTATCTTCCACTGATTAGGAATTTTTTCCTATTATTTTTTCTCATAGTTTCATGGTACGACTCATTAGTTTAATGCCCCAATAATTTGTACAATTGTGTATGCCTCCTTTATTTTTATATAAAAAAACAAGAGAACTTATCTTCCACTGATTAGGAATTTTTTTCTATTATTTTTTCTCATAGTTTCATGGTACGACTCATTAGTTTAATGCTCCAATAATTTTTACAATTGTGTTTGTCTCCTTTATTTTTATATAAAAGAACAAGAGAACTTATCTTCCACTGATTAGGAATTTTTTCATTTTCAATATCAACTTGAATAATTTTGTAAGTCATTCAATACCTTGCTTATCTAGGCACTTCTATATCTCTCTCAAAATATCATCTGGTCCATCAGCTTTTTCATTTTGCATCTTATATTCCTATTTAAAGTCTGTTCTACTTCTGAAGGTTGAATTCTACGATAAAAATTTAAATTTCTATTCTCCTTTGACCTATTTAAATTACCTAAATTAATTTAATCACCTAAACCTTCATGGAAAAGTTAATGAAAATACTTTTTCCATTACTCTTTTATTTCTTCATTGTCCACTAGTACTCTATTGCATTCATCTTTAATGCATCGTATTTGGACAAGATCTCTAGTCATTCTTTCTCTAGCTTTAGCTATGCTATAAATATCTTTTTTTCCTTTTTCTATATCCAGTTGATATAAATGTTCAAAAGTTTCATTCTTAGTCTCATTTACTATTTTTTTGGCCTCCTTGGTCATAGTATACTTTTTTTTAGTTTTCCTCATTCTTACAAGTATATAATATCTTATAGGCTTTTCATTTTTTTCACTTTCTCCTATACTTTCTTATTCTACCACCAGGATTCTTTACTTGGTGGTACACATCCTTTTAACTCATCTAGTAGACCATTGGCTATTATTTTTAACTTTAATATCATATTATCCTATATTGTATTTGAGTCATCATGTATCTCTTTTAATACTTGTACTCCTACTCTCTCTACATTTTTTCTTTTATTAATATTATACTTAAGGAGCATATCTAATACTACCAACATATGTTGAGTAGTTAAGTCTTCTCCCGAAATAACTTTACAATCTTTATAAACCTTTCTATCCTTCTTTTTCACCATAAAAAAGTTAATTTGTGATTTATTATTCTCACTTTTAAAAGTGACCAAATGTTCTTTTTTTTTTCCTTAAAAGACGTATTAGTTAATATAAGTTCATATACTATTGCAAAATCTAATAGTTTTTCCTTCTTCATTACTTATTCCAAACCTATAACCCCTATGCACCCTAATATGTCCCATATTTTTTACTCCTACTTGTCCATTTAGATATCCTCCTATTAAAATCATTTTGTTTGGTGGAATTCTTTGTAATACCTCATCTAAACCTTTCCAAAATCTAACTTTAGTATTTCCATCTAATCCAATTTTAGGTGCATATATACTAATTATATTAATAGTTTCTTTTGCTATTACTATCTTAAGAGCTATAATTCTATCCTTTTTCTAATACTCCTGCTACTTTATCATTTAAAGAACTATTTACAATAATAGCTACTCTATTTTGTGTTTTATTTTTTCCTATATATCACAACTCAAAACTTGAGTTCTCAATCACCTTTATCTTCCCTCTTAACCACTTTGTCTCTTGTAAACACAAAATATTAATTTTTCTAATTATAGTATCTATTACTTCCATTGTTTTACCGGTGAGTATTCATATATTCCATAATCGTAAACAATCAATTTTTCTATCATATTTATTTTTATCCAACCTATGGTGTGAGAATTCATGCATATTTAATATTACACCTAAGTTCTCATGAAGATGTAATGATTCTTGCTGAGACATTACAGTCGGACCCTGTGTTCCTTCCGGAGAACAATCTTAGCATTAGCACACTATCTTGATAGACCTATTCATTGAAATTTGTCGAAATTCAATGCTGACTGACAATCTAACACAACCCTCCTTTCTCATCCAGATTTGGGACCGACCACAGTGGGGTTCGACAAATAATTTATACATAAAGTAAATGTCTCACTGAAAAATATAAAAGCCTCATTCATAAGGCATCAAAACTGAAGTATGAATGTTGATTAAAATTTCAGAGAAAATTATTATCAACAAAATAAGCATAGCCACGTAGGTATCCTTTTTCTAATAGGGTATTGATAACTCATATTTTAACATGATATTTTGATTTATTCCTCGATGTTTTAATCCACTCGTATAGTTAATTCGTCGTATTTATCATGGGTTATAAAATTTGGATTGTTTTAGTGCTTTGATGCAAATATCATCTAAATTGATGGCCTTATGAATAATTTGATGTATACTTTATTTTGTAAAGTATTTGAGTAGTAAAGGCCACCATAGGAGATGTCATGGCCAGGTATTGGAGTGAAGCACAGTCGTGGTCCGTGCTATTGTGGCTCAAAGGCCGCTCCAGAGGCCACCACAACCAAGCCATGGTAGGGCGGCGACAAAAGCTTTCCAAGGTTTTTTTTGTTGATCATCTCTTCTTCCTCCATCTCTAGTCGCCATCACCTTCTTCCTCCACAACCCTAGCCATCTTCACCTTCATCATCCTCCATCTTCTTCCTCAGATTCAAGAAGCTCTGCTCCGTCGATGACGACATCGACAAGCTCAAATGGATCTGGGAGAGCTTCACTTCACCTTTTCTTCTCAGATTCAAGGGGAGTGCTGCACTTCACCGAAATGAATGCGGTGACATCACCACTCCACAAAGACACATCCTCTTCCTCAGATTTCACCATGAGGATCTTCTTCCACAAGCAAAAACCCTCGACCGAATTAGGGAGAGGAGCTCAATCTTCATCCACCATAGGAGGGAGAGATCACTTACCTTATTGTTTAGCTTAGTTTAATTTTAGTGCATGTCAAGTGTTTGCTACAATTCCTCTTACATTTGTGCTAAGTTTGTTTAGTTCTTTCATTGTGCTTGTCATGTGTTTGCTTTAATGTCTCTTACAATTTTTGCTGCTTCAATTACTACATTTTAAGTGTTTAATTAGATTTCTGCATTACTTTACTTGTCTGAATGTTTAAGTTTTGTTCTTTAATTAGATGCAATTAGGTTAGGTTAGATTAGGGATGTCTTAATTACCTTGCAAGTAGGTTAAAATTCCAATTCCAACCCCCCATTAACAATAGAAAAATCCAAAGCAATAACAAATTAATCCTAAGATTACCACTCTAACGATTACACTCATTGCGAGACGATCCGAATCATCTCTATACTACATTAGTGTAGAGGGGGTGGTAACTTAAATTGTTTGAGATATCGTGGTACGACACGCTCGCATGATCAAGTATATCACATGTTTGAGTTGGAAAAGAATACAAAACAAAGATACAAGGTGCTATAGGCTAACACTGAAACCCTTCCATTTCAAAAAAATTATTTAGTTCATATTTCGTTGCACTTGTATTCCAAGTTTCTATTGAATTAGTTATTAAAGCATTAAAACATTTGTCACTATTGTATTCCAATTTCTATTAGAGAAGTCAGTTGAAGCATGTAAATGGAAACCCAACATGAAATCAGCATTCATATATGCAAATAGAACTACAAGATAAAACTTTAAAAGTTAAGGAATGCCTCTTAAATATTGAACTACAATAATCACCAGAGGATACATACCTTGATGGCCCTCTCCCTCAAAGAAGCTTGTGGTAATTCTGTACACTTGATCACAGACTCCTTCTTCTCAGTAAAATAAGAAACTATGATAATGAATTGCTCATCATCTGCTTTCCTCAAAATTGATTCCAAGACACAAATAGCCTTCATTCGAACCTGAAAATTTTCAAAAGAAAATAATTTTGCGAAACTTAATTGACAGAGATAAAATTGTATTATAAATAGCAGAGAACATTATACATTTATACCCGAACAGGTCACTGATGACATCTACTGACTAAATACTCATTTGGAATTAAACTTGCAAATACTAACACTAATACATAACATTTTAACACTCACTCTCAACCTACAGCACAGATATTAATTTATGTCCAACTGGTAACATTTATACAAAGAAAAAAAAAGTTCTACAAACAGAAAAATAGATTGGTAAAGCACTACTGAACAGAGACAAGAAGAAATGCACCAATTGAGAAATTTTGACAATGCAACTCTGACTGAAATTGGATCTTCAATAGAGGTATTGACTGAGTTTATTTTATAAATAAAAGAGTTACATAATCTTCATCCTTGACTCCCTCCTAAAATGAAGATACCATACAAGACTAACCTTCTGTAGATGGAGTGACAAATAGTAAAAGGTTATATAAAAAAAGAAAGATTAGGATTCCAGAATAATATTGGGAGAAAAAGACTAAGAATCTACTCTTCTGATGAGGAATTGCCATTTAGAGAAAAAGACTAAAAATCTTCTTGTATCAAAGTTCATATTAAGAGAAAAAGACTTAAGTTTAATATTACTCCAAAAAAATTAGAAATCCAGATGAAGAATGTTCTGGCATGAAAGACAATGGTTATCTTATATAGACGATGGAAGGAAAGGAGAACTTGGAATGTTGCCAACTTGAGGAGGTTCTTCTATGTTTGGGTAAATTCGGCTTAAGACCGCAAGTTTCAAATTTACTCTTGAAAAGATTTTCTTTTCCAATTCTAAAGTATAATTGCAGAGACGAGGATGTTAAGATGAATGTGCGAACATATGAGAAATGACAAAATAAGAAATGAGAGCATTAGAAAGAAAGTCGGAGTTACATCTATTGAAGGAAAGCTCTGAGAGACGTTTAAGGTGGTACGAATATGTACTTAGACGACCAATAAATGTTCCGGTTAGGCAATGTGAAACAATGACAAATATACATATCAAACGAAGAAGAGAAAGACCAAAAAAGACTTGGTTAGCGACAATAAAACAAGATAAAATTTATTTAAGTATAGATGAAGATATAGTAGGGGATAGAGCCCAACGGCGTAGAAGGTGTTAGGGCAATCTCTTGCCATGATAAGGTTTGATGTGTGTGGCAAAGGGTTTAAGTTAGGTTGGTATTGTTATTTGATATGTGCGTTGGAGTCTTGCAGGACTTAGTAATTCGCACATGGAGCCTTAGCGGGTTCACCCTCACAACCTCGGTCCTTGAGTCAGTGAAGGATGACTTTGCGGAAGCCGTGCGCTTGGAGCATCCGAGGGACCGCCGGACGAGATGACTTGAAGTGAAGCCAAGGAAGCAGACTTCGGAGGCAAGAGACGCGAAGGAGCATTGCAGAGCCGTGCGCCTGATGCTGCCGAGGGACGTGGCCGCGAACGAAGAGAGCTTCGGCGAGGGACTTCGAGTGAGATGAGAGAATGAGTGAAATGTAAGTAGCTCATTAGGTGAACTTGGCCGAATGGCTGAGTGTCGGAGACTTGACCACAAGGGTTAAGGTTTACCCGACCGCCGGAAGCTCAAACTTATGTTAAGTTTAATGGCAGTCATTGCTCTCGTCAGTGGGTTCATTGTATCCGATGATGGGTTTATGCCCGTGATCGGCCCCAGAATAGCGATCGGCCCGAAGGATATCAGCGAACCTGAGAACCGCTCGTAGCCGGCCAGGCGTCGACTACGACGGCGATCGGGGTGAGGTCCATCGATCGGCGCCGAGTGTTGTTGGACTGACGGTCGGGATCGGCGTGTTCGGAGGTTGTAGTCGGTCATCGAGCGTGATCGTGGTGGTGGCCAACGGGAAGAAAATCTTCCTCTCTATAAAAAGAGAGGGAGTGGAGCTTTGGGAGGTAAATGCTCAAGTTCTAAACGACCATCCAAGTGCTCCACTAGATTCAAACTCCTTCTCTTAGCTTTCTTTCACATCTATTGTAAAAGAAGGAGTGTGCTTGATTTGTAAAGGTTACCTCCATCTAGCTTGGTGCAAAGGAGAGACCAATAGTGATTGGCTTTGAAGGAGTGATTCACCTCGGACGAATCGGGACCGTGGATTAGCGGCGTAGCCGTGAACCACGTTACATCTCCTTTGTTAGCGTTTGTATTTTCGTTTATTGCTTTGTCTTTATTGTTTATGCTTTCGCTTGCGCTAACGATTGTGTAGACGAGCAAACGAACGAGAGAATTCCGACATCCATCGTAAGAGGGCTATTCACCCACCTCTAGCCGGCCGTTCGATCCCCTACAAGTGGTATCAGAGCAAAGGAAAGCTTGTCAAGGACTAACCGCCACAACAAGCAACACTCAAAATGGTCGGCTCCAACATCGACGGCGAATTCTCTTGGTGGAACAAGAGAATGGAGGTATTTTTCGAAACGGATTTTGATATTATGATTACAATGGAATCCGGTTTCGTTTTGCCTAGGGATGAAGAGGGGAAGCCAATAGAAAAGTCAAGATGGACCAAGAGGCAAAGAGAGGAGTACCTTGCAAACTCAAAAGCCAAGCATCATCTATACAATGTGCTTCCTCAATAAGAAATAAATAGAATTGGAGAATGCCTAAGTGCCAAGGAGATGTGGGAGAAGCTAGTAGAGCTTCATGAAGGCACTTCGGAGGCAAAGCTAGCAAGAAGAGACCTCCCCCGCTCCCAACTTTCAAATATCAAGCTTGAAAAGGGAGAAAAGGAAATTTCCTTACATTCTAGGTTTAAGAAAATACTAACCGGTTTAACAAGTGTAGGTGAAAGGCTCTCCAACCGGGATATGGTAATGAAGGTCATAGATGCCTTTCCCCGGTCCTCAAAGTGGAGCTCCATGGTGGACTCATTCTACATCTCCAAGAATTTAGAAGTGAGCACTTTGGAGGAGTTCTTCTCAACAATGGAGCTCCACGAAACTAGGCTTGAAGGAATACAAGAAGAGCCTAGAATCCAACCCTCAAGAGGAGTAGCATTCTTGGCAAACAAGGGGAAGAAGAAGATGGAGATCCCCTCCTCCTCCGATGATGAAGCGTCCTCCTCCTCCTCCATGGATAGCACGGAAGAGGCGTATATGGTAAGGAGGGTAAGGCGTGCTTTAAAAGGTTTTCATTTTAATAAATCAAATGATAGGAATAGAAGACCAAGGGGGAAGATCATTTGCTACAATTGCCAAGGAGAGGGACACATAAGGGACAATTGTCCTCTCCTAAACAAAAGCAAAGAAGAAAAGAAAAAGAAGGAAGAAAAGAAGAAGAAGAAGGGGAACAAGAAAAAGGAAGAAGAAAAGAAGGCAAAGGAAAAGGGGAAGGCCAAAGCACTCAAGGTCAAGACATGGGATGACCCTTCCTCCTCTTCCTCATCCAATGAGGAGAATGTCTTTGTCACCAATTTGGCCTTGATGGCCTTTGATGACTTGGATTGCTCTTCCTCCGAAGATGAAGGATCAAGCTCAAGTGAAGGGGGAGCCTCATCTACATCCTCATCCGAAGAAGAGGACTTGATAAGTGAGGTAACGAATCTACCCCCTAAGCAAATTATGTCTATGATTTCTAGCCTCACTAAGGACTTATTTAGAGCAAAGAAGAAAAACAAATGCATGCTTGAACAAATTAAGGAATTAGAACAAAAATTAGAAAAAGCATGTTTAAATGAAAATATTTCTTCTTGTCATGATGATGCATGCTCACACGATAATTATGTGTCATTAGATGTTAGTGATGCATGTATAAATGAAAATAGGGCCTTAAGGGAAAAGGTAGACTATTTGACAAAAGCCCTAGAAAAGTTTACTATTGGCTCCAACACCTTGAACATGATCATAGGGAGCCAAAGGGCAAGCTTCAATAAGAAAGGCCTAGGATACAAAGAAAAGAAAAATGAAAGGGCCTATAAATGCCTAATTGCTAGGGGACAAGATAAAAAGAAAGTAATTGCTAGGAAATGGATCCCCAAGGAGTATCTTGTGAACCCCATAGGAAAGAACCTATTTTGGGTTCCAAAATCCATCCTTAAGGGTTAGAAAACCCCTAGGATAGTCAACCATATGCAATTGACCTATATCATATTTTGGTTGACTTAGGATGGCGGGACAACATTTTTAAATAGTGTTAGGTGATGATAACGTGTCTATAAATAGTTAATAATGCTTAAATCATGATAATTAATGTAATTGCTATGTATGTTTGCAATCATGATTTAGGATTTTGAAATTTGGCACGTCATCATGAGAAATAGGGTTAAATCATGCTTTAGGTGATAATTTGCTTATTATCATGACATAATACCTAATGCATGATAACAACTAAATGAATACATGTGTTTCATGATCATAATGTAGAATTAATTGATATATGCCTTTATGATCATGAGGATTGTTAGGATGATACTTAACCTTGATAGAGTTGCATGAATATAATGGTTAAGTATATACAAATACCCTCTAGGATACATCTCACACTCACTATAGGCTACCGTGATTGAAAACTTAGCATGAGTGAGATGTTAGGATGATACAAATGTCCACTAATGCCTATGGCATTTAGATGGTCATTTAAGGTATCAAAATAGCAATAATAGACCAATCATGGAGAAGGCTTATGTTTAATTAATAGACATATTGCCCAAAGATCATGGTTGGATATTTCATATGTTTTCAAAACAATTTCTTACCTTAAAATATGTGTATTCATGTTTTGAAACAATTCAAACTGAAACTAGGTGTTAAAATGGATACTATCATAATCAAAAACCTAGTAGTTTTTAAAGCTTTTGGATTTTTGGCAAATATGTGAAAATATAATGATTTTTCATGAAGACCTATTTTTCACTGATAAAGAATCTTACAAGAAATATGTTCCCCAAATTTCATGATTTTTTGAATTTTCTAGAATTTTTAATGCATTTCTGAAATTCGCCCAGAAAATCAGAATTTCGGAAACCATTGCGCGATCACATATCGATAGCAATGATCATCACATGAAAAACAGTCTAATATTTTCTGATTTCAGATTTTAAACATGTTTTTGATATTTTCCTTCTATTAGACTTGATGCCATGGGTTTGTAACTTAGTATTAATCTTTTTTATAGTGTCAAAGGGGGAGAAATAATTGTGTTTAAGTAAATTATGATAGGGGGAGAATTTGTAGAGAGAGTTTCATGGATTAAGGGAGAGTTGCATGTTGTTATATCATGTTTATGTTTATATGCTTTCTTACCTTAGAAATTTATATCAAATGTTTTTACCTAACTTAAACGGATTGCCACACATCAAAAAGGGGGAGATTGTTAGGGCAATCTCTTGCCATGATAAGGTTTTGATGTGTGTGGCAAAGGGTTTAAGTTAGGTTGGTATTGTTATTTGATATGTGCGTTGGAGTCTTGCAGGACTTAGTAATTCGCACATGGAGCCTTGGCGGGTTCACCCTCACAACCTCGGTCCTTGAGTCGGTGAAGAATGACTTTGCGGAAGCCGTGCGCTTGGAGCATCCGAGGGACCGCCGGACGAGATGACTTGAAGTGAAGCCAAGGAAGCAGACTTCGGAGGCAAGAGAAGCGAAGGAGCATTGCAGAGCCGCTGCGCTGATCTTTGAGAACGTGGCGCGAATGAAGAGAGCTTGCGAGGACTTGAGTGAGATGAGAGAATGAGTGAAATGTAAGTAGCTCGTTAGGTGAACTTAGTAGAATGGTGAGTGTCGGAGACTCGACCGAGGTTAAGGTTTACCCGATCACGAAGCTCAAACTTATGTTAAGTTTGAGTTTCACGCACCCGATCGTGCCATGTAATGATCGCTTCCAGTCGAGTGGGTTCGATTGGTATCCGTGATGGGTTTATGCCCAGTGATCATTTATCATCAGAATGGCGGCCGATTTGCAGAGGATATCGCGAAGAAAGCGCGCAGCCAGTGACGTCGACTACGAGGCAACACGATCGTGGTGAGGTCCATCATCGATCGGCTAAGTGTTAGTTGGACTACAACGGTCGGGATCCGACGTGTTCGGAGGCCGTTGTAGTGGCGGCGGGCGTGATCGGTAGTGGCGAGAAAATCTTCCTCTCTATAAAAAGAGAGGGAGTGGAGCTTTGGGAGGTAAATGCTCAAGTTCTAAACGACCATCCAAGTGCTCCACTAGATTCAAACTCCTTCTCTTAGCTTTCTTTCACATTTATTGTAAAAGAAGGAGTGTGCTTGATTTGTAAAGGTTACCTCCACCTAGCTTGGTGCAAAGGAGAGACCAATAGTGATTGGCTTTGAAGGAGTGATTCACCTCGGACGAATCGGGACCGTGGATTAGCGGCGTAGCCGTGAACCACGTTACATCTCCTTTGTTAGCGTTTGTATTTTCGTTTATTGCTTTGTCTTTATTGTTTATGCTTTCGCTTGCGCTAACAATTGTGTAGACGAGCAAACGAACGAGAGAATTCCGACATCCATCGTAAGAGGACTATTCACCCCCCTCTAGCTGGCCGTTCGATCCCCTACAGAAGGATCCATATAGCTAACCCCACCTAGTGGAATAAGGTTTGGTGGTGGTTGTTATTGTTGTTGTTGTTGTTCTAAAGTATAATCATGATAGGCCCATGTATATAGACTTAAATGATATGAAGAAATATAGTAGAATTTAAGATTTCAATAGATTGATCTCAATATGCTTCTTTATTGGTTAAAGGTGCTCTTCACCTGCAAGAGTATGAATCAAACTAACCAAAAGATGAATTCATCTTCAAAGAACTGTGAACGAGATTGAATTCAGGTTGAGCAGCACCAAACTTATAACCATTTTGGCAAAGCTGCTAAGAACCAAAAATATGTTCTAAAAGAAAAGGGCATAAACCCTTTGGATCAACAGGAACCAAAGATCCCAATAAGCATCTTGAAAGAATAAGGCATAAGTCCTCAAACTAGAAGTGAAGACAAGGATTCAAAAAGGCATCTGGAAAGAAAAGGGAATGAGACCAAGGATCTACAAGAACCAAGCATCTCAAAAGGTGCCCTAAAAGATAAGGACCTCCTCAAACTAGACATGAAACTTAAGATCCAACAAGGTATCCTAAAAGGAAAGAGAATAAGACCTCAGATCTACAAAGCTCAAGGTAAAGAGGTATCCTGAAAGAAAATGGCATAGGTCCAACAAATATCCAGTCAAGGATCTAAAGAGACATCCTAAAATAAAAGGGCATAATGCCTTGGTTCTACAAAGACCATTAAATGATGGTGTAGAAGAAAAGAAAGAGATGAAGAAGAGTTCCTTTTCCACCTTTTGACGAAAGTGAGTATTTTGGGGGTTTTCCATCTGGCTCAAGGTGAGACGGTGTAATACTCATGGTGGAAACAAACCCTATGTCCAAAATAAACTATGGACATTTCAATTCCCTGTCTATATGACTTGACCAGAAAAATTCTTATCTGTAGCTATGAGTTTGGGGAGAATTGACTAGCAACAAGGTTACAGATTGAATGGATAAGCAAGGGATGAAGAGGGAATCAAAGTTTGACTTCAAAGAATTCTTGGAGAATTGTGAGGCAAGCGAATGTAGTATGTAAGCCCTGTCATTATGAGCAAGGGTGTGCACAGACAACTAGTCAATTCCTTGAATTTTTATGCATTGATGATGGAAGGTTTCAACCGAACTTTCTCGTAGGAAGGCCTTGTGGCTTGGTTCAGGTTGGGCATTCAGGATCAAGGAACAGTTTCTTCAGAATGTTAAGAACAAATTTGAAGAAATCTAGAAAAAAGCAGAACACTGCGACCAAAAAAAGGTTAAAAGGGGTTGATTCATTCTGGAAAAGCATAGAACTTCTTGAGGATAGGTAGAAGTAGAAGGGAAGATACATTAACTAGTAATTCGTTTGAATTAATCTAGCTCTGGGACTCAATTAGGTTTTGCTCAAAGAGGGGCCAAGATGAAACTAAAGGGTAAATACATAACATATAAGAAACGCTTGAATTGGAGAGGACTTACTAACTAATGGTAAAAGAACTATGAGACAAGAGGATTTACAAGGCAGTCCTTCCTGAGAGTAAAAGTAAAACTAAAGGAAAATAAATAGGAGGGTCCTATTTATACTGAGAAGGCATCATGTAGCAAAAGAAAATCACGACTCAATTAAAAGTGTTACTGAGGAAATGGTTTTGGTCGCCTTATTTTGGTCTATTCTCTACCCTTGCAGGAAATATGCACTTGAATTCAATCTATTTTCTCTACCCTCACAGAAAACATGCACTCGAACAGATAATAGAAAATTAAATCAAGCATATTGAGGAGATCAAAGGAAGTATTGCATTAAATTCCACGAGAAATGTCTCACTGAACTTAATGCTAGAGGAAGTAACTAATATGGGTAAAATTATCACATAACTGAGTAATTTGTCAAATGTGTGACAACATTTATGGAACATGATTCTACCAATTGTAAACATATTATAAGCTGAGAAAGTAGAACCGGACCAAGCCAAGGCATGCACATGAGAAAGCAAAGAGGAAATGCAACAACATGGAATAGATTGATTCTCTAGCCATTGAGTGAGTTTTTTGCCAATGCATCATTGGGAGGGCTCATGGCCCGAGCCTACAAAACAAGGGGAACACCAACCATTTGGGGAATCTTGGATGACATGCCATGAGACAACTTTTTTCCAACTCGGACATGCTCTACCTCACTTTCACTATTTCGCTAATTTCCCCACTTTGACCCATCCCTTAATTCAAATCCTTTGACTTCACCTGAGTACTCGACTTGATAAAGTCAACCACATTCGACAATTTGGGCGAGCCATACTTACCTATGTTTCTTATGCACTACCAAGGCTTGAACTAGAAGAACATTACAATGGAAATAAGGAGAAACAACGATAAAGGTTTTTATAGTCAAGATATTGCCTAAGAGTGGTGATGGTTGTTGGATTAAATCGTGGGGTCAGAGAATTGGATCATAAAAAATAACAATTTAACAAAGTTATTTGGCAAATAGAATTTATTAAATTGCATTAAGTATGAACATTTTATAATTTTTTAATATTATATTATTATCATATATATAATGTAAAACAAATAGTTAAGATGTTGCACTTATTTTGCGTAGTATGAAATTACCTCTCTCAAGTCCATGCCAAGGACAAAAACTAAAATAAATTCTCTCTAGTTGAAAGTTAAAAGGGGTTCTTATGTAATGAATTACTTAGACAATATGGCACAAAAAAGGATGGTCTACTTTTAGTGAATGTCTAACTTTAAAGCATGTATATAGTAAGTAGATTACATTAGTATAATACTGTTGAATCCAACACCCCCCTTAGGAACGCTTTAGTAAATAACATAATGATTTAAAATTAAGCAGAAAATTATTTTATCCATAAAACATCAATAATGGTTTTCTATGAGAAAGCATTAAACAAAAAACATATAAAGTAGGCCTATAACTTGCATGCAAAGTAATTGAGTGACATCTAGCTGACCTGCCATAAATGAGAATTGAGCTTCATCTCTAAGGCGTGACTCATTGCCAATCCATCTAATTTTGCAGCCTCTGCGAGAAAAACCTGCAGAGCATCACGAGTTGGTTGTAGGCGAACTCCGCCAGAGGTGACAATTGTTTCCAAAAGCCTTTCCTCACGATTCTTAACCCCACCATTACTTGAGCTTGTGTCCTCACTTCCTGCAGAAGCAGGAACATTCGATCTTGAATTAGAACCCCATGCACCTGAATTTCTTCCTGACACCTTAGAAGCATTCCAGTTTTCTGTCTGCTGTTCAATTCCTTGATAATCATCGTGACTCTCTATTTCTGTCGTCAGAGACCTTCGAAGGTTTGGGCTCCTATAACTTCCAGTCTCATCTTTCCTTGATGAATGGGCAGCAGCAAAGGTGTTAAGTCCATGCTTGATGGTGGCACTACCAAGACCTACCACTTCACTAATAAATGACCTTTTCTCCTCAACTGGAACCTCAAAGTTTGTGTTACCAAATCCTTGGATGCGCTTATTAAGACCTTCCACTGGTGTTACTGACTTGTTCTCATCGGAAGCAAAGATAGCAGCAACAGCCTCATGAGCAGTTTCACGAACAGCCTTATTAAGGGCATCCCCTTTCAGTGGGTCCAATTCACCTTTATAATGGAACAGTTGACGAATCACTGCTGAGTGCCTTTGCATTTCCCTCCTGAACTCGTTTCCAGATTTTCCCACTGCATACTTGATCAACCTAAGTGCCTTGCGAAGAACAGGATACAAAATAAATATCCATCAAGTTAGCTATAGGTTTGTATATTTCCAGTGCCAACAATTTAATATGATCAGACAAAATACTACGTACATATCAAGATGAGGAGAATTTAGATCGCATACTTTTGAAACAAAGACAACGATCATTTCATAAAAATAAGTTCTGTCGGCTAGAAACATACACAATTAATAGAGAAAATGTGAATAACTATGAGGCTGCAACCCTGAATTGACGTGGAAAGGAGGTGAAATCTAATTAAGAATTCAGATCATCTCAAATAACGAAGAAGAATTTCATGTTTCACTGTGAGATTAAACATCTAATAACGCAGATACCGGGATTCTTCTCTTTGAAAAACAAAAAAAAAAAGAAACAAAATCGAGAAAATAAGTGCGTGGAAAGCATGAGTACCTTTTGCTTCACAATTGGGCTTTTGTGATCAAGACGTTTGAGGATATAATCTGACACCTCCTTCACAATGCCCGCCGGAGAAATACGCAAAAGATCACAGATTTCCTCCAATTTATACACAGGAGCAACCTTATCTTCGTCCAAAGTTACCCCATCAACCATGCGAGATCTCCAATAAGCTTCCACCGCTCTCCGGCTCTGATCCATACTTCCGCAAAGAAAGCAACCGATTCTCACTCCGCTACACCGCAAAATCAAGATCGCGGCACCAAAAAAGGTCACTCAACCAGACAAACAACAGGAGATATAAATCACCTCGTCTCAAAATATAAGGTCTATAGAACAAACGAAGCACAGAGAAGATCGTGTAAAAACCCTAAAAAAAACGAATTCCGGTCGTTCAAACGACAACCTTACGTTAAAAGCCCTAATTGACCGCGCGAAGAAGATGGCGATTGGCAGATGAAATGAATCCACCAGGATCCGTCGATAGGATACAGCTGAAATCGAGCAGAGACTTGAGCACGAAAGGAGGAGGAGGAGGAGGAGGATTTTGGGGAAGAAGAGGAGAGAAGACGAGTTCGATAGCAAGACACTTGGCAATCACCAAACTCCAACGGCGACGCAAAAAAGCAGGGCCTTAGAACCGTTCGTTCCAGTCCTTGTGTAATCTTAACCGTTGAGATGTTTTGAATGGAAATCAGCGGCTGAGACGGAACCATAAATGATGACGTCATATCTCATTGAACTTTTTTTCTCCGATCTATTTTCGATTTTTCTTTTACAAGAAAATAAATTAAAAAGATAGTTTTAAAAAAAACATATTTAACAGTTTCATTTTCCTTGTAAAAATCACTTGCACATTTTCCATTACAGTATAAGGTTTATATTTTTTTTTCCTTATTAGATATACGAATTTTCAATCTGATTAATTTTTAAAAATGATCAATCCTATTTCATAGATCTTCGAGATGCCTCGCAAACAATTGAATTAGGTAAAGTTGGAACCCAAGTGGATTTCATTGATCATCAAAAGTAAATCAGAAAAGTATTCATAGTTTTGTATTCCATCTACCGGACAAACTCCTGGGTCCCTAGAGATACGATACAGTGATAAAAACGAAAAGACATTTCATATAATAATACAGTTCGATCCTCTATTGCGATATTATTTTAGGACAAATTTAGAAAAATCTCTTTCAAACTTTGTGAGTCATGAGCTCGGATCAATAAATTTACACTTCAAGAAATCTCAAAATAAAATCTTACTTTTTTTTAAATAATGTATACTTGATTGATTATGAAAATAAATAAAAAATACTTACAATTTAAAAGTTAAATTCGACAACAAATTTCTGATCTATATTCAATTCAAAAATATCTATTTATTTTTTTTTTAAATTCAAAATCGACCGTGTCCAAATAGAAAATCGACACACTCTGGTCTAGGCTTGTCGTCCCATTTTATAACTACATTGTTATTGTAGTTGTTTATTAATATTATTGTTATTAAAGTTTTTTTTTTAATTTGTATGGTGATTTTAGTCAAAATTGATAAAATTTGTGGGAAGGGAAAATATAATAGGAAATAGTTTTCTAAAAAAAAGGATAAAAAATTGCTTTTATACAATCCAAAATTTTAAAGATTAGATTTTATTTAATGTGGAATTTAAAATTTTCTTGGAGCAACATTCTTATAATTGCTAATATGAAATCATAAGTAAATACTATTACATTGAGCACTTTGGCTGGTTAAAACGATTGATTTTTTATTTTTCAATTAAAATTTTAGTTTTAGCCAAAATTATTAGCTCAGTTCATGAAAATTTGATATTCATATGAGCACGAATGAACTCCAAACACACCTCGCACCTGCCTTGGGGTTCAAAACTAAAGCATTTAATAATTTTTGCTAAAATTACTACAAAATCAATTTTAAAAATCCACCAAACTGTGATGAACTCGTGCTATCTAAAATATGAGTTTTAATATCCTAAACATATGTGTTTGTGTGCTCCGTATGCGACAAAGGAAAATACACAGTAACATGCGCTCGATGTCGCTCGATTTCGTCGACGGAAGGCCGGATTCCAACCACGATCCGATCGAAATCCGATGATGATCCGATCGAAATTCAATCGGAATCGACTGTGATTCGATCGAACTACGATCGCAATCTGATCGGATTTCAGTGTCGATCAGATCGCGATCGAATTCTAATCGAAATTCAATCTATTGCCAACGAATTTGAACTGTTGGTGAATGAAATCGCGACAGAAAAAATACTGTATATTTCTCATTCACTGTATAATCGCAATTGATCGAACGACAAAGAAATTATCGCGCAGGAAATGACACGACGCTCAAGATATCAAACTCGCCTAAAATATAACACTATACATGATCTAAATTTGCCAAAAATGAATTATAAGAGTTTCTTCTTTCAAAATTAGACACCATTTTAACAAAAATGCTGGACGACTTTTAACAAGAAGATTCCATAAGCTGTTAATGCTATTAGGGGTGAATAAAAATTCATTTAAACTAAACAAACGAATTGAATCGGAAAATTCAGTTCGATTATTCAAAAATTTATTTTTTTTTAAATATCAATCTTTTTATTTATTCAATTTTGATTTCAATTTCGAAATGAAAAAAATCAATTTAATCGAACCGAAGTATATCAGTCGACTGAGACTGATATGCTTTATCTCTTTGAATTGCAATTTTAAAATTGACTTCACGATTCTTTATTTCCGACTACCCTCCTCCGTCACAAGCACCCTCTCTCAAGTACCTTGACTCCTCCAACACTCTCCCTCTCAAGCACCCTAACTCTTGACTCCGAGCACGCCTAACAACCCGAGAACTCCAATTCCTTGAGAAGTCACAAATTATTGAATAATCAACTGATATATCATAATAATCGATTGATAATATAACCATTGAATCGTGCCATCAATTCAAAAACATTCTGTATCTTATTATATTTAATAAGATCGCCTAATTTATTATATTAATACAATCGCCTAATTTATTATATTAATCGACTACTATTCAATTTTTTTTTAATAATCCAATGCGAACTCTATTTTCCTTATCTACTTGAACTCTCAACTAATATATTCATCAACTAATAAGTTCAATATTTTAATTTTTAACTATATTAATTATTTTTTTAACTTAATCAATTCAATTTTATTAAAAATTTTGATCACTTCAATTAATTAAAAAAATAGATTTATTCAATTTGGGATCAATGTCAATGGATTCGATTATAATCGATTGCACAGACCTGAATGCTAGACTCGCCCAAAATTATAAACAAAAGCATAAAATGGAAAAACAAATTTTAAAAACTACAATGAATAGAAGCATATATAAATAAATAAAGCAAAGAGAAGTTCAACAACAAGTAAATGAAAGATATTTACCGAAAAATAAAATTACTATTTAGACAATTCATGAATTTAAATGACGAATTAGACCATAGAAAAATACAATATTTTATTGGATCAACAAATTAGAAGGGAACCCTTGAAAAATTTTAACAAGAGAATATAAATGATACTTTGCAAAGGCATTCTCGATCTTGGGTAGGTAAAATAGACAAACATACTACACAAAGGAACGAGAATGACAATTTTTTAGATAAAGGGAACATAGAGTTCATACTGCCACATAAAAAAGCAAAAAAAAGAAGAGTGAAAACGACCGTTTGATTAAAAGAAAACTCATCAGATGCAAATTTACTAGGAAGCCTATCAAATCCAGTAACAAAGAACCTTGGATCATGGGCGAGCAGGTCCAGGTCCCGGTCCAGCAGCACCAGCAGGACGTGGTCCTTGGCCAGGCCTTGCCTGATCCTCCTGCAGAACATTAGAAAGGAATTATTAGTTAGTTGGTGTTCTAGAGTTCCAAGCAATTAGGACCTCCTGTGACATTCCTGGACAAAACACACCAGAATACCAATCGAGATCATCTTAAACGTTACGCAAAAGAGAATAACAATTGACCAACCTCACCGGTTTTGCTTTTCAAATCCGAAATCAGATCCCATGGGAATTAAATGGGCGACGTGTGTGTGTTCTTGGCATGATCTCGTGAGCATTAAATCTAATCGATGAATAACTACTACGTGCCTAAACAAATTGTTAACTAACAATTAAAAATAGTTTACGGGGAAACTGCATCCACTAGGAAAATTTAACTGCATGGTGAAGACCTTTTTGGATTAGATGGTATTGGACAGGCATTCATTTTGACACCAACTAAAGCATCAAAGCCCACACGACAACATGCAACAAAAAATTTAAAACCAGCAAAGAGTGATCCACAGTTCTTAGATAACAGTCAATCACCACCTTAGTTTTAAACTCCACTATGGTCTAGCTCGCAAAAGCCAGCTTACCCTTAATTTCAAACTCATTCACTCTGGCGATCTATTCATCTTCTGGTCAAGCTCAACCAACTTAGTCTGGACTCTTAGAAGATTGGGTCAAACTTAATCAAGATACTACACCCACCGCGATCAAACCATAGACAATTAGGTCAAAGAAAACTTATTACTTCTGTCAACTGGGCAAGCTCTTCCAAACCTGATCTTCTAGCTAATCTAGCATACTTCTAATCTATTATGAGTTTGCCAACAAGTTCTAACATTGTGTCTCAGAAAAACACTGCTTAAGTGATCTTCTAAAACAATTAATTGAAGCTATCTTACATTGCATATCCTCTCATGAGAATGTGTAGCATCATAGCATCCCGAATGACATAGCAAGATGATAGGGATTCCAAACAAGAACATGAAAACTGGATAACAGAGATGAAACATGAAAATAGCATCATAGATAGTACTTTTAAATCTAGGGGATATATAGTTCTCTCTCAATCATTTAGTTCTAACATGTATGGTTGATGACATCTTAAAACATCCATGTATAACTTGAGAAATACTAACCTACAGGGTGGCAACAAGCCATTTCTAATCACACTAGTAGCAACCCAAATTGTGATTAACAGAAGGCTAATTGTCAAGGAATGAAATAAAAGTCACCTTTAACTTTCTAAACTCTTGTAAACAGAAAAATTATAAAATTAGCAACTAAATAGGAAGGAATAATTGAAGAAGAGTCCAACTAAGCATATACAAAAGTGAAGAAGTCCTCAGAGCAGTACCCGTCGTCTGAAACGTTGTGGAGGCTCACGGTTCCTCCTGTCGGTGCGAGACCTCACCCTGACAACCTTGGAATGGATTGCACAGGACACACAGTACAGCATCTTGATGTATAGCTTAGGAAGAGTGTATCCTAGAAGGAATTTAAGAGATTTGAGTAGAAACAAGTTTGCGATTGCAACCAAAATAATTCAAACTATAAGGCGCTAACCATCATATGCACAGGCCTCCTGCACGTCCCGGACGGCTGCCTGCTCCACTATGTTCCTCACGAGAAACCTCTTGATCGCCTTGTCCTACAACAATAACTAAGCATCAGGTGAGCCGATACATTTACCAAAAAAGGTTACAAAGAACATTAACAAAAAAAAAATCGACAAACAAGCAAAAAAAGATGCATGCTTCGCCGATGTAACTGAGGTTGATCTACAACCTCCGACGATCCAAAGCAAAGGAACACAGTTCTAAATGCTGCATAGATCTTATCATAAATATCCAACGTATGAAACCTTTGGGCAGCACTTTCCGCAGTTGGAGCAGCGAATGAAGTTAACGTGGCCGCGACCATGCTTGTTGCGCCCGCCGTTCCTGCGCTTGAAAGTCTGCAAAAACGAGAAACAAAACGAATCCAGATGCCTTCAAGGAGTACGAGAAGGAGAAGAACTAGAAGAAAATCCAGATCCACACCATCTTCGTCGCCCACGATCGAGCTGCTTAGGGTTACGGCGCCACGAAACGGGCAAGATTTCTGGAGCATGGTAATATATAGATGTTATGCTTGCATCTTAGCCGTCCCTCAGTGGTTGGACGAATAGGATTTGAGTACCTTGTGTCGTTCTCTCCGTTACCATTAGGATCCAGTCCAACTTAAATTTTAAATAAAATGTCAAGTTTCTTATTTTATATATCCTGTTATTATTAATCAAAATAATAAAAAAATATTATATTTGTCCATAAATATTTATTTTATTTACAGCTGAAAACTTTAAAAACTCTTTTATTTTTTTTATAAAAGAATCAATAGAATTTTGGAGTGCTAAATTTGGATAGTTTTTCACCATTTGCTTTTTTTTACTAAACTTCTTTAAGATTTTATAAGTGTGTGTTTGATTGGAGTTGCCCCTACAAATCCCTCAATTTCATCACATTTAAACCAAAAATACCTATTAGGTTAGAAGGGCAACTCGATGAAGCATGATTTGCATCCATCTTCGCTACACCAAAGCTTGGATGGCCTGAATCGAATTTTAAAAAATATTATTAATAGATTAATTTATAGACCCCTTGGACTAATTTTGAGACCCCTCTACAAAATGATTTAAACCTTTTAAAAAAGTAGCTCTGAAGTGAGCGCCTCTTAGGTCTCCCCTCAAGTCTGATCCTAAGTAGAGGGAAAGAATATGTTGGTGGTGCAATCAGGGGAGATCACGATTAATCAGACTTGAGTGATCGAGACTCGAGTAGTATTTTGATGTTTACTAATACGGTTGATAATACGTTTTACATACGTATGATCATATGACAAGTTGATGGTGTGGGACATCCAAGGTCATAGGGAGAGATTGTTAGAGCAATCGACCTCAAGTCAAAGGTTGATCAAGCTTAAGTGAGACTCGAGTGGAAGTCCAAGTTTGGAGATTTAGCAAAGAAAAGTCCAGTATGGATACTTGGCAATGGAGAAGTCCAAGAATGGATTCTTAGTAAGGGAAAGTTCAAATATTGATATTTAGCAAAAGGGAAGTCCAAAGGTGTAGTCTTGGACGTGTAAGTCCAAGGGTATAGTCTTGAGGACAAAAGTCTAAGTGTGGAGATTTAGCAAAGGAGACTCATTGGCATGACAAGACTGACGGAAACATTTGAAGGCTAAGACCAAAGGTGAGGAGTCGTGGATTCGAACTAAGGGCTTGAAAGCTTATGGAAGTGGCTTGAAAGCTAAGAGCATCCGATGGCATGATAAAGGCGATGGAAGCATCTGAAGGTTAACGCGAAGGGTGAAAGAGTCGTGGAAAACTCGAATGGTCCCTGAGGGCATGAAGCTGATGGAGGTAGTTAGAAGACTTAGGTCTAGACCTAGGATGAGTATCAAGTATGAGAGGATCATACTTGGATTAAATCTCATGTTTAAGGTGTACCAGTCGACTTATGACATTGATCAGTCGACTAGCCGAGTTCTCGACGCTCGAAAGCTCAGTTTAGCTCGGGTAATCGATTGAGATTATGACCCAGTCGACTGATCATGTAGTCGATTGAGGCTCGAATGCGGATTGTGGCTCTGACAGTCGACTGCTAGGGTTAAGCAATTGACTACTAGGGTTGAGCAGTCGACTAGTTTCAGTAGACATAGGCACAGAAGGTTTGACAATCGACTGTTGGCTTATGACAGTCTGTCGATTGATCGACAATAATCTGACGTGGATTAGTCCATTGTGAGACAACGATACTGTGTCCAGTCGACTAATGGGTAAGGTCAATAGATTGGGAAATAGAAAATCAACCCGACGCGAGATGTTATAAGGAGCTCGAGAAGGAGGAAAGGCCAACCGATTCTTAGTGATTTGGGAGGAGATTTGTTGCTGCATTTCAGACCTTCCAAGATCGCCAAAGCAATCAAGTGATCAAAAGCATTTTTGTAAAATTCTCTTTCGTATTTTTTTTGTTATATTTGTATTTGGTTTGTATATTACTGTTGTAAACTTATTGTAAAAGGTTTCTCTACCTCCGATGTGTTACAAAGAAGGAGAAAGAGGTTTAGTGGAGTAAATACTAAAGTCCAACCATGGAATCGGAACCGTAGGTTCCAAACTACGTAAAATGTTGGTGGTGTGGTGTGTGTTTGCATTTGTTGCTTTTTGCTTTATTATTCCATTGTGTACTAACAAATTATAGACAAGCACGACACGAATCAAAGCGTAAATCGATCGATGTTATTCACCTCCTCTAGCACATCCAAAGGCCCCAACATATGTGATTTATATATTTAAAAATAAATAAATTCCTATGAGTAATCTCAATAACTGCAACATCTTTAGTTTATTATTTCATTAAAAATAATTCTATAAATACATTATAATAATTGAATCGTGACCTTTGGTTCAATTCTTACCATTGTGCTCCTTTGTTTAGAACTTACCATTGCAATTAACCCTTTGTGGGTCTAGTGAAAGCATTGAATCTACAACATTGAAATTGTCATTCCCTTGCCTTCTTGCACCGCTAACAGCTTGTTTGGGGGAGGTGAGAAAAGAGGAAGGAAGGGTAAATAAAGGGAAGGGAACTTTTATCTTTGTTTGGAAAGGAGTGAGGGAAAGGGAGGGAATGGTAAGGAAGGAAAAGTGTTAACCTGTCATACCTATGGAGAAGAAGAAATTCATTATACCTCAAATCGGGATGTAAGAGAGAGGAAGATTAAGTCTTTTTTTTTCTTCCAATTTTATCCCTTTTAAAAATTTTATTTATTTTTAATCTCTCTTGCTTTCGACTGAAAAGACATTTCTACGTCTTCTTATTCTTCTTATTCTGTCACCGCAAAATCCTGTACTTCCTCTCCTTCTTATTGTTGGCTCCGACGAAAACATCTCATTACACTTTTCATTTGTCAACTTCCTTCTTGTTGCATTGTGCAGGTACGGTTCTCTCCATTTTACCTTGTTTTCTTTGTATAGAACCTTGCAACAACTTTGACCATTTTGCTTTGTTTTCTTTGTACATAACATTGCAACAACTTTGATCGCAACATTTATTGACAAGTTTAATTCCTGTTTTTTTGAAACTTGATATCACATCTTCATCTCCTTCGCTTTAAAATGCTTAAGCAAAGTTGAACCACTTTCTATGTCCATTTTTGAAGTCGGTATATATATGTAGGATTCATTTGCATTGCAACATTTCTTTTCTATAGGTAACTAACATGGTACAACTTGCTGCATTTTTCACGATAGTTTTTATCAAGAAATCTACCCACACAAATGATGGAATACATCGTCTAACATTAGGAAAATATTTTGTGTGAGAACGGACACAACTTTATTTTCTAATTCTGCTTTGTTTTTTTCCTTCAAGATTTTCTCCTTTGGTTTCACTTTCTTCTTCGGACCTAATTAATTTTTTTTAACATATCAGACTCCATGTAATTTATTTTTGATTGTGCACTTTACCTTTGTTTATATTTTTTTATTCTGATTTCATTTAAACTTATTACGTTTAACTGCTCGTGTTTAACTCATAATTTATTTTGTTTTGATTTATTTGATTATAGATGGATGATCAACATGATAAACGCAATGATTTCATTAAATTGCATCGTATGCATCAACTCGCATCAACCCAAGTTGTTTGTTTGGTTGTGGCTTGGTATGCACGAAATAGGAATAAACCAAATAGTCAAATTCCTCATGCGATACAGTTAGAAGGGGAATATGTACGAAATGAATTAATGACAAAACTACTAACTAATGATCGATGTCGTAGTATAATTAGAATGAGTCCTTCTGCATTTGTGAGATTGCGTAATCTTTTAGTCAAAGAAGGTGTTTTGCGACCTACAACAAAGATCACTGTGGAAGAACAAATAGCAAAATCACTATATTTGCTAGGCCATAATGTTACAAATCGCGAACTTGACTTCTTTTTCTATCGATCGAAAGAAACAGTGAGTCATCATTTCTATAATGTTTTAAGAGCTAAAATAGAGTTGGAGGATAAATTTCTCAAATAACCGGATGGGTTAGAAATTCCTTTAGAAATCTACAATAGCAATCGATTCTATCCATTTTTTAAGGTGAAAAAATTATTCTTATCTTTTATCTAGTATAAATTCATGCATATATGTTCATAATTATTAATAATTCATACATGATTATATCATGATTGTGTTGGAGTGATAGATGAAACACATATTCATGTTAGAGTTTCTCCCTATGATGCCCAAAGTTTCATGATAGAAAGGATTTTTCAACACAAAATATTTTAGCAGCATGCACATTTGATCTAAAATTCACTTATGTCTTAACCGAGTATGAAGGAACAACTTCTGACTCAAGAATACTAAAAAATATATTATCCAAATAAGATTATCTTAAAATTCTTAAAGGTAAATTAAATGACATATGTTGTGATTAAACTTTCTTACTTTTACATTTTGATAACACGTAATTTTTTTTTTTAGAAAAATACTATCTTGTTGATGTTGGATTTATGTTGAAAAGCGGTCTTATTACACCATATCGAGGAGAACGTTATCATTTGAAAGAATATAGCCACAATCCACCATGAAATGCTCGGGAGTTATTTAACCTCCGGCTTTCTTCTTTGCGCAATGCAATTGAAAGAGTTTTTGGAGTTCTTAAGAAAAGATTTCCTATTATAAGAAGTTCAACGGAGCTGGCGTTGAAACTCAAAAAGAAATTATTCTCTATTGTTGTATTTTACATAATTACTTGATTAATGTTGATCCAGATGAGAGATTGTTGTAGATTCCTTGAACGACTAGAGGGGGGGTGAATAGCCTCTTTTCGTTTTCTACAAAAGATTAGTGGAAACACACAAATACAATAAAAATAGAAACGAAAATGCAATGCTAACGCGGAAGCTTTTACATGGTTCGGAGATAACGCTCTTACTCCACGGCGATCTTTAAGGTGGATCAACCCAAATCAATCTTCACTAATAAGCTTTCTCTTTACAAAAACCTCCTCTTCTTACAAAAGATGACAATGAAGATTTGAGAGGAGGAAAGAAATTAACACACTTAGAAAGCTTGGAAAACTTGTGGGAGCTTAGGAGAATGATCAGAATATAAGCATTAGGCTCTTCTTGCTCCCCTTGGCCTTTTTTTTATAGGAAAGAGCCTCTTTTTCCCGTTGGAGAATCATCGGTTGGTGATGACTTACATCGATCGTATCGCCCGATTCTAACGGCACGAACACCAGATTTGCGGGATTTGCGTCATCGCTTAACGGAAGACTATCGATTGGCCGCCAGCGATGGCGATTCGGTGATACTACGGCATTTCGTTGTGGCGATTGACTACCAATAATGGCGATCATTGCCCGGCTTATATCGGCGATCAAGTCCGAAGTCGACTCTCGGCGGTTCAGGATAATCCCGATCGGCCCGCTAACGACTCTCGAACCTCTAATCTGCATTTTAAAGGCGATTCGGTGACACCATGTTCCAATGATCGACACACCCAGTATGACTAATTCATACTTGAAAATATACCCTAAGCCTAGACTTAACCTTCTAGTTTCTCCATCAGCCTTGCGCCTCCAGGATTTCTCTGAGTCCACGACTCTATCCATGCGCTTGCCTTCAAAAGCTTCCTTCGGTTTCATCATGCTTTAGGTATCTTCTTTGCCAAAGTACGCTTGGACTTTACGCCGCCAAGACTACATGCTTGGACTTATGCCGCCAAGACTTGCCTTTGGTCTTTCTTTGCCAAGGACTGCTTGAACTTTATGCCGCCAAGACTACATGCTTGGACTTACGCCGCCAAGACCTTTCCTTTGACTTCTCTTTGCCAAGATCACACTTGGACTTGTCTTTTACCAAGTCTTCATACTTGGATTTTTCTGTCACTTAAATATGTTCACAATTAGATCACAAAATATTGCCTAACTTAGATGATTATCCAAACATCAAAATATATAAATGCTTGGGGCATTATTGCACCAACAATCTCCCCCTTTTTGATGTTTGTCAATCATTTAAGTTAGGTCTTTAACATATGCACATAAACATATTTCAATATAAATTCTAACTTAAATATCCCTTCTCCCCTTTTGACATACAACAAAAAGAGAAGAGTTTATCCAATAAGTGCAGGAAAGAATTATAATTGACACATCTTGAACTAAGGTATAAAATTGATATGAAACTCCCCCTTAATCCAAGACATGATTCATGATGTGGAAATAACATGTGAAGCAAAGCATAAGTAATAGAATAGACAAATATGTCCTAGCTTTGCATCAACAATTATAGAATTAAGGGATGTAGCTCCCCCTAAACCAGTGCATCAAGAAGATCCTTCTTTCCATACAAGTTATCATGTATATACTGTGGGAATCATATAATGTCCAAAATTGGACCTTTTAACTGATGAAAAACTGTTTTCTATTCCAAAACAGTGTCACCGGTTCAACTAAAATTGTCATCAGTCAACTGCCGCCCTTGGCAGTCGACTGATATCAGACAAATCTGAAATCTAAATTTTTCAGTCAAGGTTTAAAAAATACGTAGAAATTTTCGTGGATGTTCAAAAATCACGAAACTCGTCATACACATTTTACTTGACTAATATAACATATGAAAAATATTAGACGAAAAACATGCTCATCAGATTAACGGATTGATACGATATTCAAAATGATAAAAATATGAAGCAAAAGTGGAATTGTATCGTATCAATATTCATAACTTAGTACTATGTGCTCAATTTCTAAACTTGAAAATAACGAATTATAGTAATGTAGGCACTAATAGACATGAACTAAACAAAACACAACTTCATTTCATTAACTAAAAATCATTACACAAGTTTGAGTTTGTGCCGTACATACGGCCAAAAAGAAAATAACAAAAACATGCTAGCTAAAGATCGTCGTCATCAGCATCCATCGGTGCAGATGACGAACCATCGTGAGGAGGTGGGTGTCCGGGTGCAGGAGGGCGGAGAATCGCCAAAATGTCCTGCTGCTGACGATGCATCCCACTCACGAGGGAGAGGAGCTCCTGATGCTCCTGGCGAAGCTTCTGTTGCCCCAAGCGAAGCTCCTCAAGACGTGTATCTACCCGCTCTACAAAAGCATCGAAGCGGGCAATGAAGGATGAGTTTGGCGACAAAGATCACTGCGATCCCCTCGCATCGGCTCCCTCAGTAGCAACACCTCAAGATCATCTCCGCGCAGCGGCATCCTCTGGTGCCGGAGCGCCACCTGCTGGTCGTCGTGCAAGGTCTCAGAAAACGGACCCCTCGCTGGCCTTCAAGCCCGCCAAGGAGAAGCTCCGACGAGTCATCTGGTCATATTTTTTATTCATGATTTTAATGACCCCTATGTTGACATCAATGCCTACGGAACTAAGCCACTGAGTAAGGACATTTCCAAATGGCATATGAACCTTTCCATTGTTTGGATTTATGAAATGAGTAATACAGTGGAAGGTGTTGAGACCAATGTCGATGTCTAAGTACTGACGGAGGATATGCATGAGAAGGAAGTGTGTAGGTCGAACTAAGACAAACCCGCGTGTAACTATAGGAAGAATACAATGAGCAATGACCTTATAAAGGACATTGTCAGAAGCAGAAAGCTCTTGGGATTGAAAGAGATTGGTGTTTAAAGAACGAGGAGAATTATAGAAAGTAGTATGAAGTGAGTCTAGAGAAATCTCCCCAAAGGGAGGTGGAAGTGTATCACTCCAAGATAGATACAAAATGAAATCATTCTCGGAAGAGAGACATCCGAGAAAATCCGTCCAGATCTGGGGGCTGAAATCCAGATCGCACTGAGCAACGCGAGCCCGGTATCTCAAGCCATCTCCAACCGGTCGCAAATTGTTGAAGAATTCAGAAAGAAGGGTGATATTGACATGATGTTCACAAAAGACTAATGATTCAAGTTTGTAGAATTGGATGATTCAAACAATATCAAAGCAGTAGTCCTTAAGAAAATTTGGGTCCATTGATCGAGGTGGAACGAGTTGAAATTTATTTTTATTGAAGGCATTTTCAAGTGCGGAGTTTGGAAACCTAGGATCGACAATGGGTGGAGGGTTTGACGGGCCCTCGTTGGCCGGTGGTACCCGGGCACGCTTAGATGCATAATGCTTAAGTCTAAATGTGCGAAAAGAGCAATGTAGGTTAAGGATGATGAATGCATACACAAAGACAACAAAACAAACACCGGTTAGTGAAACAAAACTATAGGAACAACCAAACTGTGAGCAGGGATGAGGGTTTACCTAGGTGGCATGGTGAAAGATTAAAGAAAGGTGTCGGAAGGTAGTTTCCACGAAACCCTAGCCGAGCGAGTGGTATGCGGTGAGGACTAGGGCGGAAACCATGTGAGAAGAGGTGGTCCTCGAGTCAGAGAACACCTCAAATGGGAGCACCGGTCGGTGAAGTCGTCGAAAAACGAGGGAGAACGGCGAGAGAAGTGCGGTGGAAATTCGTTGGAAGAGGAAAAAGAAGGAAGGTCGGGAAGTTTTGGCGAGTCGAACCGGTGGGAAAACCCTAAAAACCACGTCATAGCCGATCGTTAGTTAGTGGTCGTGATGGAGATCGATCACAACCGATCGCACGATACGAGTGCTTATAGTGCGCGCAATGATCATTATAAATGGCGATTGCTGCTAACTAGCGAACCGGGTAAGCCCAGTTCGATATCGTCGTATCAGTCGAACTGGCGATAAGCGCCAGTCGACTGATATCAGTCTGATAGGCCTTTTTGGCCAGATTAAAAAAATCATAATTAATTCAATAAAGATCAAAAAATTACGAAATTTTGTGGTTAACATTGTTAGATCATTTCCTATCAAGGAAAAATTATTTTAAAAATATATCACCTCTAGATTTTGATATTGACACAAACTTGAGATTTTGCAAAAGTTATGATATTTTTGCAAACTTTGTATCACTTTGGCTTATCAATTGAAAATTGTTTCTCAAGGTTTGATAGACATAGTTTAAATTTTGTTTTATTTGACATTTCCAATCATATTCTTGGAGCTATATGTACATTAATTGTACATAAGTCTTCCCAATGATTGGTCCAATGAATGATTAATGTCTCTAGATGCCACTTTGGTTCATTGTAATGCATCATAACAAACATGATGAACCAAGTGCATCTTTCTAACATCTCACATGATTTCTAGGTGGCTAAATACATAAATCATGGTTTCTTAGGTCTATTGTGAGATGGTTAGAGGTATAAAACCTAAATTTTTATGGGATCATGCAAACCTACACTTCTATTCTACAAAGCACATTCCAAGTTCTCTTATAAGTGATGAAAATTCTATTTCGGGGAGAGGCTTGGTAAAGATGTCGGCTAGGTTGGACTTAGATTCAATGTAATTGAGCTCAATGTCCCCCTTAGCCACATGATCCCAAATGAAGTGATGTTTCACTTTAATGTGCTTGATCCTAGAGTGATGCACTGGATTTTTAGTCAAATTTATGGTGCTCATATTATCACAAAATACTTTTATGTTAGAGTAAGATAGCTCATAGTCCTCTAAAGTATGTTTCATCCATAGAAGTTGAGCTACACAACCACTCATAGCCACATATTCGGCTTCGGTGGTGGATAGGGCAACACAAGGTTGCTTCCTACTACTCCAACTAACTAGAGAGGACCCAAGGAATTGACATCCACCACTAGTACTCTTCTGATCCAATTTGTAACCGGCATAATCGGAATCGGTGTACCCAACCAAATCAAAAGACCTAGTCCTAGGGTACCATAGTCCTACATTTAGTGTGCCTTTAATATATCTTAAGATTCTCTTAACGACAACTAAATGAGATTCTTTTGCACATGATTGGTACCTAGCACACATACCAACCGCAAATAATATATCGGGTCTACTAGCGGTTAGGTACAAAAGGCTACCAATCATGCTCCTATAGAGTGTAAGATCAATTTATTTTCCTTCATTATCCCTATCTTATTTTGTATTGGTTGCCATTGGAGTTGAAACTACCTTAGCATTTTCCAAACTAAATTTCTTAATCATTTCCTTAGCATATTTGGTTTGGTAAATATAAATTCCTTCACTTGTTTGTTTGACTTGCAATCCTAGGAAGAAATTTAATTCCCCAACTAGACTCATTTCAAACTCTTTTTCCATATTCTTAATAAAGTCTTGGAGAAGTTCATCATTTGTTGACCCAAAGATAATGTCATCAACATATACTTGGGCTACAAAGATGTCCGTTGATGTCGACTTTATAAATAGAGTTTGATCTATACTACCCCTCTTAAAGTCCTTAGAGATTAAGAAATATGATAATCTTTCATACCAAGCCCGGGGAGCTTGTTTCAAACCATACAAAGCTTTCCTAAGCTTGTATACATGGTTTGGATAATCCATATTCTCAAACCCGGGAGGTTGTTCTACATATACCTCTTCCTTAATAAACCCATTTAGGAATGCCGATTTAACATTCATTTGATGGAGTTTGAAACCTATATAGGAGGCATACCCTAATAGTATTCTAATAGACTCTAACCTAGCAACCGGGGCATATGTTTCATCATAGTCAAGTCCTTCAACTTGATTAAAGCCCCTTGCAACTAATCTTGTCTTATTCCTAGTAATATTCCCTTGATCATCTAGTTTGTTCCTAAAGACTCATCTTGTAGTAATGATGGTGTTTTCATTAGGTCTAGGAACTAACTCCCATACTTGACTCCTTTCAAATTGAGCCAATTCATCTTGCATTGCTAATATCCAATCCGGATCAAGTAATGCATCTTTGATGGTTTTGGGCTCAATTTGAGAAATTAGAGCTATATGACTAGTGGGATCCCTATGAAATGACCTAGTCCTAACACCTTGAGATAATTCACCCACAATTTGATCTAAGGGGTGATTTTGATGAACTCTAATGGTTCTAGGAGGTGTATTAATTTGAGGTTGATCATAATTAATCTCAATTCTTTGCTCATCATCGGAATCACCTCTTACTCCCCCTTGATTTAATCCTCCCCCTTGATCATTACCCCCTAAGGTTAAATCTTGAAATTGTTAGATAATTTCTTGATTTTCATTATTAATATCATCATCAATAGGGGATTTCCTAGGGTATGTATTGGAAGTTTCATCAAATTGGACATTTAAAGATTCTTCAATCTTTTGAGTCCTTTTATTGTAAACTCTATACCCTACACTAGTGGATGAGTATCCAACTAGGATTCCCTCATCCGCTTTGGACTCAAACTTACCTAGGTTGTCTTTGGTATTTAAAATATAGACTTTACATCCAAAGACCTTAAAATAATGAATTGTTGGAATTGTACCATTCCACAATTCAAATGGAGTTTTTCCTAAAAACCTATGAATTAATACCCTATTTTGGATATAGCAAGCGGTGTTAACCGCTTCCGCCCACAAGTAGCTAGGTAAGGAGTATGCATTAAGCATTGTCCTAGCCGCTTCTTGTAGGGCACGATTTTTCCTTTCCACAACCCCATTTTGTTGGGGTGTTCTAGGACAAGAAAACTCATGCTTGTACCCTTATTCTAAGTAAAAAAGTTGAGAAATTAGAATTCTCAAATTCTCCACCATGATCACTACGGATCCGGTTGATTTTGAGTTTTTTTTTCATTTTCTACTCTTTTGCTAAATCCTATGATTATTCCTAGGGTTTCATCTTTATTTTTCAAGAAAAATACCCAAGTAAACCTAGAGAAATCATCTACTATTACTAGGCAATATTTACTACCAATCATAGAGGGGGTACTATGACAATCAAATAAGTCCATATGCAAAAGTTCTAAAGGTAAAGCGGTACTAAATAAATTTTTACCTTTGTGTGATGTTTTTTATTGTTTCCCTTCTTGGCATGCATCACACATTTTGTCCTTGAGAAATTTGACTTTAGGCAACCCTTTGACTTTAGGCAACCCTTTGACTAACTTCATTTTTGCTATTTTGGCTATGTTCTTCATGTTTATGTGTCCTAGCCTCCTATGTCAAAGTCAACTTTCTTCCTCTTTTGCAATAAGACACTTAGTAGAAGCATTAGTAGCATAGGATAAATCAACATAATATATATTTGATTTCCTAAAACCTACTAACATGCAATCATTTAGAGTTTTGTGTCTTATAAAATATTTTGAGGAATCAAATTTAACATCAAAGTTTGCATCACATAATTGGCTTACACTAAGTAAATTAAATTTCATATTTTTAACTAATAATACTTTATGAATGGCAAGGTTGGGGGATACCTCAATTGTGTCCTTTCCTAGAATCTTAAGTTTGTCGCTATTACCAAATGATACTTTTCCTTTGCTAGTGTGGTTGATAGTGGAGAATTTTCTCTCATCACCGGTCATGTGCTTTGAGCACCCACTATCAACTATCCACAAACTTGGTTCTTCTACCTATATCACATGAAAAATACAATCCTTAGGTACCCAAATCTTAGGACCACTAGCATCAATTAAAAATTTCTTAGGAACCCAAGCCTTTCTACCCTTGCTTTTAATAATGGTTTTTCTACTAACAAGGGATGTAAATGCTACCTCCTTTTCCTTAGGTCTATATCCTATTCCGGCCTTGTTGTAAATAGCCCTTTGATCCTTAATTATCATGTCTAGGTATTTAGAACCATTAGTGAATTTTTCTAAGCATGCTCTTAAGTTACCTATTTTTTTTTTAATTCATCATTTTCATCCCTAAGGGTACATGCATCATCATCACAAGATAATTTACTACAAGAAAGTTCTACACTCTTAAGTGATTTTATCTCTACTTTTAAATCCTTAATCCTAGTTTTTGATCTATTCAATGCATTTTGGAGGCATGCAATTGTCTTGTAAAGTAAATCTACCATAGGGGAGTTGTTTACCTCATCATCATCACTTGATGATGATTCGTCGCTTGATGAAGAGGATGAAGACTCCTCACTTGAGCTCCCGGCTTCTTCCTCTAAAGCCATGAGGGCTAGATTTCGGGTGGCATGACATACTTCTTCATCATCGGAGGTGTCTTCCATGCTTAGGGTGTCCCATGTTTGAGCCACCATTGTTTCTTTCTTCTTCTTTTCCTTCTTCTCCTTATGCTTCTTTTCTTTCTCCTCCTTCTTCTTTAGTTCCGGGCAATTTGGCTTGATGTGCCCTTTCTTATTGCAACCATAACAAGTTACATTAGATGAAGAATTTGAACTATTTGAAGGCTTACCTCTTGAGGATTGGAACATCCTCCTCACATCTTTCTTGATGAGTTTCCTTGATCTCCCACCAAACTTCTTGACGTAATGAGCCACCTCGCTTGCCGATAGCTCATCTTCACTACTAGATGAATCTTCCTCGAATTCGGATGAGGAGGACACTTCTTTCTTCTCCTTCTTCTTTTTGTCCTTCTTGCCTACAAAAAGAGTTATACCCTTCTCTTTGGATGAAGTGTTAGCTTGTTCATGCAATTGAAATTCACAAAATAACTCATCCAACTTAACCAAAGAGAGATCCCTAGAGACCTTATAGGTATCTACCATTGAAGCCCATAAGGTTGTTCTAGGAAGGCTTGGAGTACATACACAAGGTCTCTTGTCGACCTTCTCACCTATTACATGTAGTCCGTTGACTACTTCCTTGAAGCGACCGTGCATTTGGCTCACGGTCTCGTTGGTCTTCATGGTGAAACTTTGGAGTTGACCTATCAATAGGTCTCTTTTGGCTCTTCTAGTCTCCTTTGAACCTTCATTCAATTCGATGAGCTTCTCCCAAAGCTCTTTTGCGGAGTTGAAAGGCCCGACTTTGGAAAGTTGCTCCTTGGATAGACCACATTGAAGTGTGGTCGTTGCTTTTGCATTAGCTTGTGCTTTCTTTGTCATCTCTCTTGTCCAATCTTTTGTCGGTAGTGGTGCTTCGAATTCGTCGACCGGCTTTTCGAATCCATCTACAATACTAAACCAATTTTCAATGTCATTCATGAGGTAGTATTCCATCCTACCTTTCCAATAGCCGAAATCATTGTCGTCGAAGAATGGAGGCCTCGCCGTACTATATCCCTCTTGAAATGTCATGCTTCGGTTGATGGTTAGATCTTCCGATGCGATCCGGGCTCTGATACCACTTGTAGGATCCTTGAACGGCTAGAGGGGGGTGAATAGCCTCTTTTCGTTTTCTACAAAAGATTAGTGGAAACACACAAATACAATAAAAATAGAAACGAAAATACAATGCTAACGCGGAAGCTTTTACGTGGTTCGGAGATAATGCTCCTACTCCACGGCGATCCTTAAGGTGGATCAACCCAAATCAATTTTCACTAATAAGCTTTCTCTTTACAAAAACCTTCTCTTCTTACAAAAGATGACAATGAAGATTTGAGAGAAGGAAAGAAATTAACACACTTAGAAAGCTTGGAAAACTTGTGAGAGCTTAGGAGAATAATCAGAATATAAGCATTAGACTCTTCTTGCTCCCCTTGGCCTTTTTTTATAGGAAAGAGCCTCTTTTTCCCGTTGGAGGTCTATCAGTCGACTGATGACGATTCTAACGGCTTCTGAACAGCCGGATTCGCGAGATTTGCCATCGTCATCGCCAACGGGAAGGCTATCGATCGGCCCGCCCAGCGATGTGGCGATCGATATTGCGTCGATCGCCAATAATGACCGATCGACTACCGGCTTATCACGCGATGGTCGAAGTCGACTCTCGGCGATTCGGATAACCCCGTTCGACTGCCAACAGCTCTCCAACCTCTAATGCTGCATTTTAAAGGTCAGTTCGACTGACACTATGTTTCAGTCGACTGGCACACCCCAAGTATGACTAATTCATACTTGAAAACATACCTTAAGCCTAGACTTAATCTTCTAGCTTCTCCATCAGCCTTGCGCCTCTAGGATTTCTCTGAGTCCACGACTCCATCCATGCGCTTGCCTTCAAAAGCTTCCTTCGATTTCGTCATGCTTTGGGTTTCTTCTTTGTCAAAGTACGCTTGGACTTTATGTCGCTAAGACTACATGCTTGGACTTATGCCGCCAAGACTTGCCTTTGGTCTTTCTTTGCCAAGGACTGCTTGGAGTTTATGCCACCAAGACTACATGCTTGGACTTACGCCGCCAAGACCTTTCCTTTGACTTCTCTTTGCCAAGATCACACTTGGACTTATCTTTTACCAAGTCTTCATACTTGGATTTTCCTGTCACTTAAACATGTTCACAATTAGATCACAAAATATTGTCTAACTTAGATGATTATCCAAACATCAAAATATATAAATGCTTGGGGCATTGTTGCACCAACAATTGTTTGTTGAGGTTGATGCTGAATTTAGTAATAATAGTGAGCATCAAGAGGAAAATCATAGTAATAGGGATGACCATGAAGAGGCCAGAATGGGTGAATTGCTTAGGAATTCCATAGTCATGGCTATGTGGTTAGATTATAATATGTGACACATTTATGTTTTTTTTTGTTTATCTTGCATTTTTGGATAAATTCTCTTGTATTTAAATGATTGTGAATGGCGTCATTTTAATTTATTATGTTACTTGGATTTTATATCATATGATTGTTTATGTGATTGTGTGTTTTAATTATTACTATGTTTTTGTTTTTTAAGGATGACAAAAAAGAAGGATTTGCAAAGTGAAAATACAAGTGCAAGCAAGGGGAATAATCATTGTGTTTGAAAGAAAGCAATGGATGATGTTCTTATTGATGCATATTTGAATTAACATAATATAGGCAATATGGTTGGTGGAACCTTCACTATACATGCATATGAAAATATTCTAAATGCATTGAAAGTAAAATTTCCCTACAAACCTATTGATAAGGACAAGATTCAAAATCGTATGAAACATATTAAAAGAGGTTGATTTTTATGTTATGATTTATTCAAGAATGGTATGAGTAGTTTTGCATGGGATCCCACTATAGAAACATTCATTGCTGAGCTTGAAGGTTGGCAACAATTAATTGAGGTGCATTTTGTGATATCATTTGAAAATTATATTTTATTTTCTCTTGTGATATTATCTATGTTGGTGCAGGGGTACCAAATAATCGAACCTAGGTTTTGATTATGGCAAAGATCCAAAGTTAAGGTCATATTGTTATCCCATGAGCTGAATTAAGTGTGCAGGAAATGGTTAAGCTAAACTGAAGGTCGGCGACACTCGGAGAATCCCGAGTCGGGAAACCGTGGTAGTCGGGCGACACTAGGAGAACTTCGTGGGAGTCGAAGAACCTAGGTGGAAGACCGAAAGCAAAGCGATAGGTCATAAAGGATCAGAAATAAGTACGAGTGCGAAGAGAGATGGTAAGATCGTATCCTCTGTACGGGGACAACCGTATGCGGCGATCCGATTAAGACTTCCAGTGGAAGGTCTAGGTCGAGATCGGACGATAAGCAACCGTCATATTTACCATATTTCGTGCTAACCTCTTATTGTAGGGAAGTAGCCAGGCTGACAGTCGACTGATGAAGGACATCAATCGACTGATGGTGAAGAATCAGGCTTGTGTGCTAGGTCAAAAAGGATAACGGTTGACGTCGCAACTTCGCGATAAGATAAGGTGTCACCTCGTGATAAGTTTCACAAATTGAGGATCTGGATCCAGACTAATTTCAAGGCACGAGTCTATAAAAAGAGGGGAGGACTCGAACCCAAAGATCATAAATTCTTTGCTCCTAAGTGCTCCAACAATGCTACGTTTCGACGACAACACTACGACGCCAATACGCTGACAATGAGCTCTTCATCTTAGATTCATATTCATCGGTAGTATTAGTTTGTTTAATTTGTAATCGGAGTTTTCATCTTAACGAGGTGATGTAGGCTTGTTGTCTCATCCTCGAGTTTTTGTCTCTCGATTTTTGTGATCGTTGTCTCCTACCTTCAACGAGGAGGAGACTCTATAGTGGAGTGCCCCTTTGTACGCGATCAAGGATCGCGGGGCTTTGGAGTAGCAACCGCTAGGTTGTGGACCAAGTAAAAATAAATTTGTCATATTTATTTTTCCGTTGCATTACTCATATTCTTAATTGAACGAACGAAAAGAAACAAAGATTTCACACTCGCTATTCACCCCCCTCTAGCGACGCTTTCTCGATCCAACAATCTATAAATGAATGTTTGATGCAATTATATTATAACTTGTAGATAAAACCAAAAGTTGTCGAATGGAAGAACAAGCCTATTCGAAATTATGAGAAGTTAGTTCAATTATATAGGAAAGATAGGGCTACAGGACAATTTGTTGAAACTTCGTCAGAAATGCAAAAGAGAAAAGCGGACATGGAAATAGAGAATAATGTTGGTGGAAATAATTTTGAAACCATTGATGAAGTTGAATTTATAATATCTCAACAAGAAATCTATTTGGACAATTCAGATACAGTTAATGAGGATGCTCAAATTCCGACTTGTGGTTCTGAACCAACTAAATCTCAATCCAACTCTTTTTGTTAGAGTATCATTCAATAACAAGAGGGTAAAGAAAGGTAAAGTTGATGATGACAGTATAAGTAATGCAATTGAACAAGTAGCTCAGGCCATTATGAGTTCAACATCTGAAATGGTTAAGTCAAATAAACTTCCTATTTCTGAGAATGAAGTATGGAATTTGTTAAGTCAATTAGGCATTGAGCAACATAAAATTTCTACATGATATTTGTATCTTGTTCAACGCCCAAAGATGTTGAGTGTTTTACTTGGATGTCCTCATGAATATCGCAAAAACTTATTATTCCAAATGATAGATGAACATAATCTACCACATGATTAGTTTGTTGCTTGTTATATGGTATACACAATGAAAATTTTTGTTTGGATGCTATATATCATGTATTTGGATGATTTTGTCTGGAGGCTATATATTATATATTTAGATAATATGTACTTGGATGATTTTGAATATTTGTTAGACTATTATGTATTTGGATGATATGTACTAAAGTTTATTGCTTTGATGATTGGATACACTTTGTTCTTATTATGGTATGGATATTACTTTGTTCTTATGATGGTGGAATTGGTATACTTTATTCTTATTATGATGGAATAAATATATTTTATCCTTATTATGGTGTAAATTGGTATACTTTATTCTTATTACGATAGAATAATTTTTTTTGTTCTTGTTATGATGGAATGGATATTAATTTGCTCTTTTTATGATTGAATTTCTTTATGTTCTTACTAGCAGTGTACATTTTGTATGAACAAAATTATATATATCATTTTAATTACTTCTAATATGAGTTAATTAGTCATTTTTTGTGTTAAAAGAATTGGAGAACCTTAGGAAAGCATTGCAGTTCGTGTTTCACAAGTTCTCTAATGAGTTTACTATTTCTGGAAGTGAGAGTAATGCGCTTCAATGTTGCCACAAAGTAGTGTCTTCAATGAGGCAATCAATGGAAGTTTGCTCATGCCATGTTGATGGGAGTAGCTGGGTCTTCATGGTGCAGACAATCAAGATTCCCACCAAAATGGTTGTAGATCAAAGGCGATAGGGACAACCAGGCCCGGCCAAGGTCCGGGTCAGACCCGGACCCGACTCAGAATTGGATCATGGTCAACGGGTTTGACTCGGACCCGTGACCGGACCGCCTAATAGGCGGTCCGGTCATGATTTTTTAAAAAACTGAACCGTCGGTTTAAAAAAAAAAAATTGAACGGCCACGATTTCGTGACCGTTTATGATCAACGATTTCGTGATCGTTGTGGTGCAACGGGCGACCCGCCGGGTCGGCTCGAATCGAACCCGACGGGTCGGCTCGAATCGAACCCGACGGGTCGACCATTTTATTATTTTTTAAAAAAAAAATCGACATACCCGGCGGGTCGACCGTTGGATTTTTTTTTAAATATTTTTTTCCTATAAATACTCCTCCACTCCCTTTCATTTTTTCACAAATCACAACTTCTCTTCTCTAATTCTCATTCCCTCATTTGCTTTCAAGTCTCAAGTCATATTTTTACAAATGTCTGGAGCCGGATCAAGTTGTAAGGGTGATGTCGGTGCCAGAAAGGGAAAGAGCATAATGCCACCATCGCCCGAGTTCGAGTTCGAGCAAGGCGGCGATTCACCACAATTCGATATCGGCGACTATGATCTTGATATTTCCGGTGATGAATATCAAATACGTCATCATCATCAAAGTCAAGAAAGTAGGAGCAATACATCCAGTACGATGGCGGGTTCTACGGCTACAAGACCAACTCGAGTGCCTCGCCTGGCATCCGATATCTTCACCAAATATTTCGAAAAAGTAACGCTCCCTTCCGGTGATATGCAAGCAAAATGCAAATATTGTTCGAAATGTTACAAATTTCAACAAGGAGGAGGTTACGGAACCCTTACTCGACATGTGGAGAGAAATCATCCGGTGGAAATTGGTATCGATCGTTCTCAAACTCAAATTCCGACATTCTCTTCTCAATCGGGTTGGGGTAACGAATCTAAACTTTTTAAATTTGACGAATCTAGATTTAGAGAAGAAACTGCTAAATTTTATGCGATTGAACAACTTTCTTTTAGTTTTAGTGATAAATTATCTTTTGAAAATTGGCTTTATACAAGTGCAAATCCTTCTATTAAACGTATCCCAAGAAATACTCTAAAATGCACACTTTTAAAATTAGTCTTAGAACAAAAAAAGAATTGATTAAAGAATTTTCTAGTTTAAACAGTAAAGTTTCTTTGTGTTCCGATATTTGGAGTGATCATTGGCAAAGTTGTTCATATATGGGTATTACTTGTCATTGGATTGATAATAATTGAGACATTAAAAAAAGATTGTTAGCATATAGATGTTTTAACGAAACACACACGACACAAAATATTTCACAACTTATTTTTGTTATTTTAGAAGAATATGGTCTAACTTCTAAAGTTTTTTTGAATTTCTTTTGATAATACTAGTGCAAATACCTCTAGTATTAGTGAGCTTATTGATATATGTAAATCATCAATAGGTGGAAGATTTTTTCATATTAGGTGTACATGTCACATTTTAAATTTGTGTGTTCAAGATGAACTTAAAAATTTAGGATCACATATTCAACCAATTAGGAGTGCAATTCATTATTTATGGACACATCCTCAAGTTATGAAAGAGTGGAGAAAATTTTGTAAAATAAATGGTATGAAGCCTAAACGGTTTGCACGTGACGTCTCAACTTGTTGGAATTCTATTTATAAATTGTTGTTATCTACTTTTGAATACAAAGATTTATTATGTATATTTTTTCATCAACATGTTTAATCACGTGATATTTATTTATTTTCAAATCAATGGAATATATACACTAGTATTTGTGAAATTTTAAAAATTTTTAGTAATGCTAGTGATCAATTATCCGGTGTTTATTATCCAACTTCACATTTAGTTTTAGCACATTGTTATAATATTGCATGTATTTTTAATGAACATATTCAATCAAATGATACTTATTTATCTCAATGTATTTATGTAATGAAAGAAAAATGGGAAAAATATTTCTTAAACATTTTTGAAATATTTTCATATGTTTTTATTTTAGATCTTAAACTTAAATTAGATTGTTTGCAAGATATGTTAGCATTATATTATGAATCTTTAAGCCCTATTATCGAAACTACTCCTAATATTTCTTTGATTTTATTTAATATTAAAACTCATTTACATAATATTTATAATGAATATGACATTAAATATGGTGAACAAACTATTGGACATGAAATACATCAATCCACTACAACTAGTATTATTACTTCTAAACTCACTAAAGCACAATTGTTATTAAGGGACGGACTAAACATCTACGAGGATCCTCAAGTTCCAATCAGAAACTTGAGAATAATTTTACCACTTCTTTTGATTTTAGTGATGCAGATGAAGAAAGCTTAGACATTCTAAAATGATGATCGCAAAGAACTCAAATATTTCCAATCTTATCTATAATTGCAAAAGAAATTGCGAGCATCGATTTCAATGATTGATGAAACAAACTTTTAGTATCGGAGGAAATACATTGGACGAGAGACGTTCTAGCTTAAGGTCGAAAAATTTGAAAGCGCAATGTTTACTCAATGATTGATCAAAAGCTGCAAGTCGAACCCAACATATTAAAAGTGACGAAGAAGACCAAGACGAAACAGAGGGAACATTCGAAACTACGACGACAGGAAGAAATACCGAATACGACTGAAATTGATTGAATATAATGAAAATTGAAATGTAGTTGATTTTTTTATTGTAATAGGTTTTTTATTTAAGTCCAAGATGTTGAAATTTGAGATGTAATATATTTTGTATTGAGATAATGAAATATTTGATAGAGTTTTTATAAGTTCAATTGTATAATTTTTTTATTTTAATTATTTACATCATTCTTTAAATTTTTATTTATTTAACTAAGACGACCGGACTCGAACCCGGACCGGACCCGGACCCGGATCCGGACCCAGACCGGACCCGGACCGGAACCGGTGGTTCCACAACCCGGACCATAATCGGCCATGAGTGGGCCGGTTAAGGATCGGTATTTTGTCAACTCAGACTCCACGGTTCCGACCTGACCCAGATCGAACTCAGACCGTGGCCAAGTCTAGGGACAACAACAACATTGTTCTGCTTTGCAGTGGTCTCTAAGCTTAGTTTACGATTCTTTTTTTTTTCGGATACTGATTGAAGTGAGAAATCTGAAACAACAATTGTGTTGTATTAATTATTGATTTTGCTGGTATACATCTAATGCTTCGCTAGATTGCGTGATTGAAGGTGACAGTGATTCTAAGTTCATTGTCGGGCCATGGGGCCATAGGTTGGAGAGAGGTTCAGGCTTTTAGATTTGGATGTGGAAAGCATGTATCATAAAATTGACAAATATAATTATCCTCTATCTGTTTTTCCTCTTTCTATTTACCATAACTTTTGAAAGATAAACACAATGAAAAATTTTATTTGGATGTTATATATCATGTATTTGGATGATAGGTGATGATTTTGTTTGGATGCTATATATTATGTATTTAGATGATATGTACTTGGATGATTTTGTATATTTGTTAGACTATTATGTACTTGGATGATATATATTTAGATTTTATATATTTGTTAGACTATTACTAATTTGTTCTTATATTAGTGAAATTAGTATATTTTATTTTTATTATGATGGAATAAACTATATGGCGGAATGTTTTTGAAGGTATTTTTGTAACTTTATATATTTAACTTTTATTCTCCTCTCTTTCTTTCCAAACAAGATAATACATATTATGTTAATGAACTCTCCCTTTCTCCCAAATAAGAGGGAAGTCCCCTCTCTTTCCCTTCATTTCCTTTCCATTATTTATATTTTCCTCACCTCCTCCCAAACAAGGCATAAAGAAAGGTCATGGCTTACTCGATCGAAAGCTAAAATCATGGAGTTTCATTGGAATAGATTAAATTGCATCAATCCAATAATTCACGAGTAAAAGTGCTACATTATTTTAAAAGGATGAATTGGATGCAAATAAAGACGGACAAAACTAAAATATATTTTACTATTGCGAGAGACACAATAAATATTCTATCTTTTTTTTTTAAAAAAAGAATTTATAAATTATTGTTGTTATAAATCCTCATTCTAATTCTGTTCCTATTCTATTTGATGAACAAGTGTTTCATTTTTATCAACCCCAACAAAGATTGTAGACTTGAGAAATTCTGATCCGTCTAGAATGCATCTTGTGAAATTGTGAGCCCTGTGAAACCGCACTCTGCAATGCAACCCACCGTGGACAAGCATAAAGATATTTTTGTGTTCAATCGAATACTAACGAAGAGAGGATAAGTATCTCTGAAAAATTTTATAATCTCCGAGATGGATTTTTATTCATTATAATAAATTTATTGCTGTGCTGGTGGAGGCCGGTCATGGTATTTTTTGGTTCCTTTTAATTTTTTATATGTTTTTTTTTATATTTTTGTATGGTGCGAGAGAAAATACAATTTAACTAAATAATTGATTAAAAGTGACTTTAATAAATTGAGTGTGATTCTGATCAATTAATCATCGTCTAGTGTTCTTGGACAAAAGTTCATATCGATAAATATTCTCGCATTTGTGGGTTCCCAAGTTTGTACATATTTATTTATTTTAGATTTTGAGACTTTCATGGTCATAAACTACTTTTTGAGAAAAAAAAGAGAGAATTTGACGACTTTAAAAATGAATTCATTTAAATGATTATACACTTTTTATCGATTCGATCAATTGAAAGTGACTTTAGTAGTCCAGATGTGATTTCAACTTATTGATATAAAGGCATTGGGCTCGTATCAAATTGTTCTTGGGTTTTACAAATTTATCTCTATTCTTTTTTCTTCAGATTTAGGCTTTTTGGTAATTTTTTTTTAATGATTCTAAAAAGTCTAATTTTCATATTAAATAACTTTTGTTATATGAGTCTATCTATATTCATTTTTCATGATTTTACGTCTTTTATAAGCATTAAACATTTTCAGCCAAAGACATTTAATAATTGAGTGAATATAATTTTAATTAGTTGGTCGCCACTGAATAGAGACCTATTTGTAATTAAATTAATTTTTATTACACTTTCAAACTTCTCCTAAATTAGTTCATATTTACTTGTTCAATTTTGTATTTTGGATGTAGCAAAACAAGATAATATTCACGGAAAAGATCAGAAATCCAAATAAAAGTGTTTAATTCCCAAAATTACTTCTGATCAATTGACTATTTCCAATCGACTAATGACGTGATCTTACCAAGCAAATTATACAACAAAACATCTTCACATGCTATAAACAAATAGGTGCATAAAACAATCAAAACTAGTCTCATGGCAGTGATCTTCCCACATATTCGAATTCATCAAAGGAATAAGTTAGACAAATGACGATTATCGACATCCCCGCTATGCTATTGTTACCAAAAACATGATTCCATATTTTCTAAATACATAGAAAATATACAAGAATCATATTTTGGTGGCTTTCCCATTGTGTGACTTAACAAGGGAATCAGTTATCAATTTTCACTGGTTACATTCTCTTGAGAACTCAAAAGCAGAATCTACAACATGTCATTTGGCTACTAAAATGCTATCTGGCTTTGCGTCTTCATTCTTTTCGCCAAAAACTGTGCTGCCGAGTCTAGTAGGTGGCCAGTATCGGAAAACTGACCTGCCAAGTATATTCTTCGCCGGAAGCGGACCCCTGAGAGCAGTTCATGTTAGACACACGTTAAACAAATTGATCGATCAGATGATAAAATGAGTGGGTAAATAGATAACAAAGAATGATACCATATGTGTGAATCATAACTATTGTTGCGGTTGTCGCCCATGACAAACACAGAATTCCCAGGTACTTGCTGTAATTAAAAACAAAGTACAATTAAGAATACTGAAAACTTCGAAAACAGAAAGTGAATGAACTAAAAGAAATCGCAATCCTTAGTTTGGTTCATAGCTTTTTCAAATAAGCTTTGTTCAGTTTGGCAGAATGTGAATATCACTTTGTTTGATTCTCTTATCCATGGTTAAAACAATCAAATAATTTGGATGTAGTTACATTTTATAGTGAACTCTCAGGAAGAACAGGTAAACTCGTCGCAGCGGTGTGTTTCAGTCCAACCCAGACCACAACAAAACTTTTGATTTGCTTTAGACAATTGCAGAAATAAAGGTTTTAATTTGTTCGGTAAGGTTACACACAAAATTGAAGAGACATTTATCACACAGACACAAAGTGACACCAATAGACAGGCACATTGCCAGAAAATATAGGATCTTGGTTTTTCTCCATAGTTTAGCATAAGCAATATTATAAAGTTCAATAATAAAGTACCATAGCATCTTCTTTACAGATATTAATTGAATACTTGAAAATCTCCAAGAATGTTAGTGAAACATAAACATATTAGTGTAGCAAATAAATGTATACTTGTGATGTTTTAGGCTAAAGTTACTGCATATGAATGATGAGTCACTTACAATAGGGTTCATCTCATATGACGGTGGCTCAAGAATATAGTCTTCATTTTTGACAGTTCCATTTACTACTAACTTGCCATTATGGACCTGCAAATTGAGATAATATCAAACATAACTGCTAAAAAAATGAAAATGATCAAAGTTGAGAATTTCTAACATGTATCTTGAATTGCAAGAAACAAGAGGAATAGGATAGCTAGTGTGAAATGGACCAAAAACCAAATTGAAAAGAAATAGAACATGAGTAAAATTATCAATGTGAAGAATTTCACACTGGAGTAAAGCATTATTGATTTACTCACTTCCACAGTGTCACCTTCCTTGGCAACAATTCTTTTAATGAACACATCATCATCTGTATAACCCACTTCCTGTATACAGTACATTTCAGAATCAGCATAAAAGGAGTCTGAAAAAATTCTGAATGCAATCGGTACATAAACGCTTTTATTACCTGCAATACTGGTGGGCTTTTGAAGATGACTATGTCATTTACAGATGGCCTTCTAAAGTAATACGAAACCTTTAAAAAATGAGGTACCAGTAGGTTAGACATAGATTTTTATCTTCACACAGAAATATGTATATCATCGAATTAATAAAGAAATAATTTATGATATCTAATTAAAGTTCTCAACGATATTGTCCAATAAAAGAGACAAAGAGAAAGATAGCTGAAAAACAAAAAGTTAGTAGCTGTTAAGCATCTTCATTTAGTAATTATTAAGTAAAACCTATGGAATCTAAGTTGGTTGTTGCAAGCTACAAGTTATTCAAAGATTACACATCAGGTTAGCGCAGAGTAGTTGCCAGGCTAAGCAAGGTACATCTCCATCAAATCAAGCTTTTGACATAACCTTAGCTCACACAAAATTTGGGTGAAACCAAACCCAAATGATAAGGTAATTTAGTGATTCAAAAGAAATTTTTTCGGTGTCTCTGGAACCAAACTTCAAGGTTGGCATACGCAGCTCAGAGAGTGATGGAGAACTCAATTGTAGGTTAGCAGCATCCCTCATCCTACTGGGACACGCAATTTGCTCCAGCAATCATTTTACAACAGCATCAAGCTCTCCAATCCACAATGCAGTTCGATAAGTTAAAAACTAAGATAACTACCAAATCATGCTCTTCGAAAAGAAAAATAGATCAAAATTGAACCTTTATTGACAATCAAATTGGTATCAGCAAATACAAGGCAGAGAAAGGCACCTTCTCGGCAACAATGCGGTCTCCAACGTCGAACGTCGGGTACATCGAAAGAGAAGGGATGTACCGCGGTTCAGCTATGAACGTTCGGAATGCTAAGGAAATCGCCAACGCCCCCAGAATAGTCTTGACATCGTCCTTGCTGATGCTGGCCCATTCCGGGAGAATACCCTTCTTCCTCTCCTCCTCCTCGCCATCCCCGCCATCGCTTCCCTCGCCACCCTCGTTTCCTCCGCCGCCACTCTTCAAGTCCGACAGCGGCGGCGGCGCGTCGACCTCGCCGCCTCGGGTTTCTACTCCCCCGCTGCACCCGATCCGCCGGCGGCGTTGCCTCGGTCGGAAGAGCTGGAACCCCCAAAAGTGGGAACCTTTCGGCGGAGAAACGCAGCGGGCGGGCCTAAAGCTGACAGCTTTGGAGGAACGGATGGATCTGGCGGCGTCGGAGGTGGAGCCGTCGAAGGGCAACTGGGAGGTGGGGCAAGGGAAAGAGGAGTAGACGGTGGGTCTGGCGACGGGGTTCTTGGAGGAGAAGGGATGGTTGGCATTAGGGTTAGGGCTTTGGGAGGTGGGCGAGAAGAAGTGGAGGGAAGACATGGTCTTTGCCTTGCTTCTTCTTTCCAATTCCCCCTTCTCCCCACGCACGCAGATAAAGCTCACAGCTGGGGTATTAATATATTAAAGAGCTCTTCTTCAACAAATAAAAGATAAAATATATATTAACTAAATATCAAATAATAATTAATTTTCTTACACTCTGTATTGAAATAATATAAATTAAATTTATTGTATTTGATGAATCATATTGATCATAAATAAAAGCACAGAAGAATCTGGTAGAACGTTCAATTTATTTTTCAAATACATATGATTTAATCTCAACCATACTATATTTATAACATTTTCTTTTAAATGAAATAACAAATCAATGACACAGTAATTGTTAAGGCTATTCACACGAATATTTTTTAATTTATTCTAATGATCGATAGAATATATCTCACGTAAAAATTATTTAGCGTCCCATCAGAAATGTGTAAAATAAGATCGATCATCCTCAGAATTAATAAAATCGAAAACTTGGATATTACTATTAAGACTGTTTACGTGAGCATTTTTTATTGTACTTTGATGAAAATTAAATATAAGACTTAGATATTTAACGTCAGTATGAAAAAAAGCAATGGATTGCAAGTGTACATTGCATGTTTTTTTATTAGAGAATATAGTATTAAGTTTTTTTTTTATTTATTAGAGCATATAGATACAAATGAATGATAGGATGAAAACAATTTTATCCTTATAGTTAAATTAAATATTATAGAAATATATAATTCTTAGCTCCAGAATTATAATGCAGTGGTGAGGAGGTTTTGTAGTCATTTAAGATTCGATCCTCAACTCTTCAATTGTGATGCATTATAAATATTTGTTTTTATGGAATGATAAATCTTAAGAGATATATATATATATAATTTTTAGGATCACGATGGAAAACTCATTTGACTTAAAATTGGATTAAAATTTTAGGATTTTGAACACATTTCAACCGTGTACCAATTTTAAAAATGATAGTGTATTTTTTTTTTTTTGAAAAACTATTTTTTCTCTTTATAAATTTCATAGTATCACATGTCCTTATAAGATTTTACGGTTTCAAAGTTCCATAGAATATTTGGAGAATTTCAAGTATTAATGGACTATCGCCGTAAGCATGCAGTCAATTTACTAAAGAGAGCTTGAGCTAGAATCCTCAGTTCAGATAGAATCCAATAAAGATCCGAACGAATCTTTAAAATAAATTTGAACTTGAAATCTGATTGATCCGCAGAATCATGAATAAAGTCCAAAATAACTTTCCCATTTACCAATCTCTTCTCTAACGTCGATCCTATTAACAAGCCTAATTCTTTAGCATATACCTTTTAAGCCTCGAATTCATTCTCTAATGGGACTATTATGCCTTTTCAATAACAGAATACATTAAAGCCCCTTCCACACGTGTCAAATGTCATCCACTTACCTTTGACTCTTTGTTGGGTCCCTGTAAGTCGCCCGCGGATAAGTAAATGAGAAATTTTATATAATGGATAATAATCCATTTCAAAGACAATATCAAATTTTATTTTGGATTTAGATGGTCATCTACATTGACGGTTCCCTTTTTTTTTGCACAAGGGACACTATAAGTATCAGGCTAATTCAGTAGACTAATTCAAAGTAAAAAAAAAATCCCTAATAAATGAGGAATATTTAAAAGAACTTATCAATTGGAATCTTGCTTTACTCCCTCCACAATAGAGAGAGTGATGAAGAGTCACTAATGTAAGTTCTATTATATATATATATATATATATATATATATATATATATATATATATATATATATATGCGGATTTGATCTCCTGTGTGTTGGAGTATGGAGAATACAATCAAAGTTTCACATTGACAAAACATGGAAAAGATCATGTGCTTATAAGATCAAAAGATATCTCAATTGGTATGAGGCCTTTTGGGTGAAGCCCAAAAATAAAACCATGAGGATTTATATCCAAAGTGGACAATATCATATCATAGTGGAGATATATACGGGATCTTATAAGCACTTACAAATGGTATCAGAGCTAGGTTCCATGTCAAGCTATGAATCTCGAACGAAAAAGGGGAGCTCCCATATCTGGATCAAGAGAACCACATTAAGTTCTGGTGGGTTAAAGATCGGATGTCAAATGGAGGAAGTCCTTCGAGGACATATAGACTTGAGGGGGGGCTCATTATGGTCCTTCGTTTGAGAGGGGGATTGTTGGAGTATGGAGAATACAATCAAAGTCCCACATTGACAAAACATGGAAAAGATCATGTGCTTATAAGATCAAAAGATATCTCAATTGGTATGAGGCCTTTTGGGTGAAGCCCAAAAACAAAAACATGAGGGTTTAGACCCAAAGTGGACAATATCATACCATAGTGGAGATATATACGGGATCTTATAAGCACTTACAAATGGTATCAGAGCTAGGTTCCATGTCAAGCTATGAATCTCGAACGAAAAAGGGGAGCTCCCATATCTGGATCAAGAGAACCACATTAAGTTCTGGTGGGTTAAAGATCGGATGTCAAATGGAGGAAGTCCTTCGAGGACATATAGACTTGAGGGGGGGCTCATTATGGTCCTTCGTTTGAGAGGGGGATTGTTGGAGTATGGAGAATACAATCAAAGTCCCACATTGACAAAACATGGAAAAGATCATGTGCTTATAAGATCAAAAGATATCTCAATTGGTATGAGGCCTTTTGGGTGAAGCCCAAAAATAAAACCATGAGGATTTATATCCAAAGTGGACAATATCATATCATAGTGGAGATATATACGAGATCTTATAAGCACTTACAAATGGTATCAGAGCTAGGTTCCATGTCAAGCTATGAATCTCGAACGAAAAAGGGGAGCTCCCATATCTGGATCAAGAGAACCACATTAAGTTCTGGGTTAAAGATCGGATGTCAACGGAGGAAGTCCTTCGAGGACATATAGACTCGAGGGGGCTCATTATGGTCCTTCGCTTTGAGAGGGATTGTTGGAGTATGGAGAATACAATCAAAGTCCCACATTGACAAAACATGGAAAAGATCATGTGCTTATAAGATCAAAAGATATCTCAATTGGTATGAGGCCTTTTGGGTGAAGCCCAAAAACAAAACCATGAGGGTTTAGACCCAAAGTGGACAATATCATACCATAGTGGAGATATATACGGGATCTTATAAGCACTTACAAATGGTATCAGAGCTAGGTTCCATGTCAAGCTATGAATCTCGAACGAAAAAGGGGAGCTCCCATATCTGGATCAAGAGAACCACATTAAGTTCTGGTGGGTTAAAGATCGGATGTCAAATGGAGGAAGTCCTTCGAGGACATATAGACTTGAGGGGGGGCTCATTATGGTCCTTCGTTTGAGAGGGGGATTGTTGGAGTATGGAGAATACAATCAAAGTCCCACATTGACAAAACATGGAAAAGATCATGTGCTTATAAGATCAAAAGATATCTCAATTGGTATGAGGCCTTTTGGGTGAAGCCCAAAAATAAAACCATGAGGATTTATATCCAAAGTGGACAATATCATATCATAGTGGAGATATATACGAGATCTTATAAGCACTTACAAATGGTATCAGAGCTAGGTTCCATGTCAAGCTATGAATCTCGAACGAAAAAGGGGAGCTCCCATATCTGGATCAAGAGAACCACATTAAGTTCTGGTGGGTTAAAGATCGGATGTCAAATGGAGGAAGTCCTTCGAGGACATATAGACTTGAGGGGGGGCTCATTATGGTCCTTCGTTTGAGAGGGGGATTGTTGGAGTATGGAGAATACAATCAAAGTCCCACATTGACAAAACATGGAAAAGATCATGTGCTTATAAGATCAAAAGATATCTCAATTGGTATGAGGCCTTTTGGGTGAAGCCCAAAAACAAAACCATGAGGGTTTAGACCCAAAGTGGACAATATCATACCATAGTAGAGATATATACGGGATCTTATAAGCACTTACAAATGGTATCAGAGCTAGGTTCCATGTCAAGCTATGAATCTCGAACGAAAAAGGGGAGCTCCCATATCTGGATCAAGAGAACCACATTAAGTTCTGGTGGGTTAAAGATCGGATGTCAAATGGAGGAAGTCCTTCGAGGACATATAGACTTGAGGGGGGGCTCATTATGGTCCTTCGTTTGAGAGGGGGATTGTTGGAGTATGGAGAATACAATCAAAGTTCCACATTGACAAAACATGGAAAAGATCATGTGCTTATAAGATCAAAAGATATCTCAATTGGTATGAGGTCTTTTGGGTGAAGCCCAAAAATAAAACCATGAGGATTTATATCCAAAGTGGACAATATCATATCATAGTGGAGATATATACGGGATCTTATAAGCACTTACAAATGGTATCAGAGCTAGGTTCCATGTCAAGCTATGAATCTCGAACGAAAAAGGGGAGCTCCCATATCTGGATCAAGAGAACCACATTAAGTTCTGGTGGGTTAAAGATCGGATGTCAAATGGAGGAAGTCCTTCGAGGACATATAGACTTGAGGGGGGGCTCATTATGGTCCTTCGTTTGAGAGGGGGATTGTTGGAGTATGGAGAATACAATCAAAGTCCCACATTGACAAAACATGGAAAAGATCATGTGCTTATAAGATCAAAAGATATCTCAATTGGTATGAGGCCTTTTGGGTGAAGCCCAAAAACAAAACCATGAGGGTTTAGACCCAAAGTGGACAATATCATACAATAGTGGAGATATATACGGGATCTTATAAGCACTTACACTGCGCGCCCGATTCGTCTGCGCCCGTCCGTGCCCGATTGCATTCGCGTTCGACCCCTCGCCGTTGCCGCTGCGCCGTTCGACCACCTCCGACCGCTGAACCGGGTGCGTTGGAAGCGCACCTTGCCGGCGGTCCGGACGAGATCGACTTCCGATTGGATTGCGGCTAGAAGCCGACGCAAATCGGCCGCGATTCGGTCGAATCACGGTCGGCAGTGGCGCGGCCACTGCCGGTCGGGATTCGGCCGGATCGCGACCGAATCACGGCCGCACCAGGTCGGGAAAGGACCGTCCAGCGCCGACGATCCTTTCCCGACCAGTTTTCGACCGTGATTCGACCGTGATCCGACCGAATCGCGGCCGATTTGCACCGGCTTCCGGCCGCAATCCGGCCGAAAGCCGATCCCATCCTGACCGCCGGCGAGGTGCGCTTCCAACGCACCCGGTCCGGCGGTCGGAGGGGGCCGGACGGTGAAGTGGCAGCGACGACAGTGGCAAGGTGTCGGGCGCGGAGTCACTGTGTATTTCACAATCGCGGCGCTGATCGAACGGCTGCAAGCGCGCGCGTCGCAGACGGGCGCAGACGGATCGGTCGCGGAGGAGAACATAACTCTCTCTCTCTATATATATAAAGAAATTTATTTATAGTTAACCTAAATTAATTTTTAGAGAGATCGTAATTTTAAATTATCGATGACTTCTCGCCTTTATATGTATTTTTAATGCTCTTCTCGGTTTCATTCTCTCTATTTTGTCTGACAATATACTATCTCCGCGAGGACACTAGCATCTCTGTGAGTCAGCCTATCATACAAAAATATTTTGAGGAAAAGGGTAAAAACTACGTAAATAAGAAATATTTACAATTCTACTTTTAAGCGGTTAGCATGAGGCTAATTTCTAGCATCTTTTCTTCTAACCCTAAAATAAATTGGAGAAATTAAAAAAGGATAAAAGCAATTAAAACAATTTGCACTGATAATCTCGGATAAAGTTAATTTTATTATAAAAAAATTACTATCAAATGAATTCAATATTTCCCGTGCTTCGTATGCAAGTCATATATTATACGGTAATTTATCAAACAACCGCACTTGAAGTTCATAATTGTTTAAATTCATATTTTCATATTTATCAAATAACATATTTAATTTCCTTTTTATCCCTCCCACTAAATAGACTTACAGCACAGTAAAATTTTCGAACGTAATACTAGGAATTCAAATTCCAGTATCACAGTTGTATTTCCAACACCACGGTGGTACTGCTGGAAGTTAAAATTCCAACACCACAGTGATGGTGCTGGAATTGCACCACTACTGTAGTATTGAGAATTCAAATCCCAGCACCATAGTGGTACTGAAAATTCAAATCTCAGCACCACAGTAGTGCTGAGATTTGTAATTCCAGCACCACAGTAGTGCATATCTTTTTGACAGGAGGGATAAAAAAGGAATTAAGTGCGCTATTTGATAAATATGAAAGTATGAGGTGCTGTTTGAATATTTCTAAACTTTATGTGTGTTGTTCGGTAAATCGCCGTATATTATATAACATAGGATAGTATTGACGTTGAAAAGGAGGTGAGTGCCAAAAAAAAAAAAAAAAAATAAAATTGTAACACTAAGAAATATTCCGAATCTATTACGATGAGTAATCCCCTTCAATATAAAGGCAGATAAAATTAATAAAGATATAAAAAAATTATAATATATTTTCTTTTCAAAAAGAGTTCATAATTATAACTAAAGATTAGGAAAAAAATATTCATAACTCTGAAGATATTAATCTCATGGAGGATGTGAATGAAAGAATTTTAGTCATCTTGAAATTCTGAATTTGTATATAATAAAATATAGAACAATGTTCTTAAATTCTACTATAATTATGAAAATTATGGAGTTGAAGATGAATAATACTTTGCGAACTCATTTAATGTAAAGAGACAAGAGTTTAGACAAAGAATGGTTGACAAAGCACAAGAAAATAATTTTTGTTTCTATCTACTCTTTGGTTTCCATCATAGAAAATCATGATATATGGGATATGGACTCACTTTGTTGCGGTATGAGTTACATCTAAAAGGAACCCTTTTATTGCATCATCAAGATTTAAGACGGTCACTCCAAAGTCACTCGAAATGCAATAGCAATATACAGTTCATACATAGATACACTAGAAATCAGCTCCCATGGCTATTCCAATTGATAAGTGGGATAAATGAGCAGGAGTCAATTTTCAAGAGTTTCATCGTCCTGAACTATCGATCGACCTCCTCTTTTGTCCTTGCCATCTGAGATCCTGATTTACTTTCTTCACCGATAAGAGCATGCCGGAGGACGCTGTTAATGTAGCGGTTCCACATTTTTAAATAGACTAGAAATCTATATGAGACAAAAAGTTCCGAAACACGATAAGGATGATGGTGTCCAGAATAAACTCGAGATTCTCATAGCAAAATCAAAATTTAAAAATCTTAATTAAACCAGAATTTTTATAGATAGAGTTTACATAATTAGGATAGCCAAAAGGAAAAGGTCTTCCATAATTATTCATACATGTTTTGTAGTCATTGTAATGTACAATTGTCGAGATATCATGTAGTTGTCATAGGAACTATCAGGACTTTCAAAGTATAACATTTAGCAAAAAATAAAACATCATGCCTGGGATCAACAAGTAAAAACAAAGCACATTGCATGAGAATATTAAGTGCTTAAGCAATTCTTTTGTACTAGTTTTGAGAAATATATATATTCATCACTTTAGCATCCACTACATTACTAATTTGAAATTAGATCTGCATATTCAGATAAGATGCATGTCTAAATTAACAACCTAGATGAAGATATCGAAAGAAAATATGATAAATTATTTTCCATCCATATGGTGAATATATAGGAGAAAGTCTATCTTGCATCGACCGTAGTGATCCATGATCATTTATAACAATCTTGAGGATTCCAAATACCTTAAATTATAATGACCAAAATACTAGACTAGCAAGTGCATAGTGTAAATTCCAAATTAAAGTGCTGACAATAAAAATTAATTGAGTTAGTTGCCTCGAGGGCATTATTTTTGCTAACCAAGAGATTCGGAGTATAATAAATGAGACCTAAAAATTATATTATCTGAGCAACTCAAATAATTCAATAAATTATTTATATTCATATAGATATATTTTACTACAAAGATTACAAATATATAGAAATAGAAGATCAATAAAACAAAATAAAAATACATCAAATAGGAACAAAACTAAGGAATTAGTAGGCCAAAATATCTGAGAGATTCTATATACTGAAAAATCAATTATAATATCAAAAGAATATTTGTGTCTATAAAACTAGAGATTAAGAAAAGTAACAACAAAATACTAAGTGAGTAATTAAGAAAGATATACGTGAATTTAATCTTATTTAGGAGATCAAGAAAATAAATCAAAATGCAATATATATATATATATATATATATATTTTGTTGACCATGGACGAATCATGCTACCATAACTCATGTGAATAATATAAAAATAAGCTTAGATTTCTCACTTTTTAATATTACATTCCTTCATTTAATATTTTTACTATATTTAATTTATTTTATCACAATTTGTTAAATTCTAAATTCACATTTAATCATTAGTTAATATAGATAACCAATCCAAGTCAACTCAATATTATAACTCATGTTATTCTCGTAAATATGAAATTATAATTATCAATAATAAAAAATATCAATATTGTAAAAATTTTAAGCAAATTTAAATATAGGTATCAACGGAGTAATTTAGTATACCCATTTTATTTTTTTTTTAAATCCTTCTATCTCAATTCTTTATGAAACTCATACGTGAATATAAAATAATATTAATTATTTATCCTCTAATAATTTAATAATTACTTAATAATCCATTTCATTATTTTTTAAATATTATCTTAATTTCTAGTTTTGAAAATAGTTATACAAACATAAATAAATCATTTGTCTAATTTTTTCTTGCACAAAGAATGTAGAATGAGTCCAAAAACAAAAAACTTAATTACTCTTATTTACAACAAAATCTTTGAGCATTAATTGCATTTCACTTGAACTTGTATCGATAAATAAAATATAAAAAATAACTAAAAAATTCACAATTATATTCAATAATGATAATACTACAAAATTATAATAAATGACTAAAGTTTAAATTTGATGAATTCAATCATAATTCGACTTATATCTGTGTTCTTAGTGACTTCTATTTAACTAATCTATTTATACTTTACAATTCTAACTGAAACAATGAATTATAACTGAAATAAAGAAAAGGAGTTGCTTATGTATGAGATATCCAAAGATAATGTTGCTTGAAATCAATGGAAGAAGAAAGGAAAATTTAGGGTGCATTTAGTTCGTAGAAAAAATTTTATTTTTTATTTTCATTTTATGAGAAAATAAGAAAATGATATTTTTTATTTTTGTTTTTTAGAAAATATAAGAATATTTTTTTGAAAATTGGAAAATATAAAAAAATCATTTTTTGTTTCCGTTTTCGTTTTCCAATAAATAAAAGAACGTTTTCTGAAAAATTTGAAAATACAAAAAAAATATTTTCTATTTTATAGAAAAAATGAAATAAAAATAAAAAATGATTTTTTTTTTTACTAACCCCATACTCTTTTGTTGTTCTTAGCGATCCTCGGCTAGCTCTGGTGAACTAGCGCAAGCAAAAACCCTAGAAAATAGCGAGGAAAAGAGAGGAGGAAGAACATGAGAGGGCTGCATTTGTGAATATAAAGCTCTAGAAAAAAAAAAGGGTTGCTGCTCCTTGTTGCACTTGAGAAGAGGAAAAGAAGAGGATAGGGAACAACGCTTTATTTTATTGATAGGAAAAGAAAATAGAGAAGGGAAAGGAGAAGAAAAGAGGAGAAGGGAGAAGAAAAGAAGGAAGATAGAAGAGCCGGCGCATGAGGCGTTCGTGGCATCAGGACGGACTGCTATGCGGAGAGAAATAGAAGAGCAGAGTAGAGAAAAACATGTTTGTTTTTTTCTTATTAAGTTTAATACTTAACGTATGTTGTATGTGCATTTACTTATTCAAAAGATTGAAATCGCAATTTAACGCCTCTTCATTCCAGTCTCATAAGTATGAGAAAAGATAAATTATAGATGGTCATTGATTTTGATGCGATGATAAATACGATGAAGGATATAGTCCGATGCGAACATTAAACAGTCTATTAATACGGGGAATCGAATCTTGCTCTTTGTACAAATTCTATATCGTATTTATTAACACATCATCCCCATGGGAACTCCATGTGCATTTACTATTGAGCATGTTGATATGGAGATTAATAATTCATATTGGTGTAATATGGACTTTAATTGTTCTCTCAATATATAATTCCTTCAAACCAAAGATTATATTGGGTTACCCCTAAGTTCATCCGTAGACTTTCTGTTTGATGTCTGATTCTCAACTCATCAGATCTTCTTGTCAACTGCTCAATCCTCCTAATCCAGTCGGACTTTTTGCCAATTGTTTGATTCCTGATCTAACTGTACTTCCTATTTGGTATCTGATTCTCTTGATCTGGATATGGAAACACTTATTTCCTTCGTTCGAGACTCATATGTCGACATAAACCATTGACTCAGATATCAATTGTTGGTGTAAATAAGATTCTCATATTTCTACAATGATACGATATTGAATAATTTGGATCTAAGTCCTCACAGTTTTATTTTTGGCTTATACTCAAAAGGTCTTATACCAATGGACATATTTTTTTATCTTATAAGTTTTTGATTTTTTTCATATATTTTCAATGTAAAACTTCAATTGTCCTCCCAACCATTTCAATAATTAATTGATATAGAACTTATCAATTTCTGCAAAAGGTTGGAACCACCAATCTAGCGCCTCCACCGGTCCGTCCCACAGTTATTATGAAAGAGGTAAATCACAGGGACCCTATAAGTCTTAACGTGGTTACCAAGACACGTAGGGGTCATCTGAATCCAGGAAAAAATTTTAGACCTTCTTCGGAATCGATCCTTGGCTTATCCGCAAGCTCTGTCGTACCTTAACCACCACGCTATCTCCGTGGGGATCAATTTGAACATATATCACATTGTCGATATAATCTATGCATATAAAAAAAAATTGATAATAAGGTTTCTGAGTTTGGTGTGATTATATTATGTTTTAATAAAACATATATACATTAATTCAAGTTGTAGAAAAACATCGTGATACAAGATGATAAAAGAACTAAATCAAAAGTAGTATTATAAGTTAAACCACATTAAACGTACTCTACTCCATTTGATACACTATCTAAGATAATCATTACCCTTGACTTGCACTGTCATCCAACATAGTTAGAAATAAGGATGGTGTATACAATTGAGTCGGTGGCCTTCTTTATATTTTAAATTTTCTTTAAACAATAATATATTATTATCAAAAAATTTTTTTAAAAAAAATAATTTTTCTCCTCTTAAAAATAAGGTAGTGTAAAAGGTTGAAATCTGTCAACCTAGTGGTCCCTATCAATCCGTCTCTGAACCATAATAAGGGAGGTAAAAATAAAATATATATGAGTATTGAAGATGTGTCCTGCTTTCGTACATTAGGATGTAAGTAGTGAAGTACATGTCTTGCTTTCGTGCGATAGGATGCGAGAGTAGCGGATGAAGTATAAGTGACCACCATCACTACCATACAAGAAGTAGATATTGCCTTCTCCTTATTCATCTATTGGGTAAATTCAAAACATAACTAACAACTTATGCACACTCAAACTAAACATCAAGATTTTTATCACATTTGGAATTCAAAGGAGCAATCACCATTTGTCAACAATATAATGCTCCATGCCATAGCCTCTCCTTTCATTCTAAACCAACTTCATTGACAATCACTCGTATCATAACACCACCATGTAATTATTATCATCTACCATTTCATAGTTGCTATTGTAATTTGGAAGGACTTCCACATCTTAAGATTTGTACGTACAACTTCTAAGGACCATAAGAGTGCGATGAGATTAGGCCTATATTAGAGATAAAACTAGAGTTTCATCGTCGCGAAACTTATGGTTATGATCGATCGGAAGGGAGCTAGAATGGATTACTACATTTGCAAGATCTAGAGGATTTATTTCCCCCTAGTCATGAAAGGGGATCATTGTTTGAAAAAATTTGATTATATATCGTAAAAGTTTCTTCCTCGTCTATATATTGTTTATAACATTCACATAGATCTAGCATAGGATTAGAAACTATTTCATTCGATGAACTGATAACAAACAAACTTAAAAGAAGGTTTTTTTTTTCTTTTCTTCTTCTTCTTCTTCCTTTATTCAATGACAAGGCTAACAAAATCAACAATTAATTAATGTGTTCTTCTACTTGTGTAGAAGAACATATACAGCCAAGTCGATCACATCAGAGAGACAAAAGAAAGGCAGAAATAGATGATGATCAAAATATAATTATTATTACAGATAAAAAGAGCTGAAGGAGCGAATAGGTAGGATCTCAAGCTTCCTATTCCATTCAATTGAGACCATGAAAGCATGCAGCTCTCCCCCTTCGATGAGCCTGGCCATCGACTAGATGGTATAGTTTATGTACAAATTCAGTATTCACAAGTCAATTGTGAAGGTAGATATATAGGTAGATACGATACTGATCGATTAGTTAATTAATTAGTTGATCGTTGCAGATTCATGCATGAACACTGCTTTTGCTTTTGTGGGGAATGTGAAGGACTTGACCTCTTTCAGTTCGGATTTCCAGCATTGCTCGATGTCTTGCGCGATCCTCCTCGCGTCGAGCGAGGCGCCCATCAAGCCACGCTTCGTGAAGCCGACGGCGTAGAGCCCCCTGTCGCCTTTCCAACCGTGGGGGAACGGCCTCGTCGGCAGTCCGTCTTTGCTCGAGAAGAGGCCCTCTTCCTGCGTCGTTCAGTTGTGGATGAGATCGATCGATCGACATTAATTATTAAGGTGAGGAAGAAGAAGGGATGCATGTGCTCGTTGCCTACCTTGAGCCAAGAAGGCACGTTGCTCTTGTACCCGGTTGCGAAGATCACCGCATCGAATTCCTCCGATCGGCCGTCCGCGAATTCTGCTCCGCGCTGCGTTAATCTCCTCAGAGCCGGCCGGACCTGCAATACTTTTGTGTGAGGAATCTATTGTGCCATTATTCGCAGCCGGTGTTCGATCGTTTACGAACCTTGATGTCGCCGGACTTGATTTTTCGGAGCGCGCCGACGTCGATCACCGGCGTCTTGCCGTGGATCAGCTTGAGTTGGAGGGGCCCGACACGGGGACGCATCAGGCCGACTCTGCCGGTGTCACCGAGCAAGAGGCGAGCGAGCAGGAGCAGCAAGAGGTCGACGGCCTGAATCGGCAGCCACCGGAGCAGCCACATCGACAGGCCGAAAGTGGAGCAGCCGAGCAATTCGCGCGGCAAGATGTGGACCTGAACCAAAGTAAATCGTGTTCGTTCGGACATTGTCGCCGATCAAAGGGAGACATAGAGGAAGAAAAGTTGCATGTTCTCGGTGATGGTGAAGAAGCATTAGATGAGGAATGAGTACTGACCGAGTCTCTGACGACGATGGTGGGAAGCGCATTGTTGTTGCAGAGATCCAAACAGACTTCCATGCCGGAGTTGCCGCAGCCGACAACCAGCACTCGCTTTCCCCTGTACAAGTCGCCGTTCTTGTACGAGCTGGTGTGAGCCACCGTGCCGCGGAAGCCCGCAGCGCCCTCTAAGTCCGGCACCACGACCTCCGCGTTCTCCCCGGTGGCCACCACCAACCAACGCGAGAAGTACTCTCCGGCCGCCACCTCCGCTTTCTCCCCTGCCGACGTGAGCACCCGCCACAGCCCCACCGCGGCGTCGTACCGGGCGTCGACGACCGTCTGGTGGAAGCGCGGTCGCACGTCGAAGGCGCGGGCGTAGGCCTCGAGGTAGCCGACGAACTGCTGCTTGTCGGGGTACTTGGGGAAGCAAGCCGGGAAGGGCATCCGCGGCAGCTCGCAGAACTGCTTGGGCAGGTGGAGACGCAGGCGATCGTAGGTCTTGAGCTGCCACAGCGAGGCGATGCAGCCGGCGCGCTCGAGGACTACGCTGGGGATGCCTCTCTCCTGCAGGCAGGCAGCGACGGCGAGCCCCGAAGGGCCTGCGCCGACGATGACCGGCCCGGGGCTCCATACGCACCCGTCGATATTCTCGTGCGAATCCTTCGCCATGAACTTCCCCCTCCTCAAACCCCCATGGCAATCAAACCAGGGATCGTGACCCACCTTACACTCTGCTTCCGTCCAGCGGCCCATGGTCCCGACTACCGACTACGATCGATCAGCCTCAGATTCCGGCGAGTAAAAGTGCAGCGGGGAGTAACAATTAATTAATAGCGGACGACGGGAAGAGACGTGCGATGCATCGCATCGCATCGCATCGGTTGAGAAACAAGAAGGATTCCCAGGATCTTATCCGGAACCGAGCAAAAATCGGGTCGTCCCTGGAGCGAGATGACCGCTGGCGGAGGACGCGGCCAAAGCTTCTGCAAGGTGGACGGAGAATGGAGATCGCCAAGTGGTTTATATATGCGCATTTTGCCAACCATTTGGTGCGCTCATTCGTTGCATCAACTGCAACGTCGCATAATATATATATATATACACACACCAAATTTAGATTGCGAATTGGATTCTATACGCTAGATTCACTTCGAATTTAGTAGTTCAAGCGATTCATGGTTTTTGCTATGTATCGAGCGACCGAGTTAGGCTAAATAGAATTGTTTCGGTCGAGTAAATCTAGCAAACTGTTGTCGGAGTCTTTATTATATTGCTCCTTGAGAATTGGCCTATTCCCGTTCTATAAGCGTAAAGAAATTTGAAGTTTTATCTCAAGCTTTAAGATTGCCTTAGAGCATCCACATGGAACTTTAAATATCCTCTATTGTATTTGTTGGAAACGAGGTGATTAGAAATTATCGGGCAAAAAATTTTATCCAGCAGTTTTTATTTTTATTTTTAAATAAACAAATTAAAAAAAATCATGAACTGCAAGTGTGAGTTGAAAGAGAGATATTTCATTGTGAAATAAAGAATGAAATATTTGTGGGATATATATATATATATATATATATATATATATATATATATATATATATTCCTCTCAAAGGGTAAAAAGACATTTTCGAGGGCTAAAAAGTCATGAACATATATCTTTTAAAATACCATCAACTTAATTAATGCGATTAATTACGTTAATTATTTCATCTGTTGCAGATATTATTTAATTAATCAATCAATTGATTGATTGATTGATTCAACGATCACATATTAATTAATTATCAATCGATTATTATTTTTTAATTAGCAGTTCACATGTATTTAATTTACTCATGTACAGGCTAATATTTGTATTTGATTATATTGAATCAGTCTTTCATTATTTGAATAATCCTAAAAAAATAATTTCTCATTCACTTTGTATCCCACACAATAGGCGTACGTGCATAGGTTTTAGTTATTATTTCTATATAGTTGTCTAGCAAATATATATTTCTATAATTTTTTATATCTTAAGTTTATCGCAAGTAAGTAAGAGTTAAATGTAATAGGGGAAATTATTCTATTTTTTTTTCACCAAATCCTCTACCCTTAATTCTGCATAGCATAGGCAAATCCTAACTATATATCTCTCCAAATTCTAGTTGTCACTACAAACTCTAATCTTCTCTCCTATCGTAACCATTCACTGACAAAATATTAGTGACGAGTTGATATTTCATCGCTAATAGTAACAATTATCGATGACTTTTACGATCGTCGTAAATAAACATATTAAAAATATTAATTGTCAAAAAAATATCAAATTTACAATGAAATAATATTATTTCGTCGCTAACATTAAAATATTAGAGACGAATAAAAATAATTTGTCTCTAGTCTTATTTCCAAATGAATATTGGCGACAGAAATATTATTTCGTCGCTAATATGTATATGTTTAGCGATGATATTTCCAAAATTCGTCGCTAATAAAGACAGTCGACTAAAAAATATTTTGTGGTCAACAAATTATGGACAGTCGATTGGTGTATACTACCAGTCGACTGATGACGCTTATGATTTGCCACGATATGTAAAGTTCGTCACTAAGATGAATTTTAGCGACGAAATAGATGTTTTTGTCACTAAAATACGAGGAAAAATCCTTGAGTCGTCGTATTCTCCCAAATTTCCGCGCAACCTCTCTTCCAGTGATTCCCTTCTACTCTGTCTCTTGCTCCAACTATCCGACTCCATCTCTTGCTCCGTCAAGTGCTCGACCCAACACCCTTCCCTTAATTTCCCCACGAGTCGTCTCTCTTTCGCCTCTTGTCCGTCAATTCTCTCCTGCTCCAACTCCGACGTTCTCCCGACTATCCGACTTCGTTGCCAACTTTCGCCTCCTACTCCTACTTGCTCAGCATGTCACACTGCTCTAGTCTTCCACTCCCGACTTTGGTTTTTTCGGAGCCTTAAAAAAAAATTAAATTTGTAGCAATTCTTCCAAATTTTAAAATAAAATTAATGATATTTTTGTATTATTGTTATGATTAAATTATAAATTTAGGGATATTTGGATACGTAGATGATGAATTTAGGATTTTTTATACTTAGATGATAATTATAGAAATTATTTGGTAAATTATTTGTGCTAATTTATCTTGTAATATATTTATTCATATCTATTCATGCACCTAAGTAAATATGAAATCAACGTTGATAGAAATTATATGTAATACCTATTACTACCTTGCTTTAATTCCCTATGAAAAGAGATTCACAGTACATCAAGTATTATGATACTTCAGGAACATTTAAAATTTGCTCGTTAGTATTTTATTATAATATTTGGTCTGTAGAAATGTCTAATCATCTAACCCCACTTATTGTATATGGCATACTTGATTTGTCTATATGTTTGTTAAATATTTTTAGAGTTAAGGTTAAGGTTAACTAGGAATTATAATTTATTTCATGATAATTTTAGTTTTATTTTTATGCTTACGATAAAAGGGTTGCTTATAGTTAATTTATTACTTAGATGATAAATTTGGAGATATTTAGATGATCATTTTAGGATTATTTTGAAGTTTATTGGATAATGGTATGATTTTTTGATTCTCAATTTATAATTTGTTAGATATATAGATGGTTATTTTGATGTTTAAATCATAAATTTTATGATTAATTTTGATGTGATCAATAAATTTAAGTTGTTAAAATAATTGTATTGAAAGTTAACATCAAACTTATTTATAAGACTTATTTATTAAATAATTTGACATATAATATATGTTTAACCAGGTTTCAAAATATGGATAAAAGTTGGATAACGATTCAGAATTGGATTAGTCCTGAATATATAAATGGGTTGAATCAGTTTTTAAATGTGATAGAGAATTACATGATCAATCTGAATTTATCGAAAATTTATTGTCTATGTCGTCGGTGTAACAATTTATTTAAATATGAGTTGGATTATGTGCGAGGACATCTGTATAGGCGGGGATTTGATAGATTATATAAAGCATGGAACTTTCATGGAGAAACTTCTACATCATTCATTAATGATTTTGATGTCGTAGTAGATGATTTCGAAGACGATTTTGAAGTCATGTTTACTGATTTACGAAATACAAAAAATATAAACAACAATGAGCCTTAATCAGATGACATCAATGAAAACATGAATGCAAATGATTTTAGATGAAATTATACTTCAATGTTTGAAGACGCACAAAAAGAACTGTATCACAATTGTACTAATTTTTCAGTATTCAATTTTATGGTGAAGCTAATGCATGTGAAGGTGTTAAATGGTTGGAGCAATAAATCTTTTGATATGTTACTTCAGTTATTGCAAGAGGCATTTTCCAAACTGAATTTGATTCTAAACTCTCATTATGAAGCAAAAAAATTATTAAAAGAGTTAGGATTGACATATGAGAAGATACACGTCTATAAGAATGATCGTATATTATTTTGGGATGAGCACGAGAATAAGGATGCATGTCCAATGTGTTGGTGCAACAATGCCCTAAACACTTATGTATTTTGATGTTTGGATAATCATTTATAGTTAGACAATATTTGTGATATAACTGTGAATGTGTTAAGTGACAAGAAAATCCAAGTGTGAAGACTTGGTAAAGAGAAGTCCAAGTGTGAATCTTGGCAAGGGAAGGTCTTTGATACCGCTGTAACCTGATTTGGAAGTTGGATATCGAAATAACGACGGTGGAGATGAGGAATGTAGTGTGCGATATATTGCCTGGATCGGCTGGACCTGACCAAGGGAAGTAGACCGAATGGATAAGGTGGTGATGTAGGATAGGACGGAAAAGTCTGAGAGCTAAAAGTAAATTGAATAGGTAACTTGGGGCGTGAGTTGAGAGGTGACTCGGGAAGTAAGTCGGGAAGTGACTCAAAGGAGTTAGGGGAAGTATAAATGAATGGGCCTTATGGGCGGAGTGGGTCTAGATGTTAACCCAACAAGCCGAGTTGAGTAATATATACCCTCATTTAAATGAACTAAAAGGGTACAACCAAAAATAGGACTGAGTCAGTGTAGAAGTCAAAGGAGATGACTAGGGAAAATAAAGATCTTCAAAGGAGAAAGAGAGGGTAAAGAAGAGGGTGTGACGTTCCTTGATACGCTGCCTTATAAGGGTTTGTTACATGATGTAACAAACTGGGACCCTATATAATATTCCCACGAGTCTCTCTTCCTTATCCTCCTAACAGAATTATTCCTCAGATAAAAAGGGCCCTCCATGTGGACGGTGATCTGAGCAGGTTGTCACATTACAATTGGCTCCTGGAGGGGAGCAGGTATAAAAGAGGGAAATGAAGGAAGGAGAAGGGGATCGATCATTTTTTCTCATACACGAACCATCTACATGTTGGTGCAATCGACCCAGGTCACAATTGACCAGACTCGAGTAGTGTCTTGATGTTTGTGTTTTTATGTTTGATGATGAGTTGACCATTGTTTGACAATGGGTTGAATAGATGGTTGACATGGGGTTGACTATATGATGGAGAAGTCCAAGTCTTGAGTACTTGGCAAGGAAAGTCCAAGCATGAGTCTTGGCAAGGGAAAGTCCAAGCTTGAGTCTTGACATTTAGAAAGTCCAACATGAAGTTGGCATGAAAAGTCCAAGGGTGTAGGCTTGGTCACGTAAGTCCAAGTGTGTAGTCTTGGTGGTGAAAGTCCAAGTAATGGATACTTAGCAATTGGGAAGTCCAAGGATTGATATTGGCAGCGTAAAGTCCAAGGGTGGAGTCTTGGAAGCATAAGTCCAATGGTTTGGCGGCGTAAAGTCTAATCATGTGTCTTGACAACGTAAGCCCAAATGTGTCTTGGCGGTATAGACCACATTAGCATGACAATAGCCGATAGAAGCACCTGAAGGCTAACGTATGGATGAACAAGTCATGGATGACTTGGAGGGATCCAATAGACGTGAGACTGATGGAGGTGGCTAGTGTTGGCAACGTGCTATTTCTCGGAGGCTCATTGGCTCCCATGTCTCCGGATTAAAATTTTCATTAATGAAAAGTAATCCGGATGGGATGAGTTTCCTTAGCACAACCAATTCGTCGTCGTGCCAACGACTCGAGCGATCACTTAAACAAACTAGTTGTTCAAGCAACCAAACTCTTCTAGTCGATTAGCCGCGGAAGAGACGACGGGCGGATCGCCGATTTTTGTGTTTCTTATTCGGGGTCCATGATTATACAAATACATACAAATGTAAACTAGTATAATCAACATATACTAACATAAAGAACATAAGCTAGCATATCAATAAGAACATGCAAAGAACAATAATAAAAGTTGTAAAACTTTTATACCTCTTGATCTTCTATCGTATGTCCTAACCTCCTTGTAGACTTCGTGTGGGCGAAGATCCTCCACAAGTTGAAGCTTCCTAGATCTTCTTCAATCCAAAGAATGAAGAACTCTCTTTCCCTTCTTGCTTGAGCCAACCACCAATCCACAAAAGATTGATCCCGCCGGCCCCAAGAATAGAGTGAATAATATGGAAACAACCAAGGAACCGAACTAGGGACAAACCCTAGCTTCTAGTGCCACCGGCCAAGATGGAGTGAAGAGGAGAAAAGGAACATGTTGGGCGCCGGCCAAGGTATAGGGAAAAGAGAAGTAGCCGGCAACACCCTAGGAAGAAGATGAGCACTTCCCCTATAGTTGCCGCCCAACCAAGCTTTCAAACCCTAGCCGCCCAACCTTTCTTCCTTTGGATTTCTTGCCGCCCAACCATGGTGGAGAGAAGAGATCTAGGAGCTAGCCACCTTCAAGGAAGAAGAAGAGATCTTCCACAAGTTGCCGCCCACCCTTCTTTCCTAACCTTGGCCGCCCATCCAAAGGAGCCAAACCCTAATTAGGGTTTCCTCCTTAGGGTTGCTTGCCGCCCAAGCAAGGCTTGGCAAAACCCTAATCTCCTTAGCATCCATCATCCAACCAAAAAACTTATTGCCGCCCAACCCATGCTCCCTTATATATAGAGTTAGGTTTAGGCCTTGGTTTAATCTCCACCGTCAGTTCTAGGGTTTTAATCTCAACTGTCGGATCTAGAGATTTAATCTCAACCATCGGTTCTAGGGTTTTAATTCCAACCATCGGATCTAGAGATTTAATCTCAACCGTCGAATCTAGGGATTTAATCCCAACCGTCAGATTTAGAGATTTGTTTTCCATCATTTGATTTAGAATTCATGAGGTTTATATTAGGCTACGATAGGGACCATGAGGAGGAGTTGGGTCTTGGCCACCCGATGAATCGGAACCACACAAACTTGATCCATCAATGATGTTCCATTCCACTAGAGGATCATCATCGAACTACCTCACCAACCCCCATAAATTAATATGGGCTCCATATATTATTTGTACATTTATCTCTCCATATTTAAGATATCGAATGTCCGTCAATTAATTGATTTACTGACCATCAATTAATTAACATCTAACTCCTCGAGTAGTACCATTCAACCTTATCATCATGTTGACTAAGTCAACCTGCAGGGTTTACATGATGAACCTTATGAGCTCCTCAAGGGGACATCATCAACCTAATACATAGGACACAGATTCCTCCTATAATCAACGGCACACTATGTAAATAATATCATTTCCCAACTTACCGGGCATATTGATTTAATCCATAGAAATCTCACCCTCTGATAAATCAAAGAAATAAATACTAAGTACATGTGTCCATTATTATATCGAGATTAAGAGCATGTACAACATAATATCCGAGGTCCGATTCAATCATGTAGTCAGCAACAAATTGAATCACCTCTATGTCGGTTCTGCTCAATACACCTAAGTGTACTAGTGTAACTTTATGTTCAAGACAAAATAATACCAAGCTACACTACAACCATGCCAATGGTTTGTCCAAAACCATCTTGGTTGTGAGCCTCTACTTATATTCTACAAGGAACTGATAACATGATCTTCTGTGCCACACCCAAGCACCATGTTATCTACAATGTAAAATATTAGACAATTTTGCATAATCATAAAAATATGCAAACAATGATCATGTGATTCTTATTTCAAAATAAAATATTCATACCAAAGAGCTAGACTTTCAGTATACATCCCAACAATCTACCACTTATACTAAAAGACTATGCTGTCATCATACTGCCATACATCTGATTCCCCTTCCCTCCACATGCCTATCAAAGCTCTCGCCAGAAGGGCCTTAGTGAAAGGGTTTACCAGGTCATCCTCTGATGCAACCTAGGCGACAGCAACTTCTACCTCCTTTACGATTTCTCGTATCAGGTGGTACTTGCACTCTATGTGTTTACTAGCCTTATGGGCTCGTGGTTCCTTCGAGTTTGCAACTGCACCATTATTATCACAATTAATTATGATAGTTCTGGGCAAACCAGGAATCACATCCAAGTCCATCAGGAAGTTCCTGAGCTACACAGCTTCTTTGGCTGCCTCATAGACTGCCATATACTCAGCTTCCATGGTGGAGTCCGCCACGCATTTCTGCTGGGCACTCCTCCATACAATGGCTCCACCTCCTAAAGTAAACACAAAACCTGAGGTAGACTTACTGTTATCCCTATCTGATTGGAAATCGCAATCCATGCAACCCACAGGGAGTAATTGGTCTGCACGGTAAACTAGCATATAATCCCTAGTCCTTCTCAGGCACTACAATATATGCTTTTATCGCAGTCCAATGTCCCTATCCTGGATTACTCTGATATCTGCTGACCATGCCCACGGCAAAGCAGATATCTAATATAGCACAGAGCATCGCATACATGAGGCTTCCTACTGCCGAAGCATAAGGAACCGCCTTCATCTCCTCTATCTTCTTTAATGTTGGGACACATCTCTTTAGATAAAGGTACTCCATGCCAAAAAGGTAGAAAACCTTTCTTGGAGTTCTGCATGCTAAAACGATCCAAAATCATGTCTATGTATGAAGCTTGGGATAAGCACAACAACCTTGATCCCAAGGTTGTGACCCACTTCTCCCAAGTCCTTCAAAACTATTTGGACAACCATACCCTTACGTCTGATAACACTCTGATATTGTTGTCAACTACCAAAATGTCATCTACGTATAATACAAGAAATACCACTACGTTTTCGTCACATCTCTTGTATACACAAGACTCATCCGTACTCTGAATAAATCCATAAGTCTGGATTTACCTCATCAAAGCGGATGTTCCAAGACCTCAAAGCTTGCTTCAGTCCATTAACGGACCGATTAAGCTTACATACAATACGCTCTTTGCCCTTAGCAATGAATCCCTCTGGTTGCTTCATATAGATGTTTTTCTCAAGACTTCCATTAAGGAAAGCTGTCTTGACATCCATCTATCACACCTCATAATCCATATGAGCTGCAATGCATAAGAGCTCCCAGACTTGACTTGAATCCATAGATTCAATCTCAGTATTCATTGCACTTTGCCAAGATGCTGTATTTATATCTTGGATTGCCTCGTCGTATGTCTAGGGATCAGGTTCATGTTTGCTAGGGACCAAATCAGAAGATTCGTCCAAAAACATGAATCTAAGAGGCTGTCTAACAACCCTCCCACTACGACGAGGTATCATCTGTGTATCCTTTGTGACAAGCGGTGCAGTGACATGTGGTATCTCCTCTTGTACCGGTGGTACTAAAGAAGTGACTTCCCTTTTAACTCCTCCAGAACAAATTTACCCTTGGGCTTGTGGCTCATCACATAGTCTTCCTCTAGAAATCTGGCGTTCGTGTTAACGATCACCCTCTGATCTCTAAGACTATAAAACAAGTTAGAATAACTCATCATCGATCCAACCATCTCCATAAGAGTCCTATTCCTTCGCTCTGCTACACCGTTCTGCTGGGGTGTGCCAGGTGCAGTCAATTGGGATTGAATCCCAACCTCTGATAAGTAGTTCCTAAACTCTCCCAAGAGGTTGTCACCACCACGATCAGATCGTAGTGTCATCCACATCTTGAATAATCATCTATAAAAGAGACGAAATATTCAAGATTACCTCTTGCCTAGATAGCCATAGGATCACACAAATCAGAATGAACCATTTCTAACACATCTTTGGCTCTCTACCCCTTGGCTTTAAAAAGGCCTCTTGGTCATCTTACCCTCCAAGCAAGATTCGTAGGTTGGGAGATCCTCCACCACTAATGAACCCAAAGGTCCATCAGCTTTCAACCTTTGAATTCTACTTAGGTTAATGTGACCAAGCCTAAGAAGCCAAAGATATGTTTGGTTCATCTTCGAAGGTTCTTTTCTCTTATTGAAATTAGAAGATGAGTTATTAACTTCAATTTGCATCGTGGGAGGTTTTGGTTCAAATTTCCTTTCAATGTACCTGAATAGATATTCTCCCTATTCCTTTTTATAACAACTCTGTCATTAAAAGAAATAGAATATCCATCCATAATAATTTAGAAACTGAAACTAAATTCTTTCTAAATAAAGGTACATAAAGGAAATTTTCCAGAACCAAAGTTTTATTATTTTCAAGAGATAAATAAAACTTCTCCCACTGCAATAGCCGCCACCATCATGGCATTGCCCAAGTAAATGGTAATCTTCCCTTTAGCTAGTCATCGGGTTTCCTGGAACCCCTGCAAATTGTTGCAGACATGATTAGTGGCTCCCGTATCTACTCACCAGGTGCCGGTAGATATCACCGCTAATCATGTTTCGATGACTAGTCCAAAAAGATATACCTTTGTTCTGTTTTGGATTGGGGACAGATCCTTCTTCCAATGTCCATCCCCTTCCAAGTGAAGTACTTGCCTTTCGGCTTCTTCACTCTTCCCTGAGATCCTCCCACCATCTTTGCTTCACCTTGTTTCTTCTTCTTCTTGCCTTTCGGCTTAGAAGTAGAAACCCTTTTGAGCAATGATGGCTTGAGGACACTCTTTGAAGAGTGCATACTTGTACTCCTTAGCAGATAAGACAATATCTAGAATCTTTTCCAATCAATATTATTTAGATACAGTAAGTTTATTTCCTTTAGTATCACAGTAAGTGGACTGAAAGTCAATTTTGAAAGTCCTAAGAATCACATAGATCATTACTTTAGATTTCAAAAAATTATTGATTCCTCAAACAATAAAATTTCGAAATCAACCAACACCTCAAAACACCGAGAATATCGCATGCCACGCAGTGTGGACGTATACGAATTCTACATTTGTAAGAGGAGGTTTTATCCATTAATTTTATTATCTTGTCAACCTTACTTTTTGACAAATAAAATTAATAGTTGGTTCCTCTTTGGCCCTACAAATAAAAGCAGTGACTCCGATGGGGAGGATACTTTTTATTTGCATCTAAGTGTGCACCATTACACGGTACTAAGGGAATTATTTCGGATTATGTGCCTTACCGCTGTGGAAGTACACACGCTCCTAGATAATTTTCTATAACCATTATTTGACCTAGTGATCCACAAACAAACCCATCCGCAGGGAGGAAGACACTCAGAGCCGACACGCAAGTTTGTTGCATCACACGTCAAATTGTAATGGAGGCCGCGAGAATTAATTAAAATATCTCTCTCCCACTTAGTAAATTGAAAATGAGGAATTTTCAAGCACACACAACATGCTTATTATTACTGTAGATTTCAATAAAAATTATTGATTCCTCAAACAATAAAATTTCGAAATCAACCAACACCTCAAAGACCGAGAATATCGCATGCCACGCTGTGTGGACGTATACGAATTCTACATTTGTAAGAGGAGGTTTAACCCATTAATTTTATTATCTTGTTAACCTTACTTTTTGACAAATAAAATTAATAGTTAGTTTCTCTTCGGCCCTACAAATAAAACTACTTTTTATTTGCATCTAAGTGTGCACCATTACACGGTACTAAGGGAATTATTTCGGATTATGTGCCTTACCGCTGTGGAAGTACACACGCTCCTAGATAATTTCCTATAACCATTATTTGACCTAGTGATCCGCAAACAAACTCATCCGCAGGGAGGAAGGCACTCAGAGCCGACACGCAAGTTTGTTGCATCACGCGTCAAATTGTAATGGAGGCCGCGGGAATTAATTAAAATATCCCTCTCCCACTTAGTAAATTGAAAATGAAGAATTTTCAAGCACACACAACATGCATATAAAACAAATCAGCAATAAATATGGAAAAATCAAAATTTTTCCAACTATTATGGCATTGTTCTCCAATATGCGTCCCGTCGTGTCGCCACCTCGTCCGCTCCTCCTACGCCATGTACGAGACAACCGGAGATCCGAGCCGAGAATAAAACCTATTTTATTTTACATCCATCGATCCTATACTCCACGAGGGAGTGTACATGAAATATAGATCGAAAGTAAAATAAAATAAAGAGTGGCTAAACAATGCCGTATTCAATTACAAAAATTAAATATTAATTTAGCCTCGTCAACCCCGAGGATTCAAATAATATACAATCACACACACAGACAATCACATACACACATATATAGCCATAATAGTTGGATCTTATGCCTGCAACCAAAAAGTTAGCCTACGCACATCCTACTATTATCCGGCATACACAATATATGATAAGTGTGTGAAAGTAACCGAATCCAAAATACACAAAACCGGAAACCGTGGCTCTGATACCAATTGTTGGCAACGTGCTATTTCTCGGAGGCTCATTGGCTCCCATGTCCCCGGATTAAAATTTTCACTAATGAAAAGTAATCCGGATGGGATGAGTTTCCTTAGCACAACCAATTCGTCGTCGTGCCAACGACTCGAGCGATCGCTTGAACAAACTAGTTGTTCAAGCAACCAAACTCTTCTAGTCAATTAGCCGCAGAAGAGACGACGGGCGGATCACCGGTTTTTGTGTTTCTTATTCGGGGTTCATGATTATACAAATACATACAAATGTAAACTAGTATAATCAACATATACTAACATAAAGAACATAAGCTAGCATATCAATAAGAACATGCAAAGAACAATAATAAAAGTTGTAAAACTTTTATACCTCTTGATCTTCTATCGTATGTCCTAACCTCCTTGTAGACTTCGTGTGGGCGAAGATCCTCCACAAGTTGAAGCTTCCTAGATCTTCTTCAATCCAAAGAATGAAGAACTCTCTTTCCCTTCTTGCTTGAGCCAACCACCAATCCACAAAGGATTGATCCCGCCGGCCCCAAGAATAGAGAGAATAATATGGAAACAACCAAGGAACCGAACTAGGGACAAACCCTAGCTTCTAGTGCCACCGGCCAAGATGGAGTAAAGAGGAGAAAAGGAACATGTTGGGCGCCGGCCAAGGTATAGGGAAAAGAGAAGTTGTCGGCAACACCCTAGGAAGAAGATGAGCACTTCCCCTATAGTTGCCGCCCAACCAAGCTTTCAAACCCTAGCCGCCCAACCTTTCTTCCTTTGGATTTCTTGCCGCCCAACCATGGTGGAGAGAAGAGATCTAGGAGCTAGCCACCTTCAAGGAAGAAGAAGAGATCTTCCACAAGTTGCCGCCCACCCTTCTTTCCTAACCTTGGCCGCCCATCCAAAGGAGCCAAACCCTAATTAGGGTTTCCTCCTTAGGGTTGCTTGCCGCCCAAGCAAGGCTTGGCAAAACCCTAATCTCCTTAGCATCCATCATCCAACCAAAAAACTTATTGCCGCCCAACCCATGCTCCCTTATATATAGAGTTAGGTTTAGGCCTTGGTTTAATCTCCACCGTCGGTTCTAGGGTTTTAATCTCAACCGTCGGATCTAGAGATTTAATCTCAACCGTCGGTTCTAGGGTTTTAATTCCAACCGTCGGATCTAGAGATTTAATCTCAACCGTCGGATCTAGGGATTTAATCCCAACCGTCGGATTTAGAGATTTGTTTTCCATCATTTGATCTAGACTTCATGAGGTTTATATTAGGCTACGATAGGGACCATGAGGAGGAGTTGGGTCTTGGCCACCCGATGGATCGGAACCACACAAACTTGATCCATCAATGATGTTCCATTCCACTAGAGGATCATCATCGAACTACCTCACCAACCCCCATAAATTAATATGGGCTCCATATATTATTTGTACATTTATCTCCCCGTGTTTAAGATATCGAATGTCCATCAATTAATTGATTTACTGACCATCAATTAATTAACATCTAACTCCTCGAGTAGTACCACTCAACCTTATCATCATGTTGACTAAGTCAACCTGCAGGGTTTACATGATGAACCTTATGAGCTCCTCAAGGGGACATCATCAACCTAATACATAGGACACGGATTCCTCCTATAATCAACGGCACACCATGTAAATAATATCATTTCCCAACTTACCGGACATATTGATTTAATCCATAGAAATCTCACCCTCTGGTAAATCAAAGAAATAAATACTAAGTACATGTGCCCATTATTATATCGGGATTAAGAGCATGTACAACATAATATCCGAGGTTCGATTCAATCATGTAGTCAGCAACAAATTGAATCACCTCTATGTCGGTCCTGCTCAATACACCTAAGTGTACTAGTGTAACTTTATGTTCAAGACAAAACAATACCAAGCTACACTACAACCATGCCAATGGTTTGTCCAAAACCATCTTGGTTGTGAGCCTCTACTTATATTCTACAAGGAACTGATAACATGATCTTCTGTGCCACACCCAAGCACCATGTTATCTACAATGTAAAATATTAGACAATTTTGCATAATCATAAAAATATGCAAACAATGATCATGTGATTCTTATTTCAAAATAAAATATTCATACCAAAGAACTAGGCTTTCAGTATACATCCCAATAGCTAGAAGGCTTAGGTCTAGGCTAAGGGTGGTCTAGCAAATATGAGGACATCATACTCGGGGTTAAACCTCATGTTTGAGGTTTGTCAGTCGACTGGGGTTATGGACCAATCGACTGGTCAAGTGTTTTGATACTTGGAAGCCAAGTTGACTCTGAGCAGTTGGTTGAGATTATGACCAGTCGACTGACAGAGAGTCGATTGGTGTTCGACTGTGGCCACATGGCCTTGACAGTCGACTGTCAGAATTGGCAGTCGACTGATGGTCGAGGACATGGGCATAGAATATTTCCGAGTCAACTGCTAGGGTTTGGCAGTCGAGTGGAGGCATGATCAGTCGACTGATGGGTATGATCAGTCGATTGATGATCTATCCGTTGGAACTTGTCCAACGTGGATTAAGTCATTGTCTCATAACGACTATAGGAATAGTCGACTGATGGTCGCGAGCAGTCGACTGCTAAGCGGAATCCAACCCGAGTTGCAGCTTTAAAGGGAGCTCAAGGAGAAGGATTTTGGCATGGTCCTTTGAGGCGATTTGGAGGGAATTTGCTGTTGCAATTCAGACCTTCAAGGCTCTTCTCAAGCAACCAAAAGCAACCATTGAAAGTCTTCTTATAAAATGTTTTTCTTTACTTGTATTGTATTTCATCTTTGTATTTGCTTGTAATTTCTCGTATTACTTTTGTAATCCTTGTACGAGATTTTTCCGCCTATGACTTGTTGTCAAGAAGGAATGTTTTTGATTAGTAGTGGTATTTGCATCGCTAGAGCTCATTTGAGCTCAATCTGTGGAGTAGGAACCGTAAGATTTCGAACCACATTATATCATCGTGTTCTTGTGTATTGTGTGTGTGTATACTTTGTTTATTCTTCATTATTATTTCCACTGTGCATTTTAACAAGAATTGTAGACAAGCACGCACAACAAGAACGCGCCATTCACCCCCCTCTAGTGCCCACCGAAGATCCTACATTTGGTATCAGAGCTAGGAGCTGTTCACCGACTTCACATCCGAGGGAGCACACTAGAGGAAGAAGATGGTGATTGAAGATTGGGGGATGATATCAACGTGCTGCCATCATACGAACTCTATGGAGAAAAGGGTTTTGAGCTATGGGCGGTAAGGATGAAATATTTCCTTATATGCGATTATGGTAATTGGATTAGTGTGATGGTAGGGTTCGACGCTTCAAAGGACAAAGAAGAAAAAAAACTTAAGAAGAAGAAGTGGAGCAAAAAACAACTCCGATACTACAACATAAATAACAAGGTAATGGGTATATTACTTAGTGTAATCCTTAATGATATTTTGTGTAGATTAGGAGATTGTAAAGATGCCAAAGAGCTTTAGAGAAAGCTTGCTAAGCTCCATGAAGAACCCTCAATGACTCAAGAGATAGAGGAGCCTAAGGAACAAGAATGTGTTGGTGCAATCGGCCTAGGTCACGATTGACCAGACTCGAGTTTGACTCGAGTAGTGGTTTGATGTTAGTGTTTTGAAGTTTGACAATGATTTTACTATTGTTTGACAATGGGTTGACTGTATGATTAACATGGGATTGACCATATGATGGAGAAGCCCAAGTGGGACACTTGGCAATGGAAAGTCCAAGTCTTGTGTACTTGGCATGGAAAGTCCAAGTCTTGAGTACTTAGCATGGAAAGTTCAAGCATGGGTCTTGGCAAGGAAAAATCCAAGCTTGAGTCTTGGCAAATAGAAAGTCCAACATGGGTTGGCAAGGGAAGTCCAAGGGTTGATATTGGTGGTGTAAAGTCCAAGCGGGAGTCTTGGCAGCATAAGTTCAATGGTTTGACGGCGTAAAGTCCAAGCGGTAGGCTTGGCAGCGTAAGCCCAAATGTGCCTTGGCGGTGTAAACCAGCTTAGTATGACAATAGCCGATGGAAGCACCTGAAGGCTAGCATATGGATGAACAAGTCATGGATGACTTGGAAGGATCCGATAGGCGTAAGGCTGACGGAGGTGGCTAGAAGGCTTAGGTCTAGGCTAAGGGTGGTTTAGCAAGTATGAGGGCATCATACTTGGGGTAAACCTTATGGTTGAGGTGTAGCAGTCGACTAATCAAGTGTTTTAACACTTGGCAGCTGAGTTGACTTGTAGCAGTCGACTGGGATTATGAACAGTTGATTGTCGTGAGTCGATTGGCGATCGACTGCAGTTGAGCTACCGTCACAGATGCAAGGCACCTCGAATGGCACCTCGATTGGCCTCGACTGCAGCGTCCACAAATGCAAGGCGCCTCGATCGACACCTCGACTGCTAGATCAGTCGACTGCCATGAAGGGGCAGTCGACTACCATGAAGGGACACTCGACTGATGGGTTGGTCGTGAGAGCAGAACACTCGATAGACGACTGGTCAGTCGACTACGGGCTTGGCAATCGACTGATAGTGTATCTATTGGCTTGAATGCCGACATGGATTAAGTCTGTTATAAGATGATGACATTGTTGGCAGTCGACTGCCAGACGTGAAATCAACTCATTGCAGGTTATAAAAGAAGCTCAAAATAGAGGATTTCGATGGTTCTTTAAGGCAATTTGGAGAAGATTTACTGCTATAATCCAGACCTTCAAGGCTCTTCTCAAGCAACCAAAAAAGTAAGCATCCAAAGCAATAGTTGTAAAGCTTTCTTTACATTGTTTTGTGTGTTTCATTTGTATTTTCTTGTATTCATTGTATTACTTATTGTAATCACTTGTACGAGGGTTCTCCACCTCCGACTTGTTTTTTTCGAGACGGAGAAAGAGTAGAGGTAGGCCTTGGATGTAGTAGTTCGTGGGAGAACTATGAACCAAGTATAAAACTGTGTGTTGTCTTGTTTCTGTTCTATTTTTATTTTTGCTGCTTTTTCTTCGAACAAACGCATTTCTTTGTAAAAGTTCAAGTATCAACGATCGACGCTATTCAACCCCCCTTCTAGCGATGTCCAACGGTCCTACAATTGGTATTAGATCTCGGGGCTCTTATACGGATTAACAACCGGGAGCAAAGCGCTAGAGGAAAGAAGATGGAATTTGAAGAAAAGTTGGGATGGGACATCAACACGTCGGTTCCATATGCGCTCTATGGACGAGAAGACTTCAATCAATGGAAGACATGGATTAAAAAATTCATTTTGATGAGGAACTTCAAAGATTGGTCCGTATTGATAGAAGGATTTGAATATCCAAAATGGCCAAAAGGAGGATTCCTTAAAATGAAGAAGTGGATCGAGGAACAACTCTAAGAATTTGAGAAAAATAGGAAGGTAATAAAATTCTTGGTTGATTTGATCCCTAATGATATTTTGTATAGTTTAGGGGATTACATGGATGCCAAGGAGCTATGAAGCAAGTTGGCAAGATTCCATGAGGAGCCTCACTCGACACAAGAAGAAGAAGAGGAGAAGGAAGAAAGCTCATCCTCACAAGCAAGTGAGGATTCGAAAGTTGAAGAGAAGTCAACATCCAGGTCGATAGAAGAGGTGGAAGAAGTAGAAGAAGCCTCCACCTCTAGGATTGAGGGGGAGGAGACTAGGCCATCTTCAATACCGGAGCCAACTCAAGAGGAATCATCTACCTCCGGTCGAGAAGATAAAGAAGTCCAAAATTCCACCACCATTGACCTAGGTAACTCAAACATATGTGTTAATAATAAAATTCATATAATATATTTTGAGTGTAGGAAAGCCGGACACTACAAAAGTGTTAATAATAAAATTCATATAATATATTTTGAGTGTAGAAAAGTCGGATACTACAAGAGCAAGTGTCCAAAAAAGGTCAAGAAGACGACACAAGTCGTGCTAAAGACCAAGGAAACCGGTGCCCAAAAATAAAAGAGCAAGAAGCATGTCATTTGCTTCAAATGCCATCAAAAGGGGCACTATAGAAGTCAATGCCCTAGGGAGAGGACACCTAGCAAGGGTGAAGAAGGAGCATCAAATATAGGAGAAGCTTTTAAAACAAACCCTAAGGTAAATTTAAGTAATGCTCATTCTTTATATAAGGTCAAAAAGCATGCTTTTAATTCACTCACAATTTATCATAAAGAGCATGCTAGAAATAATAAATTTTATTGCTTAGGGGCTAAACATGTCAATCTTAGAAATAAGGAGAAATTTGGGACTAATGTCCCTAAAATAATTTTATCTAAGGAAACTATTAAGAAGGTAGAGGAGCATCTAGGCATTAACCCTAAGAAGGGTAGGCATATGCCTAGGAGGAATCCTTTCCAAAGGATAAATGAAAAATCAAAATTGGAAAGATTAGAGTTAGAGAACCAAGCCTTAAGATCAAGGTTTGAGAAACTTGAAAAGACCCTTAGGAATATGCAAAATCAAATTCAAGGGTCTAGGAGTCAAAACCTAGGGTCTAGGAAGCAAGGTCCACCCAAGGACAAGAAAAGTTTGGGTCACAAACCTAAGCCCAAGGATACCTATCATAATGTTTCATTCGATTATGGAATACAATCTAGGTCTAGGAAGACCAAGGCTACTAGGGAGGCAATCCCTAAGGCTAACCATGGAGTGTGCCTAGTGGCTAAGGTTTCGAAGAAATCTAGGGAAGCCACTAAGAAGGTTACAAGGGGAGTCACCTCTAGAATTAACCTAGGCAAGACCACAATGACCAAGGCTTCTAAGCCTAGAAGAGTCATTAGGAGGGTATATATGGAAGTTATCCCTAAGAAATATCTAGTAAACCCAAGGAGCTCAAATAGGTTTTGGATTCCTAGGAGCGTGATCGATTCACGTTAAATGGGTAGTTAACCTAACCATAGTAAAGTTGACACTCTAGGACATTTTCAAACTTTTGCGATACCTTGGAAATAAGTTTTGATCATAATCCTAAAGATTTTAGAATGTGCCAATGTATTTTGAGAGCTATGAAAAATTGATCAAATTGACACAAATTAGGTTTAGAGGTCATGGTGTGCTATTTTGGATTTTTGACACACTTGGGGGATAAGTGTTATTATGGCAAAATGAACTTAATCCTAACAAATGAGAACTAATATTAAATTTTAGGTATTTTTATGCCTTATATTTTATTTGTCATGCCTTGATTGCCATATAATACGTCATGACATCATTCTTATTTTTAATCATATAAAATATCATGATCATGCTTAGGGTTTATCTTTTATGTCATGTGTATTTAAATTTAATCATATGCCATGACATCATGATTATTGGCACATGTTTCATTTATGTTATCATTTATGCCATAATCATCATTCATGCATTTATGTTTAATGAAAATTGATTTAAGGACCATGACATGACTTGAAGTCTCATGTATAAGGGAATCAAGTAGTGTTGCCTTAGAAAAATACATAAAATCTTAGATTAGGATGAACAAAACTCACATCTCATATCAAATTGACATGTGTGTGTTTTCAAACACCCTAGACACATGTGAGATGCTAGGAAATGAGTTAAGTTCAAGGTGCATAGTTTTTGCATCTAGATGAACTCAAACTCATCTTAAACCATGGAGGAATCATGAGGAAAGCTTATGTACAAGTCATGTGCATTAAGCTCATAGACCATGGTTCAGTATAAGGTTTTAAAAACATTTCAAAATCATTTTGAAAAATCTTGGCGAAGTCTATCTTGTGATAGCAATCACCATTGATAGAGTTGGTACAAAGTAGGACTAAAATATTGAACTTTTCAATGGTTTTGAACTTTGTGTCAAACTCACTGGTTTATGGGTATATTATTTTTTAAATATTTTTCCCCTATAGTGTTTAGCATAAATAATGTGTGGTCGAAATTTCACAATTTTTCAAACTTTTTAGAATTACTTATGCATTTCTGAAGATGGTCTGAAATTGCAATTTCGACAAAATTAGAAACCAGTCGAAGAGGCACCTCGACTAGAGCTATTTTTACTCGACTAGAAGTTTTCTCAGTCAACTGATGCATAGTTTAGTCGACTATTAACTGAACCAGTCGACTGCCAGACCTGATTTCGGAGAAACAATACTTGTTTAGCCTGATTTCAACTATGTTATGCTACCCTAACTACTCCTAACCCTAGGATATGCTTTGGAAAGTATTGGAAAAGGTGAAAATCTATTGGATATGGATTAGGAGAGTTGTTTGGGTGTATATCAAGTTTAAGGTGTGTGAAAGTTCAAGTTTGAACTTTTAACCTTAATTTTGATGGTTTAGTGTTCCTATTGAGTTAGGGAGTCTCCAAGGACATTATTGGTGCAATGGTCATGGGGAGCAAGCCTTTAGGGGGAAGTTATCCGTCATGGGATGATGAATGTGTTCTTCCTCAGGGAGAGAATTTTGAGAATGTGAGGTGCCCAATTGGAAAAATTGGGAGAGTTTAAAGGATTGTCTCTCTTTAGAGATATGAGACTTATCACTAGGAAGAGTGAAGCCATCCTATATATTTTTTTGAACCAAGGGGGAGATTGTAAGATCTCATTGGGATATGAGATATTGACACCCTTGGAGAGGGCCTTTTTGATATATGTTAAAAAGGGGGAGAAAATGAAATTTCCAATTTGGAAAAATGGGAGGATTGGTTTGAGTTAGTGTTCTAACTCAAAGATGTTTGGTTTTTGTTAAACATCAAAACACTAACATCAAACTACTACTCGAGTCAAACTTGAGTCTGGTCAATCATGACCTGGGTCGATTGCACTAATAATTCGGCAATCGACTGCTGCTATTGGCCACACCCACAAAACCCTTTGTAGTCGACTGACCAGTTCGACTGGTCTCCATTAGTCGACTGGCGTATCACGACAATTGACTGCTATCGCGGATATTAGGGCCAACTGACCCGTTCGAATCACCAAAATCCTGAGCCTTCTCTTTTTTCTCTCCGCCAATTTCCACCGTCGACCCCTTTTCTCACCTTTATTCTCCCTCTCCGGTGCTTCCACCGTCGGTTCTCGCGCTGTTCGCATATCCTTCGACCCATGATCTTTCTCTTCTCTAGGATCCCTAGATCCTATCTCCGTCGAAGCCAGGGTTTCAGCTAGGGTTCTTGTGGCCCAGTGTTTTTCGGTGACTGTCGGTCCTTCCTTCTGGCATCTTCGATCCTTATGACACCTAGGTAAACTCTAAAACCCTAGTATTGGATAAGCTTTTTCTTTAAACCTTTGTGCACTGACCATTGTGTGTTTTTGTGTTGTGCATTCATTCGTCTTCATGCATTTTCATTATGTATCCTTTGGGTTAAGCATTTGGCATTGAAACATCGCCCTCCACCTTTCGAAGAGGGCACGTCAGACCCTATCCCATCCATAGATGTCTATTTTCCTACTTTGGGCCATGAACTAGCGTTTAATTCCAATAAATTCTAGTTTTTTCCCCCTAGATCATTAAACGATATGTTCTTTCAAACCCACTATTTTGATATCATCCAAATCATCAAGCACTATAAGTTAGAGTCATTAGTGTTTTGTGAACATCCCATCAATTCTACATTACTCTTTGAATTTTTCAACAACTTACGCTCGGTAGAGGATGGGTTGAAGTATCGGACTCACGTTGCTCAACGCGATCTGGACTTCACCCCCCAAAGCTGGGAGGATGATGCACGTGAACGCGACCTCAAATCTTATGATGGAAATCGTCGAGGACTCGAAGCGTGCACTGGCGCTGAACGCCCACAAGTGCACGGATGTCGTCAAATAATAAATAGATTATCGATCCCACAGAGACTGAGATTCAAGTACCGATTGATAAGTGGGCATTGTTATTCGAAGTAAAGTTCTAAGGGTTGTGGTTGCAAGGTCGACGGTGGTCTTAACTCCAATACAGTGTCACACAGAAGAAGTGAAGGTTGGTTCGAGGTTCAAAAATGGATTCTAGGACTTCGATTTCACTTGTGCGTCATGGAACATACTATCAGTTAAATATTGACTGGTTCTCTAATTATGGTCTTGTGGAAGGGACATCATACCTTTTTCCGATGAGCTTTTGCTTCTACTGGGAACTACCTAACCAGGCCAACCCTTTCTTTAGGATAGGATAGACAGTACGAGGATGTCAAATCAATCCCTATGAAGAGTTGGAACGTGTCCCATTCCCTACTCCGTCATACCCTTCTACTTACGGTTACTAGAGATGAGGACAACCACTAGGTTCCTCCTTAGTTCTCCTAGATCTTTGATACAAGGGATGTCACCTCTTGTATCGGCTATGCACAATAGATAGAAAATCAATACACAATCTTTATCAAATCAAACCAACATAAACTGTGAATAAAAATATATAAAAAAAATTAACATTTGACTAGAATGTTCCACGTTATACAAGTTACTCTCTAATCCTAGAATCAAATATTCTACTCCATAGACGGAAAAGAAAAGACACAAAGCATAATATAATTACTCATTACAATGCAAAAGATGAATGGAAATTGAATTACAGTGCTCTTGGTCCTCTCGATGTCGGAGTGTAGGTTACGATCCTCTCGCCATCTCCTTCCTCCCCATTGCGAGTTTCCGATGCTTTTTAGGTCACTAGTATGTCGTCCCATTCGTCATGTCTCCCCCCTAGGGTTTGGGCATGACTTTCCTTTTATAGACTTGAAGTTGGCACTGCCCGAAGCCATGAAAGAACCCTAGTCGCGTCGAAATAAGTCAGCGCCACACGACCGTGTGGAATCACACGGCTAGGCCGTGTGTGGTGTCGGGGTGGCCAAATCCGTGGTTTGGACACGACCGTGTGGATTCACACGGCTAGGTCGTGCCCCCTTCTATTCCTCCTGCTAAATGTCTTTCTTTTGCTCAAAGAATGTGTCGTTTTCCCTGTAAAATATTGTCCTGCACACAAAAGTACAACGAGCAGATCTCCGAACTAGAAAATAGGAAATGCATGCAAAATAAAGTGAAATATGCATGAAACAAGTATGAAATGGTACGAGATATGAGCAAAAACTACTCCTAAAATCCTATATATTTTGCTCACATCAATTCCCTCAAACTTAAATCTTTGTCTGTCCTCAAGCAAACCTCAATCCCATGATTTTTTTTTTAAAAAAAACATTGTTCCATACTCATCATGTTAACCAGATTTATCAAGTGGTATTTTCCATCAAAGCAAAACAGATATGTTCTAAAGGTTCACTAAGTTAGCTTCTTGTGCACGTGCTAAGCGAATCTTCTTAAGGGGTACATCATTCCACGATAAGTTAAGTTGTCATCTTATAGCTTTCCTAAGCTTTCCGACTTTTAGGTATTAGTCTGCCCTAAGCGAGGGTCGTTCCCTAGATCTAGCATAAAGTCTCAAAGGCGAGCTCGGTATTGAAAGAAATTGGTAGGTGTTTCCTCAGTAACCTAACTCGGTGTCAAAGGAGAACCTAGCCATTTCCACCTGCGACAAACTATTTTTTTTTTGTGAATAGAACTTTCATTCTTCTCATACTCATGGGTGATTTTGATTTTTCTAAACGAGCTTACACAATCCGAGCATCTTCAGTAACTAAAATGCTAAATCTAGAGTCACCTATGGATTCCAAGGTACTAAACTATTAGGATGAATCATAACTAGGTATGTAATAGATTCTCCCTTTCAGAATATTCGTCGAGTGCAAGTGTAAAAATAAAAGCTAACCAGTGCAAGTCTAGAACATTCATTACAGTAATAAAATACCACGAGATAAATGAAGTCAAGCTACTTACGGAGACAATTCGTGAAGAAATCTTAAAAATATTACTGAGGTAGCTTTAAAATAGCAAAAACTAAGTGCTAAAAGAAACTAGACACTCTATGCATGAACAGATGAATGCCAACTAAGACTAAAATACAAATATCAAGAAAGAAAGTGCTACTAGAAATAAAACATATCAAAACTTAGGGTCCCCCCAGACTTGTATGAAATAATACCTCTAATATGGTGGCTGAGGTGGGAAGTCCGGTAGTCTTGGCATGTCGGGCTCCTGAGAAAACCTAGTGCTCAGCCGCTGATGCCACATGTACATGTGGTCGATCTGAGAGATGATGGATGTAGTGGTTGCTCTGTGCTCCTCCTCCCGGGCCCACTGTGCCTGCTGGGCATGCATGTGTTGTCGAACCTCCTGGTGATATGCAGCTTCCTCCTGGAAATGGATACGGGCCTCGTCGTAGAACTCCTCGGCCCACTGGAAGTGCTCCCGTAAGCCCTAAAACTTTGCCTGCGCATAAGTGTTGTGCTCCTCCCATCGCTGCCTCTGCATCTACTACTTGGTGTATATATCGTCTAGGTGCAATTGGAACTCAGAAAAATCATAGGCAGATGTACCTGCATCCTTCTCAAAAGTAGAAAAATAAAGTGGTGCAGGTGTAGGCTCTTGAGGGACATATACCTCTGTGGACTCGAGGGAGAGTGATGTGTAGGGGATGAGAGGGGTGCCTCAACAGAAGGCCCCGCATGTGGTAGGTACTCCACTACCCGATCCAAGTGTCAGTTGGCGCTGTTGGTGATGGCGGTACGAACTGTCACTCTCTCCTACACCGTCACTCTCTCCTCACCCAAAAATGGTGCTTGCCATAACCAGTGAACGTACCAGAAGATAGGGTTCTGGAGGCGGGAGGCTTTTGCTCTAGAAGGGTCATAATTATATTCCCCCATCAATTCGGTCCAACAGGTCCGTGCATTAAACCTGACAGGAGTCCTCCACTCTCCTCCACTAGGCAATCCAAAACAGTTATTCCATTGGTGCAAGGTCCACTTGTGCTCGATGTTGAATAACCTAAATGTAATCCTTCCCTCATCGCTCTCTCTTCCCATCAAAATCTCCGCTTCTAATGAACTCAAAAATTCTAAAATTATCCTAGAGTAGGTTGAGTGTCTTATCCCCATAATCTCTCCTCATCCCATTTTCGCAAATAGGGCGTGAACATCACCCAACAACCCTAGGATTTCTAAGAGTTCTTCATCTAAAAACCTAGTTACAGTGATTTTTCCAGTAGAAAGCACATTATATCTATCTCTATGCTCATTATTGCGAAATACAAGGGATGGATGAGCGTCACCTCTCTTCGGAGCTTGTGGAGCATCCCTTCTCCTTGATCTTCGCTCCGAGGTAGCGGATCGCGGTGCCACTTGATTTATCCTTCTCATCTTTGCCTCTTTTGGGCTTCCTTGAAGGTTGGAGAGGCTTCTAGGAGGTGGGGAAGGTGATTTCACATGCCTAGGTCAAGAAAAATTGAAGTGCACAGTGGGATTGGGGTGAAACACACGGTGTGGTCCTTTTATCCCTTGCACGACACGGTCGTGTGTCAATACACGACCTAGCCATGTACGCCACTGGGAGATGAGTCAGACGGGGCATGACCATGTGTAAACACATGGCCTAGCCATGTGTAAACACACAGCCTGGCCGTATGCCCCCTGTTTCTCTCCCAGAGTGCACCACGGTCCGAATTCTCCCACACACCCCACTGTGTAGGCTCAAAATGATTTTTGTTTATACTTAGAAAGTCCTTTCTAGTCCTAAAACTATTTGTAAAAACATAAATGACCATAATCAAAGTCTAAATTATACATATGAATGCAATAAAATTAAAACAACTAAAGACTAAACTTGGGTTGCTTCCCAAGAAGTGCTTTGTTTAAGTTCTTTTAGCTAGACCATACTCCATCATTTTAACTTGGCTCCGGAGGCTCCGTAAACCTCCCTTCATTCGTCTCAAAATCTGTATCTTCAGATGAGGTAGTCGTTATCCTGCACGAGGTATACCCGTCTGAGAAGGGAGCCTTACACTCTGATAGGTTGAATATAATGATCTTGTCATCTACTTCCAAGGAGACTTTATGTACCTTCATGTCTATGCATGCTCCCGTAGTCGCCAGAAAGGGTCTTCCTAAATGATGGGATTCTGAGGGTTTGGTCCTGTGTCCAGTATGATAAGATCTGTGGGTATGACAAAATTCTCAACCACCATAGGTACATGTTCTAACATTCCAACGGGCTCCTTGATCATGTTGTCCCCCATGTGAATACCTATGCCCGTCGGTTGTATACCACTTAGTCTCATATCCAAGTAGAATGCATAGGGCATCACGCTAACTGATGACCCTAGATTGCACAGTGCTTCATCGAAGCTCTCACCATAAATCATGCAGGGTATAACAAATTCACCAGGGTCCTCCAACTTGGGTGGGATTTTATCTTCAATTTTAGCCTAGTTTGGTAAAGTCGAAATCATGGTTGCACACCCCCTAGTAAATATGTTTTTCTGTCCTATTCCCTCACTGTATATCCCCTCTTCCTTAACCTAGTTTTGCTCGGTTGATGATGGAGAGATATCAATGGTTTGCAATATGGTCTGGGCTATTTGGGCCACTTGCGTTTCCAATATTTTTGTACGGTTTGTAAGCCCATCGACAGAGGACTTCAACTCCCTAAGTGTCTCTTCAGATCTCTGATGTTGATGCTGGAATTCTGCATTGGCCTTTGTTTGGGTAGCAATAAAATCTTCAATCATTAGTTCCAGTCTAGATTTGGGTGGTTGTTGCTGCCCACTGCCCTGTTGTTGCCCATATCCTCCCGATTGTTGGAATTCCCCGAATTATTTCTATAGGAAAAGTTCGGGTGGTTCCTCTATCCGGGATTGTAGGTGCTAGAATATGGGTTGTTGGGCTTTTGATTGTGGTCGCCAACTGCATCGACATGCTCAATTTTCCCTTCGTAGCTGCCCCGCCCTCCATAGTGGTCCTCCTGATATGCTACTACTCCTTCCCCAAAAGTATTGGTTGCACATGCAGATGCAGGGGTTATAGAGTCAAACTGTTTGCTTAGCGCGTCCATTCTTACCGCCAAGTGGTTGATGGAGTTGACAACATATCGATCGACTGCAGGTGTTGGGTGACTACGCTCGAAAGCCCATTGATGGTGGTTCTGAGCCACCTCTTCTATCAGCTCCTCTGCTTCCTCGATAGTCTTATTCATTAAGGCACCTTCTGCAGCAGAATCGAGGGACACCTTAGTGTCGTACGTGATCCCATTATAAAATATGTGGATCACCAGCCACCTCTCTAGACCATGATGGGGGCATTCGTGGAGCAACCCTTTGTAGCGATCCCAAACTTCGAACAAGGACTCCCCTTCTTTCTAGCGAAAGCCAGTGATCAAGTGGCGCATGTGAGTAGTCTTACTTGGTGGGAAAAATTTATTTAAGAACTATTGCTCACATTGCTCCCACGTGGTGATGCTTCCTGAAGAAAGGGAGTGGAGCCATGTCTTCGCCTTATCTCGCAGTGAGAACAAGAATAGGCTCAGACGGATCGCATCAGCTGGTACTCCATTGAATTTCATCATCGAGCATATCTCCAAAAATATCTCTAGGTGCTGATTCGGGTCTTCAGTTGCAGCACCTCCGAATTGGCTTTGCTGGACCATGTGTATAAGCGAAGGTTTTAGTTCAAAGTTGTTGAATGAGATTGATGGTCCAATTATGCTTGGCCTATATCCTCTAACACTGGGAGTTGCATAGTCTCACAAAGGCTGACTACCTAAGTTTATCATAGATGCATCTAGGTCTCTCAGCTCTCCTACGACGGTAGGTTCTTTCAATTTCTGGGTCTATCAAAAATAGATTTTCAGATCCTAAATGTCTACGCATACGAAGAACCGAGCCACTAAATTAGGAGTATACCAATAGCTTATAAACTGGAAATAACCTAAACTAAATACTAAATCAAATGCAGAAAATTTAAACTAAAGGTTGATGCAATGCAACTACTGAAATTAATCTAAACTTAATCTAGATATTAAAAATCTAAAAGTGAAGTAAAATAAATGAGAAAATGAATCCACCCTAAGTTCGATCCAACTATCCACATTTTGATTCGACATTGAATCAATCAGGCCCAAACAACGGCGCCAAAAACTTGATGCATGCGAACGCAACATCAAATCTTACGACGGGAACCGTCGATGACTCGAAGCGTGCGTTCACGCTCAACGGCCAAAAGTGTACGGATGTCGTTAAGAAATAAATATATTATCGATCCCACAGAGACTAAGATTCGAGTATCGATTGATCAGTGGATGTTGTTGTTCGGAGTTAAGTTCTAAGGGTTGTGGTTGCAAGGTTGACGGTGGTCCTAACTCCAATACGGTGTCACACGGAGGAAGTGAAGGTTGGTTCGAGGTTCAAAAATAGATTCTAGGACTTCGGTTTCACTTGTGCGTCATGGAACATACTATCAGTTAAATGTTGACTGATTCTCTAATTATGGTCTTGTGGAAGGAACATCATACCCTTTTCCAATGAGCTTTTGCTTCTATCGGGAACTATCTATGCCTAACTAGGTCGACCCTTTCGTTAGGATAAAATAGATGGTACGAGGATGCCAAATCAATCCCTATGAAGAGTTGGAATGTGTCCCGTTCCCTACTCCTTCATACCCTTCTACCAACGATTATCGGAGATGAGGACAACCACTAGGTTCCTCCTAAATCTTTGATACAAGAGTTATCACCCCTTGTATCGGCTATGCACAATAGATAGAAAATCAAAACACAATCTTCATCAAATCAAACCAACATAAACTGTGAATAAAAATCCATAAATAGAATTAACATTTGGCTAGCATGTTCTACGTTACACAAGTTACTCCCTAATCCAAGAGTCAAATATTCTACTCTATAGATTGAAAAGAAAAGACAGAAAGCATAATAGAATTACTCATTACAATGCAAAAGATGAATGGAAATTGAATTACAGTGCTCTTGGTTCTTCTCTTCGATGTCGGAGCATAGGTTATGATCCTCTCGCCGTCTCCTTCCTCCCCATTGCAAGTTTTCGATGCTTTTTAAGTCATCGGTATGTCGTCCCAGCCGTCGTACATCCCCCCTAGGGTTTGGTCATAGCTTTCCTTTTATAGACTTGAAGCCGGTGATGCTCGAAGCCACAAAAGAACCCAAGTCGTGTCAAAATAAGCTAGTGCCACACGACCGTGTGGATCCACACAGCCAGGCTGTGTGTGGCGCTAGGGTGGCTAAATCCGTGGTTTGGACACGACTGTGTGAATTCACACGGCTAGGTCATGTCCCCTTTTGTTTCTCCTGCCAAATGTCTTCCTTTTGCTCAAAGAATGTGTCGTTTTCCCTGTAAAATATTGTCCTGCACACAAAAGTACAACGAGCAGATATCTGAACTAAAAAATAGGAAATGCATGCAAAATAAAGTGAAATATGCATGAAACAAGTATGAAATGTAACGAGATGTGTGCAAAAACTACTCCTAAAATCCTATATGTTTTGCTCAGATCAGAGGACTTCCTCGGATGTTGCCCATCCGAGAGTGAGTTTGTCTTTTACCCATCACTTCTTGAGCCCCTTCCTTCCCCTTTCGAGGTTATTACCTTAGACACTCTTCATGGTCATTCCTATCATCGGCCATGTCAACTAGGTGTTAATCTTTTTCCTTCAAATGATCTTTCCACTATCAACAATGTCCTCTACAAGGTCATTGTTCACTGCATTCTTCCGATTGTGACTCATGGGTTGGCCTTAGTTCGACCCCCACATTTCTTCCTCATGCATGCCTTTCGTCAAGACTTAGATGTCAACATTAGTCTAAATACATTTCATTGCATCATCCATTTCATCAAGCCCAATACTGGGAAAGTCCACATTCCATACGGACATATGATCACTGAGTGGCTTGGTTTCGTCGATATTAATATAACCAAGGGGGTTATCAAACCCATGACCACGAAATATGATGGCATAAATGCAAGGACTTTCTCTTTGGCGGGATTGAAGCCCTTCGATGGATCCATGGTCTGGGAGGATGGGCAACAGCTGGCAGGTGGCGCTCGACCTGTCCCTGATGCCACTGCAGTTGATGACCCTATGCCGGACTTAGACGTCACAGCACGCCTTGAGGTGTTTGAGGAGTCCGTCGACACACGATTTGAGGAGCTGAACCTGGAGCACTACGAGTTCTGGACTTTGGTTCTCTTCTGACTGGACATGATAGACCAGCAGTAGTAGGAAATACTGGCGCTTCTCCGCTCTCCTACACTAGGACACTGCCTGCTGTCGGTAGTACACACTCGATGGAGATAGACGCAGATGAGGAGGACTCTTAGATAGCCATCGTTTGTGTATTTTCTTTTTTGTTTGACATCTGTAAGGCGTTGCCTTTGAAATCTTGTTAGTAACTCCTTTTTGAATGAAATGGATATTTTTGTTACATCTATATATTCTTGTTGATGATCCAGTGGATTGGTAATTAAAGAGTTGAACACAATTTAATAGGTATTTTTGATAACCTTGATGGAGTCAATCATTTGATTGCAATCATTGTTGATAATATTGATATAATGTTATCCAAACATTTGACAAATTTAATCATTTTTTAATGTTGTTTCAATTCGTTAATATAATGGGTAAATCTTTATTCATCTATTTTTAGCCCATTATATCGGACATAAGTAATGTTTACGCCAAGTTTCGTGAATTTTACAAATTCGTAGAATTACTTACGTATTTCTTAAACTTGTCTGAAAATCACTCATTTCAGAACTATCAGAAATCAGTCGACTATTCCTTATAGCAGTTGACTGCTGAGGTCTTCAATTGACTGACGACTGCCTCAGTCGACTGATGGCCTTATTTTGGGCAGAATAATTTGTGTTCATGATTTTAAAGCTCAATTCTAGATGTTTAACTCCATACTAAGATTACTACAGAGTATTATGGTAATTTTTATGGAAAAATAGGACTAAATTGATGCAAGGGTTAGGGGGGAGTGCTTTATGAATCTTATTTATTCCCATAACCTAAAATTGTTGGTGCGAAGTTTGGATCTATTCTCATTTATAATTTTTTGCTTTGCTCAACAAATCATTCACACATGATAAACTATGTTTTGGATTAGGGGGAGCTTTATTGTAGGAACGTCGGTGAGCGCTAGAGGGGGGTGAATGACGTGTTCGTTTGCTTGACAGAATTTGATCGTGCTTGCTACAAACGTTAGTGCACGCAGTGGAAATAATGATAACAAAAATGAATACACACAACGAGCAATACACGAGAATATACGTGGTTCAGAATCTTAGAGTTCCTACTCCACGGGGTGAGCTCAACGAGCTCTATTGATGGACACACCACTAAACAATAACACTCCTTCTTGACAATAAGTCGGAGGCGAAGAAACCTCGTACAAGGATTACAAAAGTAATACAAGAAATTACAAGCAAATACAAAGATGAAATACAATACAAGTAAAGAAAACCATTTTAGAAGAAGACTTTGAATGCTTGCTTTTAGTTGCTTGAGAATAACCTTGACGGTCTAGATTGCAACAGCAAATCCCCTCCAAATCGCCTCAAAGAACCATACCAAAATCCCTCTCCTCGAGCTTCTTTTAAAGTTGCAACTCGGGCTGGATTCTGCCTATTAGTCTATGTTGGTGCAATCGGCCCAGGTCACGATTGACCAGGACTCGAGTTTGACTCGAGTGATGTTTTGATGTTTCGACAAAAACATATGACAATGTAATTGTCATGGGAAAGTCCAAGTCTTGTGTACTTGGCATGGAAATTCCAAGTGGAACACTTGGCATTTGGTAAAGTCCAAGTCTTGAGTACTTGGCATGAAAATTCCAAGTGGGACACTTGGCACATGAAAAGTCCAAGCATGGGTCTTGGCAATGTAAAAGTCCAACATGGGTTGGCAAGGGAAAGTCCAAGTATGGTCTTGGCATTTGAGAAGTCCAACATGGGTTGGCAAGGGAAAAGTCCAAGCATGGGTCTTGGCAATGTAAAAGTCCAACATGAGTTGGCAAGGGAAAGTCCAAGCTTGAGTCTTGGCATGAGAAGTCCAAGGGGTTTGATATTGGCTGCGTAAAGTCCAAGCGGGAGTCTTGGCAGCATAAGTCCAATGGTTGGCGGCGTAAAGTCCAAGCGGAGTCTTGGCGGCGTAAGTCCAATGTGCCTTGGCGGTGTAGACACCGTTAGCGTGACATAGCCGACGGAAGCACCTAGAGGCTAGCGCGATGGATGAACAAGTCATGGATGACTTGGAGGGATCCGAGAGGCGTGAGGCTGATGGAGGTGGCTAGAAGGCTTAGGTCTAGGCTAAGGGTGGTCTAGCAAGTATGGGGGCACCATACTTGAGTTAAAACTTCATTTTTGAGGTTATCGATCGGGCATTATGGTGGTTGATCGTGAGTCGACTTGAGTTATTGCCGTTTAAGTTGGAAATGCTCTGGCGATCGGTGATCATTGGATCGATCGGCTCAGAAGCTTGGCGATCGGCGATCAATGTCGAGCGTAGAGCGCTCCGTAGCCAGTAGCGGTCGGCTCTGGTAGCGATCGGCCCGCCAAGAGTCCCGTTGGAACTTGTCCAACGTGGATTGAGCCGTTGTCTCACGACAACAGTGGCATCGATCGGGAGGACTTATGGTAGTCGGTGATAGGCGGAAATCCAGCCCGACGCAAGATAAAAAGGGGAGCTCGTGGAGGATTTCATCATCAGTTCTTTGGGGGCTTTGGTGAGGCGATTTGCAGGTGCATTTCAGGGTCCTTCAAGCTCATCCAAGCAACCGACAAGCAAGCGCTCAAAACCCTAGTTTGTAAAGTGTTCTTTACATTTTCACTTGTATTTGCTTGTATTTCTTTCGTTTATTGTTGTAAACATTTGTACGAGGTTTCTCCCCTCCGATTTGTTGTCGAGAAGGAGTTTATTGATTAGTGATTGCATTTGCATCGCTAGAGCTCGTTAGAGCTCGATCCGTGGAGTAGGAACCATGTGGTTCCGAACCACGTTAAATCTTCGTGTTATTGTGTTTGTGATTGTGTTTCGTTATTGTTATCATATATATATTCCGTTGTGCTAACGAAACTTGTAGACACGAACACGCGATCGAATTCCATCTACGAACGGTCAAACGCTATTCACCCCCCCTCTAGCGGCGTCAAATTTCCAACAGTCTACTGCTTGAGACCATCAGTCGACTGCTCCTGTAGCCATTGTGAGACAATGACTTAATCCATGTTGGAACAATTCCAATGGATAGACTATCAGTCGACTGATCATATCCATCAGTCGATTGATCATGCCTCCACTCGACTGCCAATCCCTAGCAGTCGACTCGAAAATATTCTATGCTCATGTCCTTGACAATCAGTCGATTGATCAAGCCATCAGTCAACTGTCCAATGTTGGCAGTCAACTATCAAGGCCATGCAATCGCAGTCGAATGCCAGTCGACTCTCGGCCAGTCTACTGGTCATAATCCCAGTCGACTGCTCAGAGTCAACTTGGCTGCCAAGTGTCAAAACACTTGACTGGTTCATAACCCCAGTCGACTGACAAACCTCAAATATGAGTTTTAACTCCAAGTATGATGCTCTCATATTTGCTAGACAACCCTTAGCTTAGACCTAAGCCTTTTAGTCACCTCCATCAGCCTCACGCCTATTGAATCCCTCCAAGTCATCCATGACTTGTTCATCCATATGCTATCCTTCAGATGCTTCCATTAGCTATTATCATGCTAAGCTGGTCTACACCACCAAGGCACATTGGTCTTATGCTGCCAATACACACGCTTGGACTTTACGTCGTCAACCATTAGACTTATGCTGCCAAGACTCCACCTTGGACTTTACGCTGCCAATATCAACCCTCGGACTTCCCTTGCCAACCCATGTTGGACTTTCCATTTACCAAGACTCAAGCTTGGACTTTCCCTTGCCAAGACCCATGCTTGGACTTTCCAAGCCAACCCATGTTGGACTTTCCAATTGCCAAGACTCAAGCTTGGACTTTCCCTTGCCAAGACCCATGCTTGGACTTTCCATGCCAAGTGTCCCACTTGGACTTATCCATCATATGGTCAACCCCATGTCAACCATATAGTCAACTCATTGTCAAACATCAAAATATAAATATCAAGACACTACTCGAGTCAAACTCGAGTTTGATCAATTGTGACCTGGGCTGATTGCACCAACAATCTCCTCATTTTTTATGTTTGACAAAAATCAAATACCTTTGAGTTAGAACACTAACTCAATCCAATCCTCCCAATTTTTCAAATTGAGAATTCCCAAATTCTCTCCCTTTTTGACATACATCAAAAAGGCTCTACCCAAGGGTGTCAATGTCTCATAACCCAATGAGATCTTACAATCTCCCCCTTAGTCCAAAAACATCTAGGATGCCTTCACTCTTCCTAGGGATAAGTCTCATATCACTCAAGAGAGGCATTCCTACAAACTCTCCAACTCTCAAAATTTTCCCCCTCATGAGGAAGAACACATCCATCATCCCATGATGGATAACCTCCTCCTAAAGGCTTGCTCCCCCTTGACCATTGCACCAACAATGTCCTTAGAGAGTCCCTAAGCCTATAAGAACACTAAACTATCAAAATTAAGGTCAAAAGTTCAAACTTGAACTTTCACACACCTTAAAATTGATACACACCCCAAACAACTCTCCTGATCCATATCCAATGGATTTTCACCCTTTATAAAGCTTTCCAAAGCATATCCTAGGGTTAGGAGCAGTTAGGGTAGCCTAACACAGCCGAAACATGGGCTAAACATCCTTGTTTATCCGAAATCAACGTTAGCAGTCAACTCTATCAGCCAATAGCAACAGTCGACTGCCATAGCGATAGTCAACTGATTTATGCAAATAAAGAAATTCAGTTTCAAAAACAAAATTGAAAAATACATAAATAATTATACGTAATTTGAAAAATCTTGAAACTTTATACTTAAGTCAATCATAATGGGTGAAAAATATTTAAAAAATAAAATACCCATTAAATAGTGAGTTTGACACAAAGTGTAAAACCATTGAAAAGTTCAATGTTTTGGGCCTACTTTTGTACCAACTCTATCAATGATGATTGCTATCAAAAGATTGACTTTACAAAGGTTTTTCAAAATGGTTTTGAGATGTTTTTTAAAACCTTATATTGAACCATGGTCTATGGGCTTAGTGCACATGACTTGTACATAAGCTTTCCTCATGATTCATCCATAATATAAGATGAGTTTGAGTTCATCTAGATGCAAGAACTATGCACCTTAAACTTAACTCATTTTCTAGCATATCACATGTGTCTAGGGTGTATGAAAATACATATATCAATTTGATGTGAGATGTGAGTTTTATTCATCCTAAATTACGACCTCATGCATTTTCTAAGGCAACACTACTTGATTCCCTTATACATGAGACTTCAAGTCATGTCATAGTCCTTAAATCAATTCTAATTAACTTAAATGCATGAATGATGGTTATGACATAAATGATAACATAAATAAGCATGTTCCAATAATCATAATGTCATGACATATGATTAAATCTAAACATAAACATGACACTATTAAATAACCTAAGCATAATCATGACATTTATATGATAAAGATGAATATGATGTCATGACATGTTATATGATAATCAAGGCATGACAAATAAGATGTGAAGGTATAAAAATACCTAAGTTTTAGTATTAATTTTCATTTGTTAGAATTATGTTCATTTTGTCATATTACTACTTATCTTCCAAGTGTGCCAAAAACCCAAAATGGCACATCAAGGCCTCTAAACCTAATTTGTGCCAATTTGATTGATTTTTCAACTTTCATAAAATATATTGTCACATCCTAAAAAAAACTTTAGGATATAAAATTAAACTTCATTTCCAAGGTATCACATAACCTTGAAAATGTCCTAAAGTGTCAACTTTGCTATGATTGAGTTAACTACCCATCCAATCAAGGTTGACACATCCTAACCCATTTAACGTGAATCGATCACGCTCCTAGGAACCCAATACCTATTGGGGCTCCTTGGATTTATTAGGTATTCCTTAGGGATGACCTCCCTTGATACCTTCCTAATAACCCTCCTAGGCTTAGAAGCCTTAGTCATTTGGGTCTTGCCTAGGTCAACTCTAGGGGTGACTCCCCTTGTAACCTTCTTAGTGGCTTCCCTAGATTTCATGGAAACCTTGGCCACTAGGAACTTACCTTGGTTACCCTTAGGGATGACTTCCTTAGTAACCTTGGCTTTCCTAGACCTAGATTGAGTTCCATAATCGAATGGAACATTGTGATAGGTCTTTTTGGGCTTAGGTTTGTGACCCAAATCTTTCTTGCCCTTTAATGGTCCTTGCTTCCTAGACCCTAGACTTTGACTCCTTGATCCTAAATTTTGACTATTTAACCCTTGCATTTGATTTTGTATTTTCCTAATGGTCTTTTAAAATTTCTCAAGCCTTAACCTCAAGACTTGATTTTCAAATTCTAATTGCCCAATTTTAAATTTTTGATTGAGTCTTTGGGCATTTCCATTTCTTCTAGGCATATGCCTACACTTCTTAGGGTTAATGCCTAAATGATCTTCTATCTTCCTAATGGACTCCCTAGGTAGGATTTTTCTAGGGTTATTAGTCTCAAATTTTTCCTAAGCAATAAAACTTATTTTTAGCATGATCTTTATGAACAATACCAAGAGTATTTAAATTATTTCTAGCATGCCTTTTGACATTAAAACTAGAATGTGCATTACTAAAATATACCTTAGGGTTTGTCTTAGAGGCTCCCCCTACATGTGATGCTCCTTCTTAAATTTTCTTCCTCCCCCTAGGACATTGACTCCTATAATGCCCCCTTTGATTGCACTTGAAGCACACCACGTACTCCTTGCTCTTATGTGTTGGGGTACTGATATCTTTGACCTTTGGCGGCGGTTGAGGCTTCTTAACTCTTTTTAGACACTTACTTTTGTAATGTTCGGCATGCCTACACTCAAATCAAATTATATGATTTTTATTTTTAACTAAATTGCTTGAGTTACCTAGGTCAATGGTGGCCAGAATTGGAGTTGAATCTTCACTTCTTTCGGAGTTTAAAGTTGTTTCTTGATTTTGCTCCGACTCTGGTGATCTAATATCCTCCCCCTCAATCCGAGAGGTGGAGGCTTTCTCCAATTCTACTTCTTCCATCGATCCAGATGTTGATTCCTTTTCAACTTCTGAATCCTCACTTTCTTGTGAAGAAGAGCTTGCTTCTTCGGTCTCCTTGTCCAATTGAGCCGATGAGCATTCTTGTTCCTTATGCTCCTCTATCTCTTGAGCCATTGAGGGTTCTTTATGGAGCTTAGCAAGCTTGCTCCAAAGCTCCTTGGCATCCTTACAATCTCCTAATCTATACAAAACATCATTAGAGATTACACTAAGTAATATACCCAGTACCTTGTTATTTATGTTGTAGTATTGGAGTTGTTCTTTGCTCCACTTCTTCTTAAGCCTTTTTCCTTCTTCGTCCTTTAGAGTGTCGAACCCTACCATCACACTAATCCAATTATCATAATCACACATAAGAAAATATTTCATCCTTACCACCCATAGATCAAAATCCTTTGCTCCATAGAGTCCGTATGGTGGCGGCACATTGATATCATCCTTCAATCTTTCTTCAATCACCATATTCTTCCTCTAGCATGCTCCCTCGAATGTGAAGTCAGTGAAGAGCTCCTAGCTCTGATACCAATTGTAGAAACGTCGGTGAGTGCTAGAGGGGGGGGGTGAATGACGCGTTCGGTTGCTTGATGGAATTCGATCGTGCTTGCTATAAATGTTAGTGTACGCAGCGGAAATAATGATAACAAAAATGAATACACACAACGAGCAATGCACGAGAATATACGTGGTTCGGAACCTTAGGTTTCTACTCCACGGGGTGAGCTCAATGAGCTCTAGTGATAGACACACCACTAAACAATAACACCCCTTCTCGACAATAAGTCGGAGGCGGAGAAACCTCGTACAAGGATTACAAAAGTAATACAAGAAAATACAAAGATAAAATGCAATACAAGTAAAGAAAACCACTTTACAAGAAGGATTTGAATGCTTTCTTTTAGTTGCTTGAGAAGAGCCTTGAAGGTATAGATTGCAGCAGCAAATCCCCTCCAAATCGCCTCAAAGAACCATACCAAAATCCCTCTCCTCAAGCTCCTTTTAAAGCTGCAACTCAGGCTGGATTCCGCCTATCAGTCGACTGCTCCTGTAGCCGTTGTGAGACAGCGACTTAATCCACATTGGACAAGTTCCAATGGATAGACCATCAGTTGACTGATCATGCCTCCACTCGAATACCAAACCCTAACAATCGACTCGGAAATATTCTGTACCCGTGTCCTCGACCATCAGTCGACTGACCTCCACGTCAATCGACTGATCAAGCCATCAGTCGACTGTCCAATGTCGGCAGTCGACTGTCAAGGCCATGCAACCGCAGTCGACTCCCGGCCAGTCGACTAGTAATAATCCCAGTCGACTAATCCATAACCCCAGTTGACTGATAAACCTCAAATATGAGGTTTAACCCCAAGTATGATGTCCTCATACTTGCTAGATCACCCTTAGCTTAGACCTAAGCCTTCTAGCCACCTTCACCAATCTCACGCCTATTGGATCCCTCCAAGTCATCCATGACTTGTTCATCCATATGCTAGCCTTCAGGTGCTTCCATCGGCTATTGTCATGCTAAGCTGGTCTACACCACCAAGGCACATTGGGCTTACACTGCCAAGACATACACTTGGACTTTATGTCGTCAACCATTGAAATTATGCTGCCAAGACTCCACCCTTGAACTTTACGCTGCCAATATTAACCCTCGGACTTCCCTTGCCAACCCATGTTGAACTTTCCATTTGCCAAGACTCAAGCTTGGACTTTCCCTTGTCAAGACCCATGCTTGGACTTTCCATGCCAACCCATGTTGGACTTTCCAATTGCCAAGACTCAAGCTTAGACTTTCCCTTGTCAAGACCCATGCTTGGACTCTCCATGCCAAGTGTCCCACTTGGACTACTCCATCATATGGTCAACCATATAGTCAACTCATTGTCAAACATCAAGACACTATTCGAGTCAAACTCGAGTCTGGTCAATCATGACCTGGGTCGATTGCACAAACATTTATGTCTATTTTATATCTTAGTTCAAAGCATAACCAATTTTAATCATTCATGAACTCATTTTCCATGTACTTATCTCTTTTTTATGTGTGTCAAAGGGGGAGAAAGGAGAATTTAAGTTAAATTTACATATTGGATGATGGATTTATGATGCATTTATAATGTCCTTATTGCATATTTAAAGACCTAACTTAAATGATTGTCAAACATCAAAAAGGGAGAGATTGTTGGTGCAACAATGCCTCAAGCACTTATGTATTTTGATGTTTGAATAATCATTTATAGTTAGGCAATATTTGTGATGTAACCGTAAATGTGTTAAGTGACAGGAAAATTCAAGTGTGAAGACTTGGTAAAGAGAAGTTCAAGTGTGAATCTTAGCAAGGAAAGTCCAAGGGAAGGTCTTGAAAGTATAAGTCCAAGCATGTAGTCTTGGCGGTGTAAAATCCAAGCGGACCTTGGCAAAGGAAGTCCAAAGATGAGATCTTGACAACATAAGTTCAAGCATGTAGTCTTGGTGGCGTAAAGTCCTAGCGGATCTTAGTAAAGAAGAAACCTAAAGCATGATGAAGCCGAAGGAAGCTTTTGAAGGCAAGCGCAAGGATGAAGGAGTCGTGGACTTGGAGGAATCCTGGAGGTGCAAGGCTGATGGAGAATCTAGAAGGTTAAGTCTAGGCTTAGGGTATGGTTTCAAGTATGAATTAGTCATACTTAAGGTGTGCCAGTCGACTGACATATTGTGTCAGTCGAACTAGTCTCGAGTGGTCAACATTCGAGGATCCGGAAGACATTGGAAGTCAACTAGGGTTATGCCCCAGTCGACTGGTCGTAGTCGACTACGGATCAAACTGTCGAACATAAGCTGACAGTCGACTGGTGTGTAACACCAGTCGACTAGTCAATATATTTCGGCAAAGGTGCTCGTCTCTAACAGACTTGAACTCAAGTCTAGAAGTTGAGTCAAGGTATGGCAGTCAACTAACATTATGGACAGTCGATTGTCGCGAGCACAGAAAGGTTGATAGCCGACTGATCAGTCGGCTAAGGATACACCAGTCGACTGATCAAATAGACATTGGGTAGTGACGAATGTAATCAGGCTTCATCAAAAGTCATTGGATTCGGTCAACAGTAGCAGCAGTCGACTGATGGTATACAACAGTCGACTACTGTCAGACTCAAAGGGCAAAAACAACCTTTCTCTATAAATAGAAGTTAGGGAAGCTTGGAGGAGGTTAATGCTTTCATTCTAAATGATCATACTAAGCTCCTCAAGTCCTTCCCTTAGCTTTCAAGTGTTCTAACCTCTTCTTCCTAAACTTAAATCCATTATCTTGTAAGAAGAAGAGGAGTGATTGTAAGAAGGCTTCTTCACCTTGGTGTGTTGCATCAAAAGGAGATTTTAGTGGAAGATTGCTAGGGGTGATCCACCTTGCAGATTGTCGTGGAGTAGGAGTGTCATCTCCGAATCACGTTAAAGATTTTTGTTAGCATTGTATTCTTTGTTTCCTCTTTCAATTGTAATTTTCTATTGCTTCTGCTAAGGATTTCTTATAGAAAACAAAAAATTGCTATTCACCCCCACCCCCTCTAGCCAATCCTCAAGGTTCCTACATAGTGTGGAAGGAGCCTAGATACAAGTACGAAGGAATGAATAAGAAAAAGAATCCTCAGAAAATTCTTCGATATTTCCCTCTTAAATCGAGACTTAAGTGGTTGTTTATTTCAAAGCATACAACAAAAGATATGAGATGACATAAAGAAAAGCGAGTTGATCAGATGGTGTATTAAGACACCCAGCTGATAGTGAATCATTGACAGAATTTGACAATGCACATGATTTATTTGCTTGTGATCAATGAAATATTCGCTTAGGGTTGGCTATTGATGATTTTAAGCCGTTTGGAAACATATCAAATGCTTATAATATGTGGCCTATTATACTTGTGAATTATAATTTGCCACCATGAAAAATGATGAAGCCACCATACTTGATTATGTCTCTTTTAATTCCTAGGCCAAAATCATCTGGGAAAAAGATAGATGTATATCTATGACCTCTAATAAATGAATTGAAGGAGCTATAGGATGACGAGGGTGGAAGCATATGATGCATCAACTGAACAAGTATTTCAATTACATGTTGCTGTTATGTGGACCATTTACGACTTTCTAGCATATAGAACAGTTTCTGGATGGAGCACAAAGGGTTATAAAGCATATCCAGTATGTCTGAATGAAACCAAATCTCAAGGATTAAGGAGTAAAATATGCTACACATGTCACCGTCAATTCTTGAATGTGCAACACCCATGGCATAGAAATAAAGATTTCAATGGAAAGGTTGAAAAAGGACCACCACAAATAATTAATGGATATGAGATTCTAGCATGGTTAGATGTGTTACCCCAAGTAACATTTAATAAGCATCCTTCATTCAGTAAAAAACGACATCGATCTTTGAATGATACAAATTGGGTAAAGAATGCTATATCTTTTGAATTGTTATATTAGTCAGATTTAAAGTTGAGACATAATTTAGATGTGATGCATATTGAAAAGAATATCTGTGATGCTTTGATTGACACATTATTAAATATAGATGAAAAGTCAAAGGATACTTTTAAAGCAAGATTAGACTTGCAGGACATGGGAATAAGAAGTGAATTATATTTACAGACAGTAGGAGATAAATTCAGAAAATCGTATGCAAATTACATGTTGACATTGGAAGAAAGATGTGAATTTTGTCAATTCTTAAAATCTGTGAAGTTTTCCAATGGATATGCTGCTAATATATCTAGAAATGTGAATGCAAGTGAAAGAAAGATATAAGGACTGAAATAACATGATCATCATGTATTGTTGCAAAGAATACTTCCAGTTATTGTACGTAAATTTTTTCCAAAACACATATATCATACTAATTGAGTTATGTGATTTCTTCAAAAAGATTACTGCAAGATCTTTACACACAACGAACTTATGTAAAATAGAGGAGCAAATAATCTTGATATTGTGTAAAATGGAACGAATATTTCCTCCAGTATTTTTTGACATTATGGTTCATTTGACAGTTTATTTAATAGTGAAGTCATGTTAGCTAGGTCAGTTTCGTCATGATGGATGTATCCCTTTGAGTGATATTTGGGAAGACTAAAAAAATATGTTCGTAATAAAGCATGACCTGAAGAATCTATTACAGAGGGGTATATTATAAAGAGGCGTTGACTTTCTGTTCGTTATATATGAGTCAAATTGAGGCAAGCTTTTCTAGGATGGAACGTAATAAAGATGTTCAACCATCAATATGCAATTCAAGTGTTTTCTCACAACAAACAAGAGTCTTTGACAACCAACACAGTCTGAAATTGTCATTGTTTTTGTTTAAAAAAACACATTGATATATTCTGAACAATTGTAAAGAAGTCGATCGATATCGAAAGTAAGTTTTTACATTAAGTTATTATTTTAATTCTATTTCATTCGCGACTTTTAAATTGATTAAGTTTTTATACAGTGAGCATCTGCAACTTGTGTCACAAAAAGTTCATGTTGATCAAGTTATGCAATATAATTAGCGAGATTTTCTACTGTGGTTTAGGGATAAAATTATAGTGCTAAAAAATTGTACAAATTCAGATATCACCGATGGGCTATACTATTTAGCAATGGGACATGATGCTGAAGTTTAACTATATGATGCATGCATTGTAAATGATATTCAATATCATACGAGGTCCCATGATTCATGCAGAACTACTCAAAATAGTGGGGTCAGCGTACCATCCTCTGACGATGGGGACAATTTGAATTTTTTTAGAGTATTGAAGGATGTGGTTCAAATATTTTACTCTTTTAGGTATAAAGTCCAATTATTTTGGTGTGAATGGTTCCAATGTAATCCCAAAAAAAAATTATTGGTGGAAGAGTATGATTTCTTGTGTCTTGACACTTCTAAAATATGGTACGATGATGACTCATTCATTTTGGCAAACCAAGCAAGTCAAGTGTATTATTTGAATGATATCAAGCGTGGAGGTCAATGAAAGGTAGTGCAAAGGGTTTACCATCGAGAAATATACGAAGTATCTGAAGATTTTGAAGTTGGTAATATTTTGAATATAGAGTCAAACCAAGACATTTCATCCAATGATTCAACTTCAGTAGTCGGTGAAGACTTAGAGATAACCCAACTATGTCGATTAGATGTTGAGCATCAATAAATAAATATGACAAATGCACAAGTGGATCTGGATAGGGGCGCTCTAAGCAATTGTATTGATGAGGAAGAAGATAGTGAAATTGAAGTGAGGCGGTTGATCATTTATCCTTTTCAGATGATGATAGTGATTAGATTTATTTACATGTATTTATAATGTTCTTTATTTATAATTTATGTATTTAAGATAATCTTTCATTATATGTCAATCTATATATGATGCTTATGTCACAGCTATGTCACCTAAGAGAATTGAACACCCCTCAGTTGTGCCTACACCTGATGATAATAGTGCTCCTATTTGTTAGTTGTTTGGTTTTAAATATGTTTATCTAGTTTGCTATTTATTTGACTTGTTAATTGTTAACACTTTTTGATTTACAGTTCGTCCGATGCGTAGAGAGACATGAGGCATACACTTCGATCAGCTCCGACGACAAATCGAGGAACGGGATAAATTACTCATTACCTTTCGTAAGAGTGATAGTCATCCAATCGGGCAAAATGCAACTGCTTTTATGACAGAGTTAGGTCTGTCAATTAAGAAGTTCGCTCCCCTACAAGCTAAGAGTTAGAAGTGTGTCTCCGCGGATAATAAACAGATGATATATGATTGATTATCAATAAGTAAAAGTAATTTGATATTTATATAATCAGCCTCTCCTTCATTAATAAATTTCAATATTGGTATTTTTTCAGGTTGCTTTGAAAATCAGTTTTGTCAAGGAGGCAATGTCGATAAGAAAGGAGATCGACAGGTTAATGAGTGCAAGATACAGAGACAATAGAAATAAGATGCACACTCATTATAAGAGCCTACTACATCTTGCCCCTACTGAGCGCTGATATCATATGTTGATCGAGTATTGTGAGACATAGAAAGATTGGGACTATATGTGCGATCCGTTTGAATCAGAGAAATTTATACCAATTACCTATGTTATATAAAAATTAGAATATTTGTTCTACAACTATTGCTTTAATTTTTATTTTAAATATTTTTTGTATTGAAGACATGATCGGCAACAAATTCACAAAATTGATCACAACTTCCATATACCCATTAAGGTGGCTCAAAATTATTCATTCAATACAGTTATGACGGTATAAGTACAAATTTTATAGTCACAGTATATTGTTTGTTATTTTTCAGACTGATCAGTCACAGAGAAAAGATCGGATTATTGTCTTTAATACAACCCATTGTAACTCGTCAAAAGGGTGAAATGTGGAGAGGGTTGAGGCTGCATATATAAGATATAATCGATGTAAATTAGTAAAGTTATTTTTAAATTTTCATAATTCTTTTTAAACATATTAATAATATGTTTGTTATTCTTATGGTGATATAGTGAGACTGCGAGATGAGCACATTCAAACGCAAGAAATCGGAGATGAAATCGATGCAGTCCAGATTGTTGATCAAGTCCTCGGTATTCATTCTGGATATATTAGAGGACTTTGAAGTGGGTCAAAACTAGTTAGATCCACTTCTTCATATGTCACCTCATCCTCTAGAGTACCTAATGCAGCATTGCATCGAACGCTTGAGTCCACCCAAGAAGAGCTAGCCAACACTAAAGTTCGATTAGCAAGCACCAAAGATGAGTTAGCATCTATGAGATCAAGAAAAAATATGTTTGAAGCAATTCTAAATCGACTTGCACCTTGAGCATTACAATCATTGATATAAGAGTCATCTTCAGCTCCACCTCCTCCTCCATCGTAGAGTTGCGAACATTGTGTTGGGACCAAAAGTGCACTAGAGGGGGAGGGGGAGGGGGTGTGAATAGAGTTCGCAACTCGATCGTCTCTTTCATTTGTATTCGTCATGCTTGTCTACAAAGTGTTAGCAGCGAAAAAAAAACAAACGACACAGACAATACAATCACACAACAAACCGTTTTTACATGCTTTAGAATCTCCGATTTCTACTCCATGGATTAGGTCCTATGATAATCCCACTATCACTTCCTCCTCAAAAAATTTTTGGAGGTGGAGAAACCTCTTACAACACCTAGAGTTTTACAATTCAACAACCAAAACAAGTGTAAAGAAATAAGCTGAATACAAATGAAAAACACTTTACACGATGATTATTTTTGCATGATCGCTTGTTTGGTTGTTTTGGAATCCTTTTGAAGACCCGGAATGCAGCAGCATTTCCCTTCAAAAATATACAAGAACCGACTACGAAGAACTTCACCACATCCTCCTTTTATAAGCTCCGCGTCGGCTGATTTCCACCCACCAATCGACTAGTCTTACCCCTAGTCGATTGGTCACTCAACTGTTAGTTCACAATGACTCAATCCATTTTGGATTTCAGTTGATCAGTCGACTGCTTCATGTCATCAGTCAACTGCTAGCCCAACAATTGAATGGTCAGTCGATTCGGAGACTTTCTGTGGATTGACCACTAAAGTCAGTCGACTACTTTGTCGGAGCATTGTTTCTCACTTTCCCAAGTCATCTCAGTCGCCCGAGCACCATTTCTTTATCACTCAAGCACTCACAGTAGTGCTCCTTTCTCAGTTGCGAGCACCGCTCGACTTTCAAGTACGAGCGCCACGCACCTGACTCCCCAAGTCCGTGTGCTTCTGCACCCAAGCATTGAGTCTGTGCGATTTCCCAATTGTAGCTCATTCCTCACCCAGAGCTAGCCAACACTTTTGAATTCTCAAGAACCAAAGTGTCGAGCATCATGCCCGAGTCCTCATCCTGTTTAAAGCAATTCTAGCACCTTTCAACACCGAGCACTTACAATCATTGATATAAGAGTCCCCATCGATGTTTCCCATCGTAGAGACTACACGCATGCGTGGACCTCCAAGACCCAAGCACTCATGCTCACGCGCTCGAGCGCCACTCGACTTCCCGAGTTCGAGTCCAAGTCCGAGTGTCGAGTCCTAAGCCCTTCTCAAGACTGTTAGCCGCCCCAAGCTTTTTCAATCACACACCACCGCTTTCTCCCCATCGCTAGAATCTCCGAGTCACTCCATGGATTATCCTATGATAATCCCACTATCAACACTCCTCCTCAACAAAAATACCTCATGGAGAAATCTTATTTTATGCCAACTCCTACTTCTTCTAGTATTCAATCAATCCTTAACATACTATGACTTTTCTCATCCAACATCTAATCACTCTTGATCTCTTAGCACCTCCCTTGCCTAGCATCTGGTCAACCATGATCTACTAGGACTTCTCTTTCCAAGTAAGGTTGCCTCAACCTATTAGGACTTCACCACATCTTTTTTATATGTCGACTTTGCTTTACTACAGTGCATCCTTCTCAACTAGTGACTTTACTCCAAGCATGATCTTCCTTGACCCGCCGAGACTTCACTTTCCAAGCACGATCTCCCTGACTTGTCGGGACTTCACTTGTCAAGCACGGTCTCTCAGACCTATTGGGACTTAACTTGCTTTGTCATCCTGTCACCTTGACCTACCAGGGCTACCCTTTACCAAACATTCAATCATCCTTGATTTATTTGGACTTCCCTTGCATTGCATCTAGTCTCCAAACCTGGAAGGGTTTTCCCGACACCAAGCATCCAGTCCTCTTTGACCTACTTGAATTTTTCTCTCCTCGTGTCAAATGTCCGGTCAACCTCGACCTACCTGGACTTCACTCATGCCAACTCCCCCGTTAGACTTTCCATCACCAAGTGTTTGATCAACCTTGATTGACTTGGACTTTTCACTCGCCAACTCCTAGTTGGACTTCTCGTTAAACTCCATATGAACTCCCAGTTGGACTTCTCACTAAACTCCATATGAACTCCTAGTTGGGCTTCCCACTAAACTTATGACTACGGATGTCACATATCATCCCATAGTCATATTGTCATACATACATCAAAACCCAACTCTAACTCGAGTCTCAACCTTGACCTAAGACTGATTGCACCATCAACCTCCCTCTTTCCATTATTTACCTCTAATCATATCGATCAAGCCCCAAGCTTTTAAACGCACACCTAAACTCGACCCATCGCTTGGACTGATTGTAGTCCCCACTATTGTTCACACATCGTTCATGAATATTAATAAGCTGAACACATATATGTCCAAACTTATTCATTTAATTTATCAAGTTGTATAAATTTATTCATTTAATTTATCATGATGGTTGGAGAAGTGTGATTGAGGTGACAAGATCTTGATTAAGGCAACATTACAAAAAAGAGGATGGAGTTGGTGCCATGGTAGAATATGGTGACAACCAAATTACAAATGCTTATGACAATCCTTCTACCTAAATCGATATCTATCCAATCACACTAGCTTCACCGAAACATCTTTTTCAATGCGTGGTTGATATTATTAATGGATTGAAAGTCCCCGATGGTGATGGTGACTTGGTAAGTGAAGCATGATCTTCCAAGAAGAGATCGATCCCTCGCAATCGTTTAACTGTCGACTTCATGTCCATCGCACTTGCCATATTACCAAGATCAGTGACCACCCGTGATTTACTCCCTCTCATACTTGTGGGGCTGAGGTGAAGGGGCTGCTAGGTTGGTGGTTCCAATCTTTTTGCACAAGGCTGGAGGATTGAAAGGCTACATCAATAATAGAAAAAGAAAATTCAAGAATTGCTAATATTTTTGTGCAAAAGATTTGAATTCGTCAACCTAGTGACCCCTACGTAAACCTAGCGATTAATCCGTCGCTAAATATCATTTTTAATTTGTCGCTATTTTATCGATTTCTCAGAATCTATCAACCTAGCGTCAACCTCGTGATCTTTTTATGCTAATCAATTATTTTAACAAATTATAATCGTTCACTAAACTCCATAAACCCTTCCCATGACTTCGATCAAATTATTTGACTACAGATGTCACACGCATTCATCCCACTCATAGCCTCCATCGACATCACCCACTCTAAGCCATGACGTCTCACCGCCGCCTCAAGATCCTACATTCGCCACCGCATCCGGCTCCAACATTCCATTATTTACCTCCAACCTCAAAGTCATGCCAATCATATTGTTAAACATCTTAACTTTCTCCGCCACCTCTGAAGATCCGACGCTCCACTGTAGCCTCCACTGTTGACAACCTCCGAGGCTCCAAGACTCCTGTTGGGGATCATTGGATGTGCTAGAGGGGGTGAATAACATTGATCGATTTCTCATGATTTCACTCATCGTCGTGCTTGTCTACAAATGTGTTAGCGCAACGGAAATACAAATTACAAATATAAAGTAAAACACAAAACAAGCACACACAAAAGTAATACCGATTTAATGTGGTTCGAAATCCTAATTCCTACTCTATGGTCGAGCTCTAGAGTAAGTTCTAGTGATATGCACACCACTACTAACAAACTTCTCCTTCTCGGAATCAATTCGGAGGTGGAGAAACCTCTTACAAGCAAGAGTTTATACAAAAATACAACAACAAGTGTAAAGAATGAAAACGAAATACAAGTTACACAAGAATGCTTGAATATTTGATTCCTTGCATGCTGGTTGCTTTGGACAAGCTTGGAAGGTATGAAACGTAGAAGTAATTTCCCTTCATGATCATCAAAAATCAACTGCTCCAATCTTCCCGTCGAGCTCCTTTTATAACTCCACTCAGGCTGATTTTTTGCCTCGCAGTCGACTGTTAAAATGTCTCAGATGACTACCACCTATCCGTTGTCTCACAACGGACTAATCCACGTTAGATTTTTCCCAATGTATATCTAAGCAGTCGATTGTCATTACCATCAGTCTACTGCTAAGCCAATAGTCGACTACCCAATCAACTACGAGACCTTCTGTGCCCTATCCACTTACGGCCAGTCGACTGCCCATCCATAACAGTCGACTACCAGTGTACAGTCGATTGGTGAAAGCCACCAGTCGACTGCCAGAGTTATAATAGCAATCGAGCTGCAGTTAACTATATGACCAGTCAACTGGGTCATAACCCCAGTTAACTGCTCAAGTCAAATAAGTCTCCGAGTGCTAAACACTCGACCAGTCGAACCAGTCGACTGGCCAAAGCCATTAATCGATTGGTAAACCTAAAACATGAGATTTAACTCAAGTATGATCCCCTCATACTTGATACTCACCTTTAGCTTAGATCTAAGTCTTCTAGCCACCTCCATCAATCTCACGCCCTCATGATCCATCCGAGTCCTCCACGACTCGTTCACCCTTCACGCTAGCCTTTAGGTGCTTCCATTGGCTATGTCATGTCATCAGGTTTCCTTTGCCAAGAGGTCGCACCTCCAAGACTTCTCCATTGCCAAGCCTCAATACTTGGACTTTCACCGTCAAAACTACACACTTTGACTTATATGGTAAGACTATACCCTTGGACTTTTCCTTTGTCAAATATTCATATTTGGACTTTCGCCGCCAAGACTACACACTTGGACTTACATGGCCAAGGCTATACCCTTGAATTTTTCCTTTGCCAAATATCTATATTTGGACTTTCACCGTCAAAATTACACATTTAGACTTTCACTGCCAAAATTATACATTTGGACTTACACAACCAAGACTACACCCTAGGACTTTTCCTTTATCAAGTATCCATACTTGGACTTTCCCTTGCCAAGTATCCACACTTGAACTTCTCCATTACTAAGAATTAATTCTTGTACTTTCCATTGTCAAGACTTAAATCTTGGACTTCCACTAGAGTCTCACTCGAGCTTGGTCAACCTTTGACCTGAGGTCGATTGCTCTAACAATCGCCTTCTAACAATCTCCCCTATTTGACCTTGGATATCCCAAATATCCACTTGTCATATAGTCAACATATGATCAAACTCATATTGTCAAACAATGGTCAAACCCATTGTCAATCCAGCGTCAAACATCAAAACCCTACTCGAATCTCACTCGAGTCTGGTCAATCGTGACCTGGGTCGATTTCACCAACAACTCTGATGCTCCTACATAGCCTCTAATACTCCATCGCCCGATTCCAATTTCAACTGAGGGCTCTTATCGCTCTTTTGAATATTTTCTACACAAATACGGTATAATTTCTTGAATTCCCAATATTTTTCATGATAATTTAGAGCTATTTTGTTGCTTAGATGATAAATTTGGAGATATTTTGAGATTTAGATGATAATTTTATGATTATTTTGACTGTTAAAGGATAATTTTAGGTTTTTTTATTCTTGGATTATAAATTGTGAGCTATATTGATTCTTAGATGATAATTTGTGTGATAATTTGATGGTTAGATGTTAATACTTAGATGATAAATTTAGGGTTAAATTGATGCTTAGATGATAATTTTAGGGATATTTTGATGATTAGATGATAATCTTATGGTTATTTTGATGTTTAAATCAATTTTTTTATTTTTTATGTGATTAATTAATTTAAGTTGCTAAATTAATAATATTGAAAGTTACATAATTTTGAATGGATTAAAGTCCTTTTGCAATTAACCACCTGAATCAAACTCTGCTAGACAATTATTCTACCTCCGATTTTGCAATTAATGTTTCTTTTTCTATTTAGTATCTAGTTATTCAAATTTAAAATTCTCTGATAGAAATTTAGTATCCACCTATATCATATTTATAGGTGGAAAATTTTGATGCTTAGATGAGAATAATATGGCAATTAGAGTTCTCCAATTGTACCATTAAATAATATGATATTTTTTATATGTTTAACTAAATTTTATAAATATGAATAAAAATTGGATAATGAATTAGAATCAGATTAGTCCATAATGTATAAATGGGTAAAATTAGTTTCAAAATGTGGCAGAGAATTATATAATCAGTCTGAATTTTTTCAAAATTCGTTGTCCATGTCGACAGTGTGGCAATTTGTTTAAATACGTTTTGGATTATATTCGAGGACATCTTTATAAGTGGGGATTTGAAAAATTATACAAAGTCTAAAACTTTCATGGAGAAGTTGTTACTTCATTCACTAATATAGATATTGTTAATGAAGATGAACATGATTGTAATATTGAAGAAGATGATTTTGAAAACATGTTTACTGATTTACAAAATACTGAAAGTTTTAACACTATTGGATCTCAATCAAGTGATATTAATGAAAATATGAATGCAAATGATATTAAACGAAGTTATACTTCAATGTTAGAAGAAACACAAAAAGAGATATATCACAATTGTACTAATTTTTTTGTATTCAAGTTTTTGGTCAAGCTAATGCATGTGAAGGTGTTAAATGGTTGGAGCAATAAATCTTTTGATATGTTAATTCAATTATTGCAAAAGACATTTCCCAAACCGAATACAATTCTAAACTCTCATTATGAAGTAAAAAAATTAGGATTGACAATGAGAAAATACATGTATGTTAGAATAATTGTATATTATTTTAGAGTGAGCACAAGAATAAAGAAACATGTCTAGTGTGCAAGAAGCCTAGATACAAGTATGATGGGATGAATAATAAAAAGAATGCTCAGAAAATTCTTCGATATTTTCCTCTGAAACTAAGACTTAAGAGGATTTACTTCGAAATATATAGCAAAAGATATGATATTACACAAAGAAAAGCGGGTTGAAACAGATAGCGTATTAAGACACCCAACAAAAAGTGAATCATGAAAAGAATTTGGCATTTCACATGAAATATTTGTAGGTGATCCACGAAATATTCGCTTAGGGTTGGCTATTGACGATTTTAATCCCTTTGGAAACATGTCAAATACTTATAGTATGTGGCTTGTTATACTTGTGCATTATAACTTGCCACCATGGAAAATGATGAAGCCATCATACTTGATTCTGTCTCTTTTACTTCCTGAGCCTAAATCACAGGATGGAAGCATATGATGCATCGACTGAACAATTATTTCAATTACATGCTACTGTGATGTGAACCATTCATGACTTTCTAGCATATGGAACAGTATCTAGATGGAGTACAAAGAGTTATAAAGCATGTCCAATATATATGCATGAAACTAAATCTCAAGGATTTAGGAGTAAAATATGCAACACATGTCATTATCGATTCTTGAATGATCAACACCCATAGCGTAGAAATAAAGATGTCAATGGAAAGATTGAAAAAGAAGGACCACCACGAGGATTTAATGGTTATGAGATTCTAGCACAGTTAGATGTGTTACCCCAAGTGTCATTCGGTAAGCATTCTTCATTAAGCAAAAAATGATCAGCGATTTACCAAACAACGCACGTGAAGTTTAGAAATGCCCAAACAGTGCCCAATACTTTCATATTTACCAAATAGCATACTTAATTCTCTTTTTACCCCTCCTGCCAAAAAGATCTACATCACTGTAGTGATGGGATTTGAATTCCCAGTACCACAGTGGTGGTGCAATCCCAGCACCACAATGGTACTGAAAGTTGCAATTCCAGCACCACTGTGGTGCTGGGATTTGAATTTTCAGCATCACGTTCGGGATTTTCACTGTGCTGCAGGTCTGTTTGGCGGGAGGGGTAAAAAGAAAATTAAATGCGTTATTTGATAAATATGAAAGTATGGGGCGTTGTTTGGGTAATTCTAAACTTCACGTGCACTGTTTGGTGAATTGCCGATAAATGATACCGATCTTTGGATGATACAAATTGGATAAAGATGTCTATATTTTTTGAATTAAGAGTATTGTTCAGATTTAAAGTTGAGACACAATTTAGATATGATGCATATTGAAAAGGACATCTATGATACTTTGATTGACACATTATTAAATATAGATGGAAAGTCAAAGAATACTTTTAAAGCAAGATTAGTCTTACAAGACATGGGAATTATAAGTGAATTGCATTTACAGAAAGTATGAGACAAATTCAGGAAACCATATGCAAGTTACACGTTAATATTGGAAGAAAGACGTGAATTTTATCAATTTTTAAAATCTGTGAGGTTTCTAGATGTATAAGTTGCTAATATATATAGAAATGCGAATGCAGTTAAAAGAAAGTTATATGGGCTAAAATTACATGATTGTCATGTATTGTTGCAAAGACTACTTCCAGTGGTTGTACGTAATTTTTTTCAAAAGACATATATGACACACTAATTGAGTTATATAATTTTTTTCAAAAAGATTACTGCAAAATCTTTACACATAGTGGACTTAATTAAAATGGAGGAGCAAATAGTATTCATATTGTGTAAGATGGAACGAATATTTCCCCAACAATTTTTAATATTATGGTTCATTTGACAGTTCATTCACCTTGTGAAGCCTTGTTAACTGGACCTATATCGTCACGATGGATGTATCTCTTTGAACGATATTTGGGTAGACTAAAAAAATATATTCGTAATAAAGCAAGACCTGAAAGATCTATTGCAGAGGGGTATATTGTAAATGAGGCATTGACTTTTAGTTCGTTATATATGAGTCAAATTGAGACTATACCAGAACAAAATAAAGATGTTCAACCAGTAATATACAATTTAAGTGTTTTCTCACAGCAAACAAAAAACTTTGGCAACTAACAAAGTCTAAAATTATCATTGACTTTGTATAAGAAAGTACATTGGTATATTCTCAATAATTGTAAAGAAGTTGATCGATATCGAAAGTAAGTTTTCATATTATTTTATTATTTTATTTCTATTTCATTATAAAATTATAAATTAATTAAGTTTTTATGTAGCGAACATCTTCAACTTCTGTCACAAAAAGTCCATTCAAGTCAACTTATGCAATATCATGAGCGAGATTTTCCACTATGGCTTAGGGATAAAATGATAACGCTAAAGAATTTAACAAATTTAGAAATCACAAATGAGTTGTACTATTAAGCAATGGGACCTGATACTGAAGTTCAATTGTATGATGCCTGCATTGTAAATGATATTTGATATCATACGAGATCCCGTGATTCGCACAAAATTACTCTGAATAGTGGGGTCAGCGTAACATCCTCTGACGATGGTGATAATTTAGATTTTTTTAGAGTATCGAAGGATGTTATTAAATTATTTTACTCTTTTAGGTATAAATTGCAATTATTTTGGTGTGAATATTTTCAATGTAATCCAAAAAAAAAATATTTGGTGGAAGAGTATGATCTCTTATGTATTGACACTTCTAAAATATAGTACACTGATGACCAATTCATTTTGGCCAACCAAGCAAGTCAGGTGTATTATTTAAATGATATAAAGCATGGAGGTGAGTGGAAGGTAGTGCAAAAGGTTCACCGCTGAGAAATATACGAAGTAACTGAAGTTGATGAAGTATCTAAAGAATTTGAATTTGCTAATATTTTGAATATAGAGCCTAACCAAGAGATTTCATCCAATAATTCAACTTCAGTAGTTGGTGAAGACATATAAATAACTCAACTTTGTAGATTAGATGTTGAGAATCAACATATAAATATGTTAAATGCACAAGTGGAGCTGGATACGGGTGCTCAAAGTAATCTTAATGATAAGGATAAAGATACTGAAATTGACAGTGAGACAGATGATCAATTATTCTTTTCGGATGATGATAGTGATTAGATTTATTTATATGGTATTTATATTTTTCTTCATTTATAATTCATGTATATAAGATAATATTTCATTATTTATCGATATAATTATGATATTTATGTCACAGCTATGTTACCCAAGAGAATTGAGCACCTCCCAGTTGTACCGACACCTGATGATGATAGTGCTCCTAGTGGTTACTTGTTTTGTATTTAAAATGTTTATTTTGTTTGCTATTTATTTGATTTATTAATTATTAACACTTTTTCATTTATAGTTCGACCGACACGTAGGGAGACAAGTGGCACACACTCCGATCGACTATGACAGTAACTCGAGAAACTAGGTAAATTACCCATTACTTTTCGTAAGAGCGATGGGAATTCAATTGGGCCAAATGTAGCTTCTTTTATGACCGAGTTAGGCATGTCAATTAAGAAGTTCAATCCATTACAAACAAAGAGTTGGAAGCATGTCCCTGCAGATAATAAAAGGATGATATACGATCGATTATCAGTAAGTACAAGTAATTCGATATTTTTATAATCAATCACTCCTTTATTACTAATCACATGCAAATTCAATATTGGTATATTTTTTCAGGTTGCTTTTGATATCAATTTTGAAGAGGGGGCAACGTCGGTCAGAAAGGAAATCGACCGATTAGTGAGTACGACATATAGAAACAATAGAAATAAAATGCATACTCATCATAAAAGTCTATTGCCCTATCCTCCTACTGAGTGTCAACATCATATGCCAATTGATTTTTGTGAGATACAAGAAAACTGAGATTATATGTGTGATATGTTTGAATCAAAGAAATTTCAGATAACTCAATTTATACCAAATATCTTTGTTATATAAAATTTAATTATTTGTTCCATAACTTATGTTTTAATTTTGATTTTCATACATTTTTGTATTGTAGACAGGATCTGCAACAAATGCAGAAAATCGATCGAAACTCCAATATAACCATCGTCGGGGTCTAAATCATTCACTCAATATAGCTATGACGATGTAAGTACAAATTTTATAGTTATCATATATTGTTTGTTGATTATAATATTAACACATTATAATATTTTTCAGACTGATCAATCACAAAGAAAAGATCAGATTATTGCTTTTAATAAAACTCATTGTAGCTCGTCAAAAAGGTGGATTGGGGAGAGGGACAAGGCTGCATATGTATGTTATGATTGATATGATTTAGTGGATTTGTTTGTAAATTTGCATAATTATTTTTAAAGATATTTTTAACATGTTTGTTATTCTTAGGATGATATGTTGAGACTGCGGGATGAGTACATTCAAACACAAGAAACTACAGAAGATGATATCGATGCAGTCCAAATTACAGATAAAGTTTGTGGTCAAGTAGTCGGTGTTCATTCTGGATACATTAGAGGACTTGGAAGTGTGCCAAAACCAATTAGATCCACTTCTTCGGATGTCACCTCCTCCTCCAGATTAACTAACGTAGTATTGCGTGAAAAACTTGAGTCCACCGAGCAACGAGTAGAAGGGACACAAGTGGAGCTAACAAACACTCGAATTCAATTAGCAAGCACCCAAGATGAGTTGGCATCAATGAGATCAAGACAAGATATGTTTGAACAAATTCTGAATCGGCTTGTACCTGGAGTATTACAATCCTTGATGCCTAAGCCCTCTTCAGCTCCACCTCCTCCTCCACCTTAGAATTTGAACTTGATCAATGAATCGTCGATCCATTCACTTGTATGCAAGACTTATGTTTTAAACTTGTGAAATTTTATGTTTTGAACTTGAATTCATGTTTATTATGATGTATTTTGATTATACTATGTGATTAGTTGTTGTTAAATATTTGAAATGTATGTTGTTAATTTAGTTGATGAAAGATTATTATGATGAAATTTGTATTATAGGATATAAAATATAAACAAATGCAATTCTGTGAGAGTAGATTTTGATGATTAATGATTAAACTATTTATATTCCTCACTAAATATCAATATTAGCAATGAAATTAAGTATTGTCATCACTAACATATGGTTTTACCAGTCGACTAGGCTCTTCCACCAGTCGACTAATACTCAATCGTTTGACAGGATGCGATATATCAGTCGACTGTTATAAGAATCCAATCGACTGGTGATACTAGAGCAGTCCACAGAATATTTTGAGTTAATTGGTCATTTGACTGACGGTCATAATTTAGTGACGAAAATACATGAATTCATCATTAATATAACGATGAAATAGATATTTAGCATCGCTAATATTACCGACAAATCGGTTTTAATCATCACAAACATATATCAATTTAGTGGCGATTAATGTTAGATTAGCAATGATTTTATTTTGTCTTTAATATTAACTACGAAAGTTAAATAATTCATCGTTAAATCCTTTTAGCAACAATCTTATAGCGACGATATTAACGATGATATTTTATCATCGCTATTATCATTTAGTGATGAATTTTATACATTAGCGACTAAATTAATACGTCGCTAAATATCATTTTTCTTGTAGTGTACCAATCCACCCTCAAATCATTGTAAGGGAGATAAATCACAATGGACCTTTAATACTTGAGATTAATAACCAATGCAGGAAGGGACAACACCCTCATTTTAAGTATTGTTGATCTTGGACTTATCGAATGGGAGCTAAAAATTTCTATAGTTGTGTCATAGTTGATCAACTCAATGTATAACCACAAGTTGAACGAGGTTACTTTCTCATAGATACAATTCAGAAGATTTGGGATGCAATTGAGCTCAGGCTTACTCCCAATCGAGCAATAATACCCAAATATATGAGTTGAGGAAAAAGATTCATTAAACCAAAAAAGTGAGATGACAATTGCCCAGTATTTTTTTTTTCTGAACTCAATGGTTTGTGGCAAGAACTTGACTACTAAATGTATGATTTTATGGCAAGGCTGAATGATGCATAGTCAAGCATGTAGATAAAAATAGTAGTTCTTGGGTGATACTGATAGGACATGTCTTGAGTTGGATATCCGAACGATATGCCCATGAAGCAGAGTTGGGACTGTAAGGAGTGGGCCCACATGAATAAGAGGAGTCAGGAGTACCCAAGAAGACGAGAGCTCGGCGAGTCAGGAAGGTCAGCAGTTAGGAACTTATGAATTCGAGGGCTCAAGTAGATGGGAGCTCAGACACTCGGGAGCTTGAGAGGTCAAGAGCTCAAGATGTCAAGAATTGAGAAGTGATGGTATGGGCGGACTTGGGCAAGAGCTTGACATGGTATGCACGGATGTGGTGGCAGATTTTATAAAGGTGTGGGTAAGAAGTGACCTAAGGGGTGCGTATTAATGACAGTAAAGGAAAGAGTCTCCGACTAATAGTCTGTGGACGTGAGTACGGGTCACTATGGTATGGGCGAAGATGGCCCTATAATGAGAAAGGAAGGACGAACATGGTAACATGTCATGGAGAGGCATAGGTAAGGTGTTGCCAGATAGGCACTCATTAATTGCGGTAAAGAATAGAATCTATAAAAGGGAGAGAAACAGGTAATGACAGGAGGTAAGGAAGGATTTTTGAAGCAACCCACTTCATCTTCTTATACACTACTTTTCTTCCTATCTCACTTAGGCATCGGAGGGGCATCATCGGAGCATCGACATCCTCTGACCTGTGTTATATTTGATAGTATCTTGCTGCAGCTAGGTGAGCAGACTCTCTCCAGAGGACTTGGCAAGAGGGGGGCAATCTCCAGTCGCATCATTTGGCATCGTTTGTGGGAACTTTGAGCAAAGATGTCAAGGATGCAATCGTGAGAGGTTCCTTCTTCAACCTCTGATTCAAAGGAGGCTCCCATAACCTTGACTCATAGCCAGTTGGTTGTGATAGTATAAAAAATACTGGAGGACACATTGGCCCAAGGAAGCAGAAATGTCAACCGTCCATCACCCCCTCCGCAGGAGCAAGGAGGGGTCCAACCATATATAAGGGAGCATAACTTTCCTCCTCTCAACAATAAAGAAAGGAAAGAAGACCCAGAGGAGTACTGATTGGCAAAATACCTAGTCTTACTAAATTTAAGTCACTCAGAATGCGCTCCAAAGGGAGCTAGATCTCAGCCTAGTTGAAGAGTCGTAGCTCTTCAGGTGCATGGACTTGAAGTAGGGAGCGAAATGTTATGCCTAGAGTTGTAGAAGGGTCAATCAGTGACCCCCTCAAGTTCGAAAGGATGAGGAGGGGTAATGGCTGGGAGGAAAGGTGGCGAGGGGTATAATGATCGGAGGAGGCAGAGAGGATAATGATGTGGGCTCAGGTAGGAGAGGCACAATAGGGGAGTCAGAGGCTAATGGAAACTTGGGGCTCTTTGGGAGTGAAGGAAGGTACTCCCATGGTCACTTCCTCCGAGACCTCCACCTCGCTAGCTAGAATGGTGAAGGAAATATAAGGAATGTTGGCAATGCGAGATGGGGTGGGGGATGACAATGGTGAAAGTTCATGGGATTTGGAGGAGTGTTTGGAGGATGGAGGGGACGAGAAAAACACTGGGTATGGGGGAGAAGGCAGGACTTGGGGGTAAGGATGGTCTTGGACTTTGGGTGAGGACTCAACCAAAGTGGTCGTGGGCTCAACCATGGGAGGAGAAGGGGACAAACTCAGCAAGTGTAGCCACCGACAAGGTCAAGGAGAGCCTTCTGGGGATAAGGAGGGTAGAGCGGAGGCACTGGCAGAAGACTCGACAACCCCCTTCATCGTTTAGCAATGATTTAATGACTCGGTTGAATAGGGGTAGGTCCCAATGCAAGAGCCTCGACCAAGGGATCTATCTCACCCGAACACGCTGAGTGCGGTGAAGAGGAGGCACCCATGCAAGGAGCAGGTGACAAGGGCCCTACCACAGCTAACTTACCCTTTGTGGACTTCTGGAGGGCACTCAACATGGTATCCTATATGATATTGTATACAAAAAGAAATTGAAGTTAGTATTATTTAGACGGAAGTAAAATAAGTAAAGAAAAGTTACCTATCATGGTGGGGTCGTCGAGTATGAAGGGAGAGAATTTAAATATCCAAAAGGCAGTCATCCAGAAGATACCGGATGTTGTAGGCATGGTCTTGGAAGATATCACGAGTACATCAGGAGTGACACTCTTTGTGATCGGGGAGCTCGGGAAGTTCTGTGTGTCGGATGGTAGAGTATGGAAGAGGAGTGGATAATTGGGCATAAAAATAAAGACTTTTTCATCCCTTATGGGAGGAAAGCATATCCTTAAGAAACTGACAATTGAGACGATCCGTAAAATAAAATACCTCAGACTTTTCCATCATCATTTGTAAGAAGCAGTGGAACATGGCGGGCGAGAGGGGAAGTTGTAGGTGATGGAAAATGATAACCATCCCAACCAAAATACGAAAGGCATTCTGGACGAGTTGGTTTAGAGGGATATGGTAGAAATCGATGATGCAAAGGTATACTAGTGTGATGGGTAGTCACAGGCCGCCTTTAAGTTGGACTAGGAAAAGTAGACACAATCACGAGGGAGACAATGAGGGCAGTCGATGGATTTGGGGAGCAGAAGGGTGATGGTGTTGACGTCATACTTGTTGCTTTGGATGACAAAAAGGTGGGATGGGATGATTCTAGGAGAGCATGTCTCGAACCAAGGAAGGCTAAGGAACTCAAGAGAAACCTTGGAAGAGGAGGTCATGATATTTACTTGGTGAGGAAGAAGGGGAAATTGTTGAAGGAGAAGAAATGTGAGCAGAGCGAACGAAGGCACCAGTAGTGAAGCCATTTTAAAGAGGCTTCAGAGAAGAAAGATAATGATGGGCGAGGAATCCAAAGCAAAGGAGAGAGGCAATGAGGTGATGTTTGAGCATCGTGGGTGAATGGGGACATAGAGGCGTGTGGATGCAAAACCCTAAGATGATGGCGGTGTGGGGGAATGCTAAAGAGAATAGACTGCTCGAGTGTCGAACCATGAAGCAACGTCGATAAGGCATTTATGAGAGCGGATCCATTGATGTTAGCCTTATTCGAATCGTATGACTATTTCGGAGGATGACTAATGATATCGATAGGGCAGGTTTCAGGTTGGATATCCACACGATAGACCCATGAAGTGGAGTTGGGACTATAAAGAGTAGTCCCATGCGAATAAGAGGAGTCATGAGCCCAAGAAGGCGAGAGTTCGACGAATCAAGTGGTTAAGGAGTCTGAAAGTTCAGGAGTTGAGAACTTAAAATTTTAGGAGCTCAGGTAGATGGGAGCTCAGGCAATCGGAAGCTTGAGAGGTCGGGAGCTCATGGTGTTAGGAAACGGAAGTAATGGTATGGACAGACTCAGTCGGGTATTGGAATGGTATGCATGGATGTGATGGTAGACTTTACTGAGGCTTGGATAAGAAGTGACCTAAGGGGGGTAGATTAATGACAATAAGGGGAAGAGTCTCCGACTGGCAATTTATAGACATGAGTATGGATCGTCATAGTACGAACGGATATGTCCTTGTACTAGGGAAGGACAGGTGGACATAGTAACATGCCATGGGGAGGCATGGTTAAGGCACCACTAGAGAGGTGCTCATTCATTGCGGTAAAGAGAAGAATCTATAAAGGGGAGAGAAGCAATTAACGACAGTAGGTAATGAAAGATTTTTGAAGTAAACCATTTCATCTTCTTATACACTACTTTTCTTCCTGTCCGACTTAAGTATCGAAATGGCATCACCGGAGCACCGACGTCCTCTAACCTGTGTTATATTTGATAGAATCTTACTGTGGGAAAGTGAACAAATTCTCACTGAAGGACTCAACAAGAGAGGATTGATCTCCAATCACATCATTGGGTGTGATTGTTTTTCATCCTTACAATAAGTATATAGTTATGTGTAATCGGAAGAGAGTAAACATAATCAATTATTTCTATTAAATAATTAGGAATGTTTGTTGAATCCTCTATCGTAAGCATAAAATCTACAAAAGATTGGAACCGCTAACCTAGCGACCTCCACCGGCCTATTCCACGGTCAGTGTGAGGGAGGCAAATCACGGAGGATCCTATGGACCTTGACGTGGTGGTAAAGACACGTGAGGGTCATCTGAATCCAGGAAAGGGTTTTAGACCTCCTCTAGAATTGACCCATCTCACTTCTGCAAGCACCGTCGTGTCTTAACCAACACGTCATCCCCGTGTGGACAAAAATATTGTTTTTCAACCTTACAATAAGTATATAGTTATGTGTAATCGGAAGAGAGCAAACGTAATCAATTGTTTCTATTAACAAATTAGGAATGTTTGTTGAATCATCTATCATAAGCATAAAACCTAATGCAGTTAGAAGTGAGTTTATAAGGGGGATGAGAATAAGATAAAGTAAATTGTGATTATTGTACAAAACCAAGCCATACCAAGAATATACATTGGAAACTTCATTGTGGTTGGAATATGTTAATCTAGTGACCCCTATCAGTCCGTCTCTTAATCATAAAGGAGATAAATCACTATAAATTTTTTGCCCTTGAGACTAATAACCAACATATGAAGGAACGACACCCTCGTATTTATGAAGGATTGACCCATTGTACTATTGTACAATGTTTATATGCGTTAATCACTTGGCCCTTCCCATGGTGGTATATATTGGAAACTTCATGATTGTTCGACACATGGTTAGGTGGGAAAAAAATGATGGTCCATGGCCTTAAACTTGAATGTTTGAAACTCTTGCAGCTGTGGCAAAACTTGAGTCTCTTTTCCTCGTAATTAAGGGCAAAGCCGACATACATTATCCTATCCAAGCTTTAGTTCGGACTCAATTTAATTTTTTTTATTATATATAAATATTTATTCAATTAACTTTAAATTTTCAAATCAAATTTAATAATTAGCTTGGGAGTTTTTTTCCAAATAAAATTTTAGTCTTCTCATCTTGTATATTCTAGTAGGGCATATCCATCCCCTTTAATACTAGTCATCCTATCCAAAATATTCATGGCATTTCTAATGAGTTATGGATTTTTAATGCTAGAGCATCTGATCACATAATTAGTGTTCTATCGAAGAGGTAGATAAATCGGACAGATACTAATGTAGACTGTCTTAGTACACCCAGCATCTCAAGGAATACATCTTCATTTGAAAAAAAACCTGTAAATATATCGTAGTTAGAAATCGATCAAAATTTCTTGAGAATCTATATGAATGTCTTATCGTTGCACCATATATAGTTTGGACAGTTGATGGGTCTTTGTCTCCTATCATCATTGAGAAAGATTTTATATTTTGTACTCCTTCCATTAACTTGTCTTTTGTTTTACAAATTTCTCAGTTAATTTTCACATATCATTAGTGCTCCTACAAGAGATTTAAATTGTAAAATTGATTTTTTTTTTTTCCCTTCTCATTGTGTCGAACAAGAATTGAGCATGCCGGGAAAATGATGGATTTTGATAGACTATAAGGACTTTTTTTATGAATGCCATACTTTAATAGGTGAAACCAATTCTTGGATTAGAACATCCTTCTTTTCTTATATTGAAAAAAAAAATTATCCCCGCGTAAATTATTTAAACAGTAGTGTAATATGAAAATCTTGATTTGTGTCGCTGAGCATACTAAAAGTTTATATCTTTCAATGAATAATAAAAGTTCAATTTTCTTCGCGATGATTCATTTTGATCGACGATTTAGCTCGAGATCAATGGATGAGAAGACTCAACAAGACATTTACGGCCAAACTCCTTCGACCGACTAAGTACATATCGGATCGGCCTTTTTGCACAGAGCTTCTTCAGGTCAGCCTTCTTGCGATAGAACTTCCTCCGGTTGGATGTATATGTGACTTTGGAAGGTCAGAGGTCGGATGTCTATAGGTTGACCTTTACAAGGTCAATCTTTTTCAGATTAGTTATCGAAAAGAGAAGAACCTCATACTTGAAAAGGACTCAAAAATGGGTGAGAAGGAGGCCAAGCAGGAATATCTCGGTGAAGTCTCTCCGACGTTCAAATCAGGAAGTGGAGAAAAGTAGAGAAAATGTGTCCAAATAGAGAAAGAAAGTAAAAAAAAAAAAAAATAGAGATTACTTATCTCCTACATTTTTCTTCCCTTAGCTTTATATAGTTAGAGAAGAACATATCTTTTTTTATAGGAAATGTACAGTGGAGATGTGGAGAAATTGTGGGAATGTGACTTCGTAGAGACGTACCGATCTAACTGTCGAACTGAGCTCGAGAATACCTCGAAAGGACTTGAGTTAACTTGTGTTTAATTTGATTGGATTCGAATTTGAGTTCCATCTCAGATTGATTGTTGATTTGATCCTATCATCTTGTAAGGAGTATTCTCATCATATCAATCGAGGTCAAGTTTAAATTGATTTAGCGCAAATCGTTAATATTATTATTATTATTATTATTATTATTATTATTATTTTACGATTCAGTGTTCTTTTCTATCTATGTGCCAAAATTTGAAAATAGGCAAGAGAGACAGTGGCCAAGGCACAAGACCTAACCAACTACCATCACACCGGAAGGTAAGATATGACATTAAATTTTGAGGCAATAAAAAAATTGCAATGTGATTTTTTAATAGCTACACCAAGCACGACATGGCCATAAAGATTTTGGCTTTTCTACCCTGACGATATCTAAAGCACCCGGCCGTACTGCTCCAACAATTCATATAATTAATAGGACTATCACTATTATTAAGTTAATCATACGAAAATGATGGAGGAGGGGACACGTAGGAATAGGAATAAATAAAGAGGATCCGAGCCTCATGTGCACCGTGCGCAGCAAAAGTAAAGAGATATCCAAAATATATATATATATATATATATATATATATATATATATATATATATATGAATTTAAAAACGATTTTAGAATTAATAGTTCATCCGATGGATCTAAGTAAAAAACTATAAATATTTTTTTAATTTACATTTAGTGACCGATAAAGACTATTAATTTGAGCTCCGACTTAATTGTTGGTGAAACATTCCGAATACCTTGGTACCCATAAAAATAAATAAATAAGAGGATCCAAAATCTCATAAATTGTATTATAAATTTATATCGAAGTTTAGACAGTTGGATTTTTTTTTTTAAAAAAAAATAAATGAAAAAGCTTAAGACGTCACTCCACATTCACCATCACAATGGATCACTTCTTTCTTCTTTCTTCGTAGTGAAAAACCATTACGCTCATTTTTAATATTTTAATAATATCTATGTCGAACATCCCAAATGAAATAATTGGTGCGAATAATATGACAAGCCTCCCAACTGCACCGAGATTAAAAAAATACAGCACACTGTGAAAAGCTGATGGACGATAGTCGAGTTCAGCTCAAGTCCGGTCGACACGTTTATTGTATTAAAAGTCCGACAGTTGGATGTCATGACGACACGCCCCACACAATGGACACGCTTCTTTCTTCGTAGTGAAAAATACACGGGCATTATTTTTAATAATATGTCGAACACGCCCGTTTCGACCAAATTTTTTTAATAATAATAATAATGTCGATTTTTTTCCAATTCGGTTTTTAAACGACCGACCGCCTAATGGCGGTCCGGCCAACTGGTCCGAGTCAAACCCGGCTGATCCGATCGAGTTCAATCGGCTGATCAGCCCGGTCCGAAGTGGTCCAAATTTAATCGAGATTCTGGAGCCACTTTAACTCCCTCCAGGCTCCAGGCCTCTTTCCCTGCTATTAAGATAAATATAATTAGCCTCCGGGGCAATGGCGCGTCGGTAAGAGCTTGGGGGGTCCCTGGAGCAAGCCATGGTTCGATCCCTGCCGGCTGCAGCTTGCGGAGGGAATTCCACCGTTTTCCACTCGCTTGCGGGTTGCGGAGGCGTTCCTGCTACTGGCGGTTGGTGTAAGTGCGGACCGATTGGCTAAACCTCACGGCGATTGGTGCAGGGCTGGCTCTTCCGATTTACCCTTGGGAGGTGGAGACTCGAGAGGCCGTGGGCGGGGTGCCAAGTGGACTAGTCGGGCGAAGCTTGGATACCACTTTTAAATAAAAAAAAAAAAAAAAAAAAAAAAAAGATAAATATAATTATCTTAATCGAATGTTCCCAGCAAGTGGATGACCATTCTCCGCCGTGCAAAGTTCTCCATCCAGCTTGAGTTGGGAAAATAATAATAAATAAATAAACATCTCTTATTATTAATTATTCGTAAAGAACTTTACTATATTTTTTATCCATTTTTTCTTAATCTCCGCCTCCGATGGAGTTCCAATCCTCCACTGTATCATTCGTCGATAAGGCCAAAGATCTATCATAATTTATTTCCTTTCTTTGCCGTGAGACCAACAAGAGAAGCTCCAAGGAGGGATTTCCCTTTTGTACAATAAAATAAATAAACTTAATCAAAATTATTAAATATAAAATATTTTTATATCACAATACTATTTGACAATTGGATCAAAATTAAATCGACCTAATAGCTATAGATAATATAATAGTTGCTATTAATTATGGCATAATTTATTATAATAATTTTGACTAAATTAATTTTTTAAAAAAAAATATTTTGATATGTAAATACTTTATACTTAGCAATCTTAAGTAAATAAAAATAATTTAATGCAACTACATTGTAGATGCTATAATAACTCTAATTTTTTTTAAAAAAAATACTTTTAAAATAAGATAAAAATATGATAGAGCATTATTTTAATAATAATAATAATAATAATAAAGAATTTTTATTCATAGTACCAAAGGAAGTGTATTGACTATCAAGGAACCTCAAGTTATTTTGTAAAGTGTCATTGATGCAATTATTATAGCAAAAAATTAATACACTCGTTCCAAAGATCCTTATTAGCCGACTCTATTAAAGGAAATAAATTATGAAAAAATTTATCCAACCGAACACAACGTGACAAAAAAATCAAATGTGCTTGAAAAACTTTACAATTTCTAAAGATCGATCCGTACATATTGTTACGATTTGTCATAGCACTAGTCCTCCGACCTATCCCATGGAAACATCGTCATTGATGCAATCATTGTTCCGAGTGCATGTGGCATCAATGTTTTAGTGATAATTGTTAAAAAGATTATAATATTTTATTCTATCTATCTTTCCTCGATTCATGGGCGACTGCAAGTGTATTATAACATATGATTTGCACTTTCTAGGTTCTCACTCTCTCGGTGACCTGCTTCGCTAGGCATTCACACTTCCCAACTGAATGCTCATGCTTTTTTTTTTCCTCAGAAATTCACACGCATTAAACGTTACTCTTGTACTCGTCAATCTCTTATTTTAACTCAATAAATATATAAAAAAAATAAATCATAAATAATCATTAAACTTGATATGAAAGATATGACTCAGCACGGATATTAAATAGTCCACTGATATGAAAAATCGAACCTTACTATTTGTATAAATTCTGCACCATATTTATCAATGCACCATTTCCGTGGAAACAATGTTCCTCTCGTACTTGCTCCTCCAAGTGTGTGCAGATAGATGTCCATTCAAAGCCGGTGCAGTGCATTGATAAATCAATAGGTAAACTTGTACAATGAACAAGAATCGATTTCGGAGATAATTTAAAATCTTATCCCACGCTCAAATAGTCACCTATTGCCTTACCAATCGCATCTACGAATATAATCCTCCTGTGATTTACTCCCTCTCGAATCCTAAAAGACTAGAACGAAGAGACCGCTCAATTGATAATTCTAATCTTTTACACAATAAATATCCATTCAAGAGCAAGCGACAGCAAAGGAAAGGAAACATGCATAGCGAGGAGAATAGTTACGAGTTAGGTAGATGTGGCTGATTAACTTTGGAGAATCTTAGTTTACTGAAAAAGTTGTGAAGTGTCTCAAGGATAACTAATAAATTAGAGCCATCATACATGGTGGGGTAGTAAATCAATGGGAGTAATTTTGTTCAAGGAATCATTGGTGCTTGGGTAACAAAAGAAAAGATATCCCCATGCACATTGGATTTTGTGGGCTTAAAAGGAGGTCTATGGGGGAGCATGATCATCTTAAACCAAGGCACAAATCACCTAGTGCTCCTCTTCTCCTCTGCCTAATATTCTCCTTAGATGAGTATTTCCATGTTTCTTGCATGTGTTCTCCTCTTGTTTTCCTCCACTGCATGTTATTAGCCACCATTCTTTTTGTAATTACCATCTTTAACATGATCCAATGCATAAAATCCAAAGCTCATTCATAGAATAATCCAAGATGTCACTGAGCAAAATAATATAAGCAGATAAACAAGCACAATGGAGATGCGTAAATATAACAAAATATATATAAATAAATAAAAATAATAATAGCCCACGAAAAGTAACATATACAAAAATAAATAAATAAAAGAAAAGAAAAAACACAGCAGCAAAATGAGTTGATAAATCCATTGAAGCTTAAAGTGATGATATCTCTAGGCAACTCTCAATCAACTCCACATCAATATCTAAAGTGAGAACCACCCTTCTTGCATGTTTAATGGTGAAGATTGGAGGATTAGTAACAAAATGAAGCACTCAATCAAAATGAGTTGATAAATTCATTGAAGCTTAAAGTGATGATATCTCTAGGCAACTCTCAATCAACTCCACATCAATATCTAAAGTGAGAACCACCCTTCTTGCATGTTTAATGGTGAAGATTGGAGGATGAGTAACAAAATGAAGCACTCAATCAATAGCTAAAAGAAAGTTATGCATGATATAATAAGCTCAAATTGAAAAGAACAACAGATTAGTAATTGATAGATATTGAGTCATGGTAGGTATTCTCAAGTTTTATTTCTTTAATCGCTTAGTTAAAGGTCTCTTTTATAGATATAAACATCTCCACTCCCTATTTGAGTCATCACTTCCAACCACGTAAAATATAATCCAATATATGACTCTCATCTATGATAATCATGCATCTATGGTATAGAGACAGTTAGGGTTAGGTAAATGGTAATTCATCTTCACCCTTGCATTAACTTCATATTTAATCTCTAAATTTACTCACCTTCAACATCTCGTAGTGTTAATTTTGGAAAATTCAATGCCATTCGTTTGTTCATGGCTTACCCAAAATCCATTTAATTTAGGGCTTTCTCAGGTTAATACGTTAATGAATAATATTGAAGTATATCATTTTTTTCACATGAGGTTAGCATTAGTAACGACATGTAGAATAACAAAATCATGGCATCTAATAAACCATCTAACATAATAAGGCAAAGAAAATAAGAATAACTATCATGACACCTAATGTAATAGTTTAAAAGGGCGAATAATAGCATCTTAAGAAGTACCGTAAAGGAACAAGTATAATTATCATGGCATCTAATGTAACCTAGAGAGAAACAAAGAAGTCGTAAAGGAAACTCATTGTATTAGCATTTCCATTTTTCTCGCTGGTAAAATAATTAAAAGAAGTAAAAAAAATTAAAGAGGCAAGTAAAGGCTACCTAAGAGTAGATTCCAAGTTTGTGCCTTACAACTCTCAACACTTATCGAGAGGACCTAAACATGCAACATGACACCATTACTCAGTATTCTTGTTTACAAGTCTCTTACAGAAATCCTAATGGACAGGACGGAGTGTCCAAATATATAGAGCTCTCTTTATTCTCTGTCTCACCAAAACAAAATAATTATTATTTTGAGAACTATCAACTTTTTCATACCTTAGGCTTCATGAATGAGGTTATTACCTTAAGAAGTGTTCCAACATCGGCTTTTTATAAAAGCCCAAGTGCATATCAAGTGCCACACCTTTGTACTTGGTAATAGATTTCTAATTAGGATTAACAACACCAGAACAATTGCATCTCCTACAAAAACAAACAATCTTATCTTAACATGAAACAAGTTGCATGCAGCGACTCAAAGAGGGGCAGGGATGGTTCGACAATGTAGGATCAAGGGCATGAAGGCTCATTATCGCGCCTCAATTTAACTCGAGTCCTCACCAACCATCTAAGAAATCAACATAGTAAGTTGTGTTTCATAACATAGAAATAAGAAACTAAAATACCTTGCTACAAGTTTGAGGAATGTAATTCTCTAGGTAAATAAGACTTATCCTAGATACTTTTTTGCTCATATAAAATTTACCACTAAATCCAAAATATAGTTTATACAAGCTCTCAACGTAGTCTTCAAAAAAAAAAAAAAATGTAGTCCCGTTTAAGTTTGATATAGTCATAGGTTATAAGCTCATTCGCATCAAAATTGTCTTTAACTAGTTCAATTAAGTTTAGTATCAACTAATGAGTTAAAATAGATAATAGAACTATAAATCCAAGACAATATCATCTGTCCTAACTAACTTCTCACGTGTAAAACGAATAACAAAGATCAAAATTATGTGACCAACCAAACCACAATGAAGGAACCAAAAATATTCAACATCAGTTTGACTAGAATTATTTAACAACAATTCTCTTAATTATAAGATAATAAAAGTTCTCAAAATTGAAAATTGGAAAGAGATTAAGAAAGATTAAGTTTGATCTCAATTTCCTCTCTCCAATGTATTTCTCTTGCAATTGTAAAACACCCACTACATTGTGATCGACCAACGAATAAACACAATCCTCATATTCCTCTCTTTGAGAATCAACCAAGTGCCGATTGAGTTCTTACTCTTTCTTCACATGATCTTCCAAGTGTTCATCTAATCTACTAGGAAATTTTGAACTTCAGGTCGGCCAAGCAATCCTTCCTGATGATTTCCACTTCCATTCTATCATCTCCCTCATTTTTTGCAAGTCAATGGTGTGCAGTCAGTCAAATATATATCGCAGAGTAAACAAGGTGGTCATAGGTCTACTAAAATGATAAACGTAGTATCCAAATGATGTGTTATTTGGATGGCTCATAGGTAATGGTACAATTTATGATTTACAATTCTCATCCTTATTCAATTATTTATTAAAGATCAGCAAAGATCTCTAGAATTACCTCAGTATAGTAGTGAAATAGGAAAGATGACAGTTTATCAATAAGATGACTCAATGTTGAGGTCCTTAACTTTTTGATCACAAGTACTCCAATCATCATTAGTTGAAAAATATTTAGAAACAAACCCGATTAGCTAAGGTTTCTCCAAGCACGCAAGTGAATCAAATATTTGTCAAGCATAGCTTCAAAAAAGGTTTGCACGCTGTATGTAATACAAATATATAGAACGGAAAATCCAGTACAGTACTGCTGCAGCCGTTTCTGGCATCAGATTCCTACAAAACAAAACGGTGGCAGTCAAGTTATTTGTTCCAACAAATGCAGGGAGCATATATCCCAGTAATTGTAATATCTAATTGTTGTTTGGTCAAATAAATAGAAGATCAACAAAAACTAGAGCATATAGTAATGTGAAACTACATATTTTGCTTCGGCATGAATGACCTGCGAAATTAATTCTGCATAAAGCTTGATCATTTGCTAGAATTCCAAGCTCTGTTTAACAGTTAACACTAATGTGTTCCATTCGTTGTTTTCTAAGAAGCATATGGATTGCGCCTTGCCTGACACTTGGATTATAGATCTGTTGCATGGTCTGAGAAGTTCATCAGATCATGTCTATGCTCAGTGGATTTTCTAGAATGGAAAGGGAGGAGACGGTAGAAAAACTAACAAAAAATGTGCAGGTCAGTCTTCTCCCTGCTAATTTCACGACAAAATAAACCCAGTCTTAGCATTCATGCTTTCAATAAAGCTGGAGAAGGGTCACTGCATTACTAAGACAACATGCACAATCTACTTCAAGTTAATATAGCTAATAAGTTTTATACATTGTTAGCAAAGTGATCAAATAAGAAAGCATTGCCAGATCAGATTCACATCAAATTCATGAATTGCCACATTCATTAGCTACCAAAATCCAATAGTTTCCAGCTCACACATAATAACAATGAAGTGGTTAATTTCATAAATGATAAAAGGTCATACACATGATAAGTCTACATAATAGCTAGATAGAATCATATAATTATATTTCTCAGATTGGATATTATACATCTGATAATAAGATCAATATGAAACATTATTTTGATCCCAAGGATCTTAACTTAAAAAGTAACAAATCTAACCACCACATTATATATAATCACAATTTGGTTTAGGCTTTCATATAAAGTAACCTTATTGATCTTAATAATGAGTTATAATGTCACTTCAATATCAAAGATCTTCTGATCTAGCATTCATCTATGTAAACTATCGTTTTCTAGATCATGCCACCATAAGACTTATTATTCAACACCGCCAAACCATGCTAAAAAGTAGCAAAGATTGACTTGTGCAATATACTAAAAAATTCCAAGTGCTATACGCACATATTAAATTGTTCATCCTGAATATAAATTTAAGCTTACTAGTTGTTGCTATAACAATAACAGCAAAACCTTATCCCCCTAGATGAGATCGGCTAAATAGATCTTCCTATGTCATTAAACTCTATCCCCTATTATATCATCATCATATTTTAATAAATTTTATCTTGTTTTATTGTTGCTAACTAAGTTTTCTTTGATTTTTCCCTTTCTCGTTTGAATTATATATTTGTAATAGTTCAACATCATTTAATTAGAGCATTTATTGATCGTCTAAATATATGTTTGTATCATCTTAAGTTTTTCCTCAATAGGTGCAACCTCAATTTTCGCCCTAATTTCTCATTTTTTATTTTATTCATCCTCGTATGTCCATACATTCATCTTAACATCCTCACCTCTGCAACTCTCATCTTCTGCGCATGCACTCGAATCATAGCCTAACATTTAGCTCCATATAACATAGAAAGTCTAACAGTCGTTTTGTAAAATTTATAAAAAATTTTACTAATTACTGCTACTAATGAGTCATACGATGAAACTTTGAGAAAAAGTAATAGAAAAAAAATTAAGGAAGAATATCACGATTCTCGAAAATCAATTTGGGCTCATACCAAGAAAATCGACAAAAGAAATTATACATCTTCTCAAGCAACTAATTGAAAAGTATAGAGAGCAAAAGCAAGATCTACACATAAAATTCATTGACTTAGAAAAAGTTTATGATAGAGTCCCAAGAAAAATTATATAGAGAATTTTAAAAAAGAGCGATGTTAGCGTAACATATATTGAACTAATTAAGAATATGTACGAGGAAGTAACAATCAGAGTGAAGACTTCAGGCGGATTAACTGAAACATTTCCAATAAAGATAGGGTTACATCAACAATCAGCTCTAAGTCTCTATCCTTTTACATTAATCATGGACGAACACACTAGACACATTCAAGATATAGTACCATAGAATATATTGTTTGCAGATGATATTGTTTTGGTAGATGAGACATATGAAGGAATAAATGTTAAATTAGAATCTTGACGGAAAATACTAGAAGTAAAAAGTTTTAGACTTAGTAGAGTAAAGATAAAATATATGGAATTTAAGTTTAGTAATATTAGACGTAATGAGACAAGTGTTGAGATAGGAGATAATAAATTGTCTAGAAATGAGAGCTTTAAATATTTAGAATTATTTTTGCAAGGTGATAGAAGGATTTAGAGAGATGTCTTACATAGAATACAAGCAAAATAGTTGAAATAGAAAAAAAAATATCGGGTGTTTTATATGATTGTAAAGTACCTCTAAAATTTAAAGAAAAGTTCTACAAAACGACAATTATAACTGCCATGTTATATGACATTGAATGTTGGACTACGACTTGAGCACATGAACAAAAAAGTGAGAGTTACAGAAGTGAAAATGTTAAGGTGAATGTGCGAACATACGAGGATGTACAGAATAAGAAATGAGAGCATTAGAAAGAAAGTTGAAGTAGCATCTATTGAAAGAAAACTCCGAGAGATACGTTTAAGGTGATATTAACATATACTTAAACAATCAATAAATACTCTAGTTAGGCGATGTGAAACGATGACAAATATACACATCAAACGAGGAAAAGGAAGACCAAAAAAGACTTGATTAACAACAATGAAACAAAATAAAATTTATTTAAATATAGATGACGATTTAGTAGGGGATAAAATCCAGTGACATAAAAGAATCCATATAGCCAACCCCACCTAGTTGGTATAAGGCTTGGTTATTGTTGTTGTTGCTGCTAGTTTTAAATAAAAGAGTAGTTCAATACACGAAACTTCCACCAATACGGGGTCCCAAGGAAGAATCGAACCGCCTTGAATCTATTATACGCAACTTTATCCTACATTGCAAGAGGTTGTTTCTACAACTCGAACCCATGACTATTAAGTCACACGACAATAACTTTATCATCTCCACCTATCCAAAACAAATCTAAGTGTAAATATATATTTTTTATTACTGAAAAAATAAATGATTTTTTTTAGGGGGTTTCTGTTTGTTTAATTGAACAAACTGAAACCACACGGATGAATGAAACTAAGAAATATCACTATGATGGTTGCTAAACGCACAAAAAAGACAACCTTACCTAATACAAACAACAGAGAAAAATAATATGGAAATGCTATTGATTCAAAGTTAATTTCAGAGTTGTAGCACAGAGGCTCAATCACAGTGATTAGAAAGGTTTAGAGATTTAAACAGAACATGTTCCAAGTACTTTAGATACTACCAATGAAGACTGGTTCAAAACACATATGCAAGTGGTATGCAGCCATCACAGGATAGCATATTTTGAGTATGCAAGAGCATATGCAACCCTTATTATATTAAAAAGTATTAACATTGAGTAAGAAAGAGAGTCTTGGAGCAACGGTAAGATTGTTGTCTTGTGACCTAGAGATTACGGGTTCGAATCCTAGAAACATTCTCTTGCGAAGCAAGCTAAGTCTGCGTACAATAGATCCTTCCCCGAGACTCCGTATGGCAGAAGCTTCGTGTACCGGGCTGCCCTCCCTAACATCGAGTAAGTTATTTATCGTTTTTTTTAATGTGTTTAAGTTAACATGCTAAAAATAAAAATAGCCTAGGATCTTAAATTAATTTTTTTTTATTTAGATTGGTTCAAATTAACCAAACATGATGTTTCAACTACGCATGACGATCGCATTCCATATGCTACCATCAAGCTGGTCACTACTCTGTGCCCTTTAAAATCCACCAAGGCATTTGCCCATGCATTATGAGGCATTGTAGAATCATAATTTCATACATGTTGTTTGGTGGAAAACCAGCATCAAGTTGCTTTTAGTGTTTCCTGCTATATTTAGTTTGTTTTGATGTCTGCAGACTCATCAAAAATACGATCCCCATGGTGCTTCATCACCAACATCAATGATCATTAAAAAAATTGAGGTATAAGATTATAACTTCAAATGCAACTGTCATATTTTGATGTGTTTGCATAGATTTTTTCCATGAATTGAAAGACAGAGAAACACAAAGTTTATTTAGTTGTTTAACAGAATCAGCCATCAAAGGATCCCTCACATCGCCTAAGCAGCGAAAATGAACATAATTCCAAGACAGAGCAAGATGCTTAATGTCACATGTCAGTTTGTTCCAAGCTTTTTCAGTGCAAAATTAGTCACAGTTGCACACCACAGCTCTACAATTGGTATCAAAGAAGTTATGAAGAAATAAGAACATTGTGATGTAGAGTAACTTGAAGGTGTTCAACTACAGAGCATCTGTGCATGTAGAAGTCATCAACCTGCACAAAGGTAACATTCTATTGAATGCAAATGGAACAGAACCCAAGTAATCAATTGAAGGTTATGTGAAGCTGAAAGGTTAAAAGCTATGGAAGGGGAAATGGAAAATGAAATTACTAGCCGAAAACATCCACAATTGATTAAGTTATAGTAGGATAGAGAACTATAGAAAATCAATGGACCTACAGGTTGGAAACTGAAGAGACCAGTTGGAAACTAAGGAAGCTCAGTTTGAGGGGTTTGAGTTAGAAAGAAAAAAAAATATATTTTCCAGAGAAAATTCTTTTTCCATTTTTTGACAATTGCAAAGATAACATCAATCAGCCTGCCATGAAAATGGATTGGAAGTTGACCGTGTAGATATTAAAGATTTTCATTATGGCAAGCATATAGATGAATTATACATGAAACAAACCAAAGTTGTCAAAAACGAGCGCTTCACTCGCTTAAGCGCAAAGCGACGCGAAGCGCATAGGTTGTGCCTTAGAGAACTTGGAAGCGCACGAAGTTCACGAAGCACGCACTTCGTTGCGCTTCGCGATAAAATGCGAGGTGCGTGCTTTTGCGCTTCAGCGAAGTTATTTTTTTTTATTTTTTGAAGTTCTACAGCCCTATATAAGTCTCACTGTCTCTCGAGTCTCACTGACCTCCGCCTCTCGCCGTCGCTGCCTCTCGTCGTATCTCATCTACTTGGCGGCGCCACCGTCTTTGTTGGTAAGAATCAGAATCTTATTTTCTATTTTTTTTTATGCTTTTGTATTTTTTTTTTCTGGCCTCACACAACCACTCGCGGGCCTGCAGGCGCCTGGCCTACGGCGTCAGTGACCTCTGCCGAGTGACCTTCGCGAGGTCGCCGCCGCCTACGACCTCGAGGGAGGTTGCGAAGCGTGCTAGCCTCCAAGGGTGTGAGGCAGCCGTCGCCGCCGCCGCAGGAGGTGTGAGGCCTCATGAGGCGTGCAACCTCCGCTTTAATAATCAACTTCCCAAACTATAGTTCGTATAAAATTAATTAAACCTTAATAAAATTGTCTTATAAATTTAAAAATATTTCATAAATTATTTTGAAATTTATTTTATTAATATATAAGTTATTTTAATTTTTTAATTATATTTAATATAAATTAATTAAGTTAATTTTTTTACCGTTTAGTATTTTTTCACTGTTTACTTTTTTTACTATTTAGTATTTTTTTATTGATTCATTATTATTGATAAAGAGGAGAGTCTTAACGCAACGATAAGGTTGTTCTCTTGTGACCAAGAGGTCACGGGTTCAAATCATGAAAATAGTCTCTTGCAAAAAGCAAGGTAAAGTTGCGTACAATGGATCCTTCTCCGGGACCCCACATGGTAGGAGCTTCGTGCACCGAGTTGCTTTTTTATTCATTATTATTGATTTAAGTTATTTTAACCATGTCAAATACAACAATTCCATCAACTCGAAAGGATATTGTTTGGAATTATGCAACATGTTCAGATCCTAAAAATCCAAATATTGTCGATTGTATTTTTTGCGGTAAAATAACAAATGAGGGGATTTATTAACACAAGTTACATTTAATTGGAGACAATAGAAATGTGAAAGCTTGTCCGAAATGTCCCGAGCATGTTAAAGAAGAAATTAAAAAGTTCATGCAAAAAAAGTGTAATTTGAAAAATCAAATGGATGATATTCCTCGTTCTGATGATATTGTTGATTTGGAAGATTTGAAAGATGATATTCAAACTACCAATATCTGATCCAAGCATCCATCCTACGATCCAAGGTAAAAAGTGTAAATAAACTGAACCTATTAATCTTTATTTTATGAAAGATGTTGATGAAATTGTCAAACAAAGACGTGCAAAAAAGAAAGGACAATATGATGAAAAAAAATTAAGAGATATTGCGATTGAGAAATTTGCTACATGGATGTATGATGTCGGAATTCCTTTCAATATCGTAAAATATGATTCTTTTGAGCCTTGTATTGAAGCTATTAGGCAATCTGGATCGGGGATGAAACCTCTATCATATCATGAAATGAGGGTTATGTATTTGAAGGAAGAGTTGGCAAATACAAACTTACTTCTCAAATCCCACGAAGAAGATCATGCTAAGTTTGGATGCACAATCATGGCAAATGGGTGGACAGATAAAATGGGTGGGAGCCTTATAAATTTTATGATAAATGGTCCTAAATAAAGTGTATTTGTTGAATCAGTTGATGCTTCAGGCTATTCTCATACAACTGACAAGATGTTCGAGTTACTTTCTAAATTTTTGCATCGCATTAGAGAAAAGAATGTGGTACAAGTTATAACAGATAATGCAAGCTGCAATGTCAGTGCAGGTAATATTTTAAATTTATGTTACTTTCAATTAAGAATTGGATCGGATTTTCAATTTTTTGACTAAATTTTCTTTGTTTTTTCGGGTCGTCTTTTGGAAAATCGATTTCCACACTTGTACTGGATTCCCTGTGCAGCTCATTGTTTAGATTTGTTGCTCAAGGATATATTCAAAATTCCTCATCTCAAAAAATTGCATCAACGAACATTGATGGTGAATGATTATATTTACAATATACCACAAGTATTGAGCATGATGAGGGTTTACTGAACAGAGAGACATAGTAAGAACAGCAAAAAAACACATTTCGCAACTGCTTTTTTGACTTTAAAGCAGTTTCACGTACAACAAGCAAATCTGAGAAAAATGTTTACATCTGAAAAGTGGGCAAATAGTCAATTTTCTAAAGAGACGGCCGGAAAACGTGTAGCAAAAGTGATATTGATGCTTTTTTGGAAAAATATAGTTTTTGCATTAAAAATTGGTGTCCCATTGGTGAAAGTATTGCGACTGGTTGGCGGTGAAAAAAGGTCTCCTATGGGTTATATTTATAAGTCAATGGACAGAGCCAAAGAAGCTATCGCTGCGTCATTTAACAATAATGAAGAGAAATATCGTAGTGTTTTTGAATTGATTGACAAAAGATGGAACACTCAACTCTATCGACCTTTACACGCAGCCAGATATTTCTTGAATCAAGAGTTTTTTCACTCAAACCCTGACATAGAAAATGATGTAGAAGTGATAGAGGGTTTGTACAGGTGCATATCTAGATTGGTGAAAGGTGAGGATTTACAAGATAAGATCACGAATCAATTGGAAAATACAAAAAAGCCGGACTTTTTGATTTTCCAATGGCTATCAAACAAAGAGCTTTAAAATCAGTAAATTCATAAATAATATATTGTGCATTGTCAATATTGGATGATAATGAAGTTAATCTTATATGTTTTTGTATTTCAAGCCGATTGGTGGTCTTCTTATGGTGCATCAATGTAACACCCCCCTAGTCTTTCCACTCTCTACCAGGGGAGATGTCACTACTTTACTGTCTCTATCTTTAATTCATGTAATATACTAACGCAATATGCTAACAACTAAAATAATCATAAGGACCTTGACATCACTTAAACAATAATCAATTCAAGATCTTCACATAACGTGCGAGTATTAAAACTAACCCAACATGACTCTAACATTCTTTGGTCTCAACCATAAACAATCCAGTTGAACTACAACAATATCAGAAAGAAAACAATTAAAAACTTAAAATCTGATTTAGACATCTGCACTTAGGATCTTTTACTTTCACTGTTCCGTCGTCACACACTCCAAGCACTTTATCTGTCATGCCACCTTACTGAAGTTTTTCTTTACCTTTATCTGCAGTATAAGGAAATGCAAACTGTAAGCAATAATGCTTAGTAAGTACTTACTATGCTCACAAAAACATGCAACGTATGAAATCATGCAACTAATTCTCTTACCCTTGATACATTGATACACATGCAAGCATAGATGGAAATCATAACCCTGAATACATGTCTCTTGTATAAACCATGCTCTTAAGTATTTTAAAACTTGTAAACAGTGTATCTGAACTAGAATGATTAACTTTGAAAACTTTTACTTATACTTATACTGATACTTCAAAATAATAATCATCCTGGATATGGGCCCAGCATAGTACCAATGCGCGCTTTCCTAATAGGCCGGGGTGGCCAACCACCGAACCTACTAGTAATCGAGGTGAGGTCTTGGCAGGTAATCGATGCCTGCAGTACATGCCCTTTCAAAAGTAAAATACTTCCTTTATACTTATATTCTTATACATACTGACAGAATGCTCTTAATCCCCTAAATCACGAATGGGGAGCACCATAAAGATCATTATGCTCTTGACCCTCAAAACTGAAATGGAGAGCATACTGAAGATCGTTGTGCTCTTAATCTCCAATTCGAACGAAGAGCATCTTTAAATTTTCTTTATAAAAGGAAATATTTTTACATCTTACTCTACATCATGCATATAATTGTAAGCTACAACTCATCTACAACATGCATGATCATAAATCACATTCTTATCATGGATCTAAACATGATGCTGAATTACCCATAACATAACGGTAAAATCACGTAACTGAAAACATCATGCATAACTGGAAATAACATGCACATAAAAACATATCAATGACATACGATAACTACTTATACTGCAGGTGAGCAATACTTACCTCCTACGTTTTTTCCTCAATTTATACCGTTAGATTTCGTAAAGAGAAGACCTCCTACGTGTTCCTTTGCTTAATCGTGATCCTCTACCAAGTCTTTAAAGAGATCCCTCTTGAATTATCTCACACGGTGGAAAAATTATAGAGGCTCTTCTTTTTTTTTTTTATTCCGCGGAGGAAGAATGGGAGAGAGAGATGGAGTTCGGCGGCTGGAAGAAAACGAAGATCGAGAGAGGAATGAGATGGGTGGCATTTGGAGAGAAGAGGGAGAGAGAGAGAGGTGGGTGTTCATCGGCGTTGGGAGAGAAGAGGAGAGAGGAGATAGGGCTTCGACGTGGAGTTTAGGGAAAAAGAAAAATATATATATATATAAATTAGGATTTTCCTTAACCTAATTACCCCTTTAAATGATTAGCCAAATTAACCAACTTCTCCTTTTTTTCCTGCCTATAGATATATTCTGTTATATCCTACTCATTGGTAATCTAATGACTTAGTGGTAGGAAGTCTATTCCCCAGACCAATGGTTCATGATTCGAGCCTCAGCTAACGAACCATTTATTGGATTTTTTTTTCTTTCCTATTCTTATTTCTATATTTTTTTTTCTAACTAAATAAATAAAAGTATAGGAACTAAAATTTGGGTTGTTACAATCCCTTATACCTTATAAAAGTTTCGTTCTCAAAACTTAGAACAGCTCGGAGTACTTTTGCTTCATGTCATCCTCATGTTCTCAGGTTACTTCTTTAAACCTTTGACTTTGCGATAAGACTTTTACTAACGGTATTTCTTTATTTCTTAGTTTCCTAACTGCTCGATCTATTATCTAAATAGGTCGACTTTCATAACTTAGATCTGTCTGAATCTGTACCGTCTGTGACTCAATCACTTGGTTGGTGTCTGGGACATGCTTCTTAAGCATTGAAACATGAAATACATTGTGGATAGCTGACATTTCCTGTGGTACCTCTAGCTCACAAGCTACCTTCCCAACTCTCTTGGTGATCAGGTAGGGGTCTACATATCTGGGACTTAATTTGCCTTTCTTCCCAAACCTCATTACCCCTTTCATAGGAGCTACCTTAATGAACACTGAATCTCCGACTTGGAACTCTAGGGGACTGCGTCGAACATCCGCGTAACTCTTCTGCCGACTCTGGGCAGTCTCAATCCTTTGGCGTATGTTCTTTATAGCTTTGGTGATGTCATCTATAAAATCAGTCTTGAGTCCCATTTCTTTCTTCTCGCCACCCTCATACCAACAGATAGGTGATCTGCATCTCCTTCCATACAAGGCTTCATAAGGTGTCATTCTAATTGTGGTTTGATAACTATTATTATAGCGAAACTGCCCGAAACACAAATATTTGCACCATTCCTTTAAAATCTAAGGCCAAGCTCGAGCATGTCTCTAAAATCGATTCACTTTTTTTTGTTTCCATCATGCGAGGATGAAATGCGGTGTTGAATCGCAGCTTAGTGTCGAGGTTGTGAACACACTCCTGTATGTGAAGTGAAGGACTGCCTCTCTATCGAGATAATGGTCTTAGGTACTCCATGCAATCTAATCACTGACATATAATCGGGCTAATCGCTCCATGGAGTATGATATTCTGATAGGCATGAAGTGAGCAGACTTTGTCAATCTATCGACAACTACCCAAATAGAATCGTAGCTATTGGTTGTTTTGGGCAGTCCTACTATGAAATCCATGGCTAGTTCCTCCCACTTCCATTCGAACTGGATAGGTCAGAGAACTCCTCCCGTCTCTCGTGTTCTACTTTCACTGACATGTCGATAAGTGCTAACATACTTAGCCACGCCCCTCTTCATACCAAGCCACCAATTTCCTTTCATATCTTGATACATCTTGGTGGATCCAGATGCATCAATATGGGTCCCATGAGCTTCTTCTAGGATCTTCTTTCTAAGTCCTTCCTTGGGGGATACATACGCTCACCCAAATATAATACCCCACTATCGCAGACACTAATCCTTCATCCTTTCCTTCTTGGATCTCTTGCTTGATCCTTTGGATGCTAGGATCTTTGTCCTGACTTGCTAATATATCCTCGAACAGTGTAGGTACTATGGTTAAGGCGAAGAGCTGTCCAGAAATGATCTCAACTCCAAAATTCATTATCTCTTTCTCCAATGGTTGGGATAGTATTGCTAGGGACATCAAAGTGGCACATGATTTTCTACTCAGCGCGTCTACTACTTTGTTTGTCTTTTCAGGATGGTAATGGATTTCACAGTCATAATCCTTTACTAGCTCAAGTCATCTGCGTTGTCGCATATTCAGATCCTTCTGAGTGAAAAAATACTTCAGACTCTGGTGATATGTGTAAATCTTGCATTGGACTCCATATAAGTAATGTCTCCAAACTTTCAAAGCAAAGACCACTGCTGCCAACTCAAGGTCATGAGTGGCGTAATTCTTTTCGTAGTCCTTGAGTTGTCTAGATGCATAAGCAATGACTTTACCCTTCTGCATAAGTACCGCTCCGAGTCCCATCTTAGCTGCATCACTATACAGGTCAAATCCCTCATTACTTTCTAGAAGGGTAAGCACTGGAGCACTTGTGTGTCTCCTCTTTAATTCAAGAAAGCTCTTTTCACAATCTTCAATCCATTCGAACTTCTTGTTCTTTCTGGTAAGAATCATCAACGGTGAAGCTATACTTGAGAAGTTTTCCACAAACTTCCGATAGTACCCTGCTAATCCGAGGAAACATCTGACTTCACTGGCATTCTTTGGTCAATTCCCATCATCGCTTCTATCTTTGTCGGTCTACTATAACTCCATCTTTTGAAATAACATGACCTAAACGATATTCGATCAAGCCAAAACTCACACTTGGAGAACTTTGCATATAATGCTCACGAAGGGTCCGCAAGACTGCCTTCAAGTGTTCGGCATGTTCTTCCCGGGTTCTCGAGTAGATAAGGATGTCGTCAATGAAAACGACCACAAACTTATCAAGGTACTCCTTAAATATCCGATTCATCAAGTCCATAAACATAGCGGGTGCATTTGTCACTCCGAAGGGCATGACCACGAACTCATAGTGTCCATACCTCATTCGGAAGGTTGTTTTCGATATATCATCCTCTTTAATTCTTACTTGATGATAACCTGACCGCAAGTCAATCTTGGAGAAGACTGTGGCTCCCCTCAATTGATCAAATAAATCCTCCTCGCGAGGATATTTGTTCTCGATCGTCACTGATTCAAGGCTCGTGAGTCTATGCACATCCTCATAGACCCATCTTTCTTTTCACGAACAACACCTTGGAGCTCCCACGGGAATAACTAGGTGGATGAATCCCTTGTCTAATAACTCCGTAATTGTTCTCAAGCTCTTTCAATTCAAACCGAGTCATACGATAGGGTGCTTTGAGATTGGTTGGTACCAGAATAAGCTCAATCTCAAACTCAACTTCCCTTCTAGGTGCTAGTCCCGTAGCTCGTCAGGAAATACTTCCGGGTAGTCACATACGATTGGGACTTCTTCCAGCTTTTGGCTTCTTTCTTGCTTAGTATCAACTATATATGCTAAATACCCAGTGCATCCACTAGCTAGCATCTTCTGAGCTTTCATGGCAGACAAGAACTTCTTAGTCTTCTTCCTTGGTTCTCCAATAAACTCAAATTTGGCCTCGGTCTCGAATTGGAATACTACTCTTCGCTTACGACACTCAATGGAAGCACTATACTTGCTCAGAAAGTCCATTCCAAAGATGACATCATAGTCATGCATGTCCAGCAAAATCAGATCACTATAAAGCTCTCATTCAAATTACGACACGCATGACGTGTGTAGATGTCATTATTTCACCCGAAGATAGAGTCGTTAAAAACTGAATATCTAAGATATCCGGAGTTATATCTAGCTTCTTAGCAAATGTCATAGACATGAAAGAATGGGTTGCTCCAGTATCAAACAGTACGGTAGCATGCTGACTAAGGATAGGTATCTGACCTGTGACTACCGTAGAAGCATTTGCTACCTCTTCCTTGGTGAGGGAGAAGATCCGGGCATTAGGTGTAACTGATGGGACCTCCAATCTTCCTTGGCTGATGTAAGGACCCTCCAGTGCTCCCTACATCTGATGTAGCTAAGCTGGTCTACCTCCATACTGAATAAATTGTGGCGGAGGTAGATTGGTCTTGGTGGGGCACTGTTTGACGAAGTGTCCCTCGGCATCACATAGCTCACGCCCTGGCGGCAAACTCCTGGATGCTTCCTCCCACACTTAGAACATGTAGGATACGTAGGCTGCTTACTGGCTGAACCTCCCTTTGCATTATTCCATTGTTTCCTCTTGCCATTGTTGTTTCGCTTCCAGTTCGAATTACCGCTCTGAGGTTTCTGACCTCCTGAACTTCCCTGGCATTTGCCTTCTGTCGAGGCTAGCTTTTGGTGCTTAATACTATTCATGTAATGCTCTATGATTAGCGCGTTGCTGATTAGCTCTTCAGTGGTCTGTGGTCTATTAATTCCCCCAGCCATATTCAAAGTTATCTCCGGTCTCAACATCTTTAGCATCAACCTAACTCTTTCCTTCTCAGTACTGACTAGTTCTGGGCATAGACGAGTCAACCTATTGAACTTCTTTACCGCTTCATCTACTGATAAATCCCCTTGTCGAAACTCCGTGAACTCATCATAAGATGATCAAGTGAAACCACTATCAGGCTATTATCACTATTTTTTTTTCATCTTCACATACATATCTAGGTATGCTCTATTACTTACTGTCTATCATCTTCATATATATATATGCAAGCATGTTTAACTCAAAGAGAACATTCTAGCTGAGCATGTTTAACTTAAAAGAAACATTCCTTACTACTCATAAAGTAAATAAAGCAGATAAATACTTGTTTACTTGGAGGCAGCAAGACTGATGCTCGATGTGTGTGTGACAGAAGGGCGGAACCTGCTCTGATACCATCTTGTAACACCCCCCTAGTCTTTCCACTCTCTACCAGGGGAGATGTCACTACTTTACTGTTTCTATCTTTAATTCATGTAATATACTAACGCAATATGCTAACAACTAAAATAATCATAAGGACCTTGACATCACTTAAACAATAATCAATTCAAGATCTTCACATAACGTGCGAGTATTAAAACTAACCCAACATGACTCTAGCATTCTTTGGTCTCAATCATAAACAATCCAGTTGAACTCCAACAATATCAGAAAGAAAACAATTAAACTCCAACAATATCAGAAAAAAACAATTAAAAACTTAAAATCTGGTTTAGACATCTGCACTTAGGATCTTTTACTTCTACTGTTCCGTCGCCACACACTCCAAGCACTTTGTCTGCCATGCCACCTTACTGAAGTTTTTCTTTACCTTTATCTGCAGTATAAGAAAATGCAAACTGTAAGCAATAATGCTTAGTAAGTACTTACTATGCTCACAAAAGCATGCAACGTATGAAATCATGCAACTAATTCTCTTACCCTTGATACATTGATACACATGCAAGCATAGCTGGAAATCATAACTCTGAATACATGTCTCTTGTATAAATCATGCTCTTAAGTATTTTAAAACTTGTAAGCGATTATCTGGAATGATTGGAATGATTAACTTTGAAAACTTTTACTTATACTTATCTTGATACTTGAAATAATAATCATCCACGGATATGGGCTGGCATAGTACCGATGCGCTTTCCTAATAGTAGGGTGACCAGAACCTACTAAGAATGGCGAGGCGAGGGTCTTGGCGGCGAATGATACGATCAGTACATGCCCTTTCAAAGTAAAATACTTCCTTTATACTTATATTCTTATACATCGAGAATGCTCTTAATCCCCTAAATCACGAATGGGGAGCACCATAAAGATCATTATGCTCTTGACCCCCAAAACTGAAATGGAGAGCATACTGAAGATCGTTGTGCTCTTAATCCCCAATTCGAACGAAGAGCATCTTTAAATTTTCTTTATAAAAGGAAATATTTTTACATCTTACTCTACATCATGCATATAATTGTAAGCTACAACTCATCTACAACATGCATGATCATAAATCACATTCTTATCATGGATCTAAACATGATGCTGAATTACCCATAACATAACGGTAAAATCACGTAACTGAAAACACCATGCATAACTGAAAATAACATGCACATAAAAACATATCAATGACATACGATAACTACTTATACTGCAGGTGAGCAATACTTACCTCCTACGTTTTTTCCTCAATTTATACCGTTAGATTTCGTAAAGAGAAGATCTCCTACGTGTTCCTTTGCTTAATCGTGATCCTCTACCAAGTCTTTAAAGAGATCCCTCTTGAATTATCTCACACGGTGGAAAAATTATAGAGGCTCTTCTTTTTTTTTTTATTCCGCGGAGGAAGAATGGGGGAGAGAGATGGAGTTCGACAGCTGGAAGAAAACGAAGAGAGAGAGAGAGAGAGGGAGGAATGAGATGGGCGGCGTTTGGAGAGAAGAGGGAGAGAGAGAGAGGTGGGTGTTCGTCGGCGTTGGGAGAGAAGAGGAGGAGAGAGGAGAGAGGAGATAGGGCTTCAGCATGGAGTTTAAGGAAAAAGAAAAAAAAAGAATATATAAATTAGGATTTTCCTTAACCTAATTACCCCTTTAAATGATTAGCCAAATTAACCAACTTCTCCTTTTTTCCTGCCTATAGATATATTCTGTTATATCCTACTCATTGGTAATCTTATGACTTAGTGGTAGGAAGCTTATTCCCCCAGACCAATGGTTCATGGTTCGAGCCTCGGCTAACGAACCATTTATTGGATTTTTTTTTTCCTTCCTATTCTTATTTCTATATTTTTTTTTCTAAATAAATAAATAAAAGTATAGAAACTAAAATTTGGGTTGTTACAATCAACTCCTGAATTAAAAACATTTGCAATGAAGATTTTGAACCTCACATGCTCTTCTTCAGACTATAAACATAATTGGAGTGTTTTTGAACATGTAAGTTGGAGTTTTTTCATACATATTAAAATTTATATTATGGACTTAACTTCTTACTTTTAAATTTTTTGGCAGATACATTCTAAGAAAAGAAATAGATTGTCTCAACAACGATTGAATGATTTGGCATATATCAAGTACAATAGAGCTTTAAGGCGAAGATATGACATGCGAGATAAGATCGATCTTATTACTTTGTCAGAGATAGATGATAGTAATGAATGGTTGATGGCAAAATTGAACGACAGTGATAAAAACGATGATAATGATTTTGTCTATGAAGGTGAAGATTTGCATTGGAGTGATGTAGCACAAGCGTCTGGGGTTGGTGAAAGTGCATATGACTTTCGATCTCAAAATACGTCTACTTCAAAAGGAGCATCATCATTTGCTTCAGCAAAAAGAAAGCAATCTTCAGCTCAAACTAGTTTTGTAGATAAAAAAGAGATCAACCTTGATGATGAAATTGATGAAGAAGATACCGATGGATACAAATCAAGCGATGGAGCTGATGATGTAGATTTGGACAATGAAGATGAAGATGATGATTATTTTGATATTTGATAATTTGATACTTGATATTTTGATATTTAGATACTTAGTTTGTTCATTTTCTTTATATCTTTGTTGGATGTTGGTATCTAGTTTGATACTTGATAAAATATTTTGTTTATTGCGTTTTTTTCCATAAAGCGTGTGTTTCGCTTTGCGCTTTAAGACCCAAGACCCTTGAGCGGTTTTTTGCGCCTTGCGCTTTTGACAACTATGAAACAAACAGACAACTTCTGAATGAAAGGGAAAGAGAACTGGTTTGTAGGTTAATGGAGAGTATATATAATCTGAAATAGGCACCAAGAAAGTAGGGGAAAAAGAACTTTCGACGAAAATACATGAGATAACAGTGACACTATTTTGATATATGTTGATAGTTAACTAATAGTAAATAATTATTTATATAAGATTGAGATATTAAAAAAGGTAAGCAAGTTAATTACCAGATAGATTTGGACTAGCTCATATTCCCGGATGCCACTAGCTCAAGAGAACACCAGGAGGATATGACAATCACCAGAGGCATATATAAAAGGTGCTTCAAGATTTAATATGGTTGAGGCTAAAGTAGATAGTATTCGACTTACCAATCATTTCAATCAGTTGCAAGTAGTGCCCTTGAGGTAATTGAGGAAAAGATAAATATTCTCTCTTATGTTTTTAATGTATACAATAGTATGCCCCAAATCAGAAATTTGACATTTACCACATAGTAGGATTTCATGGTAGTTATCAGCACATTTCAGTTAAATTAAGGTAGAGGAATTAGCCCTGGAGATACTTCAATGGTATGTCAAGCTAGCGACAATGTTTTCATTGTGAGGAAAATGTACACACATACAAATATGGCTAGAGATTGATACAAGAAAGTTCGCATTTGGAAACATGATCATAGCTTCAAGAGGAGCTTGGCATGGTCACCTTTGCACTCTCAATTTTAGAAGTAGAAATTTGGCTACCACAAATGCTTCAAAAGAATTAAAGGTTGAAGAGTTTTTCCAGAAAGAACTCCAGGTTGAGCAAGAAATTTCACTTTGCGTATTCGATAAGAACACATTAACAGAAAGTATTATTGGATCTGACTATTCTTTATCTTAAAGATTCATATAGAGTTAGATGTCAATGAATTTTAGTTTATTACTATTGTTCTTGATTTTGTATTTTATAAATCCTCCAACCATAGTCAAATTTTTCTTTCCTTGCCTCATGGTTTCTACTGCGTTTGGAATTTTGGTTTTTGAATTGGTGTTTTGGAATAATGTTCCCTTTTCCAGTACAAACGGGATAGACTTAATAAATACATCACTATGTATACAATTGTCTCCTAAATATCATGAGTTAGTTCGTATTAACAAATTGGTATAGAGGCATCTGACCAACAACAAAGTGGTACCAGAGCAGCTAACCTAAACAGGTGAGTTCACAGAAAATTTTCTAATCAACAGAAGGTTCATAACTTGATAAGATCATCCCACTGTCCAAATGAAAATGATAGACTATTGAACACTAATTAATTCTGATATCTTTGTTATGATTACAGGCGGTATTAAATATATCATTTCACTAATTATCTTGATCCTAATATTGTCATATATCCATAAAATGAGTTTAAAAAAAACTGATATCAGTCAGCCAAGTAGAAATTACGAAATGTCAGTAACATCTGAAGCTCAAGATTGCAATAACAGATAGAAAGAAAGACGACTTACAAACTTACCTCTTTATTGGATACTTAAACCGTTCTTAAATTATCTGTACTCGAACTTTGGAGGTGGCATGCTTGGTGTGTCAAAGCTCTCCAACACCTCTGTCTTGCTGCCTCCTCCTCTTGCATCGTTTTCTTCCTGCTTTTTACCACCGCCAAAAAACCCTCCAAACCAGCCTGACGAAGATGAAGTTGAAGAGGAAGACGAAGTGCTGCCAGAGGAATCAAGTTGGAAGGGCACGTGCTGGAACCCCGAAGCAGGCGTGTTATAAGGGATAACTGAAGCAGTGTTAGGAGGGGTAACTTGGACATTGGGATCCTCCAAGGGAGGTAAGCTCTGCGGTACACTGAGGACGCGATTGAGCATGATGCCGGCGCCCTCAATGAGGGCGAGTAGGATGCCACCGAAGAGAGCAGACCGAGCGGCAGGACCTGCACCCTGGCGCATCTGGAGGAACCCGCCAGTGGCGGCGCCCGCAAGGATCGAGTTCCAGGGGTCCTCCTTCTGGCGGAGATATACCATAGAACAATCGAAGGTGGAGAAGAGGCCGCCCCAGACGGCAAAGCTACCTCCGACCCGGGGAGCGTTCATGCGGACGGCCTGGACCCCTCCAGAGAGGCGCTCCCCATTGGGGGAGTTGTAGAGGCCCTTGATGAAGTGGAAGGCGGAGCCACCGACCGCGCCCATGCCGAATGCGCCGCCGACGTCGTCCAGAATACGGTCAGGGCAAGGCTCTCGCGATGTCTCCGGCGTTCCCATCACCTGCTTCGTTTGGCTCCTCGACGACGGAGAAGAAACCCTAAAACTGCGTTCCGGTACCGCCGCAGCGCAGACGCGTAACGAGAGAAGACCGAACGACAACCAGCGCAAAGACTTAAATCGTGGTTCGGTTCGCAATTAATAAAATATATATATATATATATATATATATATATAATAAACCGATAAGAAAAATATGTTTTCCCTCTACGAATTAAATTTGTAATTCAATCTGAAACATTAATTTCATAACAAAATTTCCTTCTTCTTTTTTTTAAGAATAACCTTGACGTTCTTAATATTTAATGGCAATATTGAGTGGAGAAACCATAGATTTTATATAATTTTATTTTTAATGACTCGATGATTTTATTATTTTCTAAATATATTATAAAATTATAAATTTAAATAAGAATTATATTTACAATTCTTTTGTTTTAGAAAATAATAATAATTTCTTATAATAATGAATTTTTCTACGAATCAAGAGGGGAAAATAATTATAACAACAATGAAAATATTTTAGAATTTTTCTAAGAAACCTTTTTTAAAAAATTACATTTTAAAAAAAAAAAGAAGTGCTCTTTTACAAATAAAATATAAAGTGTGATGAATGATTTGGGAATTCTCATGGTCAAAATATTTTGTTTTGCATAGACGGAGGAGGCAATTAAGGAGCTAGTAAAAACAGATTAATGGAAAAGGAGGCAGAGCACTATCCTGCCGAACTCGTGGATTGATTAGTCTCGATAAATATATAAAGTAATTTTTAAATTAATAGAAATCAATTTTTAAAAATTTCATGATTCTGAATATCGATGACAGATCTCTTCCTTGAGTTTTTAATTTACTTTCTTTATCAATAAAAATAATCGAAGGAAATCATTAATATTTTTTTAGATGGATTGGCCAACATGTATGCCTTAGAATACATAGTATATTGTATCCAATTTGAGCGATTGAATTTAAAATTTAGAATTTAGGATTTAAAGTTTGAAGTTTGCAAACTTTCAGAATACATGATATATTATTGTACCCAATTTGATGACTGAATTTAGAATTTAAGGTTTACGGTTCGAAAGCTTAGGGCGTGACTTATACGAGTGGATAGGTAAAAGGAAAAAGGTGTAGACATTGGAATCCATCTACCTAATTAAGCCTTTCTTGATATGACATTGCGTTTTCTCCTAATCACATGAATTCTATAAACAAAATAAGAACTCGAAGAGAAAACACAATGTATGCGAGCATGAATCTATTGTTTCATCGAATGACAAAAATAAAATAAACCGAATGACAAAGAACCTGATTGAAGAGTCAACGTCCTTGTCGTAGCATCGTCGGCTTGATCCTTGTGGAAGAAGATGCAGGGGAAAGAAGAGGGAGGATCTTCCTTGGGGCTTAGGGTTGACGGTGCCGTAAAGTTTCTTGTTAATGGGGAACAAGAAACTATGTCAAGATAGATCACCTAAACCCTTGGGGACCTCCCCTTTATATAGAAATTTAATATGTTATCAACCCATAAATAATAACAGATTGGTCTAAAGGGTTCTAAACATTGAATCCGCATCCAATAATCTGAAATCCAATAAACATAAGTTAGATCACTTTAAGGGCTCAGATTGTATTTACACGTGCAACTTACATATAAGCCCACCAAAGAGAGATAATATCCAACAATCTCTCACATGGGTTATATGTGAGTTGTATATTAAATACAAGCAAAACTTTAGTTGATATCAAACTTTATGGGTACAAGATACCCCTATAAACAATCTGGTTCATTAACTTCATTGGTATATGACTAAAGAGGTCATAGATACTGTATATGATCGTAACAAGCTCCAACAATAATCACAATGCCAATGTCATTAACGACATAGATCAAGATGCGGATGTATAGAGTGAAAATTACATGAAATGTGATCAGTACATACCAATTTCCAACTGATCCAAAGTGACTCAAAAAGAGTCTGATCATATTTGCCCTTATGTTAAATTGCAATAGCAAATCATGATCCAAACTTTATGATTCCAAAAGGAATCTGTATCATATTTACAAACACCAAATGCTAAACAGTAGCAGTAAATCATGATATCGTATTCAGAGTGTCAAACAAACATATGAATTCTCATTAATATTTTGAACCTTAAGTACGTACAATAATCAAAATAAAAAAGTTTGTCTTTATTAACATAGAGCAATAAAATAAATACAGACTCCGACTAGATGAGTTCTTCTTCCATAAGAAGAACTCCCATATCCACAACATACGCATGAAACACCTTAGGCACCAAGCCTTTGGTGAGTGGATCGGCCGACATAGAATCTGTGCTGATGTGCTCTACCATAATCTGATGACTCTGAACTCTTTCTTTAACCGCTAGAAACTTGATGTCGATGTGCTTGGACTTCGACGAACTGCGCGGTTGTTCTTGGCATAAAGTTCTGTGGCTTTATTATCACAGTATATCCTCAGTGGTCTGTCAATGTCATCGACGATGTGCAATGCTGTGATGAAGTTTCGCAGCCAAATCCCGTGATTTGATGCTTCATAGTATGTTACCAATTCTGCCTCTATAGTAGAAGTGGCTACTAGCGTCTGCTTGACGCTCTTCCAAGATATAGCCCCTCCAGCAAGCATGAAAATATAGCCTGAAGTGGACCTCCTGCTATCTAAGCATCCACCAAAATCGGAGTCTGAATAACCAATCACCTCCAGGTGATCTGACCTTCGATACGTGAGCATGTGTCTTTTAGTTCTTTGCAAATACCGCATCACTCTTTTAATTGCTTTTCAGTGTGATGGTCCTGGGTTATTAATATATCTGCCTAACATCGTAACTATAAATGTTATATCTGGTCGAGTGCAAACTTGTGCATACATGAGACTTCCCACTGCTGACGCATATGGGAATTGTTCCATCTCCTTTATTTCAAGTTCAAGTCGTGGACACTGCTGCAAACTAAACTTGTCACCTCTTGACACAGGCGTATCACCAGGTGCGCAATTTTGCATGTCATACCTTATAAGTACCTTCTCAATATAGGCATGTTGTGAAAGTCCAAGAATGTCTCTTGAACGATCACGACAGATCTGAATGCCTAGAACAAAAGATGCTTCACCAAGATCTTTCATTTCAAATTTACCAGATAGAAATGACTTGGTTTCATGTAGCTGACCCTTATTATTGCTCGCAAGCAATATATCGTCCACGTACAGAACAAGTATAACAAACTTGCTCCCACTGAACTTGACATATATGCATTGATCAACGGGGTTTTCTCTAAATCCAAATGAGGTAACCACTTGATCGAATTTCCGGTACCATTGACGGGACGCCTATTTTAAACCATAAATGGACTTCTTTAATCTACATACTAAGTGCTTTGAGTCTGAGGACTCAAAGTTCTCCGGTTGCACCATATATATAGACTCCTCTATGTCTCCATTGAGGAATGCAGTTTTTACGTCCATTTGATGTAGCTCCAAATCAAAATGAGCTACAAGTGTCATGATTACCCTTAGGAAGTCTTTCGTTGACACAGGTGAGAAAGTCTCCTTATAATCAATGTTTTCCTTCTGAGTGAATCCCTTGGCAACAAGACGAGCCTTATACTTTTCGATATTGCCCTTCGAATCCCGCTTGGTTTTAAATATTCATTTACAACCAACGGGTTTCGAACCTTCAGGCAATTCGACAAGTTCCCAAACGTCATTGTCTGCCATGGACTTTAACTCTTCTTGCATGGCTTTAATCCACCTTTCAGGGTTAGATCATTGTTTGACTTCTTGGAAAGATGAAGGATCACTTTCCAACCCTATATCAAAATCATGCTCTTTGAGATAAACATAATCACAAGAATTCGTGCTTCTCCGTTCCCTTGTGGATCGCCTCAAGGGCACTTGTGTTTGAGGTGGTTGAGGTACTTGCTTATCAATATGAGGCAATACTTCAATTTGTGTAGGCTCCTCGATTGCATTGGAGTTGTTATGGGAATATCTTGGTTCACTACGCTCACTGGATGTGCAATATCCATAATGTGTGGTATGGTAACCATACCACTACTGATCGTACTAGTAGTGACTATAAGAGGATCACCAATGCTTTCCTCAAAAGATACCTCCCTGATTTTATCGCTCCCACTGTCCTCCATAAATTTGGCGTTTCCCATTTCAAAGAAGGATCTATTAGAGGGATCATAAAATTTATACCCCTTTGATCTCTCAGAGTAACCTACAAAATTGCAGCTAATAGTTCTTGAGTCCAGTTTCTTTTCATTAAGCTTGTAAGGCCTAGCCTCAGCTGGACAACCCCAGACGTGTAAATGCCTAATGCTAGGCTTCCTACCCATCCACATCTCGAATGAGATCTTAGTTACTGTCTTACTAGGTACTCTATTGAGTAGGTAGACTGCAGTCTTGAGTGTTTCGCCCCACAAAGACTCTGGTAGAGAAGTGAAAGCCATCATACTTCTCACCATATCTTTTAGGGTTCGATTGCGACGCTCAGCGACACCATTTTGACTGGGTGTACCAGGCATGGTATACTGAGGCACAATCACACACTCAGTAAGATAATTTGCAAAAGGTCCTGGACATTGTTCACCTAATCTATCATATCGACCGTAATATTCTCCTCCACGGTCGGATCGGACGACTTTAATTTTCTTACCTAGTTGAAGTTCAACTTCGGCTTTGAAAATTTTAAACATGTCCAAAGATTGCGACTTCTCGTGAATAAGGTACAAATAGCTAAATCTGGAATAGTCGTCTATGAAGCTAATAAAATATGTTTGTCCATTCCAAGATGCCTTAGGGAATGGTCCACAAATGTCCATATGTATTAGCTCTAAAACGTCACTACAACGGCTAGTCCCTTTGTTCCTTTTGTTAGTTGTCTTCCCCTTAATACACTCTATGCAGACATCAAAGTCTGACATATCAAGGGAATCAAGAATTCCATGTGACATTAACCTTTCTAGGCGTTGTTTGGATATATGTCCTAAACGCCTATGCCACAACATAGAAGAATTCTCGTCGGTCAATTTACGTTTCGTACCTATACTATGCTTTATTACGTTGTCAATCGTAGGAGTAAAGGTATTCAATTTATAAAGCTTATCAACCAAGGAACCATTGTCAATCAAAATTGAATTATAAAAAATACTAAACATTCCATTTCCAAATGAACAAGAATAACTTGATTTGTCCAAACAAGAAATTGAAATTAAGTTCCATCTGAAGGACGGTACAATGAATGTATTCTCTAAATCCAAATAGACATCAGTTCCTAAATGAAGCCTAAAAACACCAATAGACTCGACTACAACCTTCTTCTCATTCCCCGTATAGATGTATCTTTCACCATCAAGCGGAAGTCGACTCCCGAGACAATCCTGCATAATGACACTTATGTGAGTAGTAGCACCAGTATCTATCCACCAAGTGTCAGTGGATACAATAGCTAAATTGACTTCTGAACTAACAAAGTTGAGAAATTTACCCTTCTTAGCACGTCAGTTGGCGTACTTGAGGCAGTCTTTCTTCATATGACCTTTCTTCTTGTAAAAGAAACAAGTGGATTCCTTATCCTGCTTCTTGTGCTCCTTATGGTCATTGCCTCCCGAATCTGCAGTTTGCTTTCCTTTTCCTTTGTTATTGATCCTCTTTCGCTTCTTGCTCATACTTTGAGAACCAAATGCTAAGTGAGCACTTTCAGATGTCTCAATCTTGATCTCCTCCTCTTGCACGCATTGAGCAATAAGCTCATTCAATGTCCACTTTTCCTTTTGAGTATTATAGGATATCTTAAAAGGAGTGAACCGTGCAGGCAGAGACATCAAGACGAAATGCACTAACATACTCTCAGACATATCGAATTTTAGTGCTTTCAGACTTGTCGCTATATTGAACATTACCATAATGTACTCCCTTATGTTTTCGTTACCACTGTACCGCATGGTTACCAACTTCGTAAGAAGTGTAGTAGTCTCAACCTTTTCATTTGAGGTGAATCGGTCCGTCAGTTTGTTAAGGAAACTCCTAGCATCTTCTCTCTCTGTGATTGAACCCTTTATCTGTGCCGGTATGGAAAGCTTCATGATGCTTAGACTCATGTGATTTGATTTCTCCCATAGCTGAAATTCAGCCCTCTGCTCTATAGTGCTAGCAGGAAAGTCTTGGGACGATCATTCCTCAATGCATAGTCTAAGTCCATGCAACCTAAGATTACAATTACATATTCTTTCCATTCAGCAAAATTCGAACCAGTTAATGTTGGGATGTTATTAATGCTGGCAGTTACAGATTACACAGAAATTTAAAAGAGAAAAAATTTATTTAAGCTCACGATTTAACTAAAGCCAAGAATATGTAAATATATATAATAAAATTATGCAAATAAAATAAAATTTTAAATGCATATGAATGGTCTCCTTGTGAGATACTAAATACAATATTTTATTTTAATCTATGGACTAAAATATAATTTGTTAGTGGTACTCTCTAATATAACTCAAATTTTAATTGGTCACACAATGTGCCTTCCTTTGGGCCGATCCATTGTGCGCATAATATAAAACTTTATATGAGTTATATATTTTGGTCCATAGCATACAACAACTTTAATCTGTCACACAATATGTCTTCCTTTGGGCCGACATATTTTGTGCATGATCAGAACAAAAAACAAATTTGGTTCAATAGTTGTAAGCTATCTTGAACATATATCTGACATAAAAGTAATCTTCCTTTGGACCGATTACTTTTAGCATAAATATACGTCTACAAGTACAAAATACACTAAATCTACCTAAAGTGTCTTCCTTTGGGCCAACACAATAGTTCAATTTAGTAGCACGTTGTGTAGATAGACCAAAAAAAAAATAGTTCAATTTTTTTTTTGAAAGTTTATCATACATAATTACATGATGATATACAAAATCCACCAAAAAAAAAAACAAAACAAAATATTCCAACGACCGCAAAAACCACCTAATTTGTGATTTTTTTTTTTATCCTCATCAGAACGAGAAATCGCTCACGCTAAACAAAAAATCACAAATCACGCTAAAAAAACGGCATGGAGGAGGAGGTCGTCGCGGCGCCTAATTTGCATAAATCACCTAATTTGTAGGATCCGCGCGGACGATCATTTTTTTTTTAGCGATCGAAAAAAAAAGCAACGACAGGAGGAGGTCGTTGCAACGCCGACGATGGTGCGCGTTGTCATCAACACCCGCACCAGATTCGATAGCGGTACGACGAACGAAGAATAGTTTGAAGCGGAGATCAAAAGTAAAAAAAATGATGAAACAAAGTCAAGGCTTTGATACCAATTGATATGACATTGTGTTTTCTCCTAACCGCATGAATTCTAGAAACAAAATAAGAACTCGAAGAGAAAACACAATGTATGCGAGCATGAATCTATTGTTTCATCGAATGACAATAATAAAATAAACCGAATGACAAAGAACCTGATTGAAGAGTCATCGTCCTTGTCATAGCGTCGTTGGCTTAATCCTTGTGGAAGAAGATGCAGCAGAAAGAAGAGGGAGGATCTTCCAAGGGGCTTAGGGTTGACGGCGCCGTAAAGTTTCTTGTTAATGGGGAACAAGAAACTAGGTCAAGATAGATCACCTAAACTCTTGGGGACCTCCCCTTTATATAGAAATTCAATCTGTTATCAGCCCATAAATAATAACAGATTGGTCTAAAGGGTTCTAAACATTGAACCCGCATCTAATAATCCGAAACCCAATAAACATAAGTTAGATCACTTTAAGGACTCAGATTATATTTACATGTGCAACTTACATATAAATCCACCAAATAGGAATAATATTCAACAATTATCCTTTCTTGCCTTACTAATTTATAGTCCACTGTTATAGTCCTACGAAGATACTTCTTCAACAATTGAATTGAATAGATCGATATTTTTGCGAATCTTTACCAATCATTTGAGTATATCGGAAAAGTACTCGCAGTTTGATAATTCAATTTATACTCCGTAGTCGTGTCATTCCTAATAAACTATCTAACATCGAAGTCATATTCAATCCGTCAAACAAATTCCTACATAAAAAATCATTTTTATAATTTTTTTTAAAATTCATCATCGAATATTATTTTAATAAAAAATAGAGAAATATTTTTCTTTACCATTTTCCCTAGCAACGCCTTAATTTGATAAGACTTCCACGAGCAAATGGACGTGCCTGCTAGAGTTTCGAAAGAGAGGGGAAATACGAACAGGTGACAACGATGGAAAATGAAGTTTTACTTATAAGTGCAATGTTTAAAAATTCGTGATGCCTTATATCAAGAAAAATAAAATAAAATATATATTTTTATATATAATTATTATTTTTAAAATCTCTATTTTATAAAATAAATAAAATATTCTAGGACTCATCTCAGCGCGCCTAATCTTTTTTTTTTGGGTGACATATTAATAATTAAAGAAAATCTTACTCAAACGCGGATGAAAGATTTTTTTTATATATATTTTTATTATAAAAAAAATATAAAATCATCATATTAATGATTTCCTTCGACTGTCTCTATCTACAAAGAAAAAAGTCAATCGATAACTTAGAATTATGATCTCTCTAGAAATTAATCTCTGTCCATTTAAAAATGACTTGAGGGAAAAAAAAAGTGATGAACTGACTCGGTGAGTAATACAAGTAGGATGATTCGACAATCTGTATAAAGACTCAACTATGTGAGTATTGAAGACTCTGATGATGTAAAAGGTTGGAATTCGTCAATCTAGTGGTCCTATCAATCCGCATTTGGACCATCGTAAGGGAGGTAAATTACGGTAGATCTTTAGTCTTTGAGACTTTAACTAGCGCATAGAGGGACGACACCCTCGTATTTGCGAAGGATTGACTCGTTGTCCTATAATACAACGTCTACGTGAGTATTGAAGACTCGATAGTAGATAGAAGAGTTGATAATAGATTTTGATCAGGTGTCAATTTAAGAATCGATCACTAGACACTTCTTCACTTTTATTTATACAATTTTTTTTCTCTTTATCTACGTCAATTGTTAAGCCCTTCTTCATCTTAAACAGATGTCACCTATAATCTTCATAAGTATATGCTGGAGTTTACCTATCATTAGATCCTTTTTCAACTTCTCTGATTTGAGCGTTTATCGACATACGCGTGGACTCCCTTCTCACTTTGTATTATTCTTCACTATCTTTTTATGTTCCAAAACATTCTTGCAAGACTAAATCACGATACTTGGGATGTTTGACTGCGTAGACTCTATCTTTTATTATTAGCAAAACAATTGCCATTAATCACGAATTGAGTTTTCATTAACTTACATACAAAACTAAAGTAGCGGTTGATTCGCGAGAGAATTTTTTATTTAAAAAAAAAATAGAAAACGATTTTTTAATATTTTTTAATTTTCTAAAAAATACTTTTTTATTTTTTAAAAAATGAAAATAGAAAACAATTTATTAGAGTTTTTCAGTTCTCTAGAAAAATACTTTTTTATTTTCTAAAAAATAAAGATGAAAAATATCAATCAAATATATTTTTTCAAAAAATAAAACAGAATGAAAGTTTAGAAGTGAAGCGGAATTTTCTTCGGAATCAAACTGAAATTGTTTTTTTTTTTGCTAATTTTATTATTTGAAACTTCGCGGCCACGTAGACTCACTGGGAAACGTAATTGAAGAAGATGATTAAAAATACAGGAGAGCCACTGTAGTACGACAACACAGCGACCAGCAGAGAAGAGAGAGGGATCAGTGATGAAACAGGAGTACCCAAATGTCGGAGAAGGCCTGCAGGATGAGCGGATGCAGGGGAGAGGGATTGAGGGCCAAATACGACTGCAGCAAGTTCTCCAAATCTTGCGGCCTGAACATTTGCCGTTCAACGATCATCTCCACCATCGACCTTCGGAAGTCCTTGTACGGATTCCTCGATCGCTTCTCCACCGCCAGTAGTCCCTCTCGCTTCTTCTTCTTCTTCTTTCCACCGTCGTTGACGGCGACCAGCGGCTGGAAGCCGCCGCCCTTGCACCCTCCTGCCGGCCAGTGCGCTGCTTCAGCCTCGCGGCGCTTGCTCCCCCGCCGCACCGCCACCTTCTTGCTCTTCTTGGCAGACGCGTAGAACTCGGAGGAGTAGGAAGAGAAGCTCCTGGAGGAGAAGAACGTGGTCGTGGTCGACTCTTCCTTCTCTTCTTCCCTACTGAAGAATCCATCGTCGGTTTCGCTGGAGGAAGAGCTGGTGAATCCGTACGTGTCGGGCCGAAGCCGCATCGCGTTTCTCTTCTCGATCGTTCTACCTGACCTCCTCCAAGAGCATACATCCTCTCGCGGGGCGCAGCCATGGAAGCAATAGTGGTAATAGAAGGAGGAAGACGGGGAGGAGGTAGGAGGGCACGTCCTCCCCTCCCAGTCGCCGGCCTCGTAGCACCGGCCCGTCTCCCTGACCCGCTTCTCCTTCCCCCTCCAGACGCTGCTCCGCCTCTCGCCCTGCGCTCGGCAGCCTCCGCAGTCGACCGGGTCGAGGGCGTCGGGGTGCTGGCGACGGTCGAGGACGGCGGAGGGCTTGCATGCAGAGCGGAACATGCGACCCAGTCGCTGCCTTAGCTTACCGCTGCTCTCCATGAGCTCTCAGCTGGCTCCTCTTCTCCCTGTTATAAGGGTTACATTACATTTACACTTGGCTTCAATTCAATTCAATACTTAGAGCAACAATAAAATAAAAGAAGATAAAAATACGCTGTAGTATGCAAGTTTAAATTGGAATTTTGAACTAGTTTGATGACTCGATGGCGAGTGCTGACCTACCATGGCGAGTGCTGACCTACCATTATATATATATATATAATGTACTGACTGACTGCGAAAGGCATACCCTATTGCTCAATTTATTAATGGAAGCTTGTTAGTCCACTTCATACATTGTCAGAGAAAGATTAAAAAAAAATGAACTTCTTCTTTTCTTTCCATCTCTTGAATTGCAATCCTTTTATGATCTCGGCATCGATCCATGTCCACACTTACTCGCCTTTATCTCTTGTAGCTGAGGAAATTCAAACCGCTAAATTCCATGGCACGAAGGGGATCGGAACATTCTTCCGTTGTTGGGGCATGCATTACTGCGTACCTGCCGCAAAATCCCCTTCTTTCCTTGTCTTTGGTGCCTAAGAGAGACAACCAAGCAGCCCTCCATCGTCATTAATGCACGTTCTTAGCGCATAGCTCTGCCTCACTGCGAGTCCTGCAGTTGCTTTTGGCATGCAGCAAATCGGCGGCAGCATGCAGTTTCCGATCGATCTGCATCTATGCAATTAAGCCGTTTGAATCGGAATGATTAACTCATGATCAACTCGACTGTTAAAAGCAGCTAGCCATGTGCTGTGCTCGCGCATGCAACAGTAGCCCCGCAGACTGCAGTCTGTGCAATCGAGAAGACAAAGCTCGAGGTCGCAAACAATTGGAGGGGAAGGGGATGAATCTCTCTCTCTCTCTCGGTGTCTCTGTACGAGTGCAAGAACAGCAAGGAAGCGACAGCTTCATTGACTCGCAGCCCTCTACAGTGCGACTTTTGGTCCTTTTCCCCGGCAGAAACACTGTCCTGGGCATTAGGAAGTTTGAGAGCAAACAAAATAGTTGGTAACGAACCCAAATTCCTAAGCTCGCCCAAGAGTTTTTCTTTTGGGGGGTGGCACAGTCCCCCAAGAACCACAGCAAATCAGCAATGGGCTTGTGCCAAGTCTTTGAGATCCAGGCACGGAGAGACAGAGAGAGGCATTTTTATACAATTGTTTGAATGTGGGGTTGGAACATCGTTTAACTGATGAATGATAAAGAAATTAAAGGAAGATCGACTGAGTCAGTCTTCTGTTATTATTATTATTTTTTTTACAACAAAAATTCTACTCCGACATAGTATTTGAATATGTATCAGGTCGTAATATTTAGAATTTAGAGTTGGCCAGCTTTGTTTTAATTAATTTTAATTGAATAAATTGGTATATTAATATTGAAATTATTACATCTATTATATGAATTTAAATGAAGTAAATAAAATTATAAATATTAAATTTGCAATGATTCATCAGAATCTTTGCACTTCCGATGATGGACTATAGGGATGACGATCTCTCGATCGTTTGCTCACCATCTGAAAGACAATTACGAATGAAAAGTCTCTTCTGATCCATGAACCAAGATCCAGCCGTGTCTTAGTGTTCTCAAGATTTCTCCATTAAAACTGTGCACTTGCAGTTTCTTCTCCGACAACCTCTCGGTGTCTTGCACACATCGCCTTCATTCTCCAACAGCCTAACGACATCTCACAACCTCACACTCAAGCCTTCACTGTTGGGTTTTTCTGAGCCGCAAAAACTGCTTTTTGCGTTGCGGAAACCTCGGAAGCCCCGGCCACGGATCCGTGCGAAGTATAAAAATTATAAAACATGTATGTGCTTACTAAAAACCCTAGATCTACCTTAAATCTAAGAGATGAGATCATTACCCTCGATGCGATGCCCTTCGCTTATTCCGCTCGTCCAAAAGTTCGTCGGAACTCGAGAGTGTCAAGTGCACACTTCTTTATTGGTATCCACACAAGCAATAGGTGGAGAAAGAGACAAACTTGAGTGTGCTAGCACTCCTAGTAGATCTCGGCAAGATGAGGAAGGAGAGAGAGAGCTTGAGAGGAAAAACACCAAGGAAGAAGATGATCCAAGAGTGTAACTCACCAAATAAATTCACCATCCATAACCCCTAAAGTGGCCGGCCACTTCATGAAAGGGGGGTTACATGTATGCATGTAACTCCCATGACCCTTGGTCTCCCTCATGATGTGGCACCAATTGACCAAGTCAATGATAATGTGGAGCACCATCATTGGCCGGTCATGCCATGTCATCATCATGACATGACATTTGGTCAAGTCAAACTTGACCTTTCATCTTCCCTCTCAAGTCAAGTCAAACTTGACCTCTAATCTCCCATGGTTGATCAAATCTAACCACTTGACTCAAGTCAATTTAATTTAATGAATCTCTATTCATTTAATTTAAATTGATTTGATGAATCAAATCTAAATTAGACTCATTCAACACTTGAATCAACTTGAGTCTAACTCAATTAGTCTAATTTGGATTACTCTTAATCCAATTTGGTTCATCCCATGAATCTAATCCTTATGGTTCATCATATGAACCTAATCTCCATCTAATTGCTCTTATGTGTGTGACCCTATAGGTTCTTGTAACGTTGGCAATGTCCCTAAATCGATTTAGGAACATAAGCAATGAGCGGTATCTAGCAATACATCATTGCTACCCAAGTTACAAGAATGTTGAGCTCCAACATCACATTTGTGACTACTAATTGTGACTCTCACAATATGTGATAATGTCCCTCTATCCTTGACATCTAGATTGACCAATCGAGGCATAGACCATGTCATCCTCGGTACAATCTAAATCTTGAACCCCAAGTAGACTAACTCTAATCAAATGAGCTCAATATCTCATATTGACTCATTTGGACATGGTCATGCACTTCGTGGTCTCACTCTATCAAGAATATCGATGTCACCCCCGTCATATAGGAGGGATAGATCCCATCTACATCACTCACATCCCTCCGCATAATTTGTTACATACCCAGTAATCGCCTTTATAGTCCACCCATTTACGGGTGACGTTTGACGAAGCCAAAGTATGCAACTCCTTATGTAGGGAACCATGGTGACTTCAGGTCCAAGGACTAATAGTCATACTAATAGCCACATGAGAAAGTATATGACACTCATATAACGATCCATGATACTTTCTCATGGCGGGTCATTCAGTATACATTCTCCAATGCATACCCATGTGTCAACTTGATATCTTATATCCATGACTTGTGAGATCAAGTCATCTTGTTGACCTACATGCTAGTCTCTACGCATTAACATTGTCCCTGAATGTTAATACTCGACTAGGAATGATTAAGAGTAGTGTTCTCTATATCATCTCATTATCGATTCAACCAATCGATTGATATAGATAAGAACCTACTACTCAAGAACATTATTATATTTAGTTATTTGGCACCAATACAAGTAAATATAATAACCATGCCTTTATAAATAGGAATATGATACAATAAAGTTCATACAACAATCATCACATGATTGACTCTAGGGCTTTCACTAACATTCACCTCTCCTCTCAAAGCTTGGACGCACCACCCTTTGGATGTCTTTGCCTTGCTTGGACGCATCCTTTTATAGGAATCACTGCAGCACACGAAATGCAGTAAGTGCATGCGCTGCAATCACACGATGCCTTCATGCCAACATGTGAACAATTTTTTTTAAAAAAAACTAACTACATCTCTCACTCGTCCAAGTTATGTCACATAGGCAAATGGTGACATAAATCAATAAGAAGTATTTAGCCACATAGACTAAACAGACCCGGAGTCCATAGTCACATAAACTAATAGAACAGAGATCAATAGTCACAAAGACCAATAGAACAACCAATTCATACTTAGAAAAATAATTTATGCGACAACAAATACACTGAGCAATTCAATACTAAGAAAGTTGTTACACCTTATATAGTTGTTCATAGAGTGATCAATGCTAAGAAAAATTATTACACTAAACTTAGCCGCTCTTCAAATGGTACGTAACATTCTCTAAATGACACATAGTCATTCTTCCAGGTGGCACATAGTCATTCTCCAGGTAGTATACAACTGTTTTCCTATACATTCATGTCTTGCTATTTATCCAAATTAAATAATCTTTTTTTACATAAATATGAACATCTCCAATCCTTCTTAATAACTACTATGTCAAGAGCATGTTCCATATTCTTAATATTCACAATCATTCATTTCTATACACAACAGAAATGGATCGACCAGTGAATAATTCTCAAAAGATGTAAATCTATTTAATCTTACTTTTTAGCTTGAATCTATTCATTTTAATTAGTCGTTTTCCTAGTTATGTTTCATATACTGAATCATCTATAGTCAATAGATTTACATGCTAAAGTAGCAGACCCTTATTAAAACTTCAAGTAAACAGCTAAATAGTCACAAAGAGCAAATGCTGAGATAACATATAATCTCAAATGACTTACATAATACAGAAATAGAGATTCATTCTCTTACTACCATTATTGTCACCTTAGCACATATGGTATGAATCACATGCTACGATATTATTCTCTTTATTAATAAAGAACGTATGTTTTTCTCAAATTAACATTGTACAAATTTTGATCTAGACATTTCAAATGTCTAATCCTGAATTCAACACATGAATTCAAATCTGGCTCCAAACAAGTATAGTAAATGGTGGGAGCATTTACTTCGATCACTTTTTTTAAATGATCTGATTTTGATACAAATATCAAGATGCCTCTAACTTATAGGTATGTATATCTATACATATAGCTTTCAAAGCTATCCTATAAGCAATGGTCTTACCCTTATTCATACTTAACAAATAGAGATGATTGTCCATGCAAGAGGATCAATCACTACCTGTCAATATGCTCACCGAAATCTTATCAGAATGCAACATTACATATACTGAATAAATTATGGCTAACATTTCAAACAATCAAATTACAATATCATATTATCAATTACAATATCGTTATATTCTTAGAAGTCTCATAGATTTTATATGCTCATTAAATGACTCTATAGTCATCGGCTTAGTAAAAGGATCTGCAAGCATAGTTCACGTAGGGATATACTCAAGAATCATCTTCTTCTTAGCAACAATATCCCTTACAAAGTTATATTTTATAACTATATGTTTGCCCTTGTTGTGATATTTAGGATCCTTGGAAATAACTATAGCACTTGATTGTCATAGTAGACGGTCACTGGACTCTCACTATCCTCAACACTTTTCAAATGCTTCAAGAACCTTCTTAACCAGATTGTTTCTTACACAACTGCTGAAGATGTCACATATTCAGCTTTCATAGTTGACAAGGCCACACAGGCATATTTCTTGTTGCCCAGGAGATGACACCACCAATCAACAAGAGTGCATAGTCTGATGTGGATTTTCTATCATCTAGGTCCCTAGGCCAATCTATATCTGAATAGCCCTTCAGACTCATATCTGATCCTTGATAATAGAGACTATAACCTATTATCGCTTTCAGATATCTGAATATCCTTTTCACTATCTTCCAGTGTCTCGATTCTGGGTTCGATTGGAATCGGCTGACTAAGTCAATAACATAACTGATATCGGGACGAGTACATAATATAGTGTACATCAAACTACCTATAACACTGACATATAATTTTTTATTCATCTCAACTATTTCTTTAAGAGTTTTGGGACTCATACTATTGCTCAGAACAGTACCTTTCACAATGGGTGTTTGTTCACTATTATAATCAGACATGCTTAAATGTTATTGTTAAATACTAAAAATTTAAAATATTAAATTAAATAGCCAGAAATTTAGAGAAATAATCCTGGAAATTTTTTGGGATTTTTAAGAAATTTTAGGAATTTTTCAGAAATTTTTCTGAATTTAAACAGAGTCCGTACGAGATAATTACGAGAATAAAATAAATGAGCTTTGGTGGAGTTTATTTAAGGGGGTTAATCGGTGACATTAGCCTAAGTTTAGTTTCCCAATCGCGATTTTTATTTTTTCCTTTCTCTCAGTTTCTCACGCGCCGCACCGACAGTTTCTTCTTTCTCGCATTCTCAGCCACCGTTCCCGAATTTCCCGAGTTCTTCTTCCCCGCGCACTACAGAGCCTCCTTTTTCCCTCGCGCCCAAAGCCATTGCCTTCTTCTCTCCGCGCCTCGCTCTCTTCCTCTTCCCCACGTACGCGCCTGCTGCCCTCGTCGTTGCCCCTTTCATCGTCGCGGTAGGCAGCCCGACGCCGCCCACACCAAATCTTCCCGTCGCCGACCCCAGTCGCGCGTGCCGGCCTCCGTGGCCATGGAATCGCCACCGGCCTCCTCGACGCACCCCTCCTTTCTTCCGTGGGGTTTCTTTTCTTCCTCGCGTCGGCACCCACAGCACCGGCCGCCGCCTCTGTGAGTTGTCGTCGTTCTGTCCTCTCGGGCGCACCAGTAGCCGCCGAGTCCCTGCGGTAGGTCGTCCCTTCGCAAGCGTCGGCAACCTTTCACCATTCCTGGTGCCCAGGTCGCCGTGGGTACCCTTTTCGCCGCTGATCGCTCGCCGCCTGTTCACCACAAATGCCTCTCACGTCACACTGCGGCGTGCCCTTCTCTGCCGGCCCCATCCTCGACGACCTCATGACCATGATCGGCCCGGAAATACTACCAAGGGGAACTTCTAATTTTCGGTATATATCTTGTTTCTATTTTTTTTCTTTCGTCTGTTCAAGAGGAGTTGCTGTGATGTGGGGTTTTGGCCGACTGTGAAAGGGTTGTAACTAGCTGTGAGTCGGAGTTATGATCTGTGTTTGGAGGTTACTATCGAGGGAGTCGGTTGTGAGGTTCTCGACCACGAAGTGGGCTGCGAGTTGGGAGTATCGGCTGCCGGTGGGATCCTAGGGCCGGTAAGCACGATTTTGGTATTGTTCGGTTGATATTGGATGGTTGGATGTACACTATTATATAGTTGGTCTAGTGTTTGTTATGATTATGATGTTAGATCTAAAGCTAATCAAGATTTAGGCTTGATTTGGGGATGGATTTACTTTGGGTGTTGTACAAGTGTGATTGGACGAAAAGACCGTTGTTAGGTGAAAGGGTTAGATAAATTAGTGGAATTGGAAATTTATTTGGGTTAATTGGTTTATGTAAGAAATCGATTAAGTATTCGATTTGTCGGTGAATGGTATTTTTGTGCTTAACAATAGTTATGCATTACGCAGGTTTCGGTCACGAGGCAGGTCCACGGTCGTGACGACTTCATTTTTTTGCGGACATTTTATCAGGCGGGTATTTTGACTTATATCTTAGATATAGTCATGTTGATATGCTAGTTAGGATAGCTTGCAATAGTTTTCATGTTTATATGTCTAGTATGTTTTTGTGCCTACTTGATACATACATTTGATCGGTTATGATTATATCTTCCCTGTTTTACTTGGATCGTAGATATGTACTTATTGGTTGTGCATATCATTCGGATAGGTATTATTAGTTGGATTTACATGCTTTAGTATCATGCACCATCTTGCATGATTGCATGCTAGCTGGACGGAGTTCCTTTGTAGTTGAGCCCGCAGTCAGTTACATGGCCTGCACACGCTGCCACTCATGGGTTAGTGGTACATCAGGAGGGTGTGTGCAGTTACTTTGTCAGGCTCCACTGGTTCGCTCATGGATAGCGATGAGGCAGCGTGGTAGCGGGCAGGGATCCCTCCTCTAGTCTATGACACCGGCAGATGAGAGCTTAGCTCCCCCACTCTGTTTGGGGCAGGAGGATAGGTGTACTCAGACAGCATCTTGTCTACTCGGTCACTCAGGAGCAGTGATGGCAGAGTGCACAGTTGTCATAGCTCTACCCACTCGGCTTCACCATCGCGTGTGAGGCGGCTGACTGGCGTCAGGGATGACCATGTCATTTGCACGACATGCATTTTGTATGGATATCATTTGTATTGTGTTTGCTGCATTTTTATTGATGCCTTGGATGTTGCATATGATTGTCATGCATACGGGATTCATATTTGTACATGGTGATGACTTTATCTCTTATAGTATGACACATGCTCCTATATCAGGGTAGGAGATTCAGGTAAGTACAGTCCTTTTGTATTTTTTTCTTGTATATCCTATATGTGAGACTGTACTGACATGATTCTTATTGTTAGTTATATCTTACTTTGCATATCGACCATATCCGTTGAGTTCTTTGAACTTACCCCGTTGATTTATATCTATTTCAGGATGAAGCTGTCAGGAGAGTACAGCTGCCAAACCCCACTCGTCGTAACAGTTTTATTGGTTATTTGTTTTTATGGTTTCGGATATTCTTGATTAGAAGATATGTTTAGGATTGGAGTTGGATTTATGTACTCATGGATATTTGGTGTCCTTATGGACCTTTATTCGGATTTTATTTCGATTTGGTTTTGGTTAAGTATTCCTGCCCAGATGGTAGAAGGGGTAAGCCTAGTTGTTATAGACGGTTTACTATTTGCTTTGATTGATAGCTCGAGGCCTATTTTATTACCTGCGTGTGTGTTTGGATTCCGGTCGTGTTGACCGATGTATAGTGGCCGTGTAGGCCTTGTATGAAAACTGGTATTGTCACCCATACAGGGGAGATGCTGTCGAATTTTTGTCTAGCGGGGACTCCCTCGGGGCGTGACAATTTATTTGGTATCCGCTGACAATTTATTTGTCTCGTGATAGCCTCCCATGCACTTACAGTGTGTGGTGGAGTGGATTTTGGACGGTAGATGGACTACCGTCTCTGACTCCGAGGAGGATAATGGTTTCCGAAGTTGCATTAGTTTAACGAACAGATGCTTCAGGAAATTTCGATTCTGGAATGGAAGTGGAAGCATATTATTATAGATTTTGTGGTGGGTTTGCCTAGGACACGTCAAAGTCATGACGCGATTTGGGTAGTCGTTGATCGACTAATCAAATCCGCACACTTCTTAGCGATTCGGAAGACTGACTCTCTGGATCGTTTGGCAGAATTATATTGTCGGGAGATCATCAGATTGCATGGTGTTCCTATGAGCATTATATCAGATAGAGATCCCCGGTTTACGTCTCGGTTCTGGCAGAGTCTGTAGTAGGCCTTAGGCACGCAGTTTTGTTTTAGTACTGCATTCCATCCGCAGATAGATGGACAGTCTGAGCGGACCATTCAGACACTAGAGGATTTGCTGAGGTCCTGTGTTATAGATTTCGGGGGCAACTGGGAGGACCACTTGTCGTTAGTGGAATTCGCCTACAATAACAGCTATTATTCGGCTATCCAAATGACCCCGTATGAAGCATTGTATGGTAGACAGTGTCGTACACCCACTCTCTGGGAGGAGGTTGGGGAGGCCCAGTTGTTAGGACCCCAGAGAGCTCAGCATGAGGCAGAGTTGGTCTGTACTATCAGACGTAGGATGGCAGAGGCGCAGGATCGTTAGAAAAGTTATGCAGATCGGAGACGAAGACCTCTGGAGTTCTCTATTAGTGATCATGTATTCTTGCGAGTTTCACCCACGAAAGGGGTGAAGAGATTTGGTCTCCGTGGTAAGCTAGCTCCTAGATACATCGGTCCGTTTGAGATTTTGGAGAGGATTGGAGCAGTCGCTTACCATCTAGCACTACCACCATCTTTGACGAGTATTCATGATGTGTTCCATGTGTCCATGCTGAGGAAGTATGTGCCAGACTCTACACATATTCTGTCAGATGTGTCAGGTTCCATTCAACCTGATACTACTTACGCAGAGGTTCCAGTACGGATTTTGGATTACAAGGAACGACAGTTGCGAAACAAGATTGTGCGACTTGTCAAGGTCGGGTGGAGTCACCACACGGATGAGGAGGCTACATGGGAGCTTGAGGAAAAGATCAGAGCTCAATATCCCCACTTGTTTACTTAAGGTACGTGAGATATATTTTTCAGTACTTATGGTATTTCTTACTTGTTATGCATATGAGTAGGAAATTTGGGGACCAAATTTTTATTAGTGGGGGAGAATGTTAAATACTAAAAATTTAAAATATTAAATTAAATGGCCAGAAATTTAGAGAAATAATCCTGGAAAATTTTCAAAATTTTTAGGAATTTTTAGGAATTTTTTAGAAATTTTTCTTGATTTAAACGGAGTCCGTACGAGATAATTACGGGGATAAAATAAATGGGCTTTGGTGGAGTTTATTTAAGGGGGTTAATCAGTGACATTACCTAAGTTTAGTTTCTCGATCGCGATTTTTATTTTTCCTTTCTCTCGGTTTCTCACGCGCCGCACCAGCAGTTTCTTCTTTCTCGCGATCTCAGCCGCCGTTCCCGAATTTCTCGAGTTCTTCTTCCCCGCGCGCTGCAGAGCCTTCTTTTTCCCTCGTGCCCGAAGCCATCTCCTTCTTCTCCCCACACCTCGCTCTCTTCCTCTTCCCCGCGTACACGCCTGCTGCCCTCGTCGTTGCCCCTTTCATCGTTGCGGTCGACAGCCCGACGTCGCCCACACCAGATCTTTCCGTCGCCGACCCCAGTCGCGCGTGCCGGCCTCCGCGGCCACGGAATTGCCGCCGGCCTCTTCGACGCACCCCTCCTTTCTTCCGTGGAGTTTCTTTTCTTCCTCGCGTCGCCACCCACAACACTGGCCGTCGCCTCTGTGAGTTGCCATCGTTCTGTCATCTCGGGCGCACCAGCAGCCGCCGAGTCCCTACGGTAGGTCATCCCTTCGCAAGCGTCGGCAACCTTTTGTCGTTCCCGGTGCCCAGGTCGTCGTGGGTGCCCTTTTCGTCACTAATCGCCTGAGCCGCCGCTGTTCGCCACAGCCGGTCAGCCTCTCACGTGCACACACAGCGTGCCCTTCTCTGCTAGCGTCGACCATCCTCCGGCCAGCCTCCGCAGCCGTGATCGGCCCGCACCGAGGAAATACTGCCAAGGGGAACTTCTAATTTTCGATATATATCTTGTTTCTGTTTTTTTTCTTTCGTCTGTTCAAGAGGAGTTGCTGTGATGTGGGGTTTTGGCCGACTGTGAAAGGGTTGTAACTAGCTGTGAGTCGGAGTTATGATCTGTGTTTGGAGGTTACTATCGAGGGAGTCGATTGTGAGGTTCTCGACCACGAAGTGGGCTGCGAGTTGGGAGTATCGGCTGTCGGTGGGATCCTAGGGCCGGTAAGCACGATTTTGGTGTTGTTCGGTTGATATTGGATGGTTGGATGTACGCTATTATATAGTTGGTCTAGTGTTTGTTATGATTATGATGTTAGATCTAAAGCTAATCAAGATTTAGGCTTGATTTGGGGATGGATTTACTTTGGGTGTTGTACAAGTGTGATTGGACGAAAAGACCGTTGTTAGGTGAAAGGGTTAGATAAATTAGTGGAATTGGAAATTTATTTGGGTTAATTGGTTTATGTAAGAAATCGATTAAGTATTCGATTTGTCGGTGAATGGTATTTTTGTGCTTAACAATAGTTATGCATTACGCAAGTTTCGGTCACGAGGCAGGTCCACGGTCGTGACGACTTCATTTTTTTGCGGACATTTTATCAGGTGGGTATTTTGACTTATCTCTTAGATATAGTCATGTTGATATGCTTGTTAGGATAGCTTGCAATAGTTTTCATGTTTATATGCCTAGTATGTTTTTGTGCCTACTTGATACATACATTTGATCAGTTATGATTATATCTTCCCTGTTTTACTTGGATCATAGATATGTACTTATTGGTTGTGCATATCATTCGGATAGGTATTATTAGTTGGATTTACATGCTTTAGTGTCATGCACCATCTTGCATGATTGCATGCTGGCTGGACGGGGTTCCTTTGTAGTTGAGCCCGCAGCCAGTTATATGGCATGCACATGCTGCCACTCATGGGTTAGTAGTACATCAGGAGGGTGTGTGCAGTTGCTCTGTCAACCTCCGCTAGTCCGCTCATGGGTAGCGATGAGGCAGCGTGGTAACAGGCAGGGATCCCTCCTCTGGTCTATGGCACCGGTAGATGAGAGCTTAGCTCCCCCACTCTGTTTGGGGCAGAAGGATAGGTGTACTCCGATAACATCCTGTCCACTCGGTCACTCAGGAGCAGTGATGGCAGAGTGCACAGTTGTCATAGCCCTACCCACTCGGCTTCACCATCGCGTGTGAGACGGCTGACTGGCGTCAGGGGTGACCATGTCATTTGTACGACATGCATTTTACATGGATATCATTTGTATTGTGTTTGCTGCATTTTTATTGATGCCTTGGATGTTGCATATGATTGTCATGCATATAAGATTCATATTTGTATATGGTGATGACTTTATCTCTTATAGTATGACACATGCTCCTATATCAGGGTAGGAGATTCAGGTAAGTACAATCCTTTTGTATTTCTTTCTTACATACCCTATATGTGAGACTGTACTGGCATGATTCTTATTGTTAGCTATATCTTACTTTGCATATCGACCATATCCGCTGAGTTCTTTGAACTTACCCCGTTGATTTATATCTATTTCAGGATGAAGCTGTCAGGAGAGTACAACTACCAAACCCCACTCGTCGTAACAGTTTTATTGGTTATTTGTTTTTATGGTTTCGGATATTCTTGATTTGAAGATATGTTTAGGATTGGAGTTGGATTTATGTACTCCTAGATATTTGGTGTCCTTATGGACCTTTATTCGGATTTTATTTCGATTTGGTTTTGGTTAAGTATTCCTGCCCAGATGGCAGAAGAGGTAAGCCTAGTTGTTATAGACGGTTTACTATTTGCTTTGATTGATGGCCCGAGGCCTATTTTATTACCTGCGTGTGTGTTTGGATTCCGGTCGTGTTGACCGATGTATAGTGGCCGTGTAGGCCTTGTATGAAAATTGGTATTGTCACCCGTATAGGGGAGATGCTGCCGGATTTTTGTCTGACGGGGACTCCCTCGGGGCATGACAGTTATAACATCTTATTTATATAAGACTCTTGAGATAAACCCAAAAGTATCTTAGATCGATCCCTGATGATCTTAAATCTAAAGATGTATTCAACTTCTCCTATATCTGTTGTGTCAAACTGTGATGAAAGTCACTCTTTAACTTTTATCACAAAACCTATGTCATTTCCTGCTATCAGCATATCATCAACATATAATAATAAAATGACATACTTTCTTTTTTCCCTTTTCAGTAAAACACAATAATCTTCATTGATCATTTTAAAACCATAAGATAAAACAACTTCGTTAAATCTTATGCTCCATTATCTTGATGATTGCTTTAGCCCATATATAGTTTTCTTCAATCTACATACTTTTTCTTCTTAACCTTCAGCAATGAAGTCTTCTGGCTGAATAGATTTCCTCATCAAGCTCACCGTTAAGGAAAGCGATTTTTACATCCAACTGATATAACTCCAAGTCATAATGCACCACAAAAGTTAAAATGACTCGGATTGACACAAACTTAACTAAAAGAGAAAATATCTCTTCAAAGTTTATACCCTTTAATTGGGTAAATCGTTTTGCAACTGAACAAACTTTGTATCGATTAATCGATCTATTTGATTTCCTCTTTATTTTGAAAATCTATTTATTCTCAATAGTCCTTCTGTCAGGAGAAAGATCGACTAACTCCCAAACATAATTATGAATCATTGACTTAATCTCTTCAACCATTGCATTTTTTTACTTTTCTCTAACTCTACATCTCATAGCTTCCTCAACTGATTAAGGTTCATTATTATCAACTGGGAGTATAATCATTGTCTTATTCTCAATATCAAATCTCTTCTTAGGTTTGATCTTAATTACGAACACTTCTTTGTAAGTTGGGCTCCTGAAAAATCACCCCATGACCAGGAAAATTACTCCCACTGGATTGACTAGGTCTGGGTATCTCACTTGACACCTGTCTTGTTGATAATGACTCATCCTCCTCAAATAGAGGAATTATCTTATCGACCTCACCTCTAGCTAGGAACTCAGTTTCGAGAAAAGTAATCTCTCTCGAGTCAAATTTAGAGATGATTCCATCTTGTTACTCAACTATAAAAACATAACTTTTAGAGGTCTCAGAATATCTTATAAAGATACATTTTTTACCTCTATGTCCTAGTTTTTCATACTTGTGAGAACAATCATGAACATAGGCAGCTGACCCCCAGAGTCTCATATTACTCAAATATGATTTTATGCATGTCCAACGTTCATGTGGGGTAGATAAAACTGACTTTAAAGACACTTTATTAAGTATATAGACCACAATTAATAATGCATCTCCCTAATAAGAGATTGACAAATTAGTCTACACCATCATAGACCTAACCATTTATAGAAGAGTAATATTTCTTCTTTCAGCAATCTTATTTTGCTGTGGAGTTTCAGAGATGGTCAGTTGTCTAATAATCCCCTTATCATTATATATTATCTTGAATAGATCAGATAAATATTCCCCTCCATGATCACTGTGTAAAGTCTTAATCTTATGTTCCGTTTGATTCTCAACTTTGTTCATATAAGAAATGAAGCAATCAAGTGCTTCAGATTTATGAGAAATCAAATACACATGACCGAAATGAGAAAAATTATCAATAAATATAATGAAATAGGAAGCTCAATATCTAGCCTTCACATTCATTGGATCACAAATATCCGAATGAATTAATTGCAATGGCGACTTAGCCCTAATAATAGTCTTACCGAATAGTTTCCTAATTATTTTTCCAGCAAGACAAAGCTCACGTATAAACAAATTAATCTTAGTACGAGAGCCCAAGAAGTCCTATTTAGCTAACTGATTCATGCGACCTTGTCCTATATATCCTAATCTAGCATATTAAACCTCATCAGTTATAGCTGCATCACTAGTAAAAGCAATGTTTAAAAAACAACTATCAATCGCACAATTAACATTTGGTTCCACATTAAGAACCATAAAACCATTCATTAAAAAAAGATATTCGATTGACACAGAGTCAATCTTAAGTTTTACATACTGACTGTAAAAATTAATACAACATCATAAATCAAGAAGACAAGTAACATAAATAAGATTCCTTCGAATCTCAGGAGCATACAAGACATCATTTCATTGTATCTATCCCTAAGGACTACTCAGACTGCATGAGCTGAAGGAGATGACTCATACTAAAAAATCATGTCATCAACCATTGAACTTATCAATATACCCTTAGTAGTGGAATCTTTCTTTTTCCATGGCTTACAGGCATCAAAGTATCATTTGTGTTGTGCATCAGGACCCTCAACGGGTTCTACAATAACCTGATGTACAACCTCTAAAACTTCTTATTCTTCAAGAATATACTGAATATTGAGGTGTCAGATTTTGTAGTTTTCTCTATTAAATTTTTCACCCTTATTCAATTCAGCTATGATGTTGTCATAATCTACCATAAATAAATAGATTGTTTAGTGATTCAGTGTATGCCTTTATATATGTAATCTATAAATTGACTCAATGTAAATCTAATTTGGTTTACAAAATTAAGTGATAATTATGTTCTCACTCATCATCTGTATGTGTCAATCTGACTTACATTGATTTATTCCATTACATATATCTCATCTAATGAACTAATCATTATACAATCATAATACTTAGCTTTAAATGAACTTATCATTTAAAATTATACTTATAATGAACTAATCAAGGAGTATATTGCAATAAATATCTTGCATCATGTAGAGTAAACAACATAAAATGAATAAATCATTAAAATAAATATATTGTACATTATTAACAAATAACAAAACTCTACTAAGAATGTTACACATAATATTCTTCCTACTCATAACCTGAATAACAACTCTAACAAGCTAGATAAGCAATTATTACTCCCACTAGGACAAACCCTAGCATAGTAGTAATCCAAACATGTCCTATCTTTCTAAGTTGAACTAGGACATCTTCAGTTGGGATGCTCTCAAGATGATGCCAGGACATAGAATCCTATAAATAATCCACACAAAGAGATCCCACAGAAAAAACCTCTTCAAGGTCTTCTTTTAGATCTTCTTCACAATCTGCATAGTGAAGCAACTCTGTGCACAACTGAGTATAGAAAATGCACCCTCATAGCGCCCCCATATATGATGCTCTACATCGCTCAGGTTTTCATGCAATGAACGAATGAAAGCTCAAATCTTGTAGTTGTCCAGAATCGAAAAACCATGCATCTCTAAGCGCCAAAATAGTCTGTTCAATCTCCCCATGTATCCACCAACTTCGTAAGCTGGGTTGTACTCTATCCCCTAGATAGTTTCCCTCAACTGATTTTGCATCACATCGCGATGAGTTATGGTGTTCTCAAGATCTCCCCATGTATCCATGCCTTGGTGTTCTCAAGATCTCTTCGTTAAAACTGTGCACTCACAGTTTCTTCTCCGGCAACTTCTCGGCGTCTCATAGCCTCACACTCCAGCCTTTACCTCTCCTCTCAAAGCTTGGATGCACCACCCTTTGGATGCCTTTGTCTTGCTTGGACGCCTTCTTTTATAGGAATCACTGTAGCACAAGAAATACAGTAAGTGCATTTTGTGCGCTACAATCACACGTGTGAGCAGTTTAAAAAAAAAAATTGACTACAATTAATTACTATAGAGTTAGAGTCTAGTTCATCAAATAGGATTGGATTGGATCGACTAGCTAAAACAAGTGAGGAATGACATATATAAGCATGCACCGACTAGCAAGTCACAATTACCTGGACTAAGCACTATAGCTTATTTCCAATACTCAGCAGCTTGATCGGACCAAGCCTCCGCAATTTCGGAATCACCTTGTAGAATGGCCTGTTCTCCCCGGTCGGAATAGGTAGCTCCTTCCCTTAGAACCGTACTTGAGAGTTTCCTACCTCATACGGCTCGATCTTTTTGCTTGTGCCCCGTCTTAATCTACCTTATGTTAATTGAATTAGAGTTGTCATTGTGACAATCAGAAGTGTCCGACATATCACTGCTATAGATCTTCTTTATGGTTACACACAATGAACAATGTACTACCCACAAAAACAGAAGAAGAAAAAGATATGTGTCGAGAATTTTTCTTTATATATAACTGAATCTAGATTCTAAACAATAAAAATAATCGGTGGCTACTTTATCACTGTTCATGGAATGAATGCCTCCGAGGACGGACAGTGACAAAAGATATTTCAGAAAAAAATAATTCGATTTTCTATTGAGATAACGTTTGACGATGAATTTTAAAAAAAATCATGGAGACGACTCTATGTGCAAGAGTTTGTTTGACGAATAGAATAAGATTTTAGTATTAGACAGTCTTTCAGGAATGACGCGATTACGGAGTCCGGATTGGACAGTCAAACTGTGTGTGCTTCTTTGATGTACTCAAGTGGTTGGTGGAGATCCGCAAGAGCTTCGATTTCTTCCTGTTGAGCTATCGAAGAGGTATCCATATAAAACCGTAGAGTTGGACTGACCATTTCTAGGAATTAATCGGGTCAAAGGCTCAGACACCTAGGTGTTAATAAAAAAAAGGAATGAATGCATAAAATATGAATGAGAAAACATTAGCTTAGTTGTTCACCTCAAGTGCTCTTCGTTGTCGGTTCCACAGCTAAATGAAGAGAGGTAATTAAATTATAATCGGTTTTAATGAAAGTATCTGACACAGTGGAGGACAGACACTCTCACAAACATAGAGAATTGACCTTTACTCACTTGATATAAATTTATACTATGCTGACCATCCGATTTTGCTCGTGGAAACTAAAGCATTAGCATTAATGAAAGGAAAAAAAACTATGACAAGAAATTTAATAATCAAAATGGATCCACCTCTATATGTGATGGACATTGATGTGGATATAAATATCTTTGGCTAAGTAGCTGAGTTAAGTCGATGGTCAAGCTGAGTTGGAGCCCAGGAAGGACCCAATCAAGAGCCACAAGTTAATTTAAGTCAGCCAAAAGACCATTATAAGCTTGTCTTGACCATATCTTATCTCGGTCATAAGTTTACCTCGGTCATATCTTGTCTCAACCATAAGTTTACCTTAGCCATAAGCATATCACGACCATAAGCTTACCTTGGTATTATCTTGTCTCGACCATAAGCTTACATCGGCCATAAGCATATCTCGGCCATAAGCTTGTCTTGGCCATAAACTTACCTCGGTCATAAGCTTGTCTCAACCATAAGCTTACCTCGACCACAACTTATATCTCAGCCTAGCTCAGACACAACTTATATCTCGGCCTAGCTCAGCCACAACTTATATATCGACGTAGCTCGGCAACAACTTATATCTCACCCATAGCTTATATCTCATCCTAGCTCAGCCATAACCTCATGACTAAGCCTAATGATTGACTTCAGGATTCTTAGTTAGATGTTTGTGTCTCTGTCCAGAAAACTCCTCTCCACGGTCTCCGCTATTAAGTCATATCTCCATCATAATGAGGTCATGATTTTCAAGATCCCCTCCGAACAATCACATCTCTATTGTAAGGATCGTAATGAGGTTATACCTCCCAAGATCCCTTCTGAATAATCACATCTCTATCGTAATGAGGTCATACCTCCCAAGATCTCCTTTGTGAAGTCACATCCTCATCAGGAGCCACATCACCATATTTCTTTTGCTTCATTGCCTATATAAAGGTAACAGGGGGAGACTCCGATAATCTCTAATCTTCAGCTTCACCACTTTAGGCAGCTTTCTTCATATTCTCCACGTTCTGACTTGGCCGTCGGAGGGACTTGGTCGAGGTCCCCCTCGACCCCCTTTTTTACCCATTTGTGAGTCTCCTCAGGTCAATGCCTCGACAGCTCCGGCAACCCTCGCCATCTCGGTCGCGGTACAAGATGAAGCTCCGGATGCAGTTGATCCAGCCAAGCTAGCTCACGGAAGTTGCAAATCATCATCCCTTGCTGACTCATGAGCTCTTCAAAGCTCTCATTCGGAGATGTCTCATCCAAGAGGTCTTCTCAAAGCTCTCATTCGGAGATATCTCTTCTAAGAGCTCTTCCCAAAGCTCTCATCCGAAGATGTCTCTTCCGAGCTCTCAAAGTTAACTCTTTTCGAGCTCTTCCCAAGTTAGATCTTCCGGAGTTAAAGTTATATCTTCCAAGATCTCTTCCAGGATCTCTTTTCAAAGCTCTCTCATCCGAAGATGCCTCCTCCAAAGATAGCTCTTCCCGAGTCATGTCTCGTCCAAAGCTCTTCCCAAGTTAGATCTTCTGGAGTTAAAGTTATCTCTTCCAAAATCTCTTCTCAAAGCTCTCATTCGGAGATGTCTCTTCCAAGAGCTCTTCTCAAAGCTCTCTCATCCGAAGATACCTCTTTCAAATATAGCTCTTCTCGAGTCATGTCTCTTCCAAAGCTTTTTTCAAGTCAATCTTCTGGAGTTAAAGTTATCTCTTCCAAGATAACTCTTCCAAGAGTTCTTCTCAAAGCTCTCGCTTGGAGATGTCTGTTCCAAGAGCTCTTCTCAAAGCTTTCTCATCCGAAGATATCTCTTCCGAGCTCTCAAAGTTAACTCTTTTCAAGCTCTTCCCAAGTCAGATCTTTCAAAGTTAAAGCAAGTTATCTCTTCCTAAGCTATCTCGAAAAAGCTAGTTTTGAGATAACTCTTCCAAGATGTTTATTCCAAAGTTAGCTCTTCCAGAGCTTTTCCAAGATGTCTCTTTAAATATGTCTCTTCTAAAGGAGCTCTTCCAAGATGTCTCTTTCAGAGCTCTTGCCAAGTTACCTCTTCTCAAACTCTTCCAAAGATAACTCTTCTTAAGTTAGATCTGCCGGAGTTGGATCTTCCTAGGTCAGCTGGATTTTTTACTTTGATTTTTTCTCATCCATTTATATTTTGCAGTACTACATTACTCAGTCAAATTTTATGGAAGGTCACAATTATTCATGAATCTCTCCTCGACTCCACAGGTCTTCTGGAGTTAGAGGATCCGTATTTTAGTCGAGGCAATTTGTAAGCCCTCGCGTCGATCTTTTCATTATCTCGACCGAGGTAATTCGTAAGCTCTCGCACCGATCTTCTCAGTATTTCAGCCAAGACAATTCGTAGTCTCTCGCACTGACTTTCTTTCTTGCAGCAAAGTCTTCTATCATGGTGCATTTCTTCAAGTCGCCTATCACAGTGCATTTCAGTAAAGTCGCCTGTCACGGAGCATTTCAGCAAAGTCGTCTATCACGATGCATTTCTTCAAGTCGCATATCACTACTCGTTTTAGCATAGTCGCCTATCATGGCGCATTTTTTCAAGTCATCTATCACGATGCATTTCAACAAAGTCGCCTATCATGGCGCATTTCTTCAAGTCGCCTATGACAGCGCATTTTTTCAAATCGTCTATCACGACGCATTTCTTCGAGTCGCCTATCACGGGGCATTTCAATAAAGTCATCTATCACGACACATTTCTTCAAGTCGCCTATCACGGCACATTTCATCAAAGTCGGCTATCACGACATATTTTAGCAAAGTCGCCTATCACGATGCATTTCAGCAAAGTCGTCTATCATGACGCATTTCAGCAAAGTCGTCTATCATGGTGCATTTATTCAAGTCGCCTATCATGACGCATTTAAGCAAAGTCGTCTATCACGACGCATTTCAGCAAAGTCGCCTATCACGGCACATTTCAGCAAAGTCATCTGTCACGACGCATTTCAACAAAGTCGTCTATCATGGTGCATTTCTTCAAGTCGTCTATCACGGTGCATTTCAGCAAAGTTGCATATCACGATGCATTTTAGCAAAATCGCTTATCACGATGTATTTCAGCAAAGTCGTCTATCATGACACATTTCAGCAAAGTCATATATCACGGTGCATTTCTTAAAGTTGTCTATCATGGCGCATTTCAGTAAAGTCGTCTATCACGGTGCATTTCAACAAAGTCGCCTTTCACGGTGCATTTCAACAAAGTCATCTGTCACGACGCATTTCAACAAAGTCGTCTATCATGGTGCATTTCTTCAAGTCGCCTATCAAGGCGCATTTCAACAAAGTCGCATATCACGACGCATTTTTTCAAGTCGCATATCACGACACATTTTAGCAAAGTCGCCTATCACGACACATTTTAGCAAAGTCGCCTATCACGATACATTTCTTCAAGTCGCCTATTACGGTGCAATTCAGCAAAGTTGTCTATTATAACATATTTCTTTAAGTCGATTATCACAATACATTTCAGCAAAGTCTTCTATCACAGTGCATTTCTTCAAGTCGCCTATCACGGTGCATTTCAGCAAAGTCATTTATCATGGCGCATTTTAACAAAGTCGTCTATCATGACGCATTTCTTCAAGTCGTCTATCACAGTGCATTTTAGCAAAGTTGTCTATCACGACGCATTTCTTTTAAGTCGTCTATCACAATACATTTCTTCAAGTCGTCTATCATGATGCATTTCAACAAAGTCTCCTATCACGATGCATTTCTTTAAGTCGTCTATCACGACATATTTTAGCAAAGTCGCCTATCACAGTGCATTTCTTCAAGTCGCCTATCACGGCATATTTAAGCAAAATCGCCTATTACGATGCATATCAGTAAAGTCGTCTATCACGATGTATTTCTTCAAGTTGTCTATCACGGCGCATTTCAGCAAAGTCATCTATCATGATACATTTCTTCAAGTTACCTATTACGGTGCATTCCTTCAAGTCGCCTATCACAGTGTATTTCTTCAAGTCGCCTATCACGGCGCATTTCATCAAAGTCACCTATCACGGCGCATTTCTTCAAGTCGTCTATTACGGCTCATTTCAGCAAAGTCGCCTATCACGGCGCATTTCTTCAAGTCGACTATCACAGCATATTTTTTCAAGTAGTCTATCACGGCGCATTATATTCAGAAAAGTCGCTAGTTTGGTGCAATCTATTATTCCCTTAGTTCGGACTAAGGCATCCAGCCACAGTCACAAGTTCGGCTTTCAGATTTATTAGCTTCTTGGTGTACTTATAGCAATATTCTCCTAGTCTTAAACGGAGGGATGAATTGAGCATATCCCTCCCTTAGGTTAAGGCATCTCTTGGCATCTTCACTAAGCTCCACTGCGGTAACAAAGGTCAGCTTTATATGTTTCTTTCATATTCGACATAAGTCTAGTCAGTTAGACTTATGCCTCTTTCAATTAGACAAGAGGGGAATGCTTATGATATGGATACAAATATCTTTGGCCAAGTAGCCGATGTTAGTGCTTATAAGCTCCACATATCTCCACAATGACATGATATTGTCCACTTTGGGCCTAAGCCCTCATGGTTTTATTTTTGGGCTTTACCCAAAAGGCCTCATACCAATGGAGATATCTTTTTTCTTATAAGCACATGATCTTTTCCATGTCTTACCAATGTGGGACTTTGATTGTATTCCCCATACTCCCAACAGCCGAGTTAAGTCGATGGTCAAGCTGAGTTGGAGCCCAAGAGAGACCCGTTCAAGAGCGATAAGTTAATTTAAGTCAGCCAGAAGACCATTATAAACTTGTCTCCGTCATATCTTATCTCGGCCATAAGTTTTTCTCGGTCATATCTTGTCTCGGTCATAAGCTTACCTTGGTCATAAGCATATCTCGGTCATAAGTTTATCTCAGTCATATCTGTTGGTGCAATCGGCCCAGGTCACGATTGACCAGACTCGAGTTTGACTCGAGTGATGTTTTGATGTTTGACAAAGTATGTTTGACATTGATGTTGGACATTGATGTCGGTTAATATGTTGGGGAGATTGTTTATACAATCGATCCAGGTTATAATTGACTTGATGGTTGACCAGGGTTGACCATGTGATTATGGGAAAGTCCAAGCATGGGTCTTGGCAAATGGAAAGTCCAAGCATGGGTCTTGGCATGGAAAGTCCAACATGGGTTGGCAAGGGAAAGTCCAAGTCTTGAGCTCTTGGCAAATGAGAAGTCCAAGCATGGGTCTTGGCAAATGGAAAGTCCAAGCATGGGTCTTGGCATGGAAAGTCCAACATGGGTTGGCAAGGGAAAGTCCAAGCTTGAGTCTTGGCATTTGGGAAGTCCAAGGGGATTGATATTGGCGGCGTAAAGTCCAAGCGGAGTCTTGGCAGTGTAAGTCCAATGTGCCTTGGCGGTGTAGACACCGTTAGCATGACATGGCCGATGGAAGCACCTGGAAGCTAGCGCGATGGATGAACAAGTCATGGATGACTTGGAGGGATCTGAGAGGCGTGAGGCTGATGGAGGTGACTAGAAGGTTTAGGTCTAGGCTAAGGGTGGTCTAGCAAGTATGGGGGCACCATACTTGGGTTAAAACCTCATTCTGGCTTCGATCACGGAGTCGACTCGAGTTCGATTGTTGTTTGAGAGCTTTAAGAGCTCTGGCGATCGCTTGCTCATGGGAGGCCGATCGGTGACGGCAACGATCGGCTAAGGGATGGCGATGATCACGGTCCGAGTCATGCGAGCATTGAACGCTCCGTGGCCGACCGGGCGATCGACTACGGCGTTAGCGTGATCCGCCAATGTTGGCGATCGTGGTGAGAGTCCGTTGGAACTTGTCCAACGTGGATTGAGCCGTTGTCTCACATCTACGGTGTCGGATCGGTGATTTATGGCAATCGACTACGCGGAAATCCGGCCCGACGCGAGATAAAGGAAGTCGTTCGTGGAGATTGCGTGTATCGATTTTGGGAGCTTACTTGAGGCGATTTGAAGGCGATTTGCGGTGCATTTGGGGCCCTTCAACCTCATCCAAGCAACCAACAAGCAAAGCGCTCAAACCCCTAGTTTGTAAAAGTGTTCTTTACATTTCCTTTGTATTTGCTTGTATTTCTTAGATTATCGTTGTAATCTTGTGTACGAGGTTTCTCCACCTCCGACTTGTTGTCGAGAAGGAGTTTATTGATTAGTGATTGCATTGGCATCGCTAGAGCTCGTTAGAGCTCAATCGTGGAGTAGGAACCGTGTGGTTCCAACCACGCTATATGATCGTTTGTGATTGTGTGTCTTGTTATATTTATTTGTTATTACTATTCCGCGGCTAACAAGATTGTAGACTCAACGCCGAAAGAATTCCATCTACGCACGGCCATCACGCTTATTCACCCCCTCTAGCGCGCAAATCAACAAGTGGTATCAGAGCCTGGTGGCTCTTCAACGGATTAACAACCGGGAGCAAGACGCTAGAGGGTAAAAGATGGAAGTCCAAGATCAATTAGGATGGGACATCAACACACCGTCCCTTATTCATTCTATGGACAAGAAGGATTCAATTCTTGGAAGGAGAAGAATTGAAGATTTTTTGATGATGAGAGACCTTGAGGAATGGTCTCTATTTGATGGAAGGATTTGAGTATCCTAAGGGACCAAAGGGAGAGTTTCTCAAGAAGAAGAAATGGAGTGAAGAGCAACTCCAAAGATTCGAGAAAAATAAGAAGGTAATCAAATTCATTTTTGATTTAATTCCAAATGAATTTTTGTGTAGCCTAGGTGAATGCATGGATGCTAAGGAGCTATGGAGCGATTTGGCAAAGCTCCATGAAAGCCCATCAATGGTCCAAGAGGAAGAGACCGAAGAGGCTAATGCATCATCCTCGCAAGGAAGTGAGGATTTGGAGGTTGATAGGGAATCAACTTCCGGATCGATAGAAGAGGTGGAAGAAGTGGAAGAAGATCCACTTCTAAGGAATTGAGGAGGAGACCATCCTCAACACCGAGCATCAAGAAGAAGCTTCACATCCACAAGATGAAGAAGCCCAAAATTTAACTTCGGCACCTACCACCGAACTAGGTAACTCAAACACATCAATCTCAAATAAAAATAATATTATGTGTTTTGAGTGTAGGGAATTTGGGCATTACAAGAGCAAATGCCCAAAGAAGATTAGGAAAGCTCCATCGGCTCCAAAAGTCAAGGATGCTGGTTCCCCAAATATCAAGAGCAAGGAGCATATCATATGCTTCAAGTGCAACTCAAGGGGACATTATAGGAATCAATGTCCTAGGGAAGCAAAGACCAAAGAGGAGCTACACATGTAGGGGGAGCCTCTAGGGCAAACCCTAAGGTATATTTCAATAATGCACCTTCTTTAGTTAATAGGCAAAGACATGCTAGGAATTTAAATTCTCTTGCAATTTATGAAAAGAATGCTAATAGGAATAAATATTTTTGCTTAGGAGCTAAAAGTGTCCATTTTAGTAATAAGGAGAAATTTGGGACTAATGTCCCTAAAAATAATTCATCTAAGGATAAACCTAGGTCAAATAATACTAGACAAATTTTACCTAGGGAGACCATTAGAAAGGTGCAAGAGCACCTAGGTTTCAATCCCAAGTGGACTAGGCATATGCCTAGAAAGTCCCATGCCCATGATTTAAATCAAAATTCAAAAATTGGGCAATTAGAGTTAGAGAATCAAGTCTTGAGGTCAAGGCTTGAAAAACTTGAGAAGACCCTTAAAATTATACAAAATCAATTTAAAGGGTCAAAAGATCAAAAGTCAAGGTCCAAAAGTCAAAGTCAACACCAAGGACCTAAGAGTCAAAAGTCAACCAAGGGCAAACAAGGTTTGGGTCACAAACCTAAGCCTAAGGTAGCTTATCATAGTGTTCCATTAGATTATGGAACACTAACTAGGTCTAGGAAGACCAAGGTCAATAGGGAAGTCATCCCTAGAGTTGACCAAAGGGTGTGTCTAGTGGCTAGGGTTTCAAGGAAACCTAGGGTGGCCACTAAGAAGGTTGCAAGGGGAGTTACCCCTAGAGTCAACCTAGGTAAGACCCAAATGACCAAGGCTAATAAGCCTAGGAGGGTCATTAGGAAGGTATCTAGGGAGGTTATCCCTAAGGAATACCTAATTAACCCTAGGAGCTCAAATCGGTTTTGGGTTCCTAAGAGCGTGATTGATTCACGCTAGATGGGTTTAGGGTGTGCCAACCTTGATTGGATGGGTAGTTAACTCAATCATGGTAAAGGTGGCACTTTAGGATGCTTTCAAGGTTATGGATACCTTGGAAATAGATTTGAATTATCATCCTAAAAGATTTTAGGGTGTGCCAATATTATTTGAGAAGCTTGATAAAATGGTCAAATTGGCACAATTTAGGTTGAGTGTTAGTGTGTCATTTTGGGTTGTTGGCACACTAGGGAGATTAATAATAATATGGCAAAATATATCTAACTATATCAAATGGCAATTAATTTTAAAATTTTGGTATTACTATACCTATATATTTTATATGCCATGTTTTGATTATCATATGCCATGTCATGACATCATGCCTATTTCTATGATTTTATATGTCATGTTCATGTTTAGGATTAAGGATTAAATGTCATGTGTTTTTAGATTTCATATTATGTCATGACATCATGATTATGAGCATGTGTTTATCTATATCATCTCTAATGCCATAATCACTCATGCATTTAAGATAATTTGATTGAAATTGATTTAAGGACTATGGCATGACTTGGAGTCCCATTTATAAGGGAATCAAGTAGAGTTGCTTTAGGAAAATGCATGAAACCTTAGTTTAGGGAGAACAAAACCCACATCTCACATCCAATTGACATGTATGTGTATTTATACACCCTAGATACATGTGAGATGCTAGGATATGAGTTAAGTTCAAGGTGCATAGTTTTTGCATCTAGATGAACTAAAACTCATCTAATTTTATTTGTGGATCATTGGGAAAGCTTGTGTACAAGTCATGTACTTAGAGCCCAAGGAATATGATCCAAAATAAGGTTTTGAAATCATTTTAAAATCATTTTGAAAAACCTTGGTGAAGTCTATCTTTTGATAGCAATCACCATTGATGAGATTGATACAAAGTGAGCTTAAACTTTAAAGTTTTTAGTCACTTTTGGATTTTGTATCAATTTCGCTATTTTATGGGTAAATTATTTTTAAAACATTTTTCACCCATTGTTTTGGTCATAAGTATTATACGTATCAAATTTCGTGATTTTTCGATGTACGTATAATTATTTATGAATTTTTGAATTTCATTCTGATAGCTGAAATTCGGGAATTCGCTACGATCATTGCCACTTGGTGATCGGTGATTGTGATCGATTCTGCAAGTCGACTGCCAGGTCTGATTTCGGGTTAACAAGGTTTGTTTAGCCCGTGTTCAGCTATGGTAAAGGTTCCTAACCACTCCTAACCCTAGGATATGCTTTGAGAAGCATTATGAAGGGTGAAAATCCATTGGATATGGATTAGGAGTTGTGTTAGGTCAAAGTATCAAATTTAGGGTGAGTAAAAGTTCTATGTTGAACTTAGAACCTTAATTTTGATGGTTTAGAGTTCCTATTGGCTTAGGGGCTTTCCAAGGACATTGTTGGTGCAATGGTCAAGGGGGAGCAAGCCTTTAGGGGGAGGTATCCATCTTGGGATGATGGATGTTTTTTTTTATGGGGAGAATGTTATCAATTGAAAATTGATGGGTGTTTGATACCCAATTTGGAAATTGGGAGAGTGAGATAGGAGTGCCTCTCTTGAGTGATATGGGACTTATCACTAGGAAGATGGTAGGCATCCTAGGTATTTTTGATCAAGGGGGAGATTGTAAGATCTCATTGGGACATGAGACATTGACCTCCTTGGAGAGTAAACCTTTTTGATGTTAGTCAAAAAGGGGGAGAATGTTTGGGGGAGAACATTTGATTTACATTTTCACTTGAATGTTTGGGGGAGAACATTTGGTGAGTGTTTACCAATTTGGGATAATTGGTAAGGGATTTGAGTTAGTGTTCTAACTCATGGTTTTTGTCAAACATCAAAAAGGGGGAGATTGTTGGTGCAATCGGCCCAGGTCACGATTGACCAGACTCGAGTTTGACTCGAGTGATGTTTTGATGTTTGACAAAGTATGTTTGACAAAGTATGTTTGACATTGATGTTGGACATTGATGTCGGTTAATATGTTGGGGAGATTGTTTATACAATCGATCCAGGTTATAATTGACTTGATGGTTGACCAGGGTTGACCATGTGATTATGGAAAAGTCCAAGCATGGGTCTTGGCAAATGGAAAGTCCAAGCATGGGTCTTGGCATGGAAAGTCCAACATGGGTTGGCAAGGGAAAGTCCAAGTCTTGAGCTCTTGGCAAATGAGAAGTCCAAGCATGGGTCTTGGCAAATGGAAAGTCCAAGCATGGGTCTTGGCATGGAAAGTCCAACATGGGTTGGCAAGGGAAAGTCCAAGCTTGAGTCTTGGCATTTGGGAAGTCCAAGGGGATTGATATTGGCGGCGTAAAGTCCAAGCGGAGTCTTGGCAGTGTAAGTCCAATGTGCCTTGGCGGTGTAGACACCGTTAGCATGACATGGCCGATGGAAGCACCTGGAAGCTAGCGCGATGGATGAACAAGTCATGGATGACTTGGAGGGATCTGAGAGGCGTGAGGCTGATGGAGGTGGCTAGAAGGTTTAGGTCTAGGCTAAGGGTGGTCTAGCAAGTATGGGGGCACCATACTTGGGTTAAAACCTCATTCTTGAGGTTGGCAGTCGACTGGCATTATGGCCGGTTCGACTGCCGGGAGTCGACTCGAGTTCGACTGTTGTTTGAGAGCTTTAAGGGCTGGCGATTGCTCATGGGAAGCGATCGGTGGCCGAGTGTCGGCAATGATCATTGCCAGATGGCGATCAGATCGGTCGAGTTGCGAACCTGAAGCGCTCCGTGGCCAGGGCAGTCGACTACGGGCATTGGCAGTCGACAGCCAAAGTTGGCAGTCGACTGGTGAGAGTCCCGTTGGAACTTGTACAACCTGGATTTAGCCGTTGTCTCACATCTGATCGTCGACCGTTGGTGATTTATGGCGATTGCGCGAAATCGGCCTGACGCGAGATAAAAGGAAGCTGTTCGTGGAGATTGCGGTATCAGATTTTTGGGAGCTTACTTGAGGCGATTTGAAGGCGATTTGCAGGTGCATTTCAGGGCCCTTCAACCTCATCCAAGCAACCAACAAGCAAAGCGCTCAAACCCTAGTTTGTAAAGTGTTCTTTACATTTCCTTTGTATTTGCTTGTATTTCTTTAGATTATCGTTGTAATCTTGTGTACGAGGTTTCTCCACCTCCGACTTGTTGTCGAGAAGGAGTTTATTGATTAGTGATTGCATTGGCATCGCTAGAGCTCGTTAGAGCTCAATCCGTGGAGTAGAAACCGTGTGGTTCCGAACCACGTTATATGATCGTGTTGTGATTGTGTGTCTTGTTATATTTATTTGTTATTACTATTCCGCTGTGCTAACAAGATTGTAGACGTTCGAACGCGAAAGAATTCCATCTACGTACGGTCATCTACTATTATTCAATCTAGCGAGCGTCGAATCTTCCAATAATATCTTGTCTCTCATTATGCTTTACCTCGACTATAAGCATATCCTGATCCATAAAATTGTCTCGCCATAAGCCATTACCGCTTCTCGGGTCATAAACTTGTCTCGACCATAAACTTACCTCGACCGCAACTTATATCTCGACCTAGCTCAACCACCACTTACATCTCAACCTAGCTCGGCCATAACTTATATCTCGGCCATAGCTTATATCTTGGCCTAGCTCGGCCATAACCTCATGACTCAGTCTGATGACTCAGCTTCATGTTTCAGCCGAATGACTCAGCTTCGTCTATCATCAGCTTAATTAGATGTTTGTCTCTAACCAGAAGACTCCTCTCCACGGTCTTCGCTATTAAGTCATGTCTTCATCATAATGAGGTCATACCTCCCAAGATCCTATCCAAACAGTCACATCTCTATTGTAAGGATCGTAATGAGGTCATACCTCCCAAAATCCCTTCCGAACATTCACATCTCTATCGTAATGAGGTCATGCCTCCCAAGATCTCCTCTGTGAAGTCATGTCTCCATCATAATCCACGTCACCAAGTTTCTCTTGTTTCATTGCCTATATAAAGGTAACGGGGAGAGGCTATGATAATCTCTAATTTTCAGCTTCGCCTCTTTAAGCAACTTTCTCCATATTTTTCACATTCTGACTTGGGCGTCGGAGGGGCTTGGCCGAGGTCCCCTCGACCCTCCTTTCTTATTCGTTTGTGAGTCTCCTTGGGTCAACACCTCAACAGCTCCGACAACCCTCGTCATCTCGAACGCGGTACAAGATGAAACTCCGGAGGCAGTTGATCCAGCCAAGTCATCTCGCATAAGTTGTTGAATCATCATCCCTTGCCAACTAATCTCTCATCTCGGTATCTCAACCAAAATAGATATCAAACATATCTCGAATAATTTCATTTAAGTATCAAAAGTGGAGAGACATTCCACATGAAAACTAACATAATTCGATCCTCTGCTGCGACATTATTCGACGGCAAATTTAGAAAAAAAAACTATTCGGGGGGTCCTGGGGCTCTGGAGTTTACTCGGTGGACAAAGTACGATTTCGACGTTGAACCGTCATTCAAGGATGATGTCATTGCGAAGTCCGGATTGAACCAGAAAAAAATTACAAGCGCTTTCCTGATTTATCATTAATAGTTGGTGGAAGTCATTTGAACTCCGATCTTATTCGGCTTAATTGTTGGGAAGCATTTTGAAGATCCATGGGACAAAATCGATCACTTTCAGAAATTCGATCATAGGTTCGGATGCTCTGGTGCCAATAAAAAAATTAAGTATCCTATTCAAATTTTTTTATTGGTAAATAATTGTATTGTCCACGTAACTACGGTCTAATAATAGAATATTCAATTGGATTTTCAAATATCTACCATTTAATTTTTAATCATCATATATTTATAAAAAAAATCTAAATAAAATAATAAATTAAAGACGCTCCTCCACAGCTAAGGAGCAACGGGACAAGTTTGCTTATGTACGATGGGATGTGAGGAGTGAGACGAGTCTTGCTTGCGATGGGATGTCAATAGTATGCATCCACTCATTCAACCATCCAAGTAATGCACATTCAAATCGAATTATTACATATCTTAAGTCATACAAATAATCTTTTGTAAAATAAAATTACATATAATACTACATTGATTGATAGAAACTTTACTCAATAACCTGCTCTTTTTAGAATTAGAGCTCTAGTATTTTTTTTTTTGAATATTTTATTATTATATTATACCTGCTGCAAGGGCGATTACCACCTAACGTTTAATGTATAGCATTGTTGCTCGCAGATTCGTGACACCATTGATACGGCGGAAATACAGTATCAAGTCAGTAGTCTTGAAATGAAACTCAAATTTGAACTCAGGCCAAATAAATATGAATCAATTTAAATCTATCTGAGATGCATCTAAGCTCAATTCCATCGTTTGATCGGTACATCTCCATTATCTTTCGAGTTCAATTTGACAGTTACATCAATACGTTCTAACGATCCCCTTCAAGAAGTCATGTTTCCACAATCCCTTTCGAGAAACTCCATCTCCATGATCTCCTCCATAAACCTACGACTTCACGTTTGTCTCCACACTCTCCTTCCACAAAAAAAAAATACATTCTTCTATTCTTATATGAAGTTAAGAGGAAAGAAATACGATGATCAAGTAATCTTTAATTTTCTATTCTTTTTCTACTTTATATATTTTTTTACTTTCTGATTTGAACATCGGAGAGATTTCGTCGAGGACCTCTCGACTCCTTTTTATTCGTTTTCGAGTCTTCTCAGGTCTGAAGTATTTCTCATTTCGACGACCGATCTAAGAAAGGTCGGCCTTGCAAAGATCAACCTATGAACATCCGACGTCCGACCTCACAAAGATCTGAAGAAGCTCGATCTAATTAGCTCAACACATTAAAAATCGATTTGATTTATATTCAGTTGATCGAAAAAGTTTGACCGTGAATACCTTACTAAGTCCTCTCATCCACTTATTTCGAACCGAATCAAATTGATATTGTCTATTAAATTATTATCTTCTCGACGTGAGATCAAAACTCTCATTTGAACTTAGACATCCTCTGTTGTTTCTGACCAACGAAGCAAGAGACATAATCCTTTTTGTGATTTACCTCTCTTCGTCATCACTGAAAGATGGATAATGAGAAATACTGAGAACTAACATATTCACCTTTTGCTATAAGTTATCAATTGTTGCTCCGTGCTAGTTGCCTTCCTTCTTTCATTCTAAGCCAACTTCATCGAGAAGCGATCAAGTCATAACATCTCTACGTTGATATTATCTACATGCATAGCAATCGTGCTTTTATTTATTTATTTAGCTTTTAGAACATCATGTGAAATTGAACTGGACAAACAAGCGTGCGTCAAGTGATAATCGAGTGCAAAATTAGTCTACTACCTATGCAACTTTACCTTTTTATGGCCAAAGAAACAACAATTCTGGATAAATTTTACGTAACTTTTTAAAACTTTAAGATAAGACGGTACATCAATCGATAGGTAGTGTTCGACCATCATCTCGTAAGAAGAAGAAGAAGAAAAGAATTAAATCCCATTGCTACCTCACAGCAATTTAGCGGGGGGAAATTAAAAGGAATAAACAAACAGAAACCAAAATGGTTTCACTTCGGAAGCTTACAACAATATGAAATAGCCAAAGATACTGATTTGCCCCAAGCTTTTCAGGTCTCTTGAAGATCTGCCTGCACTAGACTCTTTGATATGGAAGAAGCCAGGAAGAACTACCAGCCTTGGTCCCGTACCATAGTCCATAGCTTATCTTGAGATAGTAGCTGGCAACTGGCATCCCATGCCCTGCCTCAAATAAAGATCAAGGGGCAAGAGATGAAACAAGTACATGTTTATCAGTCAAATGCTTTTGAAAATTAGTCAGGCGAGTCTGCAACTCGACAATTCCAGCAGCCTTCTGTGAAAGAATGGCATTCAATCTAGTTACATATTCATCCAGCTGGTTGCCAGGTTGATATGCTTCATCCAAAAGTCTCATTTCCTGTTTTATAAAGTAAATCAAGAAAGTTAAATGATTTGAATTTGAGTACTATATTCAGTTTGACAGATCTTACCTCTCTGACAATATTCAGCGTTGCCTCCACTTGTCTTCGATGGGCTGTTACCAAATCCTCTTCTTCCTGCAGTTATATCGTGTAGAATCTTATAAAGTGTCTAGGAAAGGGATTTGCATTTTGTGCTAAATATGCTCACTTTCAAAAGATCGGCTAGTTCATCATCAGAATCAAAAGAGTCTTCATCAAAGACATCTTTCCGTTTCATCAGGGAATCAACCCCCCTCGCCTTCCCATTTGTCGGAAAAACAGTGTAAGCCTCTGCCTTCCCTTTCCTCAGATACGGTTTTTCTTGCTCATGTACATCCTCAGAGTAATTAAACATCTCTGAGGTTGTAGAACTCCTACTGTTGACCTGAAAATGGTTCGCTTGTGAAGCTGTTAGTATGCCATCTTCTCTTGCACTGGAAAAAGAGGATTCATTCTCAATCTGTTTGGACCATCCGCGTCTGTAATTCTCGCTAGCATCGGCATTGTTTCCTTCGGTCTTGGAGAAAGATAAAGGAGCAGCAACTGACTCTCTAAGATTCGTTGTTGATGAAACATCCTTCTTACTGTTTCCTTTAGAGAGACTCTTCACCCTGCAAAAGCGTTGAAACCGCTTAGCACTAAAAAGAATCAATGTATAATTAGTTCCGAGTAACACAGTTAAATAAACAATCACCTATCAGCATATCGCAGAGTATTCAAAGTGTGTTCACATGAGCCCGCATTTGGAGATATGCACGATATCATCACTGTGCGTGAGTCGCCGACGAATGAATCCCTTAGCACTTCGGTTAACTTGCTCCCTCTGAAAGGAATATGAACCTGGTCATTGTCAAGGGCCCTAATGCATTCCTTCAATGCAAGCAAACTTTTGTTGATCTCAGCGCCTTCTATTCTGGATCGGAAAAGGACTAAAATCATTACATTGGAAAAAATGACTATGTTTCCTTCGTAATTATATTTAAAAAGATGGTTACCTTGTCTGCTTGTCATTATCAGTGGTATCTGCACCTCGCTCACTTCCAGCAAGGTCTATAAATGAGAGTTTGCCAGCAATTCGAGCAGGCTTTGATTCATTACCATCTATTGATTTCTTAATGGCAAGTTGAAGTATGGCATGTGAACGGGACGATTCCTCATTTGCTCCAGTTGTGCCAGTGCTCCTGGTTGCATTACCTTTTTCAATGAGGTCCTTTATGGTGTCAATACTTGACACCCTATACTCTTGCAAACCCACTATGCAAACCTTCTGCTTTCCATCCTCTCTCATGCAAAGCTTCCTAAAATAAACATGTTAGCGTGAAGGGGAAAAAAGCATTCTAAAATAGAAAATAAGATTAAACCTTCGGTCATTGAGCAAATCAAAAAGCTTTCCTCCATAAATCTCAAAGAAGCTGACGAACAACTGGAAACCTTGATTTCTATATGTATGATGCATTAGCCTCAGAATATCTTGTGATGCTTTAAGAGGTAGTGGTTGCATAGTGTATGTCTTTCCACTACCTGAGAAAAGGAAGGAAGATGCAAAATTCAGCCAGTCAGCCACTCAAATCTAGGAGCAAAGTTTAGAATATCAGATTGCAATAATCACAGAAATAGAGAACGAGAAACACAATTACACAAATCAAAATGGAAATATGTACAAGCACAGATAACAAATATGTCGGTACATCTTACAAAACAAGAAAGAAAATACAATGCATGGAAGGGTTCCATAGAAACTAAGGAGATATATATCAAAAAGCAGAACGCCAAATTTTCAAAAGCTTGGACGAATTTAAATGGAATCAATAAGAACAATATTGTGTGCATAAAATCTCAGGTGATGGCAAATGCTAAAATTGTTTTAGGGCAGAATATGCATGCTTAGAGTTAGGTCACAGGATAAGAAAGTAATTTCAACATGCACAAATGTATTTTTAACTTGAAGTTTATAATTAAGAAATAAACAAATAAAAACATTTCAAAGTACTATTTCGTTATCATTTCCAGTTTGTTCAGAAATGACTGGCTGTTCAAGAACAAGAGATGAATCTCAAGTATTTGAGGACAGCTACGTGGATCTTATTCCACCATTGACCTCAATGTAAGGTTATCTCGGTAGTGCAATGTAGTCTTCTATCGAGAATCAGTTAAGATCAATGCTGATAAGGTTTTTGAATATTATAGAGCTCAAAATAACTGAGAAAAATATGAAATGAAAATGGATATTATATATCAAAATGTTGTAAGTATATCAAGATAATCCAAAACTTTAAAAATTATCAAACAGGAAAGTTATCATTCCACTATTGATATCTGATACATATCAAACATAGAAAGAGCAACAACATATCATCTGAGTTTCAAAACTAATGTAGAGACATGCTGAAGATCAAAAGGAAAAAAGTAAAGGCTTGTGTATAATTGAATGGTCAAGCAATTTTAGCTAGTAAACATCTACATGTTAAAATGTGAAAAATATGATTATATTGATTGTTTTATACAATAAGACTAATACATTGGTACATATAAGACATGATGAAACCCTAAACCTAAAATTTTCCAATGCGGTACTAAACCCACGACCCTAATATCTTTACATCTCTAACATTTTAACTCTTGCCTCAAGAACATTTTTCTAGTGGATCTTAGAAGAAGTTTATCCAGTGGGCTGGTCCCTAAAATGGCACCTACAATAGCTCATAAGAGACTGAAGAAAAAGAACACTCGCTGAAGGTCCTAAAGGAAAAATGGATAGCGAAGCTTAACCCTCTAAACATAGAAAACGAAGGGCAGGATATTTTCTTTCAAAGATGCAATACCAAAATTAACCCATTGAACTACTCAAAAACTTATCCGAAATTGATGAAGCAGAAGAAATGAATAAATTGAAAAGAAAATAAAATCTCACACCGAGAGGAAATCTCTCTCGCCTAAAAGGTACTCCCACCAAGGGATCAAAATTTTATTAAGTTGAAATTGTTCTACTACGTAAAAGCCTAAACCCTTTGCATGAACTAACAATTCCTTATTCTATATAAAATAAAAACTAGCCCAACAAACATTTTTCTAAAAATTAATAAAAATCAACAAGCTATAAAATTTAACAACTTAGACAATTTTGAACTTTTCAATAATATTTAAAATAGATATAAAAAAATGACTCCAATATTATCTCCTACTGAGGAGAACTCGACTCCTCCAAATGAGTTGTTGGCTTCCTTTTTTTTTGGTTCATCACTTCCAAGCATAGGGAAGAATTGTTTCACTAACTCTATATCGTAATGTTGCTTTATTATCCTTTTGATGTCCTCCCTTCTAATGAGGAAGCAATTGATGCATTTTGCTTCTCTTTTTGTACTTTTGACTTTGTGTTGCTTCTTTTTAGTCACCCTTTTCAACAAGAGATCTGAATTGTTAAGGCCAAGTCTTCATTGAAATCATGAGATGCAAAGGTGATAACAGCGAGGAGGAATTCACATATCATGTAACAAAGTCAGCACATAAAGATGGATGGTCAAATTTATCAAATTAGCATATCCTTCGGTTCAAAAATTAAACTTAGTATTCAATAGTTGAAAAATTAAATAAGCAACCGCTATAATCAATTTTCCTCACAATATGTTCAAATAAAGTAAATTTAAAGAATATGAATGCCTTTGCACTAGATGTTATGGAGAAAATTCAAGTTCATGAATGCAAAATAAAAAATTACCATAACACTAGAAACTTTATAATGATCACATAATACAACTTTATTCCTGTTATTAGGAGATATATCCCTCATATGTAATGTGGAGCTTTCATTTTGGTAGATAGAAGATAAGCATTAAAGTCACAAGTACCTATAAAAGAAATTATGCCAAGTTATTCGCAAAATTTTAACTTAGTATCTTCTATTAGTTATTTGTTATGTTTCTTTTCTTTAGATTCCTCTTTTGGCTTCTCTAGATAACATATTTAGTTTAATCTTGATCAGATCGATTACTTCGTAAAGGGATCGGGATCGAGTCAAGTTTTATCTTGATCAAATTGATTACTTCCAAAGGGGTAATCCAATAGGAGATTCTTTTAAATTATATAATTTAGGTATTTATCTACAGTTCATTAGAAAGCTCTTCAAAAATGTCATTTGAGAATTTGCCCAAGCTCTTCTAAATTTCTATTATCATGCCGTTCTAAATATTGACATGATTATAAAATAGAGTAATGTAATAAATATAACGCATGAAAATATGATAGATGACAAAAAAGTAAATGAGGCTCAACTTTAAGTCCCTATTTTTTACGCTAATCATAGATAAACTCACTAGATACATCCAAGACATGTTATCATGGTGTTTATTATTTGTAGATGATATTATTTTGGCAGATGGGACATGCGAATGAGTAAATGCTCAACTTGAATCATAGATGGAAACACTAAAAGCGAAAAAAAATTACATTTAATAGAGTAAAGACACAATATATGAAATTTAAATTTAGCAATGTTAGATACAATAAGATAATTGTTGAGTTGGGAGGTAATGAATTGTCTGTAACTAAAAGTTTTAAATATTTAAGATCATTTTTTACAAAAGGATGAAGGGATTGAAAAAGATGCTTTACATAGAATACAAAGCAGAATAATTAAAATGGAAGATAGTATCGGGTATTCTTTGTGATCGTAAAGTACCTTTAAAACTTAAAAAGAAATTTTACAAAACGATAATTAGACATGCTATGTTATATAAAACTGAATGTTGGACTATAACTCAAACACATGAGCAGAAGATAAGAGTTATAGAGATGAGGATATTAAGATAAATGTGTGGACATATGAGGATTGATAAAATAAAAAATAAAAACATTAAAGCGAAAGTAGAGATTGCATATATTGAGGGAAAACTACGAGAAATACATTTAAGATGGTACGAACATGTACTTAGACGACCGATAGATGCTCCAGTTAAGTGATATGAAACTATTACAAATATATAAATCAAACGAGAAACAGAAAGACCAAAGAAGACTTGGTTAACAATAATAAAGCAAGACACAATTTATTTAAATATAGATGATAATATAGTAAGGAATAGAGTCCAATAGTGTAGGAGGATCCATATAGTCAACCCCACCTAGTGGGATAAAGCTTGGTGATTGTTGTTATTGACAAAAAAGTAAATGAGGATGTTAATGTTGGAATTCTTTTTTGTCATATAATGACTAAACTAAATAAGAAATAGTATGGTATTTTTTTATAATAATATGTGATGATATGCAAACACTATGAGAAAAATTAATTAAATGCAAGTAATTTAGAATTATCAACTAAATAAATAAAAGTAATTTTCAAAAATAGAGGTAGTAATTATACTAAGATAATGAGAGCTTTCACTGATGATGAGGCAAAAGAATAAATTTCCCAAAGAGGAGTCGAGGTTAGGCAAAGAAAAAACTACAAGGACAAGATTGTCTTCGGCATAAGGTCCCTCGACACTCCTGTCGAGGTTAGGCAAAGAAGATATTGCGACTGTAGTTGTCAAGAGTGGGCAATGGTAGCAACAATGATGAACAAGCAAAGATGGATGGTGTCAACTACTAGTTCTACTTAGCCAAAGGAAGAGGACAATGAGGTTTTGAAATAACAAGTAGAGGAGAGATGTGGGCCAACGACAAAGTTGTATTAGAACTTATGAGAAGGAGAGGATTTATATATTTAGTTACTACTGTTACAGAAATAGAGAACTTTTTACAAAGCGATGAAATGCAACTTATAAAATATTTTAGACTAAACTAAAAGGTACGAAAATTAAGTTAGTTTCAAATTTTGTTTTTCTCATGATCCGATTTTAGCTTCATTTAGAAGAAGGAGAGCATTGGCGCATCGATAAAATTATCATGAGATCTAAAGGTCACAAGTTTGAGTCACAAAAACGACCTCTTGTAATGCAGGGTAAGATTACGTACAATACTCTCTTCCCCAAGAGCCTGCATTGGTGAGAGCTTTGTGTACCGAACTGCCTTTTTAAATAAAGCAAGGTAATCAAAGAGATGGTGACGGTGACAACAGTAGATGATAAACATGTGGTGACAATTGGATGGAGAAGAATAATCCAACAAAAGGCGATAAGAGACTAGCATCGATATTGTGCAAAGAAGATGATCCACATCAACAATACTAGACGTTGGTTTGTGATGTCAAGGGAAAGGCATTGGATAGAACTGATGTTAGGAGGCAATGGCGCAAGCAGGGTGGCAAAGGTGCTTAGTGGCTCCTTAGGCAATTAATAACAGTCCAATCGATAGTGGGTGGCTTAGCTGTCGATGGGTGTGGTGATCGATGGTGTTGTTAGTCAAGGTTGAGGAGGAGGAGCTCAAGTGGTTTGTGAAGAAGGAAGTCGATGTTGGCGAGGGTTGGTACCGTGAGGAAGGCAATGACATTAAACAAAAAGGATTTATTGCATGGGTAGTTGTGGTTTCTCCGAAAGGGGGATTGTAATAGGAAGGAGTGCATGGACACATGGAGGGAGCATAGGGATGTGGTTAGATCTTGTTCAAAGTAATCGTTGGACAAATCATGGATGAGGGTGGCATTGAAATGTGAGGTCAATGGAGAACAAATAGTTAACTAGTATCGAAAATGAAACTCTGATACAAATTAACACAACATTAATATCAAATCATCGAACCACCTAGAAACTTCGACAAAATTAACGAAGCATAAGGGATAAATATCTCAAAGAGAAAATAAACCCTTACCTAGAAGAAACATGTTCTCATCAAAAAGAAACTACCACCAAGAGAATTAAAAAAGAAATTGTATTGCTATAAAATTGCCAAAAATACATGAGATTCTAAATTTTTATAAATTGATAATAAGACTCATCCTTTATAAAATAAAAATTTGTTCATCCCAATAAAAACTTTTTCTAAATCTACATAAACCTTTTAAAAATTCTCTCACTATTTTATAAGAAATATAACAAACTATAAAAATTTAACAACCTAAATGAATTTAGACTTTTTCATCGCATTTAGATAAGATTAAAATCTAACTACATTAAAGTGTGAAGGAAGAAAACATATCATTCAGTCTTCATGAGCTCTTCAAGAGGCAGCAAACAAAATAAAGTTGGTTTCTATAGGATAAGAAGTTGGGAAAAGAAGATAGCCTTGCCTTAGAAAGAAAATGCTTGTCTAGAAAAAGAAAAAGTTGTTAGTGGGAAGAAGCAAGCAGAGGTTGTTGGAAAGATTTGATAGCAAGGGGATATGAAGGAACAAATTCTCAAAGGATGAAAAGAGAAGTATTCTGTGAACAAAAAGGATACTTGTGAAGATCACTTATACAAAGGCTAGGAGAAACTTTCTATTCAATAGATCGAGTATGAAGGAGTCCCTTCTCAATATATCACTCTGCATGGTCATTAAACTCCTTGCGATTATGGGTCAAGATAGCTCATTTGAAGCTACATCTGTCGCTCTAAGAGGGAGTTGTAGCAGAGGAGCCAATGTTGCATGGAGACAGTGGAAGGTTCCTATAAAAGAGGAGAGTCACAAGCCGCACAAATGCAAAAGTCAAAGAAGGCGGAAGTCTTAGAGTTGGCAAGCGATGAGATAGCAACCTTAACCAAGTGATACACAGCCCATGAGATGTGCATGTGGAAAAAAAAAAAAGAGGTGCCCCATGCATTCTGCCAAGCCACACCAACACATAGATGTTGAATCACAGAGATTAAGCCACCAGCTAATCAATATCTATGGAGGATAATAGAGTCAATCAAGAGGGCACTTCTGCTCATGAATTAATTTATGGGCATAAGCACGAGAGAGAGGCCAACAGAGCTTCATGGGGGAGAGAAGCTGAATACTAGAAGCTCAAGAAGAAAAGGAGTGTGGAACCCCTTGATCTCATGAGGCTTGTGGACAACAACTTCCTGTTAGTGGTCATCTACGGCAATAGAGAAGAAGGTGCTCCATAGGAAAAAATAGAAGGATGATTGGAGAAGAAAATTTAAACCTAATGCATCCAAAATAGTATTAAACCCAGAATAGTAATACCTAACAACACTAACACTAGCAGCCAATATTTTGTACAGTCATTGCAATATCAGTTGTTTTACACATATAACATCCAGCATTTATAGATTACAAAGAAACTTTTTAAAAAAAAACGCAAGGTAAAATAAAGAGGCATAAGAATATTTAGGGCCACTCTCAGTCAATAAATGTTGAAAAAAAAAAAGATAGAATACACACTCATAAACCCATAAATGTAAAAAAAATAAAGAAAATTTTCATATTAACTGTATCAAGTGTAACTAGTCCTTTTTAGAGTGATAACTAATTATCATACATGTAGCCACTGCTACAGTTGAAAATCTGAAGCAAATCCTACAACAATCCACTGAGCATATGTAATTCTTTACATTATTTTGCTTCATATGAACTATATGCACATTATGGATGAAAATTGTAAGCAATAATTAAGTTAACAGGAAACAAATATAGTAACAAAAATGTACTTACCTGTTTGTCCATAGGCAAAACAAGTTGCCTTTGTACGATTAAAGATAGCAGGAACAATTGGTTCAACAGTCTCGTGATATACCTACAGAACAAAATACACAAAAAGGAGTTGGCCAAGAAAACTTTAAACTTGAGGTGTCTTTCTATCACTCACTTCTTCGTTTGAGACATTTTCATCCAGTACAGCATCAAACACAAACTCATGCTTCTCAAGATACTCCGTTAGGTCAACCTAAACCAATCAGAATATATTAGACGATGTGAAGCATGATTCTGGAACAGTAAAGGATATCCAAATTCAAGTTTTCATCATGTTGATAGTGCATATTTCATGAACTAAACATGTTGATAGAGAAAAGTGGAGAGAAGACTCTCACTATCGGCAATTAATAAATCTTGATTAAGATTAATACTGGATTAATGTGCAAACCAAGAGTACTCTTGCTTGAAATGAATACTTCTGACAATTTTGTGATTGAGACTCTCTTGGAAATACCACCTTTTAAGCACGAAAAATACCAACTTGCAAAACACGAATCTCAGTGAGACAAGATATCTCAAAGTGCACTATAAGATAGCTGAATATCTATCCCTCAAAGTGAGAATGCTTAAGAACTTAACAGTGAGCTTGTCTCAATATTTTTCTGCATAAACTGTCAATCATAATAGATAGAAAAAGGAAAGGGAATCAAAATTACTTAAAACGCATTATCATTTCTCATCTAGTTCTCAAATTCGGTAACATTTTCTCAAGTTCTGCTATATATTTTATGATATTTTTACAAGTTCTGGAAGATGAGTAAACTTACTGATACATAAGACACGATCAGAAATATATGAATTTCTATCCTCTCTCTTCACACCAAATTCTTTCTTTTCTAGTTCATCTCATCTCTTTTCATTTTCTGTCACTCTTCTTTATTTTTCTCATCATTTTTTTCTACTCAAAGAGGATTTTGTATATGTAAAACAGGTAATAACTATATATTAATATACTCAAAAAATAATTTATTGCCAACAAGTGATATTTGGAAGTATCAACCATTAGGTTCCATTTGAGTGCAAGAAGACAAGTATTTGGTAAGGTTATAAATCATCAACTAATTATGATATATGTTTAATATTACATTTGGAGCTGCTAGAATAACTCTGTAGCATGCATATAAAACATGTGTAGATTTTTTACTACTCTCTAAAATAAACAACAAATTCTCTTGAATATTACCTTGAGTTTTGTCTCATGAACGGTAACTGAGTTGGAACCTGGTTCTATAGTGATGATATCATCCTCCTTTTTTGCTATTTCCTTTTTGTTCAGTGGTCTTTTTCTTACCTTCATTGAGATTATAAGCAAAGAAGTAAATGATGTAAAAGCTAGTCTAAAATGAGGTGCTTAAAGCTAAGTGCCTAAGATGTTAAAAAGAAGAAAGGCATACCACCACTTTGATTTTCGCAACCGAACTTATTTTTTCTTTCTCAGATGGCGGTACTATATTGCGGCTCAAAGGTCTGTTACTGGAAAAGCTAGTCTCGATGTCATCCAAGTTTCTCTCATGGACATAACCAAGTGGTAATGCACCAAATCCCGCACCTGTCATCTGCCCACAACACAACAATTTAACAGTGTAAATAGATCGCGATAAAAAAATTTGAACGAAGCAATCCAATTTGACGAGATAAATTATATTAGGCAAATTAAGTTGTACAGATATGGATATCCTAGTCATAGCTCAAAGAAAGTTATCCTGCTAAGCAACATTCCAACACGAAAATGAGATTTCTAGTTGCTGAAGTAAGAAAATATGGACAAGCAGAGACGAGAGAAAGGATTACTTCTGGGAGAAGCTCAGTGTCGAAGGAATGGATATCTAAGATCCCCGGACTGAGATCATTTGGGAACACTTCCTCCCCGTTCTTCCTCTGGCTCGATGGCCGCGAAGATATCGGCGGCGTCAACGGCTCCACCGATGACAAGAACTCCCCGCTCATCCCCCTTTGCATGTTCCTCAACATCCTCGAATATTCCACCTAGATCACAAAGAAAGATTCAAACTTTGGAAAAAGAAAACGATACCCATCCCGGCCAGATCGAAGTGGGCCGGCAGGATCCAATTACCTGCTGAGAAGCAGGCAATCCGCCGAGCTGCAGCCACTTGCTGGCGCCTCCCCCTCCTGCTTCAGGGAAAATCTGGTCGGACGAGTACTGCCGCTGGTGGAACTGGCCGCCGGTTCGCTGCTGCATCTGCCTCCCACCGACAGCGGCACCGTTCATCCTACCTCCGATGAGAGAGATCGGACCTCCTCTTCCTCGGCCGCAGGTCTCCCTCGGCGAATCGCCGCGAGATGGACGCCGTCCACGGTCCAACGAGAGGAACGGCGAGAGAGAAAGAGGAACAAGCAAGGAGCGCAAGCAAATGACCTGAGCCAAGCAAAAGCGAGAGTTAAAAGAGAATGGTGAGGGCACTGTCGAGAAAATAACTCACCTACCAATCGCCTCCACCTACCGTACTACCATCTATGCTATTGGAGAAACCCAAGTGGGTCCAGTGTGTTCGCAGAGGCTGGAAAAGCGCGTAGCTAAAAGGGCCTCGAGGCGGAGGCCTCGAATTAAGTAATGTTAGTTGGTGGTGGAATGCGATCGAATTCAAAAACTTTCGAAATCGGTAGCCGGTCCGGGTGATGGGGCGGACCCGGTCCAAATCGGATGACGGGAGATACATGGGATGGCCCGTGGAAGTCCAGTAGGTGCCGTTGGATGTGCTACACGTGTCCGGAGCAGTGTGGTTGTCAGGCTTATGAGATTACTTCATGATTTAGAAAATTATATTATATATTGTTTGATTATTTTATATGTGCTTAGAAAATTACAATAAAATATCCTAATAGTTTGATAGATTATGATGTAAAATGGTTTAAACGTAAGCATATTTTTACAACATCGATAAGCGCGTAGATCAGGTGTTGGAAAATTCAATATACTTTAGTATTAAAAAAAAGGACAGTCCTTATATTACTGTACTTAATTTTATCCTACTTTATCAAAAATTATTTTTATTATTCAAAGCCTTCTAAAAGACATGCAAGAGATTATATGATGAGGATTACTGAAGTGATGATTAGAGTAGCCTTTAAGAACAATGACTCGATGCGACTGAATTGGAGGATTAATAGCTCGAGATTCAAAGAGATTGAAGAAGATTACGTGAGATAATCAATGAATCGCAAGATGAGAATCATTAAAGAGCAGCGAGGAGTTCAATCAATGAAGAATGGTGCATGTTCAATGGAGATAGCGCATCGTGGCTAAGACACAGCGATGATTGTGGATATGATATGTGTCGATTTTAAAGAAGATTTAAAGTTCTTTTTTAGATTCAGATGACCTTCACATATATGTCTTTGCCGTCATATCAATGCTCATAGGATCCTCCGTTATTTACCTCTTTTATAATGATCATGGGAGTAGCACGAATCCAAAATTTTATATTTAGGAGGACATACTAAAATATAATCATCTTAATTAAAAAAGAAAAAGAAAATAAATAATAATCACTTAATAGTTGGGAGACATGACCCCCAAGTTTTATGCTAGAGCCGCCCCTGTGTGGGACAGACCTATGGGGGACGCTAGGTTGACAATTCTAATATTTTATGAAATGAAGAATGGTGCAGTGGCAAAAGCAAAGAGATATCTCATAGGAGAACACAGTTCAATCCTTTGTTGTAATATCGTTCGACAATGAATTTAGAAAAAATCCATTCGGGCGGTCCTGGGAACAGGAGTTTGCTCAGTGCACGAAATACGGCTTCGACATTGGACCGTCGTTTAGGAATAGACCGACTACGGAGTCCGAACTGAACTATGAAAAAGCTGCAAGTGATTCCCTGTTTTACTCTTAGTGGCTGATGAAGGTCACTTGGGCTCCACCCTTACTCGACTTAGCTGTTGGCGAAACGTCACGAAGATCCGTGGGACAGAGTCGATCACTCCTAGAGATTAGTCGGACTGAATGTTCAGATACCCTGATATATATCAATCAAAAAAATATAGATGAGTTATGTAGTCCCCATGAGAGGGTCTTATGACTAACGTGGCAGTAAAGTTGTACTAATGAGTAAGGATCAATCTCCGAGGAATACAAGTCTTTCGAAGTGTCTGTCCTTTTACCGCACTAGTCTTGAATTGGATAATATACTCTCCGTGATTTATCTCTTTCGTATTGACTGTAGAATCGATTGATGAGAATATCGAGGAAGAGCAAATCGTCTTTTGTATTAATAGAGATGAGTTATATAGGTAAGGACATGAAGCAAGTCGAAAGCTCATGCGCATAGATAGAGTAACACGTACGATACAAAGATGGTGAGGGAGGAGCAATGTCAAATTGCAATGCAATTGGTAAGACTTTGGTGTGAGCTATGTGTATTGCATGTTTAGTGACACATGTACATGGAGCAACGATAGAACTCAATCTTGACCTTAGAATTGAATCGTTGATCATAGTCGAGTTTTTAGTCAACTCATAGAATGTGTATCTATCCACCAGTGAAACATGAAAATAAAAGCCACCAAAATTCAAAGTTTGAAATTTGATCAACTAATATGTGTGTTGCATGGGAAATACATTTGGCTACTCCGCTAATTGACAAATCGATTGATTACATTCAAAGAGGTAACAAATTAAACAACAAGTTTTTTTTTTGAGTGATTAATCGAGCAAATGATAAATTACTAATTAATTGATGCTGAGGTAGAAAGAAAAGAATTGTTAATGTTCAACAATGGTCGCATAGTCGACTTATCGGTGATAGAGCAAATCAAGGTTGACAAAACATAATTAGAAGCCATGTATTCCTGAAATCTTGCTCTCACTTATTAGCAACTGGATTTCAACTTGAACGGGAAATTAAAACTTCTTTCTTTTAGCAACGTATGCAATTTATTGTAAATATGCAATGAATTTAACGACGAATCATTAAATCGTTATAAATCAATATCGAAATTAGCAATAAAAAATTTGTTGTCACAAAAATAATAACAAGCTATTTATTCATCACAGGTTTTGTAACAAAATCAATTTTTATCGCACAATTTGCAACGGAAATCACTTTCGTCGCCAAATCTACAACGAAAAATTAAAATTATTGTAAATTTTGTGACGAAAATAGATTCGTTGAAAACTTTGCATCGAAAATCAAATTCGTCGCAAAATTTGCAATGTAATTTTCAACGAAAAATTTTCGTCACTCATTTTTAATTATTTTTAAAAAAAAATGGTGGTTGGCATAGAGGGAAAGTGTCATCAAACGCAAAATTTTGCGAAGAATATGATATTCATCATAAAATTTTGCGATGGATTTAATATTTGTTACAGATTTTGCGACGAATTTCATATTTATTATATATTTTGTGACGAATATGATATTCATTACATATTTAGCGACGAATTTCTTATTCGTCGTAAATATTGCAACGAATTTCTTATTCGTCGTAAATATTACAACGAATTTAGCGACAAATTTCTTATTCGTCACAAATATTGCAATTAATTTGGTAATGAAATATAATTCATCGCAGAGGTTCCTTTGATTAAGCTGATCTCCTTTCCTCTTTTCCTCTCACGCTAGCGATTCTCCATGTGCTTCAGTACGAATCTCCCCTCTCTCACTTGTATTCCGGCGATCCACCGTCGGATCTGTGCAGATCCGACGATGGACGTCAAATCTTCGTTGCGCACGCGACCGTCGCTCGCACGACAGAGGTGTCACCCCTGCTAATGTCACTCGTGCGGGGCGACTGTCGCACTTGCGACTCTCCTGTCGGCGTCGCTCGCGCGGGGCGATTGTCACACTCGCGACGCCCCTGTTGGCATTGCTCGTGCGAGGCGACTGTCGCATACATGATGCCCCTGTCGGGTTCTAGTCGCGGGGGGTGATTGTAGGCCCTTGCAAGGGGTAGTTGCCACCCCAAGCTTCGTGCCCAGTTGGGGCATCGCCCTTGGCCCGCTCACAACTGTTGCATCACCCTCAGTCCCCCACGACACGTCCTCGGCCCGTAGCAGAGTCGTCGCCCCTCCAACTACACCTACACGATCAAGGCCCCCTTCAATGCCAACACATCATCACCGTCGCCTGCATGGTCGCGATCGTTGCTTACACGATCGTGACCCCTGCAACGCGTGTTGACCTTGGGTTGTCGAGATGCGTGGGTGGCTAATTCATGTGGTTTGTCAGATTAACAGGTTATTCAAATCCTTCAAATTTTTTAATGTATAATATAAAGTGTACAAATTTAATATTCTATTTCTCTTAGGTTTGTCATACAATTGTTCATCCTTTAAGTGATTGACGTATTCATAAAGTCTTCTAATGTCAGCTCATCCGTTGCTTCTACCAGGGAAGATATATTTTATATTTCAAAATTTTTACCATTATCATTCTATAATGTATATAATGTTTATTTTTAAGTATTTCTTTTACTGTAAAAATTCATTATTAGTTTCTTATATTATAGTATCTAATTCAATATCATACCAAAAATAAATATGTATTAGAATAATTTGTTTTGAGTATAAATTGATTATTCAATTAATATCGATGCAAAATGATGATAATATAATTATTTCTTGTCATAAATTTGGAAACATAAAAAATGGAGAGAAAAAATAATTGGATGTATAAAAAGAACTTACATGAACGTCAAGGTTTCGCCGATGAATTTATTATTGGATTGAAACAATTTTTGAATTTTGCTAGTAATAATGTTAAGTTTATGGATGAGAATAAATTAAGGTGTATATGCAAAAAGTATCATAATGATAAACTTTTTCATTGTGATAAAATTCGAGAACATCTTTGTAGATTTAATTTTATCCTAAATTATTATAATTGAACATGTCATGGTGAACCGTTCATATCCGATGAAGAGGTTGGACGAAACATACAAATGACAGTTAGTGGGGATCAAATATATTATAATCAACTTAATCTATATCAGAGGATGATAGTTTATGTTGGATCGAAAGTGTCGCTAGAGGGGGGGGTGAATAGCGATACGGTGTCGTTAAAAACTTTTGCAATAAGTAAAAAGCAAGTAGAGAATGCACAGCGGAAATATAAAGTAGACAAGATATTTTTACGTGGTTCACAATCTTTCGATTGCTAATCCACGGCCCTAGTGATCCTTGATCACGTACGGAGGGCAATTCACTAAAACCACTCCTCTTCGTTGGAAGTAGGAGCAACGATTACAAAAAGAAATCAAGGCAAAGGGACACTCCCCCTTTCCTTGTTACGATTAAAGCACAAAGACAATTTAAAGAAGTAGAACTTAAATAAATATACCGACAACTCTTATAAGTAGAAGATGTAGCTTTCGTTGTCGGCGGCACTTCGTCGTAGCAAATGTGAGTAGTAGTAGCGGCGTTACGACGGCGTGTTGAGAGCTCTTGAATTCTTGTCATTTGCTTGGCTTGAACATGTCTATTTATGGATATTGATCTATGAATTTAGACATAGGTAGTGTCCAAGGTGAGGTTCTTATCCCCCAAGACTTGTTCATCCACATCCTTTGCGCCAACTCAAGGATGAGGTGTTTCATCCAACCACCTTGTGCCACCTCCAACCTCCTTGTGCGCCAACTCAAGGATGAGGTGTTTCATCCAACCACCTTGTGCCACCTCCAACCTCCTTGGGCGCCAACTTGAGGATGAGGTGTTTCATCCAACCACCTTGTGCCACCTCCAACCTCCTTGGGCGCCAACTTGTTGGAGCCATTCAACTTGTGCCACATCATGGGAGCCAACCATCTTATGCCAACTCACCTTATTTTGGGCGTCCACCACAAGGAAGCTTGGTGATGGTTTGGATGTCCACCTTGATGCCACATCACCCTTTGTACCAAAACACGAGTCAAGTCCAAATTCACCCCCTTGAAATTCGAGCTCTTCTCGAGGTCGAACTTGACTAGCAGTTGTGTAGTCAAAGGGTTTTGATGATACAAGTTAGCTTAAAATATAAAGTACGATGGTTCTAACCATCTGATCTCGACCTAGACCTTCCATTGGAGGTATTGGGTCGGATCTATGCTTAACGACCTTGCTTCGCTTTCACACGAGCTTACCTTGTAGCCTCGCTTCCGGTCTTCACCCGAGTACCTCGGCTTCCTCCGAAGTCCCTCTGGCGTTGCCCGACCACCTCGGTTCCCACCGGGTGTCGCAGACCTTCCGCTCAACTTTAGCATTTCTGCACACTTAATTGAGCTCGTAAGATAACAAATATACCCTTAACTATTGAGCCTTTTGCCATAATCAAAATACCGGTTCGACTTTGGTGCCCACTGCACCAACAATCTCCCCCTTTTTGATTCATGGCAAACCGACACAAAAGTTAAGGAAAAATTAAGCATAACAGTAAGCTAGCATAATGAATTAAGCATAACAGTAAGCTAGCATAATGATTAAGCATGAATGAGCTAGCATAAAGATTAAATATGAATGAGCTAGCATAAAGATTAAATATGAATGAGCTAGCATAATGATTAAATATGAATGAGCTAGCATAATGATTAAGTATGAGTGAGAAATATTATTGTTTCAAGTTCTACCCTTTGAGGTAACCTACCCCTTGACCGAAGGTGAGTTCTTGAAAAATAATTTTTACTCACCCTTAAAAGTTGCTTAAGTAAAGCGGAATTACTTAATATAAAAGGTAATAATTTTGTTTACTTTCTTCCTTACTTTTGTGACTTTCTCCCCTTTTGCCTTAACTCAAAAGTTTGTAAATATATTTTAGGGTTTGTAAGTCCAAGCAAGTTCCCAATATAAATATATATTTTTTAAAAATAATAATAAGCTTGAAAATATGTTCATCTAAAATGTACAACTCGGTTGGACTTGATTGATATAGAATGATCAATAAGTCTTGAAGGAGTTGATTAATTTTAAATAATTATACTCCATGGTTCATGTCGATGCAATCAATCTACGTCTGGAACGGAGTAAGGTCCTAACATCTCACGCTACGTGGCTAAGTACACAAACACATTAGTCCTATGTGTTGTGAGATGTGTTAGCTCCTTAAATCTATAGGTATATGATTTCTAAGGTAAGACTTAGGCTAATTTCATAAAAGAAGCAAAAGTAGAGTACATATATAGAAAAATTTAAATCCTACTCTATTACGCACATACCTAACTTTCGTCTTAATAAACTAAATTCGACCGGGTAGTGGTTTGGTGAAGATGTCCGCTAGGTTTGATTTGGACTCAACATACTCTAGTTGTATAGTTCCATTAGTTACATGTTCCCCAATGAAGTGGTGTTTAACTTCTATATGTTTTGTCCTAGAATGACATATTGGATTTTTAGTTAAGTTAATTGAACTAATGTTATCTATGTAGGTTTTAATGTTGTTAAAGATTAAGCTCAAGTCTTGGAGAGTGTGCTTCATCCACGGAGGTGAGACACACTCACCCATCGCATAGCGTGATTCGACTTGGTGGTAGATAAGGCAAGCGCAATCTTGCTTCCTACTGCACCAACTTACTAGACTCGAGCTGAGGATTTGACAACAACCACTCGTGCTCTTTCTATCGAGTTTACTACCGGCATAGTCGGAGTCGGAGTAGCCGATTAGATTAAACTCGGTAGATCTAGGGTACCAAATACCTACGTTTAGCGTGCCCTTTAGATATCTAAGGATACGCTTGACTATGGTTAGGTGAGACTCCTTGGCACAGGTTTGTAACCTTGCGCACATACTTACCGCGAATAAAATGTCGGGTCGGCTCGCGGTTAAGTATAGGAGACTTCCTATTGCGCTCCTATAGTATTTTAGGTCAACGGGTTTTCCTTCTACATCTTCGTTTATATTAACATTAGTTGCCATAGGTGTATTGATTATTTTAGCATCTTGCATTCCAAATCGATTTATTAAGTCCTTAGTATATTTTTGTTGATGTAAATATATTCCATCTTTAGTTTGTTTAATTTGTAAACCTAAGAAGAAACTTAACTCTCCCACTAAATTCATTTCAAATTCACTTTCCATAAGTGAGATGAATTCGTTTAGCAGGATCGAGTTGGTAGTTCCAAAAATTATATCATCTACATAGATTTGGGCTATAAAGATTTCTTTTCCTACGGTTTTAACGAATAAGGTTGGGTCGACTAAACCTTGGTTGAATCCTTTGGACTTAAGATAGATCGAAAGCCTTTCGTACCAAGCTCTTGGGGCTTGTTTGAGTCCATATAGGGCTTTCTTAAGTCTAAGGACATGGTCAGGTTTATCTAGATTTTCGAATCCGGAGGTTGGTAGCGTAAACTTCTTCCTTAATGTATCCATTCAAAAATGCTGACTTGACATCCATTTGAAACAATTTAAAACCTCGATGTGCAGATATGCTAACAACATTCGGATGGACTCTAGTAAGCTACTAGGCGTAGGTCTCATCGTAATCTAAACCTTCGACTTGACTAAACCCTTTGCGACTAACCTAGCTTTATTTCTAACTACTTCACCTTTATCATCAAGTTTATTTGAAATACCCACCTTGTTCCAATAATTGATTTTTCTTTAGGTGGTGGTACTAATTCCCGGACTTCATTTCTAGTGAATTGAGCTAGCTCTTCTTGCATAGCAATAATCCGGTCGGGATCAAGAAGTGCTTGTTCAATAGTTTTGGGTTCGATTTTGAAATTAAGATTTGACTAAGGTTTCGATATGAAGCTCTAGTTCGAACCCTAAATTGGATCACCTATAACTTGATTGATAGGATGATTTGTTTGAGTCTTAGTGTGACTCGGGTCAGGGTCATCTATCACTTGGTCGATAGGATGACTTGGGTGAGTTCTAGTTTGACTTGGGTTAGAGTCATCTATCACTTGGTCGATAGGATGACTTGGGTTAGGACGAGATTCAAGTTCAAGATCAGAGTCGGGTTCGCTATAAGTTGATTTGCTAGTTGGTTTTGTTAAGGATTGAGCGGGTTCGTGTCCTTAAATCGAAAACTATATTAATGGTTTCTTCGACTCTAAGAGTGTCGTGATTGTATACCCTATAAGCTCTCTGGTGGTTGAGTATCCTAGAAAGGTTCGATAGAGGTTTTGGATTTGAATTTCCCTAGGTAATCCTTAGTGTTTAAGATATGTACCTTGCATCCAAATACCCTAAAGTACTTGATGTTCGGTATTTTATCGTGATAAATCTCGTACGAGGTCTTTTGGTGCCTCTTTACCATAAGGATCCTATTTTGGACATAGCAAGCCGTACTACGGCCTCGCAAAATCTATCGGGTAGGTTATACTCGTTTAACATTGTCCTAGCGGCTTCTTGTAGGGTTCTATTTTTCCGTTCGACTAACCCATTTTGTTGTGGGGTTCTAGGACATGAAAACTCATGGTGGTATCCGTTTAGGTTACAGAAATCTGTAAACCTGTGGTTTTCGAATTCACCACCATGATCGCTTCTAAGTCTTTTAATCTTAAGGTTCTTTTGATTTTCGATTAACCTACAAAGATTGATTAGTTGGTCTAGGGTATCATTTTTATGTTTGATAAACCTAACCCAAGTAAATCTAGAATAGTCCAATTATGACTAAGCAAAATTGACTACCATTGAGTGACTTAGCTCCATGTGAATCAAATAGATCCATGTGTAGGAGCTCAAGAACACTTTTGGTTCGTTCTTGATTAGTTAATTGATGTTGTGTCCTAGATTGTTTACCTTGTTGACAAGCATTACATATTTTATTATCCAAGTTGTTTAGTTTAGGCAAACCTATAACCAAGCCACTCTGACTCATCTTGTGGACGAGTCTTGGGTGCGAGTGTCCGAGTCTTCGGTGCCATAACCAAGATTCCTCTTGCTGTGTCATAAGACACTTGGTTGAGGAGTTGGGTAAATTTATTGTGTAGATGTTGCTACTCCTAGTTCCTTTAAGTATTATTTTAGATGTTGCATTTATTTTGATTACGCATTCATTTTCTAGAAATATGACCTTATAATTGTTATCACACAATTGGCTTACACTAAGTAAATTATATTGAAAGTTTTCTACTAATAAGACATTTTGAATTGTAAAGTTAGAGTTGAGCTCAATATCACCGATCCGATGATTTTGAGGATCCTTGTCGTTTGAATCGTAACCGAAAATTTGAGTTGATCGGCATGTGTCGAGTATCGTCCAACATCCATTGATCCTACACATAAGGTAGTTGGATCGGATATTGGAATTACTAAAGGGTTGTTTGTAAGTTTTAAACCTAAATCATCTCACCAATATCTACATGATCAAAACATGTTATTCCTATGTGTTATTGTGAGATGACTTTCAATTTTACTTGATTAATTTTAATGAATTTAAATTAACCAACATTAGGTTAGATTCGGATTTAGTCTAAGCTCATCAAGTAATCTTTTCAAGAGATTAGCTTCCAGGTCGTGGCGAGGCACAGAGGCCTTCTTTGATCGGAACAACGACCACTTCCTTAGACAAAGCTAATTTCAAGAAATTGATAACTCGACTTACTTGAGACTACGTCTTGGTCTAACTAGTTATTTTGAAAAGAGGCTCCCGAGGCTCAATCTTTCAGAGATTTTAGTTGGTTTATTTTTGAAAAGAGGCTCCCGAGGCTCAATCTTTCGCAGGATTTTAGTTGGTTATGAGTCCTATCTAACCATTCTAAAAATAAAGGAAAAACTAAGCATGCAATTTCTAAGACTTAACAAAATACATTTTGTATTGGCTCCTCGACCATTGAATCGAGTGGGTCTATTCACATAGTGAATTTGGTCCTTGGGAACCCAATACATGTTAGATCCTAAAGTTGAAATCAAAGTGGTCTTAGGGACCCATGCTTGGACATTTTTCTTATGTTGGTTTACTATAGACATATATGACTTATTGGGTGTATTTGAGTTAAACCCGAGTCCGGCCTTGTTGTACACGGCCCTTTGTGATCCAAGTAAGAGGTCAAGTCCCTTGGATCCCAAAGTGAACCTTTCCAACGTGTTCCTAAGGTCTTCGACTTGTGTTTTCAAAAGCGAGTTCTCAACTTCAAGCTTTTCAACTTGTGTTGAGTCCTCCTATTGAATACGAGTAGTCGAAGAGGTTATTGAGACCTCATGTTTGAGGAGGTTAACCTCCTCAATTAGGGTCTCGACCTTGGACTCGGACTTAGCTAGTTTCTTATTTAAAAATTTAATTGCACCATACAAAGTATTAAGTAACGACCGACTTACCCTTAATGATTCTTTTGAACCGGATACGGATCCGTGGCTTGTCTTGAATGGAAGCTCATCATCGGATTCGACTCGGACTCTTCTTTGGTTTCGAGTCGTCTCTCGGCTTGGCCATTAGAGCTTGGATATCGCCTTCTTCCTCCGACAACTCCTCCCAAGTAGCGCTTAGCGCTTTCTGGTCTTTGATGCGTTATTCTTTAGCTTTGGGCACTCGGACTTGATGTGACCGAACTCGCTTGCACTCATAGCATCTAAAATTAGAAGTATTTGAATTAGGTTTAGGCTTACCTTGAGTTGTTGGTCGCTTTGTCCTCTTGATCATCTTCGAACTAGATTGACTAGTTCGGATTCTATTTCGAGTCTACTTCCGATTCGGACTTCTTCTTCCTTCGGGGTGGCTTGCTTGCATGGGCTTCTTCTTCTTGGAACTCGCAACTAACGCAATACTCTTCTCGGCCCGACCACGTTAGTTTGCTCATGTAATTCAAGTTCAAAACAATTGCCTAACCTAATTTTAGAAAGGTCCTGGAGACCTTGTAGGCATCGACCATGGATGCCCACAAGGTGGTCCTAGGAAACGAGTTAAGAGAATACGATAAGGTCGCGATTCTCGACCTTTGTCCGATGGCATGGAGTTGGTTGACGGCGATGTCTTGGATACGAGCATGTAGTTGAGTTGCGGTCTCGCTTTCTGCATTTTCAAGTTATACAATTTATTTAAAAGTAAATCTCTTTTACATACCTTCGTGTCGCTGCCTTCGTGTAGTTCCACTAGCTTGGTCCATAAGTCCTTTGCACTAATGAAGGGGCCGACGCGGTTGAGCTCTTCCTTGACAACCCACATTGCAAGATTTGAGTTGCCTTGGCATCGGCTTCTACTTGTTTTTCATGGAATTTGACCATTGATCGTAACCCAAAGATTCACCATCTTCATTAATAGGAAGTGTGAAACCGGTTTGATTACGATCCACATCTCGATTTGGGTTTTAAGAAAGCATTCCATCCGACCCTTCCAATAACGAAAGTCATTACCGCTGTAAAACGGGGTCAAGTGGTGCTAAACCCTTCGAGATGGGCCATTTAAAAACAAGAAGAAGAACGATTTAAAAGAATCTTGCAAAACACACACGAAAGAATATTCCAAGACTTTCGCCTTGGATTAGTAGGGGAAGTAAAAAGATATATAAAATGTAACTTGCAAAAGAAATAAACAATCAAATGCGAATGTCGAAGTTCCGAGGACAACCTTACTCGGGATCTAACCCAAGGACAACCTTATCCGATCCTAAAGCCTCTAATGCAATTCTATATGTAGGAGAAGATAAGCAAGTGAAATAATTATACGAAAACAGAAATAAATAAATAAAAATCTGTAAAAAAGAAAACAAAGCTAGATTGGTGGTTTCACCGAATCTTAGCGCCCGACTCGATACCAATTGTTGGATCGAAAGTGTCGCTAGAGGGGGTGAATAGCGATACGGTGTCGTTAAAAACTTTTGCAATAAGTAAAAAGTAGAGAATGCAGGAAATATAAAGTAGACAAGATATTTTTACGTGGTTCACAATCTTTCGATTGCTAATCCACGGCCCTAGTGATCCTTGATCACGTACGGAGGGCAATTCACTAAAACCACTCCTCTTCGTTGGAAGTAGGAGCAACGACATAAAAAAATCAAGGCAAAGGACACTCCCCTTTCCTTGTTACGATTAAAGCACAAAGACAATTTAAAGAAGTAGAACTTAAATAAATATACCGACAACTCTTATAAGTAGAAGATGTAGCTTTAGTTGTCGTGGCACTTCGTCGAGCAAATGTGAGTAGTAGTAGCGGCGTTACGGGCGTGTTGAGAGCTCTTGAATTCTTGTCATTTGCTTGGCTTGAACATGTCTATTTATGGATATTGATCTATGAATTTAGACATAGGTAGTGTCCAAGGTGAGGTTCTTATCCCCAAGACTTGTTCATCCACATCCTTTGCTAACTCAAGGATGAGGTGTTTCATCCAACCACCATGTGCCACCGCCAACCTCCGTGGGCGCCAACACAAGGATGAGGTGTTTCATCCAACCACCGTGTGCCCCCACCCACCACCATGGGCGCCAACTTGAGGATGAGGTGTTTCATCCAACCACCTTGTGCCACCTCCAACCTCCTTGGGCGCCAACTTGTTGGAGCCATTCAACTTGTGCCACATCATGGGAGCCAACCATCTTGTGCCAACTCACCTTATTTTGGGCGTCCACCACAAGGAAGCTTGGTGATGGTTTGGATGTCCACCTTGATGCCACATCACCCTTTGTACCAAAACACGAGTCAAGTCCAAATTCACCCCCTTGAAATTCGAGCTCTTCTCGAGGTCGAACTTGACTAGCAGCTGATCAGTCAAAGGGTTTTGGACCGCAGATAAGTTAGCTTAAAATATAAAGTACGATGGTTCTAACCATCTGATCTCGACCTAGACCTTCCATTGGAGGTATTGGGTCGGATCTACGCTTAACGACCTTGCTTCGCTTTCACACGAGCTTACCTTGTAGCCTCGCTTCCGGTCTTCACCCGAGTACCTCGGCTTCCTCCGAAGTCCCTCTAGCGTTGCCCGACCACCTCGGTTCCCACCGGGTGTCGCAGACCTTCCGCTCAACTTTAGCATTTCTGCACACTTAATTGAGCTCGTAAGATAACAAATATACCCTTAACTATTGAGCCTTTTGCCATAATCAAAATACCGGTTCGACTTTGGTGCCCACTGCACCAACAGTTTATGTAGTGGATCAAAATTGACCACTACAAGTTCTAGTTTTCCTCATATATTTGAGCAAATGTATACCAATTATTCATCACTATTGAAGGATGTAAAAGTAACAGGTGTTAATGAAAATGTAAATAATGAACAATATCTCCAATTTCAAAAAGTGTTGAAAGCTACAGATAAATTTGTATGGTCTAGTTGTGACAGTCACACTAAATTATCTTTAACCGCAAAATTGTTGAATGTTAAAGTTGAAAATAATGTGGTTGAAGATTATTTTAATAATTTTATTCAAGTTATTATAGAAGTATTGTCATATGATTACATAATGCTAATGGTTTTTAAAATGTGAAAAACTTGTGAAAGATTTAGGTCTTCCGATGGAAAGAATTGATGTTTGTAGAGATGGTTATGCTATATTGGGGAGATAATGCAGATGCAAAGATTTGTAAATTCTATAATCAATATAGGTACAAGAGTACCATGAGATTAAATTATAATAAGCAACGTAAATTATACAGACAAATATTCTATTTACCTTTAATTCTTAAATTGCAAAGGCTTTATCCATTAAATGTCACTACTGAATACATAACTTGATATGCAAATCATAGAACAAAGGAAGGGTTAATGTGTCATCCATCAAATGCAGAGATGTGGAAAAATTTTAATAGGACATATCCTCTGTCTGCGAATGAGACTCAAAACATTAGGTTAGATCTCTGTGCTGATGAATTTGCTCCATTTGGCAAATCAGGAAGAACTTATTCTTATTGGTCAGTTATTTTAACTCCGTATAATTTGTCACCCGATATTTGTATAAAAACACCGTATATGTTTTTAACATTGATTGTTCCTGGCCTATAATATCCGAAGAAGTTAATATATATTTACATGCAACCACTGATTGTGGGGCTCAAACAATTATGGAACGAGGGTGTTTCTACCTATGATGTTTATACTAATCAAATTTTTATAATGAATGTTGTGCTTCTTTGGACCATAAATGACCTTTCGACTTATGATATATTATTGGGATGAAATACCACTGAGATTTTAGGATGTCCAATATGCATGGAGAGATCAAAGTGATTCATATTGAAACATGGAAACAAGGTAAATTATTTTGATTGTCATAGACAATTTTTATCATCAAATCATAAATTTAGAAGAAATAAAAAAGAATTCATTAATAATAGAATCGAAAGAACACCTCCACTATTGAGATTAACCGGTGAATACATATGACATAGAGTGCTTAACTGTCCATATGTTATTGAAGACCCAAATGTTACAACATATGAATATGAAAGTACACATAAATGGATTAAACAGAATATATTTTGGGATTTATCGTATTGGCAGAGTCATTTGATTCATCATCACCTCGATGTAATGTATATTGAGAAGAATATTTTTGATAATATGATAAATACAGTGATGGATATTACTGAAAAAATAAAAGACAATCTAAATACAAGAAAAAATCTACGTCTTATTTGTAAACGACCAACTCTTGATGTCGATGAAAATAGTAGAGGACCAAAGCAAAAAACAATTTATATATTGAATAAGGATCAGAGATGAATTGTTTATGAATAGTTGAAATTATTGAGATTTTCAGATTGTTATGTCTCTAATATTGGAAGATGTGTCGATTTGAAGGAATACAAATTGATTGGTTTGAAGAGTCAAGACTATCATATATTCATGGAAAGACTAATTCTTATTGTTTTTAGGGAAATATTACCAAATTTGGTATGAGGTGTCATTGCAGAGTTAAGCATTTACCTTCATGATATTTGCTCGACAGTGCCGAGTCATCCACACATTAAGACATTAGAGAAAGACATTCTAATCATTTTGTATAATTTAGAAAGAATATATATTTTTACCATCATTTTTTGATTTCAAAGAGCATCTATTAGTTCACTTGTCATATTATGTCAAAGTTAGAGGTCTGTTCAATTTTGATAGATGTATTCATTTAAAAGATGAATTTTTCATTTTCTATACTATAAATTGACTAATTTTAGTATACGATATTTTCTAATAAATTTTATTTTATTACTATTAGATTTCTTTATCATTTGAAGAAAAAGATGAAAAATAATTCACATGTTGAGGCTTTTATTGTTAATGCATATATTGTGGAGGAAGTTATAACTTTTGCATCATATTATTTTGAATTTCACGTTCAATGCAAAAGGTGGAGCGCGGGAATTAGAAATGATGAGAGTCTTATTGATTCAAATTTGAGGTCATTCTCAATTTTTAACTATCTTGGTCGACCGAGTGGATCTTGTACACATAAATTCTGCGACGAATATGGAATTTGTCACAAAATCTGCGACGAATTTATATTTCTGTCGCAGATTTTTCGGTAAGATGACGTCGACAACCATCGTGATTTTTTATAAAAAAAATCAAATGAGAGACGAAAATATTTCGTTGGAGATTTTATTGCAAAATTTATCACAAATCATTTTTCGTTGCAAATGTTGCGATGAATCCATTTTCATCGCAAATTTTGCAATGAATTTATAATTTTGTCACAAATTTTGCAATGAGTTGGATTTTTTATTACAGATTTAGTAACGAAAGATATATTCATCGTAAAATTTGTAATGGATTTGATGACAAAATTTATTTACCGAAAAATTTGCAATGAATACATATTATTTTTACAGGGCCTAGTGTGCGTAATAGCATTTCTTTTGGTTCTTAATTTCCTATCACTGACTTGTGTGGCACACACGCTGTAAATTTTTTAGCTGTTTAGTTGAGATGCCTTTTTTGTGAAGGAGCAATTCTATGTGCATCACCTGTCCAGATAAACTTGATTGGTCAAAACCATATGGTCTAATTGCTTAAACCCTAATACTAGTGATACTATCATTAATTAATATTAATCGAGGCTTATTGACCAACATACAACATCATAATATGGATTTAGGCTGCTATGCAATCTCCCTTGGAGCTCCGATGCAATGGACAGGGTGTCCAATTTGACTTTTAGATATTCATGATTCGATTCTCAACTATGATGAATTTGTAAAAAATTTCTTCAAATGAGATAATAAATTAGGAAAGTTGAATCTATCCGCACGAGCATTTTCTAATTTATTTTTCTCTTTCACATGTAGAGCAGTCATAAGAAGACCGCTAATGTAACTGTTTGCTGACTGATACTGCAACAGCCAGATTTAGAAATTATGTGGATTAACACCTGCTAATTAATAAAGCAAGCTTAATTAATTTCACTTACGCATCAAAATTAATTAATATTATTCTCTTGCAATTTGCAGATAATGCAAAGATTAGCCGTACCTAAAATTTAAAGGGTCCGAAGCGAATTTTAAAAAATATATTGATGAATTATTTTTGGACCCTTTATATTTTTTTGAGACCCTTTTAAAGAGACATTTAACCTATTTTAAAAATGAACCTCTTTGACCTTCTTTGACCTTACATTAGGTACAGCCCTTAAGATAGATATATATATATATATATGCTCATGAAGCTTCTCGTGATATTTCTTCCCATGTGAAGTTTAAATTGTTTTTAGCAAATTGCTATATCGGAGGCAATTTATTGCCATTCTTTTTTTGAGCATATGCCTAATCTGGAAATTCTCACTGGAACATTCTGCCTGCTTCAGAACTAATATGCCTTAATTCCCCAGCTAATTAAAGTTTCTTCTAATCTCTCTCTCTCTTTTAATTAATTAAGAATATATTTTTATGAAATGTCTGATGTTAGAACTGATGTAAAGTTAGATACAAATATATATATTTACATATATAATTTGGTCTTCAACAAGCGAAGAGTATTTGAAGATCTGATAATGTTTTGATACATCTAAAAAAAAATTCTTAGATGCACAAAATTAATGTACCAAAGCTTACATTATAAGAAAAATGATATTTAACGATGATTTTTTTCGTCACTAATACATAATATTCACCGCTAAATCATATTAACGACGATAATATTTCATCGTTAATATCGTCATAATAAACTTGTCAATAAGAGATTTTAGCGACGAAATATTAAACTTTTATAGTTAACATTAACGATAATGAAAAAAAAGCCGCAAATAATAATATTTCGTCGCTAAATCTGAAATATCAGAAAGGGGAGAATCACTGATATTGGCGACGAAATATATTCGTTTCATCGTTAATCATCAGTTGACTGAAGGAAGAAAACAATCGACTGTCCATAATTTGGCCAATCACAAAATATTTTTTAGTCGATTGATCAGTTGACTGAATTTTTTGCGATGAATATTTCACAGTATTCGTCATTGATATCTTATAACAGTTGACTGCTTTATTCGGAAAGTCGACTGATATGCAAAATTATGATGTCCATGTATCGAACGTTAGCGACGATATTAAAAAATTTCGTCACTGACCTTGCCCATGTATTGAACATAAAAAATATGCGTCATCAATCGATTGGTGGTATACACTAGTCGACTGCCCATAATTTGACCGATCACAAAATATTTCTCAGTCGACTATCATTATTAGCGATGAATCATAGTAATATTGTCACTAAACGTATCTATATTAGCGACAAAATATGAGTTTCGTCATTAATACTCATTTGGAATCAAGACTAGCGACGAATATTTTTAATTCGTCTCTAATAATTTTAAGTTAGCGGCGAAAAATTATTATTTCGTCGCAAACATAACATTATTCCGACAATTATTATTTTTAATTTGTTTATTTATGACGATCATAAAATTCGTCGGTAATTATTCCTGTTAGCAATGAATTATTAACTCATCGCTAATATTTCGTCGCTAATTTTGCTGATTTCTTATAGTGTTATAGTACTCGTGTGAATTTGATATGCGACAATGCATTACAATAGCATGGACAATCGTATATAGTTCGATGGTAGCTCAAGTACTAGTCGGATCGAATATTCAAATATCCTGATGTCAATAAAAAAAAAGTAGCTCGAGTACTACAATGACTATATATCCTATTTGTAAATTGTTTGCATCTCTCTAATTTGACATGGTGGTTGTTATTAGGGCATAGATAGTTCTACTTGCGATATTAATTAGCTACGAAATACAATTAAATGCAATGCAAAAGCTTCAAATGCATAATTGTGTATACACGCTTAGTTTATATATGTTTAATCGCCTTGTTGTTTTGTTTTTTTATTAGTACCAAGGTGTCCGATGCATAATTCTTGGGGTGATCAGTTCGGTCCTACGGGAACACCTCTTCAACAGTTGGGGTCAAAATAGATCGTAGCTCCTATGGATCTTCATCAACCACCTGGGTATATCAGAGAAGCTTTCACATATTGACAGTCCAGTCCGGACTCTGCAATCACGCCAACCTCGAAAGATCGTTCAATATCGAAATCTTACTTCATCCATCGGATAAACTCCTACATATATCTACCTATTGGAAAGAAATTTATTTTTATCGAGTATCAAAAGGGTATAGAAGTGTAGCAGTTTGAATTAATTAGTAAATCTCTCTTCCCTAATTGGAAAGAAAAAAAAAAGACTACCTCAACAATAACATAACAACATACTCAAAGATGAAAACTTGAATAGAGGGGGAACCTTGAGTTTCAAAATGTTTTTCTTTTTCTTCATTTAATTTTTACCCTAATTTTAAAATAAATTGGCAAATATATTAAAAAAAAGAGAGAGAAAGATTGTTGGTGCAATGATGCATCCAAGTTGTTGCGTTCGACTAGGTTTTTTTTGATGTATTTGGCAAAAAGTCTTAGCTTATCTTGTATTTCTAATGTGTAACTATATGTGTAGGGACTCAATGACTTAACGTAGTCAAATTAGAATGACCTGATGCGATTGAGTTGGAGGTCAATGCTTGATGGCTCAAAGGTTTGATGAGTTGAACTCAGATGTGATTCATAAAGAATGATATGGGGCATTTAAGAGACTCAAAATTCATAGCAAAGTAGACTCGAGAAGCATAAAATAATTTGCTAGTATTTGATTATTTGACAACCTATGATGAGGTGAGCTCGTAGGCGATCGATGAATGATGTTGTGAAACGTTCAAGGGTTGAGAAATTTAACATGAGATGTACTATGTAATTTAACAATAAGGTATGACACATTAGAGCAAGATTGAAGGGCTTGATGCATCTTAGCTCGACCCGAGTGAACTAAAAGGTAACACAAAGAATTAATAAGGTTGAAGACCTACATGCAAGAGAGCCATTAGAGATTACAAATGTAAAGCAATTTTGAATTTGAGTTTCACACAACATCATCAAGGGATTTACACTCTTAAACATCCCTATTAGGAATTTGGAATAATGTGTATAACTAAATAGGAGCGTAAGGTACCCAATGACTTATCAAAAGCCTTTGGCCAAGGGGAATAGGTTCACAGTTGTAGTTGATAGTTAAACTCGATCATGTAGCTTTGCGAAGGCTTACAGTTATGTAAGCCAAGTAAAGTTATGATATTTAAGTAGGTTTTAATTTGTTGGTGTAAATAAAATTCATATATCTCTACAATGATATGATATTATTCACTTTCGATCTATGACCTCATGCATTTATTTTTGAATTAACCCAAAAGGTCTTATACCAATGAAAGATATCTTTTTATCTTATAAGCTCATGATCTTTTTCATGTATTTCCAATGTGAAATTTTGATTGTTTTTCCAACAATCCTAATAATCCCCCCCTCAAGAAGGACCACATTGGGTTTCCCCTTCAAGCTCATCCATCCTCGAAGGACTTCCTCTGTTTGATGTTCGATCTTTAACCTATCAAGTCTTCTTGTCAACTGTCCGATCCTTTTGACCCAACAAGACTTATTGCCAGTTGTCTAGTCCTCCTAACTCAATTGGACTTTGTCAACTGTCTGGTCCTCCTGATCCAGCTGAACTTATTGTCAATTATTTTATTCTCCTGATTCAACTGGACTTTCTGTCTGGTGTCTGATTTTCTTGATTTGGACATGGAAACCCCCACTTCCTTTGTTTGAGACTCATGACTCGACACGGACCATTAGCTCTGATACCAATTGTCGGTGCAAATAAGATTCACATATCTCCGCAATGGTATAATATTGTCTACTTTGTTGGGTTTCCGACACCGCGGCGTGTGTGTGTTTGATCACGTTTCGTAAACATGAACACAGCGGAAGCAATAAAAATAATAAATCTACATTTATTACAACACACACAACACACACATGCATATTACAACAAGTGTAGACATAACCGTAAATTTAAATTTGCAATAAAAGGAAATTTATCTACGTTATACCTTTCGTATGATGTGTAGCGGGAACGACATCAACCGGAACGATCCTCGCTAGAATCGTCTCTATACGTATCCACGCCGAGTTCCTCGGGATGACTTCGCTAAGCCACGAGCTTCGTCTTCGTACGAGTTACTAGCCTCGTGTTGAAGACGACGTGATCGAGAGATGATCACGATCCGAATCCAAATTCGGATCCTAATACGAGTTCTCAAAACTCGCTTCTCCGGAGAGGTATTCGTCAACCAATTGACGAATCCTTCGTCCTCCACCTCATAGGATTACCGGAGATCGAATCCCCGGTAAGTTAGCCGCTGTCGGAGCTCTAACCGTCGTCCAAACGACGCTCCGACGAGAGGAGAACAAGCTGTCCAGAAAACTGGACAGCTTTGGTGGAGGTGATAGGCGTCGGCCAACCAAGGGAGATAGAGCTCACCTTGATGCCAAACTTGAAGGAGATCACCGGAGCACTAACCGGCAGCAGCTCGACGCCGGCGAGGGGGAAGGTCAGCACCTTCTGGACGCCGGTTGGAGCCTCAAGGTGGGCGGCGGCAAGGAGGAGGAGAGTTGGCTCCGAATTTCTCCAAGGAGAGGTGGGCCGCAACTTAGGGTTGTGGATTAGGGCTTAAACCATCCCTTAAGCCCTCTTTTATAGAGAACTAATTCTCTTAATGGTTATTGGATCATAACCATTAGGTCCGTTAACCCGCTCCATTAAGATAAGTTAAAATAAACCAAACCATGATGGTTTATTTTAAGTTAAAACGAACCGAACCAACTTTTGGTTCATTCATTTAAAATAAACCAAACCCTTTGGTTTATTCTCCTCCATTGGATTAGAACCAAACCATTTTGGTTCATCCATTACGTCTTCATAAGACTCGGCCCATCCACGATTCCATTGCGACTGAAACGATTTCATGCTCGCTTTATGTTTGGTCCAACCAAACCTAGTTTCTCTCGGTCTGAGAATCCCATTCTCAAGCTTGTTTTAAATCCTTCGGATTACGCTCGTTGTGCGTGTGACCAAATAGGTTCTCGGTTTATGTTGGCCGTCTATAATTAACCATTAATTATAGAACGATCATGAGTGGCACCTAGTAGTACATCATGATCCCCAATTAACCGAAAAGATCAACGGTTGATCCAGAACTATTTCTGAAACCCTTCAGCAGCTCGAATGATTCATGCCCCATTCCCTTCACTCATCTTATACCCACTTGGTTTAGGACATGGTCTATTGTGTCAGTCCCCACTAGGCTGACTACGTCACACCTAGCCCAAGTATCATTTTCTCGTCCTACGGATTCTAGTTACTCCACATGTATCGAAGAGTACCTTACTCTAAACATGTATTGCTTTGGCCAAAGACTTTAGTAACAATCCGACGAGAGGCCATGGGTATACATCTCCTCGCAAGGAGTGGTGAATCCTTTATAGGCTATTCAAACACCTTCGATCACTTCGACTTATACCCAATCATCCCGGGTACACATCTCCTTAGAGATGTTTGCTTAAGATGTCAAAGCATAAGTCTCCATGATCAAGATGACTTGAATACCGCAAGTCAAAGGAACATCGCACTTAAGCCACAGTAAGAACTTCATTGACATATCTATATATGCAGAGAACCATATGAAGTCTTACGGTTGGTAACTCCAATGAACTAGTTACCATAACTAGCATCCACGATTAACTCCGGACATCACAATGTCTCCAGCCAGTGAGAATCAGCTGCTTGGATACACCAAGGAGTATATCTCGTGCTAGTCTCAACAGAATTGATGGTGTCCAAATCCATCAATTCATCGACTAGGGATAATTCCGATACATCACAATTACACATGTAGAGATACTTACTAGTTGTGATCCAATCACAAATTCTCTCATGCTGTGAATCGTATCGTGGACATTCAGTAAATGAGTTTAAGATCCAATCAAATATATAAAACATGTATACTCAAATAGTGAATCTTCATTTATCATATAAATGGTTCATACATAAGGCGATTGCCTTAGGACATCTCTCATATATTACTAACATACTTTGGATCTAAGTCCCTATGGTTTTATTTTTGGGTTATATTCAAAAGGTTTTATATCAATGGAGATATTTTTTCATCTTATAAGCTCATGATCTTTTTCATATCTTTTCAATATGAGACTTTAATTGTTCTCTTAACAATTCCCAACATAATTGATTGAAAGTTAGTCATAATAGATTGAACCATTCAGTTGATTTGAAATCAACTCAACGCAAGGGTTTATCATTTCAAGAACAAAATATTTTTGTTAAATTCCCAACTAGAGACTGAAGCACTTAACTCGGTGGGACTTCTAATCGATTACTCAACTGATCGTTGGGTGTGCTATTAGCCACTAACACTCTCTATCTTATCTCTCTCTAACATCTTCTCCATTTTACTCACTATTGACACCATCAATTGTTCATCGACTATTGCCCCCTCATCCTCTTCACTTATGGTAGCCTCCATTGCCAACCCCACTTTCTTCTTGGGCGTTAGCCATACCTTTCTCCTTTTTTCCTCTCGTGTTTCTCATATTCTTTATGTTTCACTTATTTCTTATAATCTCTATTAGCCCCTCCCTTCATCCTCCTCTTGTGTCTCCAACAATTGAAAAACTCTGTCTCCACGAGGATAGTGTGTTGGTTGGGACAGGACGACACTTGCGAAATGAGCATAGATCAATTTCAAAGGAGGGTCTAAAATCCCTCTCTGGCGTCAGATGACCCTCCTTTGCCTTGGACAATCATGTCAAGGTCAAAGGCTCTCCGCGATTTATCTTCCTTACAATGATCGTGAGATAGGCCAGTAGAGGCCGCCAGATTGACGATTCCAACCTTTTGCAAAACAATTGAAAAACCCTAGCATAATCTCCTTTTGTTTTCTTATCGACCACCAAAAAACATCTAGTCCTCTTGTATAGTCAATGCCATCATTGCGGTTCCTCCTCCCCAATAATAATCGGATATGTGAAGGCTAGTAGCATTTCTTTCATTTCCTCTCATATTGATCGAGCTAATAGTTTTAGTGATTTTATATTAAATTTTATTGTAGTAGTTAAAATGTAGATCATATTGTCAAATCATTTCCTCTCATATTGATCGAACTAAATGTAGTAGTTAAATTTCTATCACTCAATTATATGTGATATCGTAGAGAAAAATTGAGTGATAACTATTATATTTTGGCTAAAGCTAGTTTGTTCATATTGTTTTCTAGGTTTATTTTTAGGATTATTAAGATTAAGAATTTTAGTACCATATGTCACGCCCTGAGAGAGTCCCCGCCAGACAAAAATCCGACAGCATCTCCCCTGTACGGGTGACAATACCAATTTTCATACAAGGCCTACACGGCCATAATACCTCGGTCAACACGACCGGAACAAAAACATCTACACACGCAGATCATAAGGCCTCAGGCCAACCATCATAGTAAATAAATGAAGTCTATCACATCTAGACTTACCCCTTCTGTCATTTGAGTAGGAACATACAACCAACTAATTGAATAGTCCATAAGGACACCACAAATATTCTCAAACTTCCACAAGTACATAACCAAAACATCAGGACCTAAATATATCTTCTATACAAAATTCAAAACCATAAGACCAATAAAACCTATCCATTTCGACGAGGGGGATTGACAGCTGGACTCTCTTGACAGCTTCATCCTGAAATAAAAATAAATCAACGGGGTAAGTTCAAAGAACTTAGCGGATACTAGTCGATATGAATAGCAAGATATAGCTAACAATACTAATCATGCCAGTACAACCTCATATATATGGTAAGCAAGAAATAAATGCAAAAGGACTGTACTCACCTAAATCTCTTATCCTGATATAGGAGCATGTGCCCTACTATAAGAGATAAAGTCATCACCATATACGAATATGAATCATGTATGCATGGCAATCATATGCAACATCCAAGGCATCAATAAAATGCAGCAAACATAATACAAATGCGATCCATGCAAAAATGCATGTCGTGCAAATGACATGGTCACCCCTGACGCCAGTCAGCCGCCTCACACGCGATGGTAAAGCCGAGTGGGTAGGGCTATGACAACTGTGCACTCTTCCATCACTGCTCCTGAGTGACCGAGTGGACAGGATGCTGTCGGAGTACACCTATCCTCCTACCCCAAACAGAGTGGGGGAGCTAAGCTCTCATCTCTCGGTGTCATAGACCAGAGGAGGGATCCCTGCCCGCTACCACGCTGCCTCATCGCTACCCATGAGCGGACCAGCGGAGCCTGACAGAGCAACTGCACACACCCTCCTGATGTACCACTAACCCATGAGTGGCAGTGTGTGCAGGCCATGTAACTGGCTGCGGGCTCAACTATAAAGGAACTCCGTCCAACCAGCATGCAATCATGCAAGATGGTGCATGATACTAAAGCATGTAAATCCAACTAAAAATACCTATCCGAATAATATGCACAATCAATATGTACATATCCATAATTCAAGTAACTATGATCCAAATAAAACAGGGAAGGTATAATCATAACCTATCACATGCATGTATCAAGTAGGCACTAAAAATATACTAGGAATATAAACATGAAAATTATTGCAAGCTATCCTAACTAGCATATCAACTTGACTATATCTAAAAGATAAGTCAAAATACTCGCCTGAATAAAAATGTCCGCAAAAGAATCATATCGTCACGACCGTGAACCTGCCTCGTGACCGAAACCTGCATACAGCATGACTATTGTTAAGCACAAATGCAATTCACCGACAAATCGAATACTTAATCAATTTCGTTCATAACCCAATTAACCCAAATGCTTAATTACATCCCGATCACCTCCCACCTAATATAACCATCTTTTCGTTCAATTACTCGAATATGCTTTTACAACCCCTATTATCATGTGTACAACATCCAAACAGAACCTCACCGCCTATTCTATTCACCGGCGCAACCCAAACGAGTCCGCTCCTCTCCCTCACAGTCATACAACCCAAAATCTATCAATTCACAGCTAAAATAGAGAGGGCTAGATCAACTTACCAACACTTAGGACTCCACCGGAAGAATTTCCCCAACTCTATTCACCGGAGCAAAAATCCCGACGGCCCTAAATCAACCAATCAAGCTCACCAGCCCTAGGAATTCCACCGGCAACCCTTCCCCTAAAGCTGCCTGCTCGTCACGAAACCACGCCAACCCATCGCCATCACAAAGGATCGCGTTCACAGCGGTGGTTACCTTCTGAGATCGAGGGAAAAATAACAAGGATAGGACAGTGCCTTACCTTGCTCCGACGACAATCGGAAAGAACAACTCTTGATCGGACTGCTGTCGCTTGCAGAGAGGTAAACGGACGAAAGGAGAAGCTACGATCGGCCTAGCTGCTGTCGGCTTTCGATGGGGCTGGCGGAAGAGAAGAGACGGCGACAGCAAAAGACTTGCGGCGACGGCGAGTGGCCAAGGTAGCGGTCAATGGCCGCGTGCACAGGGGCGGCGACGCAGTGAGGAGGGTGGCGCGCGACTGTGGACGGCAAGCGCGCAAAGGGCGTTCTCGACGGGCCTGTGCTCGTGGGCGAGCAGTGCGCAGAGATGGCGGTGGAAGCAACGACGAAGGCGTGTGCCGACACTGTCGGAGGGATGGCCGACCGCAAGACCCAGGCGGCTGCGGACTGGCCGTCGGCGAGTGCAGCTCGGGTGGCAACCACGGGCGAAGGCGAGCGCCGGCGCTTGCGGAGGAAGAGGGTGCGTCTCGCGGTGGTCCGAGGCGAGGAAGGCGGCGCCGTGGGGTTGGGCATGAGGAGAAGAAGAGGTGGCTTTGGCCCCGGGGGGGGGGGGGGGGGTGGGGGGGGGAAGAAAAGGGAAAGGGCTCGCGAGAGAGCTGCACGAGGAAGAGGGCAAGCGCGGCAGGGAACGCGATCGGAGTAGGGAAAAATAAAGAAAACTAGGTTTTCTAACTTAGGTTTTAATTAAACCCTAACCTAGGTTTTGGTATTTAAGCATAGGGTTAAATCAAACCCATTAATCCCCCAAAATTGATATTTCAAATAGGCTCTCCAAAAGCCTATTTATTTTATCCCCGTAAATCTCTCGTACAAGCCTCATTTAATCCCAGAAAAATTCTGGAAAAATTTCTAAAATTCTCCAAAAATCCCGAAAAAATTCCTAGGATTATTTTCCCTAAATTTTGGCCATTAAATTTAGTATTTTAAATTTCAGTATTTAACACCATAAACCTTATGTTAAATAAAATTAAACTCTAATAGAGAGGGCTAATTTAATTTGGTTCATCTTGAAGTGACTATTGTGAAAATCAATTGTAATCAAAAAGGAAAAAATACAAATGAAGATTTTAAAACATTTGACATTTTATTTCATCGCCGGCTTAAATATTCTCAGGGAAAAATACTATGTGCAAAATAAATAACAAAATGATTAATCATTTTTATAAAATGTATGGATCGTGGTGATAGTGAGGCAAACACTCGAGGAGAGTGAATAACATCCCTATAAATAAAAATTATCTTTTTTCTTGTTGTAATCCAGCAATGTTACACAACTAAATTAGTAGCAGTAAAATACTTGGAAGAACAAGTAAGATGATCTGAGTTCAAATTCTATTAAAGGCAAATACTCTATAGATCAGTCTCTGAGTGTGTATAAGTTAGTCTCTAAATTTATCGATAGATGAAATAGTGGAAAGATCATCTACCTTCAAGATTAGTCGAGCGAAGCCTCAATACCTAGATTATCAAATATAAATAAATTATCAGTGAAAATAATAGAAATAACAATGACATAGATGATTTTACATGATTTGATAATCCTTGATTCCTAATCCATGACCTTTCATCTTTGGGGTGGATTACTCTTATAATCTTCTATTTTTCTCCTTGTTGTTAAAATGACAAAGATAGAGAAATTTCTCATAGGATAGTTAAAGATAGTTTTGAAGGATTTGTTGCAATTGGTGTTGGTGATTGTCGTCGGGAGGATGTAAACTGATATTAGATTGTCGAGGCTAGTGTTCAACACTATCTCCGTAAAAAAAATATTGCTCCGCTAAGGTGCTTATGGATAACAACAATTTGTTTCCCAAGATACAACGATGACGTCTCGAAATAGCAACACTTCAAATTTCGAAACCAACAAATCTTCTTGTAGGCTTTTTGGACTCTTGATGCAAAAGATGAGAGATATTTGAATGAATGGATTGAGTGAATTCCATCATCTAAAGGACTCTATTTATACAAGGTGAAGAGGTGAGATATACTCTTTGGTGATTGGTTGTAATCTTTGGTCAGGATTCATCTGAGTCGTTCGATCTAGAGGGTCGTAACCCTTCAGATAACTCTTTGATCTCAGTTGTCATATCTGGATGAAGTGCAAAATGCGCCAACAAAACACCCATTGCGTGCGTGCGCGCGTGGTGAGTCGTGGGCTCGTAGGTACGAGCACCTGCTCGCCCGTTAGAAGAGATCAGCATATGTGTTTTTTGTGTTAACTTCATTAACATAGCAACACATATAATTAAGGAAGCAAATACTCTTTGAAAATTTTGATGCGAGACTATTCTACTTCCTTTTATAATATTAATTTACAATTAATACTATTTTGGATTGACTTTAAACAATTAATTTTTCATTTATCCGTAATTGATTTTGAGCAAATTAATAGTTTAGAATCATCTACGTGAAACAAAGATTTCGATTTTGAAGTTAATTCAGACTCGATTGATGATACCTTAATTTTTTCTTGCAAAATCGTATTAGTCATTTAAAATCCAATATCTAACAAGATTACAATAGAATTTTAAGTTTTTTCAATGTGATTCAATAAAATGACAATGAAAATAATTGTAATTAATCAATCTATTATTGTTGTATTTTTTGTTGCCTTTGATTAATCATCTTTTAAAGCCTCGTCAACATAGTAAAATCTTGATACAATGTCGCTGACATGACACCCATCAATCCATTATTGAATCACTATCAGTCGACTAATACGATCAATTTCAAAGCTTGCAACTAAATCTTGCAATGACTTCTACTTCTAGGATTTATTAGTTGACTAGCAATCATCCATCATTCTACTTGACCTTGACCCAATCTAATGGATTGCAATTGATCCCTTTGATTCATTATATAACACTTGATACATAAGTTGACTTATCACAAATAATTAGCCGATTGGACCAACATAAATATAATACAAAATATTTCTTAGCTAGTTGCACTAATTGATTAGCTTATCAGTGAACTTTTCATAGGCAATCAATTGACTGTTTAAATAGAAATAAAATACACAGTAAGTTTGATGGTCGATTGACCTTAGTCGACTAGTAAGTCGATTTTGACCAATTTAATGATGAGTCCATCTAATTTGAGATCAATTGACGTCTGACTACAATTTCACTTGTCTCTTAGCATTCTAACGACAATCTTCCCCCACAAGATAATCACTTGCCAATTTTCTTGTGCCCTTGAAGCACTAAGTCCTCCGACTCCATTTTCGTGCTATCATATCATGCTTGCTTCACATATGTGTTGGAGATTTGACGCCCGCTAGAGGGGGGGTGAATAGCGTGATACCGTACATAGATGGAATTCTTTCGCGTTCGATCGTCTACAATCTTGTTAGCACAGCGGAATAGTAATAACAAATAAATATAACAAGACACACAATCACAACACGATCATATAACGTGGTTCGGAACCGTAACGGTTCCTACTCCACGGATCGAGCTCTAACGAGCTCTAGCGACGCCAATGCAATCACTAATCAATAAACTCCTTCTCGACAACAAGTCGGAGGTGGAGAAACCTCGTACACAAGATTACAACAATAATCTAAAGAAATACAAGCAAATACAAAGGAAATGTAAAGAACACTTTACAAAACTAGGGTTTGAGCGCTTTGCTTGTTGGTTGCTTGGATGAGGTTGAAGGGCCCTGAAATGCACCTGCAAATCGCCTTCAAATCGCCTCAAGAAAGCTCCCCAAGAATCGATGCCGCAATCTCCACGAGCGACTTCCTTTTATCTCGCCGGCCGATTTCACCGCGCGATCGCTATAAATCACCCCGACCGCTAACATCGTAGGCGTGAGACAACGGCTCAATCCACGTTGACAAATTCCAACGGGACTCTCACCCCGATCGCCAACATTGGGGGCCGATCGCTAACGCCCGTAGTCGATCGCCTACGGCCACGGAGCGCTTCGCTTCGCAGACCGACGGCAATGATCGCCATCTCGCGGGCCGATCGTTGCCGACACCGCCGATCGCTCCCATGAGCAATCGATCGCGAGCTTAAAGTCTCTCAACCGCAATCGAACTCGAGTCGACTTCTGGCAATGAATCCCGCCATAATGCCAGTCGACTGCCAACCTCAAGAATGAGGTTTTAACCCAAGTATGGTGCCCCCATACTTGCTAGACCACCCTTAGCCTAGACCTAAGCCTTCTAGCCACCTCCATCAGCCTCACGCCTCTCAGATCCCTCCAAGTCATCCATGACTTGTTCATCCATCGCGCTAGCTTCCAGGTGCTTCCATCGGCTATGTCATGCTAACGGTGTCTACACCGCCAAGGCACATTGGACTTACGCCGCCAAGACTCCGCTTGGACTTTACGCCGCCAAGATCAATCCCCTTGGACTTCCCAAATGCCAAGACTCAAGCTTGGACTTTCCCTTGCCAACCCATGTTGGACTTTCCATGCCAAGACCCATGCTTGGACTTTCCCTTACCAAGACCCATGCTTGGACTTCTCATTTGCCAAGACTCATGCTTGGACTTCTCATTTGCCAAGACCCATGCTTGGACTTCTCATGCCAAGTGCTCAAGACTTGGACTTTTCATGCCAAGTGCTCAAGACTTGGACTTTCCCAATTGCCAAGTGTCCCACTTGGACTTTCCATGCCAAGTACCCATGACTTGGACTTTCCCTTACCAAGACCCATGCTTGGACTTTCCCATAATCACATGGTCAACCCTGGTCAACCATCAAGTCAATTATAACCTGGGTCGATTGTATAAACAATCTCCCCAACATATTAACCGACATTAATGTCAAACATCAATGTCAATCCTATGTCTAACATACTTTGTCAAACATACTTTGTCAAACATACTTTGTCAAACATCAAAACATCACTCGAGTCAAACTCGAGTCCTGGTCAATCGTGACCTGGGCCGATTGCACCAACAATCTCCCCCTTTTTGATGTTTGACAAAAACTAATCAACTCATGAGTGAGAACACTAACTCAAATCCCTTACCAATTATCCCAAATTGGTAAACACTCACCAAATGTTCTCCCCCAAACATTTAAGTGAAAATGTAAATCAAATGTTCTCCCCCAAACATTCTCCCCCTTTTTGACTAACATCAAAAAGGTTTTCTCTCCAAGGAGGTCAATGTCTCATGTCCCAATGAGATCTTACAATCTCCCCCTTGATCAAAAATACCTAGGATGCCTACCATCTTCCTAGTGATAAGTCCCATATCACTCAAGAGAGGCACTCCTATCTCACTCTCCCAATTTCCAAATTGGGTATCAAACACCCATCAATTTTCAATTGATAACATTCTCCCCATAAAAAACACATCCATCATCCCAAGATGGATACCTCCCCCTAAAGGCTTGCTCTCGACTATCGCCAACAATGTCCTCGAAAGCCCTAAGCCAATAGGAACTCTAAACCATCAAAATTAAGGTTCTAAGTTCAACATAGAACTTTTACTCACCCTAAATTTGATACTTTGACCTAACACAACTCCTAATCTATATCCAATGGATTTTCACCCTTCATAATGCTTCCCAAAGCATATCCTAGGGTTAGGAGTGGTTAAGAACCTTTACCATAGCTGAACACGGGCTAAACAAACCTTGTTAACCCGAAATCAGACTGGCAATGACGACAGCTTATCACGATCACATTTCATCACCGACCGCCAATGGCAATGATCGGTAGCTGAATTTTCCAAATTCACTATCGTAATCAATTTAAAATCATAACTAATTATACGATATCGAAAAATCATGAAATTTGATACGTATAATACTTATGACCAAAACAATGGGTGAAAAATGTTTGAAAAATATTTTACCCATAAAATAGTGAGTTTGATACAAAACTCAAAACCATTGAAATTTTCAATGTTTTGGCCCTATTTTGTATCAACGTCATCAATGGTGATTGCTATCAAAAGATAGACTTCACCAAGGTTTTTCAAAATGATTTTAAAATGTTTTCAAAACCTTATTTTGGATCATATTCCTTGGGCTCTATGTACATGACTTGTATACAAGCTTTCCCAATGATCCACCAATAAAATTAGATGAGTTTTGGTTCAACTAGATGCAAAAACTATGCACCTTGAACTCAACTCATATCCTAGCATCTCACATGTATCTAGGGTGTATAAATACACATACATGTCAATTGGATGTGAGATGTGGGTTTTGTTCTCTTAACCTAGGGTTTCATGCATTTTTCTAAGGCAACTCTACTTGATTCCCTTATAAATGGGACTCCAAGTCATGCCATAGTCCTTAAATCAATTTTAATCAATTTAGTTGCATGAAAATGATCATGGCATAATAATAGAAAAATAAATCATGGCCAATGATCATGATGTCATGGCATATGATGAAATCTAAAAACACATGACATTTAATATCTTAATCCTAAGCATGATCATGACATTTAGATGATAAAAGTAAACATGATGTCATGTCATGACATATGGCAAACAAATCATGACATATAAAATATATAGGTATAATAACACCTAAATTTTAATATTAATTGCCATTTGTTGGGATTAAACATATTTTGCCATATTAACCTAATCTCCCTAGTGTGCCAAAACCCAAAATGGCACACCAACCTCTAAACCTAAATTGTGCCAAAATGATTATTTCATCAAACTTCATAATTAATATTGGCATATCCTAAAATCTTTTAGGATTAAAAACTCAAATGTATTTTCAAGGTAACCATAACCTTGAAAATAACCTAAAGTGTCACCTTTGTTATGGTTGAGTTAACTACCCATCCAATCAAGGTTGACACACCCTAAACCCATCTTAGCGTGAATCAATCACGCCTTAGAACCCAAAAACGATTTGAACTCCTAGGATTACTTAGATATTCCTTAGGGATAACTTCCCTAGATACCTTCCTAATGACCTTCCTAGGCTTATTAGCCTTGGTCATTTGGGTCTTGCCTAGGTTAACCTTAGGGATTGCCTCCCTAACAACCTTCTTAGTGGCCACCTTAGGTTTCCTAGAAACCCTAGCCACTAGGCATATCCTTTAGTCAACTCTAGGGATGACTTCCTATCGACCTTGGTCTTCCTAGACCTAGTTTAGTGTTCCATAGTCAAATGGAACACAATGATAAGCCACCTTAGGCTTAGGTTTGTGACCCAAACCTTTCTTGCCCTCGTTGACTTTTGACTCTTAGGTCCTAAGTGTCGATCGGTGACTATTGGACCCTTGATTTTGACCACTAGACCCTTTAAATTGATTTTGTATATTCCTAAGGGTCTTTTCAAGTTTTTCAAGCCTTGACCTTAAGGCTTGGTTCTCTAATTCTAATTCCCAATTTTAGAATCTTGATTTAAATCTTGGGCATTTGACTTTCTTGGCATATGCCTAGTCCATTTTGGATTAAAAACTAGATGTTCTTGTATTTTCTTAATAGATTCACTAGGTATGTTTTTTCTAGGGACATTAGTCCCAAATTTCTCCTTATTACTAAAATGGACACTTTTAGCTCCTAAGCAAAAATATTTATTCCTATTAGCATGCTTTTCATAAATCAAGAGAATTTAAATTCCTAGCATGCCTTTGCCTATTAACTAAAGAAGGTGCATTATCAAAATATACCTTAGAGTTTGCCCTAGAGGCTCCCCCTACATGTGTAGCTCCTCTTTGGTATTTTTGCTTCCCTAGGACATTGATTCCGATAATGTCCTTTTGCATCAGATTGAAGCATATGATGTGCTCCTTGCTCTCGATACTGGGAACCAAAGATCCTTAACTTTCGGCCGGTGGAGCTTTCCTAATCTTCTTTGGGCATTTGCTCTTGTAATGCCTAAATTCCTACACTCAAAACACATAATTTTATTTTTATTTGAGATTGATGTGTTTGAGTTACCTAGTTCGGTAGGTGCCGGAGTTAAATTTTGGGCTTCTTCATCTTGTCGGATGTCGAAGCTTCTTGGTATTGCTCGGTGTTGAGGATGGTCTCTCCTCCTCAATTCTAGAAGTGAATACTTCTTCCACTTCTTCCACCTCTTCTACCGATCCTAAGTTGATTCCCTATCAACCTCCAAATCCTCACTTCCTCAGAGATGATGCATTAGCCTCTTCGGTCTTCCTCTTGGACCATTGATGGGCTTTCATGGAGCTTGCCAAATCGCCCATAGCTCCTTAGCATCCATGCATTCACCTAAGCTACACAAAAATTCATTTGGAATTAAATCAAAAATGAATTTGATTACCTTCTTGTTTTTCTCGAATCTGGAGTTGATCTTCACTCCATCTCTTCTTCTTGAGGAAACCACCTTTTGGTCCTCTAGAATACTCAAATCCTTCCATTAATAGAGACCATTCCTCAAGTCCTCATCATCAAAAATCTTCAATTCTTCTCTTCCAAGAATCAAGCCTTCTTGTCCATATAATGAGTACGGACCTGTGTTGATGTCCCAACCTAGCTTGTCTTGAAATTCCATCTTTACCCTCTAGCGATTGCTCCGGTTGTTAATCCGTTGAAGAGCCACCGGGCTCGATACCACTGTTGAGATTTGACGCTCACAGAGGGGGTGAATAGCGTGATACCGCACGTAGATGGAATTCTTTCGCTCGATCGCTCTATAATCTTGTTAGCACATGAATAGTAATAACAAATATATATAACTATACACAATATCACAACACGATCATATATCGTGGTTCGGAACCGTATCGGTTCCTACTCCACTGATCGAGCTCTAACGAGGTCTAGCGACGCCTATGCAATCACTAATCATTAAACTCCTTCTCGACACAAGTCGGAGGCGGAGAAACCTCGCATACAAGATTACAACAATAATCTAAAGAAATACAAGCAAATAAAAGGAAATGTAAAGAACACTTTACAAATGGTTTGAGCGCTTTGCTTGTTGGTTGCTCGATGAGGTCAAGGGCCTCAAATGCACCCGCAAATCGCCTCAAGAAAGCTCCCAAGAATCGATGCCGCAATCTCCACTAATGCCTTCCTTTTATCTCGCCGGCCGATTTCACCGGCAATGATCGCTAACATCAGCCGTGAGACAACGGCCAATCCACGCTGACAAATTCCAACGGATTTTACCGCCGATCGCCAACATTGGGCCGATCGCTAACGCTCGTAGTCGACGCCTACGGCTACGGAGCGCTTTCAGGTTTCAGACTCGACCGCAGCGATCGCCATCTCTCAGCCGATCGCTGCCGACACCGCCGATCGCTTCCCATGAGCAATGACCGCCAGAGTCTTTAAAGTTTCAACCGGCAATAACTCGAAGTCGACTAGCCGAATCGAACCGCCATAATGCTCCGACTGCCAACCTCAAGAATGAGGTTTTAACCCAAGTATGGTGCCCCCATACTTGCTAGACCACCCTTAGCCTAGACCTAAGCCTTCTAGCCACCTCCATTAGCCTCACGCCTCTCAGATCCCTCCAAGTCATCCATGACTTGTTCATCCATCGCGCTAGCTTCCAGGTGCTTCCATCGGCTATGTCATGCTAACGGTGTCTACACCGCCAAGGCACATTGGACTTACGCCGCCAAGATCAATCCCCTTGGACTTCCCAAATGCCAAGACTCAAGCTTGGACTTTCCCTTGCCAACCCATGTTGGACTTTCCATGCCAAGACCCATGCTTGGACTTTCCCTTACCAAGACCCATGCTTGGACTTCTCATTTGCCAAGACCCATGCTTGGACTTCTCATTTGCCAAGACCCATGCTTGGACTTCTCATGCCAAGTGCTCAAGACTTGGACTTTTCATGCCAAGTGCTCAAGACTTGGACTTTCCCAATTGCCAAGTGTCCCACTTGGACTTTCCATGCCAAGTACCCATGACTTGGACTTTCCCTTACCAAGACCCATGCTTGGACTTTCCCATAATCACATGGTCAACCCTGGTCAACCATCAAGTCAATTATAACCTGGGTCGATTGTATAAACAATCTCCCCAACATATTAACCGACATTAATGTCAAACATCAATGTCAATCCTATGTCTAACATACTTTGTCAAACATACTTTGTCAAACATCAAAACATCACTCGAGTCAAACTCGAGTCCTGGTCAATCGTGACCTGGGCCGATTGCACCAACAATATGTAGTATCTCGACCAATATTCTTCTAAGCTTCTCATCCCTCGAATACACAAGCCCTCTAACTCCTTTTCATACCACCCTTCTCACTCTACCTGTGCATTTTGCTTCCCAAGCACATTTGCCTTTGGTGCTCTTAATTGTGTAAAAGATTAAAACTGCCAACCTAGTGGTCCCCTCAACCCAACCTCTTAGGATTTGATAGGGAGTAAATCATGAGAGTTATGCCCATAGACGCGATTGATAAGACAATGGTGGTCATCTGAACCCGGGGCAAAATTTTAGACCGCCTCCGAAATCGATCGGCCTTGTCCATTGTGCAAGTTTATGCATTGACTTACCAATGCGCCCCACTCACAGAGACGCATTTGGTGCTCCTAATCTTGCATTCTAAGGTGTCTCGTATGATGCTTCTTTGGTCTTCCATGGACATTGAACCATCGGGTACTCTTTATGTATATACCTAAGTCCCTTACACACTTAAATACCTAAATCAAACACTAAGATAAATCTTAACTTAAATCCTTTATCTAAATATCAAAATTCATGGTTGCATTGGACTATTTAAGAACCGAAAGTTCCAACATAACTAATCGACTATAATGAACATTACTTTTAATTAATTAAATCATGCCTTAAGTGATTGCGTGCTTGTTTATGAGTTTTGATAGTTGGACTAGGATTGCTTTTCCATCTAATATGTGTATGAAATGATGTTGAGACTTAGTTAAAATGCACATGGAGACTTGATCACGATCAAAGTTAAAGTTTGACTCAATGCTTATATGGTCTATTGGAGATCGAAGAAGGATATTATGGAATATATGAGGGATCACAAAATGAAGAGCATCAAGGTTCAACTTAGTAGCTAGGAGCAGGCAAATTGCATAAGTGAAAATTAAAGGATGTCATGGGTCTCAGTGCATCTGAGAGACAAATAATTAAATGAGAACAACATTCTCTTAAATGATTTGATAGTTGAGCTAGAGACTTGTACCTCTAGTGAAGGTAATTCTCCACTTACACAAATACTCAACCATTGAAATAATTTTAGTTAAGTATCCAGTCAACTGTAATTAAAGATAACCATTGGTGATTGAGTGACTTAAGTTAATTAAATATATTCTACAATGACTTAGAGACTTAGACTAGCAATTGCTTAATTATGAACTACTAGCTAGCTAGTAACTTAATTCTCATGAAATGGCCTTTCTTGATTTTGCTATCCGACTAATTAATATTTTTGAGTATGACTTTCTAGCAATCAAGTTATCGATGTCATAATACTAGAATCATAAATTTTTATCGTGATATATTGAGACCCGAAATCTCACTTTAATTAGTTTACTTAGTCATACTTTTTCAAGTTGAAATCTACTCGTTCAACTTATACTTAAATATATATATATATATATATATATATATATATATATAATATTTCAAAAGAAACGCAATTCACTATATAAAGCTCTAAAACCAAATATATTATCGATCTTCTAGTTTTGTAAAAGGCTACTCAACTAACATATTCCATTTGTGAGATTAACTCTTCACCCCACATCGGGGGCACACACGCATTGATTCAAGACCCACACACGCATTGATTCAAGACATTTGGAGCCAAAGTAGTAGAGCTAGTGTTCGTCAATGGCAAACCACGCATCATCATGATTCTAATTCTCTATCATCGACACATAATTATTTTGTTCTCCAGCATCATATCGAACACCTAATTATGTATTTTCCATGCATCTTTCTTTCTATTATTAACAGGTATAATTCTCCAAATTAAGCTTAAAACTTAGCCACCAAACCCACTGTTCCATCCACTTGCTCCGCCAAGACCTCACCTCCCCATCCCTTTAAATGCATGCGCTTCAGTTTCGATCGCTCTCCATCCACGCGTTTCAGCAGCCACAAAGAGCTGCAGGATATAGAGCTAGCGCCAAAACCTTTAGATTTTAATTTCCTTCATCGAAGGTAATAAGCTTGAGATTCGTCGATCGTCATGTAAGAAATCAAGACTGGCCTGATCGATCTTATTAGTTAATTTCTCGATGCCTGAGGCTTTAATTTGTTTGCATGCAGAATCAAAATGAATGGGAAAGGAAGCGACGTCCCGATCGACATTTACTTGCCGCCGAAGGCTGCACGACCAGCTGCAGGAGGTGCGAAGAAATTTACCGATCTCAATGACATGGTGGCTATACCGATGAGGAAGACGATGTTGGAAGTGTGGGAGTTTGCCAAAGAGGACACGAATAGGGTGACATTTTCCCTCAAGGTGGGCTTGGCTTGCCTCCTCGTTTCCCTTCTCATCCTCATTCGTGCTCCCTATCGAGTCTTTGGCACCAACATCATCTGGTCTATCCTCACCGTCGCCATCATGTTCGAGTACACAGTCGGTGAGCAAACACTACTACTATGAATTAAGTAGAAATAAAAGTGAATCATATCCAGTCGCTCATTGACACTGCTTTTAATCAGGTGCAACTTTCAATCGAGGTTTCAACCGAGCGTTGGGGAGTTTACTTGCAGGAATCTTTGCCATTGTGGTGATCCAAGTAGCCATGTCCAGTGGCCACATTGCGGAGCCTTATGTCATCGGCCTCAGCATCTTCCTCATTGGTGCAAATTCATCGACTACTTAATTTTAGCTAATTAATTTATAACGATCGAAATCTACTCATGCGACTAAAACTGAGCAGAAGAAAACTGACGACGTACGTCGTACGTGATGCATGAACCGGTGCAGGTTCCATAGCGTCGTTCATGAAGTTGTGGCCGTCGCTGACACCGTACGAGTATGGCTTCAGGGTCATCCTCTTCACCTACTGCCTCATCATCGTGTCGGGTTATCGGATGGGGAACCCAATGAGGACGGCGATGGACCGGCTTTACTCCATCGCCATCGGCGCCATCGTCGCCGTCCTCGTCAACGTCCTCATCCTCCCCATTTGGGCCGGCGAGCAGCTCCACAAAGAGCTCGTCGACCATTTCAACTCCGTCGCCGACTCCCTCGAAGGTAAAACACATACGATTAATTGGCCAACATATATTAATTAACTATATATTAATTAATTAACTGATTAACTCGATGGTCGTGCTGATCTCTCTTGCTAAATTTATCACGTCCGCCAGAGTGCGTGAAGAAATATCTAAGCGACGATGGGTCGAACCACCCGGAGTTCTCAAAGACAGTGATGGACGACTTCCAAGATGAGCCTGCATATCGCAAGTGTCGAGCCACATTGAACTCTTCTGCCAAGCTCGACTCGTTGGTACCGAATTAATGCTATACATACGTGTGCTTTTCATTCATGTATATATAAATAAATGAAACATCGGATATTTCATATATCAACAATATTCTATCGTACGTGAAGGTGTTCATGCAATTTCCTCATAAAAATTTCAGACAATTTGCAGGCCAAAGAGAACAATTAATATTCTCATAGGTAGGGACGACAGCTCAACTTAGGTCTTTTTAGACTATATATCATATATGCTCGCACTTTTCGAAGGATCTAACTGCACGCTATACGAGATTTTTGGCAAGGATTTAGCTCGATCTATTCTGTTAATCAGTACGTAATATCTAGTTAGGATTATGTGCAGGCGAATTCAGCAAAATGGGAGCCTCCGCATGGGAGGTTCGTGCAGATGTTCTACCCGTGGGGAGAGTACGTGAAGGTGGGAGCCGTGCTTCGCCATTGTGCTTACGAGGTCATGGCACTGCATGCCTGCCTCCACTCCGAGATACAGGTATATATACGTATTAGATTTAATTGATTAATTATTTGGACGTATATTCTTTCTGGATAATTAAAAAGAATTAAATCTCTGAAGAATATTAATGGTAGCACAAATACTCTGCACTGCGAGGGTAAGAATAGCATCGTATGCTATGTATTCTCGAATTTAGCATCTGAATCCGATTCGATGAAACCTTATTGGAATGAGGGCATGCATGCAGACGTCTGTCGTACTGCATGCTTTAGATAGAGATGAGAAAACTTGGAATTTACCAGACATGCATGCAAGCTGTTTCATGCTCTGCTAGCTAGCTCGATCTCGGTTTCTCTTTCAGGCGCCGTTCAATCTGAGGAGCACATTCCGGGCAGAGATTCTTGATGCCGCCGAGCAGGCGGCGGAGCTGCTCCGAAGCTTGGCCGAGGGAATCGGCCATATGAGGCAGAACTTCCGGACGGGCTTGCTCAAGGGGGTCCACGGCTCGGCCGAGCGCCTCCAGCGCTCTGTAGACATGCATTCCTACCTCTTCGCCTTGTGCCGCCATGAGGCCCCCGCCAAGCCGCCCACCAGCGACAATGACGACGACAAGGGCGACAAAAACGGCTTCCCGCTGGCCGCCAAGCTATCCACTTACCTCTCCTTCGGCAGGAATAGCAGCGGCAAACTTTTTCCTCCGGCGCCGGCGCCGGCGCAAGGCGAGTCGTACCATGAGATGATGAAGAGACAACAGCGGCGGCTCCACTCGTGGCCGTCGAGGGAGGTGGACGACTTCGAGGAGGACGTCGGCGCGGAGGCGATCCCGAGGATGCGGGCACTGGAGAGCACCGCCGCACTGTCCTTGGCCACCTTCGCTTCCCTGCTCATTGAGTTCGTAGCTCGGCTCGATCACTTGGTGGAGGCCGTGGATGAGCTTGCTAAGATGGCCAACTTCAGGCAAGAGATTGCCTGCTAAACCGGGAACTGGAAGCAATTAATTACAGGGGCCATCGATCTCTCGCCAATATTAAAAGATCTTTCAATATATGTAACACGATTAACAATAATAGATAATTAAAAAAAAAAGATAAGAAAAGGGAAAGAGATAATCATTTACCTTAATTTCTTCTTGCGCCTTTAATTAGTTGGTTCTTGACTAAATAAGAAGACAATTTTTGGTTTCAGTTAATCACAACTTCTTGGAAAGAAAACTAATTGCATACATTCACATCTCCAACAGCGTTACTAACAAGAAAATAGAATTTTTTTTAGCCCCTAGTAGAATAATTCATCGTGCACCGAAAATTCGATCCTCTTAAAATCATTTTTAAAATTTTTACTAATTTAAACTTATAAAAGAATTTGAATTATTTGACTTTACTCTAATAACCGATAGAAATTTTTGTGCAAAGTTATATCCCCCCATCTGAAAATAATTTATTTAATTCAAGCTCCTCTTGTATTTTTTATTAGTACTAGAGTATTTAAATTTTTGGTCCGATTAATCCCCGTAAATGATCGGTCTTATCCCACGGATCTTCAAAATCTTTGACCAACCGTTGAGGTCGAAGTCCAAGTGACTTTGACCATCAAGGATAAATTAGAAAAATGCTTGCATCTTTTTCACGGTACAATTCGGATTTTACAGTCACAACATACTTCAATGATGACTAACACTGAAGTCGTACTCCATCCATCAGGTAAACTTTTAGGTCTCATGTCCGTTTGAATAATTTTTTTTTAAATTTGCCATCGAATAATGTTGCAGTAGATGATTGAATTATATTTTCCTATAAAATATCTCTCCATTTTTATGTACCATGCCCCTGGGCAAATGCTCTTGTTCATTTCTCCGATAAAAGGTAAATGAACAAAAATGAAGGGTAACTTTAATTATTCAAAAGATTATTTAAAAAAATTAAAAATAATATTTTATTGTTTTTATCTCGAATTTTTTTTAATCTAATATTGTTATTTTTCTTTTTAATTTAACTTAGTAAAAGTTTTTTATATAAAAAATAAAATAAAATAAAATTTAATTAAAATTATTTTACTATAGTTAATATAGCTATTAAATAGTTATTATGATAATTTTAAAATTATTTTAACAATTGAGATAATTTTAATTTAGTTTAAATAATTTTAACATAAAAATTATATATAAAAAATCTATAAATAGTATTTTTAATTATTAAAAATCAGTTTAAATGAACCATTTTATTTTAGTATACTATAATAATTATTATTATAACTTTGAAATAAAATTTTTTTGTTTAAAAATGATATACAAATATGGTTGACTACTGTTTTAATTTTTGATCTATAAAAATATGATTTAGTGCTGCCTTTTAAACAGCAGAGAGTCATCATTAATTGCCGCTAACAGCATAAATAATTTCTCGCTAGATCCACCGTCCTTTTGTTTCTGATGCAGAATCCAATGGTCGAAAACGATATGGATCTCATCGTCATTTCCAGATCGACGACGCTTCCATCTATCCTCGGTCCATGTCCTCGCCGCTGCCTCGCCTTCCGACCTTCTCCGTTGGCCCGCCGAATCAGCAGATGCTGCGGCGCTTTGCTGCTGCACCAGTTCGCTTTCGTTATCCGATGGCGATGTCGTCCAAGCCCTTCGAGTCACGGCCGCCTGCGTCATTGGAGGCCGCTTCGGAGGACGCGGACCTCCGCGAGTTTCTCGATTACATGGAGAGGCTGAAGAACTACGAAAAGGTCGGTGTTCCACAAGGGGCAGGAACGGACACCGATAAAGGATTCGATCTCGGGAGGATGAGGCGGCTGCTCGGACGGCTTGGCGATCCTCACAAACAGTTCAAGGTGCGCGACGCCTCGTCTTGAAACCGAGACCTTTCTATATTTCTTTGCACTAGCTTAGGACAATGACTACTGATCAAGAGATATATTAACTCAAAATGTGAAATTTACTCTTTACTTCTTCAGAGTTTCTGTTAAATGTAGGAACTCATTTTTTTGCCCCTTCTCGTTCCACTGGTTTTTATAACTGCATTTTTTTCCTCCTCTCTTGCCTGCTAAATCTTTAATTAAGCTCAGAATACTACCTTTGTCTCGTCATGATGGCATTTGTAGGTTGTTCATATTGCTGGCACCAAAGGAAAAGGATCCACAGCAGCTTTTATATCCAATATTCTACGGGAAGAAGGTTACTCAGTTGGCTGCTACACTAGGTACTTAATGTTTGGTTAATTGCTGCACTGTAAGTCCATTTATTACTGAAAATGCCAGGTCAACCACCTAGAAATGGAATGAAAATATGGCTAACTACAATGAGACACCTAAGCACGGTTGCTTTTAAGTATGTATCAGTTGATTGCTTTATATCCGACAATGGTATGTTTCCTTGCATGTAGTCCTCATCTTTTGAGTGTTCGGGAACGCATTTCTGTTGGAAAATGTGGGAACCCTGTTTCAGCAATATTACTCCAGCAACTTTTCCAAGAGGCAAAGGGAATCCTTGATCAATCAAAAATGCAGGAAAAGGAGGCTTTGAGCCACTTTGAGGTATTTTTTCATCACAAATTAGAACAACAATTTTGGATAATATCTTTCAGTTCCGTATTTCTGTGAATAGCATAATATGAAAGCTCTAACACCTGTCCTGTTACATCACAATATGCAGATTGAACCGAATTTGTTTCCCAAGTTTATATTAAAATGATTAGTGTGGGAATTTATATCTAATTGGTTTGCAGTTGAACTCTTATTTCGATTCCAACCTACATTAAACATACTTATTAGTTTAACACGTGTGGATGTCAGTGTGAGCCTTACAGCAATGAAGCTATTGGCTCTAAATTAATAACTTGATTTGCATGTTTGTGCTTGTAGGAAAAAAAAATTGTTGGTATTAGAAAAGGTTGCCTGGTAATCAGCTATCCTGATTGATTATATATACACATCTTTTTAGCCCGATTTATTATATTTACATATATCTGTATCTTTTTCAGTTTTATAGTGTCGTGGATATTTTCTTTTCTTTTTATTTCTAAGTATTTTGAGCAGTACTAATATTTTTTCTACGAGGAAATGCTACTTTCTTATTGCTTAAGACATTTGACAGTCATGTATATTGTCTATGTAGGTCTTCACCGCTCTATCGTTTCTTCTGTTTGCCAAAGAAAGGGTTGACATTGCTGTCATCGAAGTAATTTGTTTCCCCTTTGACACCATTTCGACTAACAATTTCTACCTTATGCTTAACATGTATTCTTGTAAGCTATTTCATTTCATATTTCATTTTGTTTCAATACACACTAGTATGACTGTATTGTCCATGTCTATGGACAGGCAGGCCTTGGGGGAGCTAGAGATGCTACAAATGTCGTATGCAATACTGAACTAGCTTCTGCAGTCATAACATCCATAGGCGAGGAACACTTGGCTGCATTAGGTGGTTCGTTACAAAGCATTGCATTGGCCAAGTCAGGAATCATCAAGAGTGGGCGTCCAGTTGTGTAATTTTCTTTATGCTTTACATATGGAAATCCTTTAAATTTTAAATAGTTTCTATTTGCTGTTCTATTTCATTTCACAAACTTTAACCTCTAGTATGAATATAATTCAACCTAAATGTGCCTTGTTTTTAGTTAATTTTTATCTTGTAGCTTTTTGGTAAATGCTAGAGGTATGAGATTTGTAGGGTTATTGGTCTAATGGGTTTAATTTCATATTAGTAATTCTAGAACATGTGTGTACATTTTCCTTTTCCCAAATTCTACAATGGTATCATAGCCTCCATTTTAAGGTTAGATTTTCCTAAAGAGGTATTCCTCATAGGCCTCCCCCTCATCTTCTGATCCTTCCTTTCCACCCATATCCCTCTTTGCCTTGTGTAGGCCCATTTGCTAGCCTCTTCTCTCTATAGTACATGCTCACTACTGAGTCAACACTACATCAAATTTATCTTGTCGTGCATGGTCTAATTACCTTTGTTGTTGCCCACCTGCTTGCTTAGTCCTTACTGACATCTCTACATGAGCTTCTTGGTTGCTCTTATGCTTTGTTTATTTTGAGGTGTTGATTTAAGAAGGAAGGAATCTAAGGTGGGAAAGAATCCATAGGGAAAAGGAAACGAAAAGGAAAGGAAAAGAAGAGAAAGAAGAAGGAAAGGAGAGGGAAAGGAAAAACAATAGTGGATTTTGGTGAGTTCATGACCGCCTTGCAGAACCTTACGACTATGAGTTGCCTCTCTCGTGGCCACGAGCGACCTCGCGATGTTGCATCGCTGTGGGAGAGATTCGAGCATGCATGGACTTGACAATGAGGAAGAAAAGTTCGTTCTGTCGGACTTCAGGCGGATGAGAAAATGCCAAAATAAATGATCCGTGGATGGATTCTTTAATATGTCTACTCATTATTTTGCAATAGATAAACAGAGGAAAATGCATGTGATCTATCCTTTCTCTCATTTGCACCTCCAAGGCTAGGGCATTAGCACCTTATCTTATCTATGATTTTGATTGTGTTCCTTTGGTGTTGTACAATCATGTCTTTAGGTTGGTTTTGCTGTTTGAACAAAGGTGTAAATTTGATTATGTAATGCTTATAAATTAGGTGTGCTAAGTTTGCGGGTGTGATATTAGGGGTATGATATATAAAGGGTGACGAGTGATTGACAAATGAAAGTCTCGATAAGTCAAGGTTGATTGAGTGTTTGGTAGAAGTGGATGACTCAATAGTAAGGCTTCTTGCAAATTTAAATACTCAGAGGAAGATACTCTAGGTGGATTTCTTTTGGGTAAAGTTGAGTGTGAGAACATTTATACAAATGGAGTTTATGCGGGTTAGATTGGGCACAAACTAAATTTTGGCTTAGTTAGTTAGAACAATCAACTCAATATATGTTTCTGAGTCGACTAGAACTTTTGTTGATTGATCAGTTAACTTAGGATAAATGAAAAAAAAAATAGAATGTTTTTGTTCGCCTTTGTTTGGAACTTAGTCGACTAGCCAATTTGAGTCGACTCAAGAAATAGTTTCACTGATACAACGAAAAAGGATAAATGAAAAAGGAATAGAATTGAGTCAACTCAAGAAATGGTTTTATTGTTACAACAAAATGTTTTTGTTCACCTTTGTTTGTAACTCAATCGACCAATCACTTTGAGTCGACTTGATAAATTATTTTTTGGTTTACTTTTATTCACTAATGTAACTTGATTTATGCTAGTGGGCTTGTACAATGCTTTGTAGAGCATGGTATGATTGTTTTTGAGGTTGTGTTATGAGTTTGCCTTACTCAGCAAAATGCATTGCTATCATTGTTTGCATCCTTAGTTCTGGTTTGTATCTGTGCTGAGGGTTTAAATTGGGACGTCATATCAACCTTGTACTTAGTCATGTCATGGTAATTGTAGTTGTTACAAGGCAATGAATATTAAGACACCGTTAGCCCTATTAATGACTATATGTTGTGGAGGAGGTATAATATGTTGCATTTTATGTTTACTTGATTGAGTTGGGTGGAAGTTAAGTGTATCTTATTTTTTTGCCATATGATTTTGTTGGAGTAATTATTTTTATTTAATAGGGGTTGTATATTTATCTATTGGTAATGATCAATGTATTCCTTTTATGATCAAGACAATTTCAAATTCATGGTTTGTCAATTTTGAGTTGTGATTCATATGTTTTGTCTTTGCTATTTGAGTAGTTGAGTTGTGGGATAGGTTGTTGATTTTTATTAGGATACATAGCTAAGGTTGGGTAAGTTATGTCTGTGATTGTTTTCATGGCAGAAGTATTTGTAATATTGTGTTTGTGAATGAGAAATTAATCAAGAGGATGAACCAAGTCTGATTGGAAAACAATTGTTATAGGGGAATTGGATATGGTGGACTATGCATTAATTTATGAATTAATTGGATTTTGACAATATTATTTTTATTTAATATTATGTGACAGCATTGAGGGAGTGATGTGAGATTTGGATTATTATGGTATATGAATAGAGATACATATGTAGTTTGGAGACACCTAAATTTTAAAATGCTTTATGAGGTGCTAATTAGAGGTTCGTGGTGTTAAGGGATATAATATTTTAATTCTATTTGTTGACTCATAATCATTCTTATGCGGAAAATAAGTGGTTAGATTAATTTGAGATTTGGAATACTGTGTAAGGCAATTTTGAGTGACCAAATTTTTATGTGCTAGATGAGGTGGGTATTTATAAGGATGACCTCTATGAGATCATATTTTGGATATAAGTTGTGAATTAAGTGGACTGTATCTTATAACCAGTTAAGAGATGATTGGGAATTCAAAGTATTATGTGAATTGATTGGATCTTGATGACTTGCTTAAAATTTGAAGATGCTAGTTAAGTTAATTATTCGAGATATGCTATACTTTAGATTTGTGATCAATTGATTTAATAGTTTTAGGAAAATTAGTGTAAAAGAAAATCTTATTAAATTGTTGGATTGAGTCTTTATTGGGTTTGGGCTTTGATTTGACAGGATTTGGGATATAATGATTAGATAGCTGTATAGTACAACGATCATTTTATTCCTTGAGCAAAACATGGAGAGCCAATTTTTTTCTTTTAAGAAAAGGGAAAACAGGACACCTTGTCTGTTTGACGGAACCATTGCAAAGACTTTGGACCGAGCTAAATCTGAAGCTTTCAGTTCATTGACTAATATGCTAGATCAAGTTGGGAGAATTAGTATTATCTTGCAGTGCATACATGAATTATATGATCCAATTGCAGGTTGCACAGAAATGGGAAATATGCAAACAAACTACAAACTATAACCCGGTGCATGAAGCTCCTGCCACGCGGGGTACCGGAGAAGGAATCCATTGTACACAGTCTTATCTTGCTTTTTTTTTTTTGTAAGAGACTGTTTCCAGGATTTGAACCCGTGATCTCTTGGTCACAAGGCAGCAACCTTACCGTTGTGCCAAAGTTCCCTTCAAATGGAAAATATGCAGAATTAGAAAAAAAATATTAAAATAAAAATTAAGATGCCTTTGGATTAGAAGATCAAGCAATGTACTGGGAGAGTTGCATAATGTCAAGGATTAGGAATCCATGCTTGATATGTAGAAATGATGGATATGCCACAATAATATCCTGTCAAAGCTTGTGAAGAAGTCCGTTATAATTCTAGCAGTTATTTGCAACACTTTGAAAATTGCCACTGAATATAGGTACAAATAATATGAGAGGAAGAAACATGGAAAGAGAACATCAAGGTATACATTTAATTTGAATAACCATTGTCTTGTAATTTGCTTGCTTTATTAGATTGCATGCACAACGACTGAAGCTTACCTCTTGGTGGGTTTAGCTTGTGCAGGGCATGACATCAACAACCGCCTAATTCTTCTTATTCTAGCAGAACTCACACTTATCAGCAATATTCTCCTGTTTCTCCTAGAGGATAAGCTCCACTTGCTTGCCATATTTGTCTAAGAGACCTCACGAACTAGCCTTGCCAACCTGATGCTTTCTTATTCTAGTTGCAAGGACATTTGAGGAAAGCAAGTACTAGCCTTTGCTTGCAACTTGATTGCTTGTCTTTGCTTGTTCCAAGGGCTTTTAGGCTCTTTTTACTCAGGAGGCCGGATAGAGGAGTGAAGAGGTTCAAGGGTGAAAATGGATCAACAATAGCAAAGGAAAGGAAATCATAAGAGAGAGAGGGGAAGATGAAAGGGATTGGAGAAGAGGGGAAAAGGTGGATAAACTCATAACTTCCAGGCCACGAGCTCGCTGAGCTATTGGCTCTATGGAGGCAAGCTTGTTAGGCTGTTGCTCTGAGCAGTTGGTCGTCAGATTTGGCACGGGAACTATTGAGCTGTTGATTTTGGCACAAGAGGAAAGTAGGAAAGTTTGTTATGCCAATTTTGGGTGGATGAAAAATAGATTAAAATTGATCCTCAAATGGATTTTGAATCCTTCTTTAATTTTAAACAAGTTAAACAAAGGAATGTGTCTTGATTCTTGTGTAATTCATTCTTTTCTTCGTTCGTCCTTCAATATAAAACAACATTAGAAGGCATGGCCATTGCTAATACTATCATTTGCTTGTAAATTGACAACTTGTCAATAATCGCGTCTCATGCCGAGTTGATCACTGCCACCACTAGTCTCATGACTTGATTCGACAGTCTAAAGATGACGATGTGTCAAGTAGACACGAGAACTACTACTATCAACCCCTACTCGTGGCCCTGCTTCTTGTGTGCTCTGTAAATAGTTTCCATTGTTTTACTAGTAGTTTGTTTCTTAGTTTATTATTGTCATATCTAGGTTATGTTTTGCTTTTGAACGGTTTGGTAGTTTATGTAAACATTTATGCTCCAGTTTGAATTGGAGTGTCAGAGGGTATTAGATTAATTTGATTATTGATTGAGGGGATTGAATCACAATTTAGTAGTTCTGGATTTAGATTTAGGGCTTTATCACAAGTATATGCACTGTTAATATTGTACTCATTGATTACACAATGCAATATGTCCATCCCCCAATTCTATAGTAGAGATATAAAGAAAGATTTGAGTGAGCCATATTTGTATTTTTCGCTTGAATTTAGGTAACCTCTCAACTGTCATACACCTTTTTCACTTCTCTAAAATAGATAAAAAAATTTTATTCACTCTAAAACACTACTCATGTTGCTGTCACCATTTTTAATTCTAATTAATTAATCAAACAAATCTGGTTGACTTTGTTCTCCTGTTAAGAAATCATTCCTATTTTTACAGAAGTCTGTCAAAATATAATCAGAAATGTCATTTAAGCATATCTTGTTCCAGATGTCTCCAAAGATTGACCAATCCTGTATTTTGCTAAATTTCTGTTAATTTATTAAGATAATAATCAAAATTGAAAATTTTAATTTCTCTTTCTGTAATTTTTTTTGTGTATTCTCTATAAGTTCGATTACTCATTTGAATTATGCTGTTTGTTGTGAACTATCTGTGGATATCTCAGGTTGTAATTGGCGGGCCTTTTGAATCACATATTGAAGAAATTATTCGTTGTCAGGCATCCTTAATGAAATCCAATGTCATATCAGCATGTGATCCTGGTATACAGAAAACATTGAAGTGCTTGACAATGGGAAAGGACAAAAACCCTTGTCAGACTTGTGACATACAAATCCAAATACACAACTTACAATCAGTATGAACCAATAGGTCTTTTGGTTTTGGGTACTGTCTTTTTTTAAGAAAAACATTCCAAATTGTAATTGATAATCCAGTATAAAATAGCTGAAAGTTTCTTATTTACTGTGCAGTCCATCACATTGCCTAATGTAAAACTCCACTTGCTTGGTATTCATCAACTTCAAAACGCTGTCTCTGCTGCATGTACAGCTTTAAGCCTTCGTGATCAAGGTATCATTTTATTGGTTCACAGTTTTCTTTTTCAAACAGTACAGGGGTTGTTTTAAGTTCCATTGTCTTTTTCATTTTGTTAATTACTTATTTTTTTTCTTTTATGCTCGTTTATCTGAGGGGAGAAATAACATACTGCCTTATATTTTCAGGAGTCTTCCTTGGAGCTTGAACAATTCCTTGATTTGATATCTTAAGTTATTCTAATACTAGGAAGTTTATGTCTCAGGCTATGACAATTAAAGAACCCTTTATTAGAAAGAGGGCATAAGTTGAGAAAAAAAATGCTCCCAGTCCCAATATTTTTGTCTATGTTAATTCTTGTAAATTATCTGTCCTTTGGAATTGCTCAAATGACTTTTCAACTCTTTCTTTATCATATAGTTGGCACCATAGCACCAAAATTTGATGGAATGCTTTATTTTATCTCTTCAAATTATTCTAAATAATAATGTTCCTTACCAAGTGCTTCAACTGCATTGATGTACTTAGCTTAAAGGAATTTCTCTGATAAGTTGGTTATCCCTTTTAAGAACATTCACTTAGCTTAGAGGAAAATGTAAGAATTACCACCAATGTGAACCACCATTTATAGTGTTGGTTTCACATCATCCACTGCATTCTATATAAAGTTATAGTACTCCTAAAGGACAACTTGGTGCACGAAGCTCTCACTATGCGAGATCCTGATGAACAATTTATTGTACGTACCTTGCTTTGCAAGATGCTGTTTTCAGGACTCGAATCTATGACCTCTATATCACAAGGCAATAATTTTATCGTTGCACAAATGCTCCCCTTCAGCTCAACTCCTAAAGTTATAGCACTCCTAATATCTAAAATATTTTATTCCCTTCTGTTTTCTTGTCTAGCATACCTTCACATATGTCTTCTATTTTCGTTGCTGATGGCTCTCATAACCCTAACTTTGACATAAAGTTTGCTCTCGAAAATCAATTTGGATTCATACCAGGAAGGTTGACAATAGAAGCTATACATCTTCTCAGACAGCTAATTGAAAAATATAGAGAGCAAAAGTAGGATCTACACATGATATTCATTGATTTAGAAAAAGCTTATGATAGAGTTCCAAGAGAAATTATATGGAGAATTTTAGAAAAAAGAGGTGTTAATGTAACATATATTGAACTAATTAAGAATATGTATGAGGAAGTAACGATCAGAGTGAAGACTTCAGGTAGATTAATTGAAGTATTTCTAATAAAGATAAGGTTACATCAAGGATCAGCTTTAAGTCCTTATCTTTTTTAACTAATCATGGATGAACTCACTGGACACATTCAAGATACAGTACCGTGGTGCATGTTGTTTGCAGATGATATTGTTTTGGTAGCTGAGACACATGAAGGAGTAAATGCTAAACTAGAATCTTGGCGGGAAACACTAGAAGTGAAAGGTTTTAGGCTTAGTAGAGTAAAGACAGAATTTATGAAATTTAAGTTTAGCAATATTAGATGCAATGAGATAAGTGTTAAGATAGGAGATGACTAGTTGTTTGGGACAGAGAACTTTAAATATTTAGGATTATTTTTGCAAGATAATGGAGGGATTGAGAGAGGTGTCTTACATAGAATACAAACAGGATGGTTGAAAGGGAGGAAAGCGTCAGGTGTTTTATGTGATCATAAAGTGTCTCTAAAACTTAAAGGGAAGTTCTATAAAACGACGATTAGACCTGCTATGTTATATGGCGCTGAAGGTTGGACTACGACTCGAGCACATGAGCAAAAGATGAGAGTTGCAGAGATGAGAATGTTAAGGTGGATGTGCGAACATATGAGGATGAACAGAATAAGAAATGAGAGTATTAGAAAAAAATCGGTGTTGCATCTATTGAAGGAAAGAGAGACACATTTAAGGTGGTACGAACATGTATTTAGACGACCAATAAATGCTCCAGTTAAGCGATGTGAAACAATGATAAATATACACATCAAACGAGGAAGAGGAAGACAAAAAAAAACTTGGTTAGTAACAATAAAACAAGATAAAATTTATTTAAATATAGATGATGATATAGTAGGGGATAAAATCCAATGGTGTAGAAGGATCCATATAGCCGACCCCACCTAGTGGGATAAGGCTTGTTGTTGTTGTTGTATTCATCTTTTTCAATTGTTGATAATTTTTGTTTTATATATTCAGTTTATGGAAAGGGAGTCTTGGTGCAATGGTAAAGTTGTTGTCGTATGACTTTGAGGTTACGGATTCAAGTCGTGAAAATAACCTCTTGTAATATAGGATAAGACTGTGTACAATAGATCCACTATAATTCGACCCTTTTATCGGACCTTGCATTGGCGGGAGCTTTATGAACCGGGTTGCCCTTTATGTATTTAGTTTATTGTTAGTTTGTTTTCTATTGGTAAACATAAACCGCAGATTTTCTTTAGCATTTTTTCCTACTCATTATTTTAAAATTTGTGCACAAAGACAACAATGGTGATATACTTTGCCTACTCAAGGCTTTGTTTTTTTGGTGATCTACTACTCACAACTCTTTTTTTGCCAAATCTATTGTACCTTATTAGTGGCACTGTCTCTTGGGTCACTTGCCCCTTAAACCTGTGTAATATCATACATCGTTAGAGTATATTCCACTGTTTGTCATTATGAGGTTTGTACGTTAGGCGAGCATCATAGTGTCTCTGTGACATGTGGTTTTAGGCATTTTATTACATTGCTAGATGATTACTCTCGTAGGGTTGGGCTTTATCTCCCTAAAAGTTGAATTGACGTTAGTCTACTTTTACTACCTTTCATCATTGCCATGGGTATTTCTCAGATTATTGTGCTCGTATATCCCAACAAACTGAGTTTGCTGAATGCAGAAACCATCATTTCTTTTATGTTGCTTGTACTAGGATGTTTTTGTGCACACTCTTGGGCATCTTTGGCTTGATGTTGTTAACTTGTTATTAGCATGTGCTTTCTCATGAATCTGATCCCACATCCACTCTGATTGTTAGATTTTCCTCTTCTGCATGTGCCCCATTGTGGTTCTTTTCCCTTTACTGCATGAGTTTTTGGTTGTCTTTTCTTCATGCTTTGTGACCGGGTCATGTTGTGATAAGCTAAGTTCTAACTCTGTTTGGTGTCTTTCTTGGCTGGATATTCTTAAATTAGGAAGGAATACCACTTCTACTCCCCGTCTCCTGTTGTAGTTTTTAATTGCTCGTTACCTTTCTTCAGGATGTTTCTTATTACTCTTCTGTTCCTCTTGTGCTAATATCAGAGCTATCACCAGCCACTACCCTTATTTCTATTGTTCCTAGTTACTGTAGGGAACTATTATTCGCTCAGTATTCTTAGCAAGAGCTCTCATTTACAAATCCACTACTCCTATGTTTGTCCGAATTACTGTTGCTTAGTTTTCTTGGAAATGGTAAATATTTCAGAAACTTTCACCCTTACTTAGGTATGGAACTATTGTTTTTCATAATCAGTGGGATTTCTTTTATAATTTGGTCGATATTGAATCTATAGTTTTTGATTAATGAGAATTCTATTTTCAATTAACTAAACTTTTCCTTAGTAGGAGCTATTTTCTCCATGTGGAAGATAGGTATCCTCTTTAAAATTTCCATTCCAATTTTTTATGTTATTCGATGGATCAATTTTTGTATGGCATCAATTTAGTATCAGCCTTTCCTACATGTCCCTCTATTATTGCCACCGTTAATTTTGAGTCTGTTTCTAACCATACCTTCCTGAGGTCTGCATCTTGTGACAAGATTGACTGATACTTTGTAGATTCATGCCAGTTACACATCAAGATTAAGTGTGGGACTCGTTGAAAGCCATGAATCCTGCGACACAGTTACCTGTAGCATTCCTTATGATGCCTCCAATTCCTTTTGGACTGAATTGGGGTCTAAGGTCGACATCAGTGTTTACCTTGACGTACCCCTCCCAATACCTTATTATTAAAGATCTTTGAAAATTGTACTTTTAACCATCATCACAGTTACAGAAGCACACATCAAATCAACTTGGTGAAAATTTAAGATTGAATCATCAAAGGGGACAAAGTTAAATGCATAATCGAGTTCTACCATTTAACAAATCACAACTTGCAACTACGTAAGAGGAAGGGATATTTGGATTCAACATTTAAAATGGGTGATTAGTCCTTGTGAATTTTGTTGATGAATCGATGTTGTATATGGAGTCATTCTCTTAGGTGCATTCATTACTATTGGAATTCTGATTTTGTATTGGTTTTTGATTTTCTATTACCTAAATCCTATGTATCTTTTGGCAAAGTATTTACCCAGCTTATGATATTAATATCAGAATTCATATATCTTTATCATATTGATGGTCACCTATAGAATTGCTCTGTTATTGGCATAAAGGCTGACATAATCGTTCCCTCTGAACAAGTTGATAATGTCATAAGGACATTGTAGTTAATTTTTGTTTTTGTTCTTATGATTTCCTATTGTGTATTAGTCACTGAGCTTATAATATTGAAAACGTAAGGTTGGGTGATCTCTGATAAGTCCATTCGAGCTGGTTTGGAGAAAACCAGATTGAACGGGAGAAGCCAATTTCTTACACAAAGGGAAACTTTGTCAATTGGATTGTCCGACGTCAACATACTAACTGATGGAGGTAGGAGAATATTTTGATAATTTATTTACTTTTCCTTGATAATTGATATACACTAACAAATTGAACGTATATTTTAGCACATACTGAAGCTTCTGCTAAAGGTTTAGTGGAGGTGATAAAGATGGCACATCCACATGGAACATTGGCATTTTTGGTGGCAATGGCCAGTGACAAAGACCACTTAGCGTTTGCTAAACAACTTCTCTCAGGTATAGTTAATGCTCTTCTCAAATGTAAAGGCTCTTTGATACTTTCTTCTAGGATAGATTGATTGCAGAAGCGAATTTACCTGTTGGTAGTCACAGGAATGCCACTGTTATTTCTTTTCTCCTCTGACATGTTTGTTTATGATAGTTTATATCTGGAATGACAAATCTGAGTAATAGTTTCAGACGTTTTGCTGTCAATTAAATTCTTTATAGTGAACACTTTAAAACTTGAATAAAGAATATATCATACCATACATATTACTGTGGCATTTTTTTCTTTCTACAATATACTTTTAACCAAAGTTGTGTCATGCCATGTCATGTCATGTCATGTCATTAGTTTGTTTAACTCTGTTTATGTCAACACCAATTAAAAGGTCATTTGAATTAAAATTTTAAAGCAATAAGTTATGAAATATTTAGTCCCAATACTTGACACACTTTGGTATGTGTGTTATAACATATGAAGATTAATTTAAATGAGTTTTACTTATTTAATCAATTTCACTTAAATTTTTGACTTGTTAAAAATATATTAATTAGATGGTTGCATTAAAAATGTTCTTCTACTTATTCTTTTCTTCTAGATGAGTTATGTTGCATTCGTGTAAGATTTTCTTCTATAATCCTCATGCATTTAACTTGTTTACTGTGAGAATTAGATAATAAATTGAGTTAGAATTTTAGAAAAATAAGACATTTCTTGTACTCATTTTGACACGTATGATTCATCCCAAGTGTGTTTTGTGCTGACATGGGATGATACTTATTGACACGATTGGCACGGACAACACTAGACATTTTTACTCGAGTCAATCGACAATAGATTTCAATAATTTACCAAAACTATACACTTTCTATTGTGTAGCAAAGATACGTATGAGGTTTTAAACCATGCTTTTAACCTCCAGTTGTGTGAGTTTCAACTATTTTGGAATGGCTATATGCACTTTGTTTATCCCCATTGAACTGTAAGGATATATCACCGCTATTATTTGGATTTTTAAGTCACTTTTTGAACCATAAACCTGTTTAAAGTAGAGGTGTAACTTTAAATCTGTTAAATGTAAGTACGTCTACTAAGTAAAATATTCGTCATTAACATGTCTACATAAAAAATTTGGAGGTGCCGTTGCATGCCTATTAACGTTGAGTACCGATCTTTTCACTACATTTGGCCCTTCATAGGGTTCACTATTGGCAAATTTAATTCAAATATAATAAAAGACATCAAATGGCACACAACAAATCCTGAGCGCCAATTATTTTTGGAGGTGGTTGCTTGGAATTGTTCTGTTTTATATACTATATTGTTAATTATACTTGGCTCTTTTTAATTATGTTCTATAGGGAATAGGTAGTAAATTTAGTTATATTGTGTACTTAAGCTTTTTTTTTTTTTATGTTCCAACTTGGATGCCGACAAAGCACTGGGAAACCTGCGTCTAATTTACTTAAGCATAGCACTGGCATTGCCTCATTTATATCGGCATGTAAAAGTGGTAGGATCTTAGTATCATAGTTGTCAAAATCAGTATCAGAATTCAGATCATATAGTAAACAAAGATCTAAGTATAGATTGATATTTGATTTGAAGGATCAGTGAATTTGAAATAGAAGGGCAAAATGATTAAAATATAATAAAGTTATTTTATATATGAGATTACAACAAAGATTCTAATTATTAATAATAAGTATACAAATAATGTCATATTTATTCATTTGAAATTAACAAATAATAAAATTATATTTTTTACTATAAACCTAATATAGTTTTAAGTTTGGCACAGGCTCCTCTCCTGTTTCTTCTGACACTTCTTCATCCCTCTGAACATTGCAGCTGGAAGACCTGAGCTGGTCGTGCTGACTGAGGTGAAGATAGCTGGGGGGAAATCTCGCATGGTTTCAGCTTCAGCTTTGAAAAATGTTTGGGTCAAGACGTCGAAGGATTTGGGGATTGACTTTGTGGACATAGGGATTATGGACGATGAGAAGAGCAATGAGGAACCAAATTGCAAGAAAATGATGTTGACTACCTGCAAAAGTACATCTATAATTGATTCAATTAAGCATGCAGATCAGTTGCTCAAATCAATATCAAAAGATCATCCAGGTCTCATTGTAGTCACCGGGTCATTACATCTGGTCGCCTCCTTATTAGCTGCTATTGAAAAATAGTTCTCAAGACTTTCAAGTGGTCCTTATTTTTGTCGCTTTAAAGATGCTCTACCAGGAATAAATGCTTTACTGGGGCTCTGAAGTTGGAAGGGAATTCTGATAAGATTGCATTACAACTATCGTCGGAATAAAATTAAATCTATCTAGTGTATTTGGACTTCATATTCTCCGTTTAAGATTCTGATGGCTTGCACATGACACATTCTGTTCTTGTTCTTCCAAGATCTTAAATTTCTACCAATATCAATTCATGCTTAAACTAGTACCATGTCTTTATTTTTCTGTCGCAATGCGCGATCGATTCGTTTGTTTGATCTTAAGAGCTGTATGTACAGCTGATGTATTTGCTCTGATTAGGTATCTCTTTGTTCAATTCTTCCATTAGCTTGCACCAATTTGTTTTATGTTACTTGTGGCAACTAATACATATCCTTCAAGCCATGTTGCTTGTCGATTGTTCGCTAACCATACCAACTGAACCTTACATATCATCCACCATGTAAGTGAGTGAATTTATCCACATGGTTACTCTCTCTTATACGAGTTCAACAAGGCATTTTCTTGAAGAATTCAATGTGATATTCCCTTTGATTCCATAATCTTGATGATTTTGATTAACTTGTGATCTTCCATCATTAAAGATAGCCCCGAGCACCATCTATTTTACCCCTCGTCTTCTTTAGCAATGTCGATTCTTGTGCGATTTGTGTGCGGCATGATCTCCATCATTTGATTTATCGCGATTGCATATTAAATGAGAAATATACAGTGTTTACGTTCGTGATTTTTTCTTCAGTGAACGATATAGTCTAATCCCGGACTCCATTGGGGTCGTCGTCGTCATTTCCGTCGTAGATCGATTGGATTGTGATTGGATTCCGATCGGATTGCGGTCGAATTGCGATCGCCAACGTCGTGACCTTAATCGCAATCGATTCTGATCGTGATCTGACAAAATTCCCAATATATATGGAGAATACTTTTGTATTTCTTCCTGTGTCTATTATTTCTTCTAATCTTTGGCTTAAATACGAGTTTACTCATATATTGTCTAACCATGAAGTACTCGCAATGGACCTTCACCCTTCCAAAGTTTTGGAGGGTCCAGTAAAACTTTCAGTTTCAGTTCTCATTTGAACTTTTGGGATCTCTGTAAGTTATGAAAACGTAAGTTTGTAGTTTATGCCTTAATGTTTTTCCTGTGAACAGATTTTTTAAATTCTTATTAATATTTTCTAATATTTGTTGTCAATCTTTGTTTTGGTTTGTTCGGTTAAAGTTTGTTCTATGCTCAAAATTTTTATTTCTAATAAGGTGATTCTATGATGTAGTGAGGTTAAGAGGGCAATTATAGTATTATTTTGTTGTGTTTCAATTTGACCATTTTTTCCTATTAAATCTACTTTATAATACCTGTCTTCCTTGATTTTCGAGAATTGTGATGAATAGTCTAGAGCTTCTTCATAATAGTTATTTTCATATATAAGTTTGTTCATTTATATTTGATTTCTTCCAAAAGTTACCGTATCTCTTGTATCTTTTGGTTTGTTTGTTCTTCAGTTGTGTAGATTAATTGTCTTACTTTAGCTAGTAGGTCTTTGTATTTTATTTCAAAGGTCCTGGGTTAGTGTTCTTCTATGAGATTGGCTAATCTTAAAATGTCTCTTCATCCTGGTAGGTTTATAAAGCTTGTTGCCTTGATTTTATCATATACTGCTTCTTGGATATTTTTTAGATAGTTTAAGTTCTAAGCAAGTTCTGCTAATTGTTTGCTATGTTTTCCAATTTCTAATTTATTGTCTTCCGTGAGTCTTAATGTATCTCTAGTTAAGATAGTAAGATTGACTCCAATACTGATAAGAATATCAGTAAGTGTATTAAGATGTGGTGACTTTGAGTGAAGTGTATGTGTAGATGTTCTTGATCTAGAATAACAAAGATGATTTTGTCAGCCCAGAGTTTGTGATGATCTCGAGTATTGTGTGGCTAAATCTAAGTAGTCTAGTTTAGTTGTCCAAGACATTCATGGTCTAAGATCTTAGGTTCTAGTACAAGAATTTTTCATTTTCATTTTTTTTTAATAGTGACTGGAGTGATCAGTGCTACAGTATTGCTACAGGATCAGTGTTATAATTTTTGATTTTTATGGTTTTTTTTATTTTTTATTTTAATGAAATAATAATAGGGGAAATTAACATAAATAAGGAAGAACTGAACACATAACAGAAGAATTAGTAAAAGAGATATGAAAAAATAATATTAAGAAATATTTCTGAGGAATTTGAAAGATACATTTTAGATTCTTGATCTGATCTCTTCTTTCCGATGAGCCTCACATGTTACTATCCATACTGAGCCCTGACATTAAAGGTCTTATCTGTTGCCTCAGTTAGCACAAATCTTACCAATTTATTGGTAATAATTACTTTCATAAGGGAAGGAAAATGACTGGGAGATTTTTAGATCAGGAAAAAGTGTTCTAAGATGTATTTTTTATTCCTCAGAAATAAAAAGCTTTAGCCTTGCATGAACTAACACTCTTGAATGCCTTTTAGAAGGAGACAGTCTTATATAGGGAGAGATTCGAAGCTAGTGTTCCTATGGTGTTGGAACACATTAAGGGTTAGTGGGGACATTACTGGTTGTTGAGTGGAGCTTTAGTGCTGAAAAGGCTGAAAATTGTTGGATAATTGACCGTCGCTAGAGGGGGGTGAATAGCGTGTAGCTCATTGCGATGGAAATCGTTCGTGCTTGTCTACAAATCGTGTTAACATAGCGGAATATAGAAATACAAATATAGAAACAAATACAAACACAAATATACGCGATATAATGTGGTTCGGAACCTCAAGGTTTCTACTCCACGGGTTGAGCTCAACGAGCTCTAGTGATGCACTCGCTACTAATAAATACTCCTTCTCGGAACAATTTGGAGGCGGAGAAACCTCGTATAAACGATTATAACAGTAATACGAAATACAACAAGCAAATACAAAGTAAATACAAAAGACAAGTAAAGAAAAAACTTTACAACACTTTGCTTTGAATGTTTGCTTGTTGATCGCCTTGGACTAACCTTGAAGGTCTGGATTGCAGCAGCAAATCCCCTCCAAATCGCCCAAGAAAATCGCTGCCAAATCCTCCCATTCGAGCTGCTTTTATAACCTTCATCGGATTGATTTTGTGCCTGACAGTCGACTGCCAATAGTACCATTGTGAGACAACAACTTAATCCACATCAGCATCCAAGCCAACGGTTATATTGGCGATCGTGGTCGGGGCCATAGCCACCGACGATCGGCTACCGGCATCGCCCATGACGACGTGATCATTGCCCTCCATGGCGATCGGCGCCATCGATTGGCCGGGCCATTTCTGCGATCGAACCTCGATCAGTCCGGCGATTGACCATAATCCCGATCAGTGCAGTCGACTTCGCCAAGTGTCAAAACACTTGACCAGTTGACTGGTCCAAAGTCCCAGTCGACTGTTAACCTTAAACATGAGGTTTAACCTCAAGTATGATGTCCTCATACTTGCTAGACTACCCTTAGCCTAGACCTAAGCCTTCTAACCACCTCCGTCAGCCTCACGCCTATCGAATCCCTCCAAGTCATTCATGACTTGTTCATCCATACGCTAGCCTTTAGGTGCTTCCATCGACTATTGTCATGCTAAGTTGGTCTATACCGCCAAGGCACATTGGGCTTACGCTGCCAAGACTCCGCTTGAACTTTATGCCACCAACCATTAGACTTATGCTACCAAGACTCCACCCTTGGATTTACGCCACCAATATCAACCCTTGGACTTTCCTTGCCAACTCATGTTGGACTTTCTATTTGTCAAGACTCAAGCTTAGACTTTCCCTTGCCAAGACCCATGCTTGGACTTTTCATGCCAACACATGTTGGACTTTCCAATTGCCAAGACTCAAGCTTGGACTTTCCATGCCAAGTACCCATGACTTGGACTTTCCCATTGCCAAGTGTCCCACTTGGACTTTCCATACCAAGTACACAAGACTTGGATTTCTCCATCACATAGTCAATCTCATGTCAACCATATAGTCAATCCATTATCAAACAATGGTTAACTCCCTTGTCAAACATCAATGTCAAACATCAAAACACTATTCGAGTCAAACTCGAGCCTGGTCAATCGTGATCTGGGTCGATTGCACCAACAATCTCTCATTTTTTGATGTTTGACAAAAATCACAAACACCTTTGAGTTAGGTCACCTAACTCAAATCTCCTTACCAATTCTCCCAAATTGGTAATCCTAAATTCTCCAATTAGCTTCTCCCGTTAATTCTCCCATTGATTTTCCCATCAATTCTCCCTCTTTTTGACATACATCAAAAATGTTCTCCCCAATGAGGTCAATGTCTCATATCCAATGAGATCTTACAATCTCCCCATTGGTCCAAAAATATCTAGGATGCCTTCACTCTTCCTAGTGATAAGTTTCATATCATTCAAGAGAGACAATCCTATAAACTCTCCCAACTTCCAAATTGGGCATCTCACATTCCCATTTCTCCCCCTCATGAGGAAGAACACATCCATCATCCCATGATGGATACCTCCCCCCTAAAGGTTTGCTCCCCCTTGACCATTGCACTAACAATGTCCTTGGAGAGTCCCTAAACCTATAGGAACACTAAACTATCAAAATTAAGGTTAAAAGTTTAACCTTGAATTTTCACACACCTTAAAATTTGATACACACCCAAACAACTCTCCTAATCCATATCCAATGGATTTTCACTCTTTGTAATGTTTTTCAAAGCATATTCTAGGGTTAGGAGCAGTTAGGGTAGACTAACATAGTTGAAATCGGGCTAAACAAATATTGTTTACCCGAAATCAACTCTGGCAGTTGACTCTTGATACATCGCATTCGCTAACGCCTTGATCGCTGCCATAAGCGATAATGATCGATTTCTACTGATGCGTAATTTTAGAAATCAGAAATGATTTTTTAGAAAATCATAAGTAATTATAATAATACGAAAAATCATGAAAATTCATATGTATAATACTTATAACAATCATTATGGGTGAAAAATATTTAAAAAATAGATTACCCATCAAATAATGAGTTTGACACAAAGTTCAAAACCATTGAAAAGTTTAATGTTTTGGCCCTACTTTGTATCAACTCCATCAATAGTGATTGTTATTAAAAGATAGACTTCACTAAGGTTTTCTAAAATGATTTTAAAATATTTTTGAAAACCTATATTGGATCATGATCAATGGGCTCAATGCACATGACTTGCACATTAGCTGTCCCCATGATCCACCTATGATATAATATGAGTTTGAGTTTATCTAGATGCAAAAACTATGTACCTCGAACTTAAGTCATTTCCTAGCATCTCACATATGTCTAAGGTGTATGAAAATACATACAAGTCAATTTGATATGAGATGTGAGTTTTGTTCATCCTAATCTAATGCCTCATACATTTTCTAAGGCAACACTACTTGATTCCCTTATACATGAGACTTCAAGTCATGTCATAGTCCTTAAATCAATTTTAATTACCTTAAATGTATAAATGATCATGACATAAATGATAACATAAATAAGCATGACCAATGATCATGATGTCATGACATAAAATATAAATCTAAGCATACATGATATAAAAACAAACCTAAGCATGATCATGACATATTATATGATAAAAATAAGATATGATGTCGTGACATGATATATGACAAATAAAGTATGGCAAATAAAAGGCATGGGTATAACAATACCTAAATTTTAATATTGATTTCCATTTGTTATGATTAATTTCATTTTGTCATATAATCACTCATCTCTCAAGTGTGCCAAAAATCCAAAATGACACAAAGAGACTCTAAGACCTAAATTGTGCCAATTTGATCAATTTATCAAACTTCTTAAATAATATTGGCACATCCTAAAATCTTTTAGGATTTAAGTTCAAACCTATTTCCAAAGTATCCATAACCTTGAAAATGACCTAAAGTGTCACCTTTACCATGGTTAGGTTAACTATCCATCTATTTAAATTTGGCACACCCTAACCCATTTAGCATAAATCAATCACGCTCCTAGGAACCCAAAACCTATTGGAGCTCCTTGGGTTTACTAGGTATTCTTTAGGGATAACTTCCCTAGATACTTTCCTAATGACCCTCCTAGGCTTGATAGTCTTGGTTATTGTGGTCTTGCCTAGGTTAACTCTAGGGGTGACTGATAGAACGATTTTTAATTGTCGCAATACCGTTCCAAAATTATTTACCGAACACCCTAACTACACTAATGCAGTATAGGGACTGACTCGGGTCATCTCCCAACGAACCTAATGGCTAGACGTTTGTTTTTAAACAGAAGTAAACACTGGGGGTTTTCACAATTTATTAAAACAATTAAAATGCAAAATCAAAAGAAAACATGAGAATTAAACATGCAAGAAGTAAATCTAACTATCAAATAACAAGTAACAAGCAACTATCCTAATGCGCAGAAGTAAGTGATCACGCACCGCACTGTCACTATACGGTACAATGATCAAACAAATGTGAACAATTCAACCAAGCACCGCACTGTCACTATACGACACAATGATCAAACATTCACTGAAAAACTAAACTAATAGACAGAAAAGAAAGCGACCAAGCACCGCACTGTCACTATACGGTACAATGATCAAACAAATATGAACAATTCAACCATGTACCGCATCGTCACTATACGCAAGAGTCAAAATAAATACTAAAATCAGTGAACGAAATGCAATAAACGAAAGCAATTCAACCGAAACTAACCTAACAACTAAAGCATAACACAAATAAAACTCTAACTATGACTCGAATTAAACACAAGTTAGAATACAGAATAAAATACAAGGTAAACCGCAGATTAAAATACAAAGTAAAATACTAGTGAAAACACAGGTTACAAACACTAGTAAAAACACAATTCAAGGCCACTGGTGAAACCACATATTAAAAACACTAGCGAAAACACAATTGAAAACACTAATGTAAACACAATATAATAACACCAGTGACAACACAAATGAAAACACAAGTGCAAATACGAAGGAAAACACAAGTGCAAATACAAATGAAAACACAGTATGAACCATAACTGAATCACAAACTGAAACATATAATAAAAATTAACCAACTCTCGTCCACAACTCCCAGAAAGGAACCACCCTCTTCGGTTACCCACGACAGATTTAAACAGCTCCTACGACTTCAATGGCACGGATCTTTCGTCAGAATAATCCTCCGACGAAAGTTGGAATTGGTGGAATGGATCACTGCTCCGGTGATGGACTTCGAGACTGCCGCTACCACGGCAGTAGAAGGGACCGAATCTGTGATCGTGTACAAGTCTTCACCGATGCTGGAAATAGGGTTATGCCACTGGAATTTAGGAATTGAAAGGCTGCCAGAATCTGGAAATACATGCTGCCGCTACCACGGCAGTAGAAGGTCACCCCCAGCCTTCTGCGACCACGTCCAGCTGGGGTAGCTCAGCTCCGATCGCCAGGCGTCTGATAAGCGCCGGTGAAGATGGCTGAAAATCCCGTGCTTGCCAGCGGCCACCGTCGGATCTTCGTATGGATGGAGATGAAGGGACACCGCCGAGTTCAAACCGCCGTCGAATCGGGCCAGGACCGCCGCGCCGCCGCGCGTAAAGGGAAGAAGGCGAGCTGCGCTGCGTGGAGAAGATGAGGGAGGAGGGAATGCCACTGCCGGCCTTGGTGGAGGAAGGGAACGGCCGGCGGTGATTCGGGCGGTGGCGTGGAGAAGAAACACCGGCGGCGTGCGATTGGGGAGGAGGCTGCGGATTCGGGAAGAAGCTACTGTTTCTGCGCGTGAAGCTAGGTTGATTAAAGGCTTTTTTTGAGTCGTCCGATCATTTAGCCCATTGATCTCAGCCGTCCAAACAAGCTAGGGTTTGATCGATCCCTTATTTGCTTAATTAAGCTACTCCATCCAATGGCTAAAATCAGTCTGATTTGAAATGGACGGATCTAATCCGTTTGAAGGTATAATCACGATCCAATGGTCTGGATGAACGTCCAAGACGTGTAGATCTTAATGTACAGGCCGGATCGCTCCAGATCCAGATGGATGACTCAAAATCAATCACTTTCCTCAGACGGTTCATAATGCTCAGATCTGAACCCTTGATTTCATTTGTCTTCTGATTTGGATGAAGGGCTCAGATTAAATCATTTTGAAATGTCCATTATGACCCCAGATGAAGCCATATTTGATACAACTTGAGTCTAATCCAGTGGCTCATCTCGATCTCCTACAAACAAAGATAAAATTTGTATATAAGTCCAAACTTTAGGAGCATTTACAATAAGGCCCAAAAATATATCCAACTCGTAAAATATGCAAATAATCAACAATTAAACATACGAGAGGATTAAAACGATGATATTAAGGACCGAAATAATACAACAAAATGGCAGTTATCAGTGACTCCCCTTGTAACCTTCTTAGTGGCCTCCTTAGGTTTCTTCGAAACCTTAGCCACTAGGCATTTGCCATCGTTAACCTTAGGGATAACTTCCCTAGTAACCTTGGCTTTCCTAAACCTAGTACTAGTTCCATAATCAAATGGAACATTGTGGTAAGTAGGCATTACCTTCTTGGACATATGCTTGTGACCCAAACCTTGTCTCCTAGATGGTTCTTGCCTCTTACACCCTAGGTTTTGATTATTTGACCCTTTAATTGAATTTTGCATCTTCCTAAGGGTTTTTTCCAACTTCTCAAGCCTTGACCTCAAGACTTGATTTTCACGCTCTAATTTTTCTAATTTAGTTGGCCTATTATTTCTTTGAATTGTTTTGTTCTTTCTAGACATATGTCTAGAATTCTTGGAATTAATGCCTAGATAGTTATCTATCTTCCTAATACTTTCTTTAGATAAAATTATTTTAGGGACATTAGTCCCAAATTTCTCCTTATTCCTAAAATTGACATGTTTAGCTCATAAGCAATAAAGCCTATTTTTACTAGCATGCTTTTCATGAGTAATAGCAAAAGTGCTAAAAACATGCTTTTTAAACCTAGAACTAGAAGATGCATTAAAATATACCTTAGGGTTTGTTTTGGAAGCTCTCCCTACTTGTGTAGCTTTTTTTTGCCCCTTCTTCTTCCCCCTAGGGCATTGACTCCTATAATGCCCTCTTTGGTGGCACTTGAAGCACACCACATGCTCCTTGCACTTAATGGTTGGGGCTCCGGCATCCTTAGTCTTTTCTTGAGGTTTTGGTGCCGACGGAGTCTTCTTGACCTTCCTAGGGCACTTGCTCTTATAGTGCTCATATTTCTTACACTTAAAACACGTAATATGATTTTTATTATTGTTAGTGGCAACCCTTAGTGCAAATCATGAGATGATTGATTAGGGATCATGTGTATCATATTTCATTAATAAAAGACAAAGATTGTTTATTATATTTACTTTATGCATGTGCTAGCTAAAATAAATATAATAATACCCTTGAATAGTAGGTTCTAATCTACAGTATATTAATTGGTAGAATTGATTATGAGAACCTGTAAAGAATACTATACTTAATATTCCTAGTCAAGTATTAATAGACAAGGGCAATATTAATACATTGAGACTAGCATGTAGGTCAATGGATGACTTAATCTCACAAGTCATGGATATGTGATATCACATTGATACATGGATATATATATTGGAGAATATATATACTGAATTGACCCACCATGAGAAAGTGTCATGGATCGTTATATGAGTGTCATATACTTTCTCATGTGACTATTGATATGAATAGTTCTTAGACCTGAAGTCACTACGATTCCCTACATAAGGAGTTATGTACTTTGGTATCGTCTAACGTCACCCGTAACAGGGTGTACTATAACGACGATTACTGGGTATGTAATGAATTATACGGAGGGATGTGAGTGATGTAGATGAAATCTATCCCTCTCATATGACGGAAGTGATATCTTTAACCTCTTGATAGAGTAGGACTACGAAATGCATGGTCATGCTCAAATGAGTCAATATGAGATATTGAGCTCATTTGTTTGAGTATGTTTACTTGGGGATCAAGAAACATAAAGATCGATAAAGGGATGACACGGTCTATGCCTCATTGATCGATCTAAGATATCAGAGATAGAAGGACACCATTATACATGATAATAGCCACAGAAAAGTTGTCGGATATCGACGATCTTGTAACTTGGGTAGCAATGATGTATTGCTAGATGTCGCTCATTGCTTATGTATCTAAAATAATTTTAGATACATTGCCAACGTTACCAGAGTCTATAGGGTCACACACAAATGACATTCTGTTTTGGAGATGGTTTCTTTTAGTTGGACTAAAAGAACAATTTAGCATATGACTAAGACTTGAGTTAGACTCAAACTGGTTAAACTTGAGTTAGACTGAAGTTGAACCATGGAAGATGATTCATCATCATCATGCATGATTAATGTGATTAATTATGCATGAGAATACCAAAGGCCTTGGTATTCATGATGAAGAGGAATACCAAGGGTCTTGGTATTAAGAGTCTTCTTAATGAGGAGATAAGAGGAATTAATGGCAAGGGTTGATATGGGCTTAAGATGCTTTGAACGTGCAAAGCAATTGAGAGAAGGTCATTGGGCGTGTAAGCCAAGGCAAGCCAAGAGAAGTGTTCTCTCATCCCTCTCCTTCCTCTCCTTCTTCTTCCAAAGGGTTCTTGACGTTTTGCTAGGGGTTGCTAGCACAACGTTACTCCAAAACAGGTGGGTGTCAGTGTGGATACCTTAGAGATACGGTTATCCTTACCGTATTGAGATCCGACAACATTTGGAAAAGCGGGATTGCGAAGGGCACGCACCGAAGGTATACTTCTCCTTCTAGATAAGATCTAGAAAAGTAGGGTACGAAACGACTTATATAGTTTTGCATGGATCTCTGGTGGGATCCGGTTTATAGTTATTATTTCCGCTGTGGTTGTGTAAAGTATTCGCCCGCGATGTTGTGAACATCAGATCCGTAATTTTTCCCAACAATTATTAATTAAAGTGTTTGACTTACCTAGGGTGGTGGTGAAAGGCTCTTGAGCTTGTACATCTTCTTGACCATAAGTTGATGGTTCCTCTTGAGATTGCTCCGTTGTAGATGTTCTAATCTCCTCCCCCTCAATCCTATAGGTGGAGGCTTCCCCTACTTCTTCCTCCTCGGATGTCGAACACCTTTCGACCTTCGACTCCTCACTTTCTTGTGAGGATGATGATGCTTCTTCTTCAGGCTCTCTTTCTACTTGAGCCATGAATGATTCTTCATGGAGCTTGGCCAATTTCTCCTATAGCTCATTGGCATCATGAAATTCACCTAACCTAGACACAATATCATTAGGTAACGAATTTAATATCAATTATGTTACCTTATCGTTTCTTTCAAAGGCTTGAACTTGCTCTTCAGTCCATCTTTTCCTCTTGAGGTATCCACCTTTTGAACCTCTTGGAAGTTCGAATCCGTCTTGTATGATGAACCATTGCTCGATGTCCATCATCAAGAAGTTCTCCATCCGTGCCCCTCCATTGCTCAAACCCTTCTTATCTATAGAAGGTATACGGGACCGGAGTGTTGATGTCCTAGACTAGTCTTTCTTCAAATTCCATCTTCTTCTTCACCCCCTAGCGGTGCTCCCTTGACGGTTAGTCCAAAAGAAGAGCGGCCTCACTCTAATACCACTTGTTGGGTAATTAACCATCGCTAAAGGGGGGTGAATAGCATGTAATTCGTTGCGATGGAAATCGTTTGTGCTTGTCTATAAATCGTGTTAGCACAGCGGAATATAGAAATACAAATGTAGAAACAAATACAAACACAAATACACGCGATATAACGTAGTTCGGAACCTCAAGATTCCTACTCCACGAGTCGAGCTCAACGAGCTCTAGTGATGCACTCACCACTAATAAATACTCCTTCTCGGAACAATCCGGAGGCGGAGAAACCTCGTACAAACGATTGCAATAGTAATACGAAATACAACAAGAAAATACAAAAGACAAGTAAAGAAAAAACTTTACAACACTTTCTTTTGAATGCTTGCTTGTTGATCGCCTTGTACTAGCCTTGAAAGTCTGGATTGTAGCAATAAATCCCCTCCAAATCGCCCAAGAAAATCACTACCAAATCCTCCCATCCGAGTTGCTTTTATAACCTTCGTCAGGCTGATTTCACATCTGGCAGTCGACTGCCAACAGTACCGTTGTAAGACAATGGCTTAATCCACGTCGTCATCCAAGACAATAGTTACACTCTACGATTTGCGGTATCAGCGATGATGCCAAAGGTCGTAGTCGTGACGATCGATTACCAAGCATTACGCCCGCCAGCGATCATGCCCTCTATGGCAGTCGACTACCATCAGTCGACTGCCCAATATTGGCAGTCGATTGCTAGACCATTTCCTGCAGTCGAACACCAGTCGAGTCCAAGCAGTTCGACTGGCCATAATCCCAGTCAACTGTTGCAAGTCGACTCGACTGTCAAGTGTCAAAACACTTGACAAGTCGACTGGTCCAAAGCTCCAGTTGATTGTTAACCTCAAACATGAGGTTTAACCCCAAGTATGATGCCCTCATACTTGCTAGACCACCCTTATCCTAGACCTAAGTCTTCTTGCCACCTTCGTCAGCCTCACGCCTATCGGATCTCTCCAAGTCATCCATGACTTGTTCATCCATACGCTAGCCATCAGGTGCTTCCATCAGCTATTGTCATGCTAAATTGGTCTATACTGCCAAGGCACATTGGGCTTACGCTGCCAAGACTCCGCTTGGACTTTACGCCGCGAACCATTGGACTTATGCTGCCAAGACTCTACCCTTGGACTTTACGGCACTAATATCAACCCTTGGACTTTCCTTGCCAACCCATGTTGGACTTTCTATTTGCCAAAACTCAAGCTTGGACTTTCCCTTGCCAAGACCCATGCTTGGACTTTCCATGCCAACCCATGTTGGACTTTCCAATTGCCAAGACTCAAGCTTGGACTTTCCATGTCAAGTATCCATGACTTGGACTTTCTCATTGCCAAGTATCCCACTTGGACTTTCCATGTCAAGTACACAAGACTTGGACTTCTCCATCATATGATCAATCCCATGTCAACCATATAGTCAACCCATTATCAACAATGGTCAACTCCCTTGTCAAACATCAATGTCAAATATCAAAACACTACTCGAGTCAAACTTCAAAATACTACTCGAGTCAAACTCGAGTCCGGTCAATCGTGACCTGGGCCAATTACACCAATAGAAATAATGTAGGTAGATGCTTCATGAGTGTCGGTGTTATTAGCAGATACTGTAGGTAGATGCTTCATGGGTGTCGATGTTGTAGGTAGATACTGTTGGAGGATTGGTGGCCGGCTAGAGAGGAGTGAATAGCCCTTGATGTGTGCGATGGAAATTGCTCGCTCTTAATTGTCTACGATAAAGATTAGCGCAGCGGAATATATGTTAATTGAGACAATTAAAACAAATACAAGAAGTTAAGAGAATGCAAACGCTAACGTAATTGTGTAACGTGGTTCACGACCCTTGCAGCTAATCCACGGACCGATTTGTTCCAGGTGAATCACTCCTAAACCTTCACTAATCTCTCCTTCAAAGTGGAGGTAAACCTTTCTTACAAGAATCACTCCCTCTTATAATATAATTGAAATAAACACAAGGAAGAGGAGTGAAAACATTTTGGGCACTTGGGAGAAGTTTAGAGTAGAAGCATTAGCCTCCCAAGAGCACCCAAGGCCTCTTCTTATAGGGAAGAGACCATTCTTCCCATTGGGCACCGAGCAGTCGACTGATGCATCAATCAATCGACTGCTGCTGTAGCCGTTGCCTTGCAACGGCTTCATCCATGTTGGCTTCCAGCCAACGACTCCCACATCAGTCGACTGATCATCCCCATCGGTCGACTGATGGATCCATCAGTCGAGTGACCGAAACGATCAGTCGGCTCCAAAACCTTCTGTGCTCGAATTCACCTCGATCAGTAGACTGTCGTCCCTTGGCAGTCGACTGATGGTCGAGCAGTCGACTGTCAAACCCTAGTAGTCGATGATTGGGCCAAAAAGCTTCATTCGAACACCGATCGAGTGCCATCGACCTAGAGCAGTCGATTGATATCTATATCAGTCGAATGGTGTCGGGTAAAATCTCAAACACCAATGTTTGAGCATTCGATGGTCGGGTAAAATCTCGACCCACTTGGTTGAGCATCCGACACTTCCACTTCGTCGGATAGAAACCTCAAACAAATGTTTGAGTGTCCGACTTAACCAACCTCAACCCTAGTTTGAGCATCCGACTTGTCGGGTAAAACCTCAACCTACTCGGTTGAGCATCCGACACTTGACTTAGCCATTCGGCCAAGTTCACCTATGAGCTACGTTACACTTCGCTCATTCTCTCATCTCCCTTGAAGTCTCTCGCCGAAGTTCTTGTTGGAATGTAGGTGGTCGGCTAGAGGGGGGTGAATAGCTCTCTTTTGCGTACGGTGGAAAACGCTCGTTGATTACTCGTCTACAAAACTGTTAGCGCAGCGGAATAACAAAAACTAAAGAATACAAACGCTAACACAAAGTTGTAACGTGGTTCACGGCCTTGCCGCCAATCCACAGACCGATTCGTTCCAGGTGAATCACGCCTAAACCTTCCACTAATCTTTCCTTTGCACAAAGCTAGGTGGAGGTAACCTTTTCTTACAAGAATTCTCTCGTCTTACAATAAGATGAAAATAAACACAAGGAAGAGGAGGAAAATCGTTTTGGGCACTTGGGAGATGTTTAGCAATGAACCATTAGCCTCCCAAGATGACCCAAGGCTTCTTTTTATAGAGAAGAAGTCTTTCTTCCCGTTGGGCTCGCGATCGGGATGCCTCGATCGATCATTGCCCTATAACGACTTCTTCCATGTTGGATTTCATTCAACGACTCCCACATCAGTCGATTGATCTTTCCATCAGTCGACTGATAGAGCCAATAGTCGAGTCCCGCGAGCGAGTAGTCGATTAACAACCATTCTGTGCCCGAAACTCTTGCGACCAGTCGACTACTGCCATCAGCAGTCGATTGATGGTTTCATCAGTCGACTGATAGAACACAGACCAGACTCAAACACCAGTCGAGTCAACAGTCGACTTGGAGCAGTCGACTACCATGACATGGTAGTCGACTGATATCGGGAAATCTCATCCGACACTTAGCCAATTGGTAAAGTTTCATCTAAGCACTACCCCGTCCTAGGTTACAATCACTCACTCTCATTCCCTTGGACTCCCTCGCCTTTGAAGTTGTCTTTGTCCGACCATGTCCCTTGGATGCGCCAAGCGCATGGCTTTGCAGTGCCATCCTTCGCGTCTCGCCCTGAAGTCTACTTCCTTCGGCTTCACTCTAGTGCTCCTCGTCCGGCGGTCCCTCGGATGCACCAAGCGCACGACTTCCGCAATGCATCTTTTACCGACTCAAAGACCGAGTTATGAGAGGTGAAACTTGTCAATGCTCCATGTGTGAATTACTAAGTCCTGCATGACTTCAACGCACACATCAAATCCAATACAATCCTAACTTAAACTCTTTGTCACACACATCAAAACTACATCACATTGGTTGATTGCTCTAACAATCTCCTCCTTTTTAATGTGTGACAATCCGTTTAAGTTAGGTAAAAATAATAACATAAAAACATAAGACAAGAAAGCATGCAAATAATATGAGTATAAAAACTCCCCCTTAAACATGCAACTCCCCCTTAAGACATGTTATCTCTCCCCTTAGCATGATTAACTTAAACTCATCATTTCTCCCCATTTGACACTATAAAAAATATTATTCAAATGTTATACACGCATAACATCAAGTCTATGGAATAAAAATACCAAAAATCAACTTAAAACCTAATAAAATAGGTTACTGTGCTCATGCACAGTACATCAGTCGACTGGCACTCAATTTACAAATTTTTCTGATTTTTCGAATGAACTTCAGAAATGTACCAGAAATTACAGAAAATTCGAAAAATCATGAAATTTTGAGTACATATTTCTTGTGAGTTCCTCTATCAGTGAAAAATAATTTTTCATGAAAATTAATTTAAATTTTGAAAGTTAGGCAAAACTCAAAAATTATAAAAAGTCTAAGGTTTGTATTAACTTTAAAGCATAGTTTTGCCTTGAAGCTTTTCAAAACATGAACTCACAGGTTATTAAACATAAAATGGTTTTGAAATCATTTGAAATATCCAACCATGATCTTTGGACAATATGTCTATGAATTAAACATATGCTTTCCCCATGATTGATCTATTATTGCTCTATTGATACACTTAATGATCCATCTAAATGTCATAAGCATTAGTGGACCATTTATATCATCCTATCATCTCACTCATTGCTATGTTCTTAATCAAGTTAGCCTTATAGTGAATTGTGAGATGTTCCTAAAGGTATTTGTACTTAACCAAAATTTCATGCATTTCTACCCATGGTTAAGTATCATCTTAAAAACCCAATCATGAGCATGCATTAAGAATTATCAATCATGATCACAAATCGTCAATCATTGCATATCATGATTATAAATTATAAAATTAAGCATGAATTATGATTTAACCATTCAATTTATGGGTTATGCATTATCATCACCCAACACTATGTTAAAAATTTATAACTCACACCATCCTAAGTCAACCATATGATATGATATAAATAAAATCCTCATGGTTGACTAACCTAGGGTTTTCCTAACCCTTAAGAATGGATTTGGGAACCCAATATAAATTCTTTCCTTTAGGGTTCACCAAAAATTCCTTAGGGATCCATTTTTTAGCTATTGTTTTATTTTTGGCTTGACCCCTAGTAATTAGGCATTGATAGACCTTTTCATTTTTATTCCCCTTGTAACCTAGGCCTTTCCTATTAAAGCTTGCCCTTTGGCTCCCAATGATCATGTTCAATGTGTTGGAGCCTATAGTGAATTTCTCTAGGGCCTTAGTTAAATGGTCTACCTTTTTCCTTAAAACCCTATTCTCCTCAATACATGCATCATTAACATTAAAAGGCATGTAATCATCATGTGAGCATGCATTATTGATACTAGAAGAAACATTATCATTCACATTTAAATATGATTTTTCTAGCTTTTCTTCTAGAGCCTTAATTTCATTTTTCATGCTTTTGTTTTCCTTTTTAGCCCTAAATAATTCCTTAGTTAGGCTAGAAATCATAGACATAATTTTCTTGGGAGGGAGATTTGTCACCTCACTTACTAAATCCCCTTCCGATGATGACAATGAAGATGAGGACGCTCCCCCTTCACTTGAGCTCTCCTCCTCGCTAGTGCTTCTATCCCCATTAGGGCAAGATTTGTGCAGGCTTCTTCTTTGGATGATGAGGATGATGGATCATCTCATGTGACCTTATGTGCTTTTGCCTTCCCTTTCTCTTTGGCCTTCTTTTCATCCTCCTTCTTCTTGTTCCCTTTCTTCTTCTCTTCTTTCCTCCTCCTTCCTTCTTTGCTCTTGTTCAAGAGTGGACAATCATCTCTTATATGTCCCTCTCCTTGGCAATTATAGCAAATTATCTTCCTCCTTGGCCTTCTCCTCCTATCATTAGATTTGTTAAATTTAAAATTTTTAAGCGCACGTCTTACCTTCCTTACCATGTAGGCTTCTTCCGTGCTATCTATGGAGGAGGAGGAGGAGTCTTCATCCGATGATGAAGGTGGTGTCTCCTTCTTCTTCTTCCCCTTGCTTGCTACTAGTGTCACTCCCCTTGATGGCTTGATGCTTGGTTCTTCACTTATTCCCTCAAGCCTTGTTTCATGTAACTCCATGGTGGAGAAGAATTCCTCTAGAGTGCTCACCTCTAGATTCTTGGAGATGTAGAAGGAGTCCACCGTGGAACTCCACTTGGATGACCGAGGGAAGACATTATCGCCTTCATAATCATGTCCCAGTTGGAGAGCTTTTCACCTACGCTTGACAAACCGATTATTATCTCTTTAAAGCGTGAATGTAAAGATGTTACCTTCTCCCCTTTATCGAGTTTGATATTGTTGAGTTGGGAGCGGAGAAGGTCTCTTCTTGCTAATTTGGCTTCCGAAGTGCCTTCATGAAGCTCTACCAATCTTACCCACATCTCTTTGGCACTTGAGCACTCCCCAATCCGGTTGATCTCTTGTTGGGGAAACACATTGAATAAATGATGCTTGGCCTTTGAATTTGCCAAATGCTCCTCCCTTTGCTTCTTGGTCCATCTCGATTTCTCTAGTGGCTTGCCCTCTTCATCCCTAGGAACTTCGAAACTGTTTTCCATAGTGGGCATTATATCAAAATTGGTCTCGAATAATACCTCCATTCGCTTTTTCCACCAAGCGAATTCTCCTTCAAACTTCGGCGGATGAATGTTGGAGTCAGTCATCTCTTGATTGTGCTTGTTGCGGCGGTTAGTTCGGTGACAAGCGACTTGGCTCTGATACCACTTGTTGGAACGTAGGTAGTCGGCTAGAGGGGGGTGAATAGCCCTCTTTCGCATATGGTGGAAAATGCTTGTTGATTACTCGTCTACAAAACTATTAGCGCAGTGGAATAACAAAAAATAAAGACAATTAAGAATAACAAAGAATATAAACGCTAACACGAAGTCGTAACGTGGTTCACGGTCTTGTAGCTAATTTACGGACCGATTCGTTCCAGGTGAATCACGCCTAAACCTTCCACTAATCTCTCCTTTGCACAAAGCTAGGTGGAGGTAATCTTTTCTTATAAGAATTCTCTCCTCTTACAATAAACACAAGGAAGAGGAGAAAAATCATTTTGGGCACTTGGGAGATGTTTAGCAATGAACCATTAGCCTCCCAAGATGACCCAAGGCTTCTTTTTATAGAGAATAAGCCTTTTTTCCCGTTGGGCGCCTGACAGTCGACTGATGCCTCGATCGGTCGATTGCCCCTGTAGCCGTTGCCCTATAACGACTTCTTCCACGTTGGATTTCATCCAACGGCCCCCACATTAGTCGACTGGTCTTTCCATCAGTCGATTGATGGAGCCAACAGTCGAGTCCCGTGAGCGAGCAGTCGACTAACAACCATTATGTGCCAGAAACTCTCGCGACTAGTCGACTGCTGCTATCAGCAATTGACTGATGGTTTCGTCAGTCGACTACCAATCCTTGACAGTCGACTGATGGAATATAAACCAGACTCGAACACCAGTCGAGTCAACAGTTGACTTAGAGTAGTCGACTGTCATGACATGGCAGTCGACTGATGTCGAAAAATCCATCTGACACTTAGCCAATTGGCCAAGTTTCACCTAAGCGCTACCCCGTATCGGGTTACAATCGCTCACTCTTATTTCCTTGGAGTCCCTCACCTTTGAAGTTGTCTTCGTTCGACCATGTCCCTCGGATGTGCCAAGCGCATGGCTTCGCAGCGCCATCCTTTGCGTCTCGCCCTGAAGTTTACTTCCTCCAACTTCACTCCAATGATCTTCGTCCGACGGTCCCTCGGATGCACCAAGTGCACGACTTCCGCAATGCATCTTTTACCGACTCAAAGACCGAGTCATGAGAGGTGAAACTTGCCAATGCTCCACGTGTGAATTACTATGTCCTGTATGACTTCAACGCACACATCAAATACAATACAATCCTAACTTAAACCCTTTGCCACACACATCAAAACGACATCACATGGGTTGATTGCCCTAACAATAGTTCTCTTCGTCCGACCACGTCCCTCGGATGCACCAAGTGCATGGCTTCGCAATGTCATCCTTCGCCTCTCGTCCTGAAGTCTACTTCCTTGGCTTCATTCCAATGCTGCTCGTCTGGCAGTCCCTCGAATGCACCAAGCACATGACTTCGCAATGTCATCCTTCACCGACTCAAAGACCCAAGCCATGAGATGGTGAACCCACCAATGCTTTCGTCAAGCCGATCCCATGTGTGAATTACTAAGTCCTGCACTGCTTCAACACACATATCAAATCATCATAACAATCTAACTTTAACGCTTTGTCACACACATCAAAACCACATCATATATGAGTTGATTGCTCTAACAATCTCCCCCTTTTTGATGTGTGACAATCTGTTTAAGTTAGGTAAAATATTAACCAAAAACATAAGGCAAGAAAGCATGTAAACTAATATGAGTATCAAACACTCCCCCTAAATACATGCAACTCCCTCTTAACACATGCTAATTCTCTCCCCTAGCATGATTAACTTAAACCCAATATTTCTCCCCCTTTGACACCATCAAAAACATTAGCATATGTTATACAAGTATGACATCAAGTCTAAAGGAAGAAAATCACTAAAATCAGACTTAAAACCTGATAAAATAGGTTACTGTGCTCGTGTACAGTATATCAGTCGACTGACACAAGTAAAACCAGAATTTCTAATTTCCGAACTGAATTTCATAAATGCATTAAAAATTATAGAAAATTTGAAAAATCATGAAATTCGGAGAACACATTTCTCATAAGTCCCTTTTATCAATGAAAAATAGTTTGACATGAAAATTCAATCAATTTTCGAAAGTTTGTCAAAAATTCAAAAATGTTGAAAATCACTAAAGTTTTTATCAATTTGAAAGCCTAGTTTTACTTTGAAATGATTTAAAACATGAACTCTCAGTTTATAAAATATGAAATAGTTTTAAAATATTTAAAATATCCAACTATGATCTATGGGCAATATGTCCATTAATTAAACATTTATTTTCCCCATAGTTGGTCTATGATTGCTATAATATGATACACCTAATGCCCCATCAAAATGTTATAAGCATAAGTGAGCCATTTGTATCATCCTAACATCTCATCCATGCTATGTTTTCAATCAAGTTAGTCTATAGTGAGTGTGAGATGTACCTAAGGTATTTGTACTTAACCATCAATTTCATGCAATTTCTATCAAGGTTAAGCATAACTCAATCATGATCATAATACTAGTATTATCATGAGTCACACATTATGATCATACATCAAATATTACAATTCAAATCATAAATCATGATCATTTATCAAGTATAAAATTAAGTATCAAAGATCATGATTCAAGCATTATTACCCAAAACATTCACCATGCTCATAAATCAAATATCATCATACTAACACCCTCATCATCCTAAGTCAACCATTTAGCATGATATAAAATAAATCCATTTATGGTTGATTATCCTAGGTGTCTCTAACATCTAAGGATAGACCTGGGAATCCAATATAGATTCTTTCCAATAAGGTTCACCAAGTACTCCTTTGGGATCCATTTCCTAGCTACCATTGTAGCTTTGACTTGTCCTCTAGCAATCAAACAATGGTAGACTTTCTCATTCTTGATTTCCTTATAACCTAGGCCTTTCTTATTGAAACTTGCCCTTTGGCTCCCAATTATCATGTTCAATGTGTTGGAGTCAATTGTGAATTTCTCTAAGGCCTTTGTAAGGAAATCTACCTTTTCTCTTAAAGTTCTATTTTCTTCTACTAATCATGTATCACTAGTCATAGAAGAAGAAGCATTATCATTAACATTTAAACATGCATTTTCTAGTTTTTCTTCTAATTTCCTAATATCATTAAACATGCATTTATTTTTCTTTTTACTCCTAAATAAATCTCTAGTAAGACTAGAAATCATAGAAAAAATTTCTTTAGTAGGAAGATTTCTTACCATACTTACCATATCTTCTTCCTTCAATTCCGATGAGGATGCTTCCCCTACACTTGAGCTTGTTTCTTCTTTTTTGAAGGAGGTGGAGTCCAGGCCATCTATCCCCATTAGTGCAAGGCTCGTGAAGACTTCTTCTTCCTCCGATGATGATGATGGATCATCCCACGTCACCACTTTAAGGTTGTGGGCTTTTGACTTCTTTTCCTCCTTTTTCTTGCCTTCCTTCTTCTTGTCATGTTTCTTCTTTCCTTCTTTGCTTTTGCTCAATAAGGGACACTCATCCCTCATGTGCCCCTCTCCTTGGCAATTGTAACAAATCACCTTCCTTCTTGGCCTTCTCCTATCATGAGACTTGTTATATCTAAAACTCTTAAGAGCACGTCTCACCTTTTTTATTATGTAGGCCTCTTCATTGCTATCCATTAAAGAGGATGAAGAATCTTCATCGGATGAAGAGGGTGGAGTCTCCTTCTTCTTCCCTTTGTCGGTGATTAGTGTCAAACCCTTTAACGGGTTGATTTGCTCTTCTACTATTCCTTCATGCCTAGTCTCATGTAACTCCATAGTTGAAAAGAATTCTTCTAGAGTACTTACCTCTAGATTCTTTGAAATATAAAAGGAGTCCACAATGGAGCTCCATTTGGAAGACCAGGAGAATGCATCTATTGCCTTCATTACCATGGTCCGGTTCGAAAGTTTTTCTCCTACACTTATTAAACCGGTTATTATTTCCTTAAATCTAAAATTCAAATAAAGTACATTTTCTCCTTTTTCTAGCTTGATGTTGTTTAATTGTGATCGAAGAAGGTCTCTTCTTGCAAGCTTTGCCTCGGAAGTGTCTTCATGAAGTTCTATAAGCTTTTCCCACATCTCCTTGGCACTTGAACATTCTCCAATTCTATTAATCTCTTGTTGAGGGAGCACGTTGTATAGGTGATGCTTCGCTTTTGAATTCGCCAAATGCTCCTCTCTTTGCTTCTTGGTCCATCGTGATTCTTCTAGTATTCTCCCTTCATCGTCCCTAGGTATCTCGAAACCACTATCCATAATAAGCATTATATCAAAGTCGGTTTCAAAGAATACCTCCATACGCTTCTTCCGTCATATGAAGTCGCCCTCGAACTTGGGTGGATGAATGTTGGAGCCGACCATCTTGTCGTGCTTATATTGGCGATGAGTTCGTGACAAGCTCCTCGCTCTGATACCACTTGTTGGAGAATCGGTGGCTGACTAGAGGGGGGTGAATAGCCCTTGATGTGTACGATGAAAATTGTTCGCTCTTAATTGTCTACGATAAAGATTAGCGCAGCGGAATATATGCTAATTAAGACAATTAAAACAAATACAAGAAGTTAAGAGAATGCAAACGCTAACGCAATTGTATAACGTGGTTCACGACCCTTACTGCTAATCCACGGTTCGATTTGTTCCAGGTGAATCACTCCTAAACCTTCACTAATCTCTCCTTCAAGGTGGAGGTAAACCTTTCTTACAAGAATCACTCCCTCTTACAATATAATTGAAATAAACACAAGGAAGAAGAGTGGAAATGTTTTGGGCACTTGGGAGAAGTTTAGAGTAGAAGCATTAGCCTCTCAAGAGCATCCAAGGCCTCTTCTTATAGGGAAAATGTCATTCTTCCCGTTGGGCACCGAGCAGTCAACTGATGCAGCAATCAGTCAACTGTTGTTGTAGTCGTTGCCTCGCAACGGCTTCACCCACATTGTCTTCCAGCCAACGACTCCCACATCAGTCAATTGATCATCCCCATAGTCGACTGATGGAGCCATCAGTCTAGTGATCGAAACGATCAGTCGACTCCAAAACCTTCTATGCCTGAATTCACCTCGATCAGTCGACTGTCATCCCTTGGCAGTCAACTGATGGTCGAGCAGTCGACTGTCAAACCCTAGTAGTCGACGGTTGGGCCAGAAAGCTTCAGTCGAACACCGATCGAGTGTCATCGACCTAGAGCAGTCGACTGATATTTATATCAGTAGAATGGTGTCGGGTAAAATCTCAAACACCAATGTTTGAGCATCCGATGGTCAGGTAAAACCTCAACCCACTTGGTTGAGCATCCGATACTTCCACTTTGTCGGGTAGAAACCTCAAACAAATGTTTGAGCGTCCGACTTAACCATACGTCGGGTAAAACCTCAACTTACTCGGTTGAGCATCTGACACATGACTTAGCCATTCAGCCAAGTTCACCTATGAGCTACGTTACACTTCGCTCATTCTCTCATCTCCCTTGAAGTCCCTCGCCGAAGTTCTCTTCGTCTGACCACGTCCCTCGGATGCACCAAGCGCACGGCTTCGCAATGTCATCCTTCGCCTCTCGTTCTGAAGTCTACTTCCTTGGCTTCACTCCAATGTTGCTCGTCCAATGGTCCCTCGGTTGCACCAAGCGTACGACTTCGCAATGTCGTCCTTCACCGACTTAAAGACCCGAGTCATGAGATGGTGAACCCACCAATGCTTTCATCAAGCCAATCCCATGTGTGAATTACTAAATCCTGCACGACTTCAACACATATATCAAATCATCATAATAACCTAACTTAAATCCTTTGCCACACACATTAAAACCACATCATACATGGGTTGATTTCCCTAACAGATATTGTAGGTAGATGCTTCATGGGGGGTTGGTGCTACTGGTAGATGCTCGATAGTGGTGTCTTGTCTTCAAAGATCCATCATGTTTTCCAGATTTTGTTTGCTTACTGAATCTAATCCAAGTGAGGTTGTTTCTGATGGGCCTGCGGGTAAAGGTGGGCTGGCTTGTCTCAGTGTTTCTTTGAATTGGTGGGTGGTTCGTCTATTCTTTTTTTTTTTTGAACCATTCGTTGTTTTTCTTCTGATAGTGCTAGAGTAAGGTTTAGTTGTGTGTGGTTGTTTTGAATGGAAAGAATACAATACCATAATGAGAGGACCAATATATCTTCTTTGTATATGTTTCTATAGTCAACGTATATGTAACAGAGTTTGTATTGGACTCCCAAAGCCATAGAGAACTTTGCATGGATGCTCTCTAGTGTTTTAATTGTTCAAGGGGAGGAGGTAGGGCTTCCCAATGTAAATCCTTATCAGAGGGAAAATATTCAGCTATGATTTCATCGGTTGAAAAATCATGTTGAACTTCTAATCTAATGACATGTCTGGCTGGTTCGATCTTTAAGTTTATCCATTCGAGAGGAGAACTGCCATATGTGCACTGAACAATACTTTAGAAGACTTCTTCCTCCATCGAGTATCTTATACAATCTCCTAATTTTGTAGGAAAATCTAGAGTTGATTCGATGTCATGTATCCATAGTTTATTAAGTAATCCGTAATCCATAATTAAGAAGGTTGTAATTGTTTTTCTTTTGTATTGCTGGGGTCTGTAGTATCTTAGATCAGTATTGACTTTTCTGAAACTGTAAAGAAGTTGACAGTTGCATCCCTATTTAATTTCTGCCTCTCTATAAGAAGCAAACTTACTTTGGCATTTTAACTTGTAATTGAACTCTCTCTCATAGCTTATTGTAATCCCTTTCTGTGGATGTTCATGTATCCATTTAAGAGCTTCCTATAAAAGACATAAATCAAGCTAAGCTGACTGCCCCCCTATAGATCTAATGTAGGTGTTTATGTCTTCTGGAAGGTTATTTAAGGAAATATTTATTTCTTTAGTAACTCATTGTTTTGATTGTTTGGCCACAACTTTTGAGTAAGTGGTTTCAGGAGTTGTCAAGGCTTGTTTTCCTTTGAGTAAGATGCTGATGAAGTAGTGCGGTCCTGCACTTTGCCTTACTGCTGTGAAAGTTTCTTCTAGAGAGTAAAAACCACTGTATGAAGAATGTTTGTCACTCCCTATAATGACTGTTTTGACTTCTTCTCAGATTGCATATACTCCAACATGTGAGCATGTTAATATGCCATAGTAAGAAAACTTCTTCCCCAGAGGCTTTTCTACAATTATTTGGAAGTAGTTGACACGGGCATGAATAACTGTAATTTTTTATTTTGTGGCCCTGAGTATTGTTGGAATGTGTCAAATGTTGTCAATTAAGCAATTTTGTATAGGATATAGGGTTTGTCTTGCTTCAAATAAAAATTGTTTAGTTTCAATGTATTAGGATAGTTCTTATTGTCTGAAGTCATTACCCTTCTTGGAGTGTTTGTATACCCGAAGTTGAACATCATGTTTCGTCCAAAAGTCTGTATTTTTCTTTGTCTATCTATAATCCTAAAAAAGACAGTTTATGTGAGTTGTCTTGATAATGTATCCGCCAAGGAATTGTTAGTTCCTTTTATATGTTCACATTGTATTTTGAGACCTTTATTGATGATAGTATCAGAAAATTTTAATCATCTTTTACTACTAAGAGTCTTTTTTGTTCCTTTGGTTTGTTAACTATACTTTATTATGGCTTCGCAGTTTGTCCTAAGTGTGATTTCCTTTTTATCACAAATGAATAAGAAAAATGATTTCAGGTAGTAAATTACTGTTAGGATTTCGTAATCAAGAGATGTCAAGTGTCCTTTCTCTTTAAAATTTTCGGATGTGTATCTGCAAAGGGTTTATGTAGATTTGGGGTCATATTTAGAGGTCTTTTTTAATAATGCTCACCCCAACCTGTTCACACCTATCTATTTCGATAATTAGGTAGTCACTGTCCAAGGGAAGAGACAATGTAGGTAGTATTTTAACTATTTCTTTGATTTTTCTTATTAAGTCTATGTCTTGTTGGTTAAAATATTTTTGCTCTTTTGTTAGAAGTTTTATTATATAATGTTCAACTTATCTTTCCTATGTCTTTCAGATAAGGTATAGTATAGTTAAGACGTCCTAAAAAGGCTCTTAACTGTCTAGTTTCTTCTATTTTATCCTAGAAGTCTAGTATTTTATTGATAATGTGAGGTTGTATTTTTATTTTCCCTTGTCCTATCTTAGTTCCAAGAAAGTCTACATATTTTGTGACTAGCTTCATTTTTCCTAGAGATAATGAATTTGTATTTTTCAAAAATATTACAAAACACGTGTAAATGTGAAAAATATTTTATTTTAGTTTTTTGAGAATACTAATATATCATCTATGTATACACAAGTAAAATTAGATATGTTTTTAAAATTTTATCCATTTTTCACTGAAAGACTTGAGATAAAGTTTTTAACCAAAGAGCATTACTAGCCACTCAAAATGCCCTTCTGGACAAGAGAAGGTTGTCCAGCCTACTGAGTCCGGATGCATCTTTATCTTCCAGAATCTTGATATATTAGTTTTGATATGTTGCGCGATAATCTGTGCACGACTCATTCTCCACCGTTCGATCGAATGGAGGTGCACAGTAATGGGAAATGCTTAGTGATTTCGCCATTTTCTTCTTCCCCGAATGCGCATTATAGCCAACGCTTGAACTCGTTGGGTCGCTGTCATCGTCGACGAGCAATCGACCGACCGACCAAACTAGACTGAATTTCGGCCGAATTTCGATCGAAATTACAATTGCGACGCTAAGCGCTTGATCGATTCAGGCCTTAATCGACGAGCGATTGTGATCGGAGCTTCGATCCCTGCTAGACTGTGATCGGATTTCGATCGAATTGAGGCCGATAGTGCTGCGACCGCAATTGTGGCCATTTTCGGTTGGAATCTGACTAGAATTCGATCGAGATCGAAGCCCGACCTGACCGTAGTAGGATTCGATTAGACAGTGGTCAGATTCCAATAGGATTGCAGTTGGATTCCGATAGAACTACGGTTGAATTCAAATTGGATTCCGGTCAAATTGCGACCGTTGGTGGCCGCAATCGCGGCCTTTTCCGACCAAAATCCTATCGGAATCCGGTCGTAGCGTTAGCCGCCAGATTCCCATCGCAATTCAACCAAATTTCGATCGGAATCCGACCATTGTTCGGCCTGGCTCCGACGACGACCGACCCACAGTCGGATTCCGATCGAAATTTGACTACTTGACAGTGATGTCGGGCGATGCTCAATTGAGCAAGTGATCCGCATGAAAATGGACAGTGTGACGGATAGCGATGGAAATTAATGGGCATTTCCTATTTTCGCGCACAGAATGCGTAGGATATCAATACGTGTGCGCGATTCGTTCTCCACTGTCTGATTGAACGGAGGTGCACAGTAATTTCTCCGTTTTCTTCTTCCCCGAATGCGAGCTATAAACAACGTCTGAACTCGTTAGGTCGTCACCGCCGTTATCGCCGGTAACCAATCGACCAGTAGATTGAACCACGATCGGATTTCGATCGGATTTCGACAGGAATTTGACTGAATTGCAGCCACCAGTGCTGCGCCTTGGCAGTTGCAATCGCGGTCGATTTCGACCTCAATCCTATCGAAATTCAGTCGTGATCTGATTGAGCTCCAGTCCCTGCCAGACTGCGGTCGGATTCCTACTAGATTTCGATCGGAATCTGACCGAATTGTGACCACTAGAGTTGTAACTGCTGGTGGCTACAATCGTGGCTGTTTCCGACTGAAATCCAATCGCGGCCAGATTCTGGCTGGACCATAATTGAATTTCAATCGAACCGTGGCCGAATTCTGACCAGATTGCAGGCGTAAATCGCTAACTTTTCCGATAGAATTCCGATCGAAATCTAACCACTGGCCGCCCGAGCTCTAATGCCAGTCGGCCCGCGGCTGAATTTCGGTCAGAATTCGATCACTCGTTGGCATTGCGGGGCGTTGCTCGATCGGGCATCGAGCAAGTGGTCCGCGTGGGAAATGGACAGTGTGAGGGATCACTATGGAAATTGTTGTGCATTTCCAGTCTTTGTGCACAGAATGCACGACGCTCGTCGTGCATGATATCAATACATGTGTGCGACTCATGCACGACCGTCCGATCGAACGGAGGTGCACAGTAATGGAAAATGCACAGTGATTTTGTCATCGTCTTCTTCCCTGAATACGCGCTGTAGCCATCGCCTAAACTTGTCGGATCGCTGTCACCGTCATCGTCGACGACCAGTCGACCGACCGATCGGTTGATCGATCGATCGAACCATGGTTGGATTCCGCTTGGATTTCTACTGGAATAAAGTCGTATTGCGGCCGCTAGTGTTGCAGTCGTTGGCTGCCACAAGATCCGACCGAGCTCCGGTCCATGCCGGACTGTGGCCGAATTTTGGCCGGAATCCAATCGAATTGCGACCATTTCTAAACAGAATCTGACCACGATCCGGTCGGAATCCAGCCGCATTGCGGCCACTAGAGACTGCAATCGCAACCTTTTTCGAGCGAAATCCGATCGAAATTCGACACAATCAGGTCGGACTCCGATCCCAATCGGATTCTGATTGGAAAAGGACGCAACATTGGTTGTCAGATTTCGACGACAATGTGGTCGAATTTCGATCATTGTCCGCCTGGACTCCAACGCCGACCGGACTATGATCGGATTTCGATCGGAATATGGTCGCTCGGCGATGATGTCGGGTGGTGTTGGGTTGGGCGTCGGGTGAGTGATCCGCGTGGGAAATGCACAGTGTGATGGATGGCGATGGAAATTGTTGTGCATTTCTCGTCTTCACGCACGGAACGCGCAACGCGCGTCACGCTGGATATCAATACATGTGCGTGACTCATGCGCGACTCGTTTTCCATCGTCTGATCAAACAGAGGTGCATAATAATGGAAAATGCACAGTGATTTCGATGTCTTCTTCTTCCCCGAATGTGCTGAACCCGTCGGGTTGCCGTTGCCATCATCGCTGGTGATCAGTCGACCAACTGACCGAACCATGACCATATTCTGATCGGATTTCGACCGAAATCAGGCCGAATTGCTCCCGCCAACATTGCGACCGCTAGCAGTCATGATCCGGTTGGGCTCCGATCCCTGTCGGACCATGGTCAGATTTCGATCAGACGGAACACGCAACACACATTGCGTAGGATATTTGCCACGCGACTCGTACATGATAATGGAAATGCATAGTAACTTCCTTCATGCCCGAGCATACATTTCTCACACCCGATTGGAAAATACATAGTAACTTCTCCATCAAAATCTCTCTCCTCCCTTAGCCGTTCGACATTGCCACCGAGCAGTCGGATTCGACCACAATCTTGTTGGAATCTGACAAATTGCGGTTGCTAGAGGTTGCAATTCGATCAGAATCCGATTACGGTTCGATCGGCTGGACTATAGGGACGACTCTAACTGGTTCAAGGGTTAGGTTATAATACTTATTGGAGAAAGAAGGTGGACGGTGAAGGTACTGTGTATTTTTCATTACCGTACAATTTTATTTGATCGGACGATGAAGAAACTGTCACACACGAGTTGCACACATATTGTCATCCATCATTAAAAAAACACACACTCTCTCTCTATATATCAAAACCACTCCTTTTTTATTCTTTTACAAAGTAAATCAAAATCACTTTGATTTATTTTAATCAAGTTCCTCTTAATACATAATACTATAAATATATTATGTTATATTTATGGGTTAGGCTATCCACATTCTCACTTTCACTAAATACATCCATTGATAATTTTTATCACAATTTTTTTTAAATACACCCCATAATATTTCTATTTTACTCTATCTAAAAATCGCCTGTCCGAAGACATTACTAACTGCCCAAAGCTATTGTCGCTCGACATCATTGTCGAGTGCCCGAATTTTAGCTTGATCCGATTAGAATCCGACTATAATTCGATCGTTACCGGAGTTCGACCGGCTTCCGATTGGATTTTAATCGAATTGTGATCAGAATCAGTTGCGATTGCAGTCGCTAGAGACCGCAATTCAATGTAATTTTGGTATGACTACAACTCCGATTGGACCATAGTCGGATTTCGATCGGATTGCAGTCCGAATCCAATCAATTTGTGGCCCCCAGCACATCGCGCAGTGGTGGCTACAATTGCAGTGGATTTCGATCGGATTGCGATCGAAATCGATTGCGCTTGTGACAATCAGCGCCTGGGGCGTTGGGATCACAATTCGATTGGATTTCAACAGTAATCTAGCAAGAATTTGATCACTATTCAGTTGGTCGGATGATGACGACGATCTTGACGAATTCAAGGTTGGCTATAGTGATTACCGGAGCAATGATGCGCGACGACGAAGCACTTTGCACTCTTGCGCCGTTCGATCATGGTTCACTGAATATATATATTATAATGTATTCGATTTCTATCCATCGAATGAGAATGGAATGGAGAAAAGAATGAGAAATATTTTATAAATTTTATAAAAAAAAACATTTTAGATTTGTTCATAGAAAAAAATTAGGATTTGTTTAATCGGTGAGGGTGGATAGGCTGACACTGTATTTATATGTTTCTTTTATATATTTTTATATAAAAAATTAATTTATAAAAGGATTGTTTGTTATTAGCGATCACAGTTATTCTTATTCGAGATAAATGAAAAGTAGCTTATTATGTATAAGAGATTAAAAAGTATTTAGAGAATTTACAAAACTTTAAATTTTATAATAATAAACATATGTGATAAATATATGAATATGCACCTTATTTTATTTTGTATGTTATTAAATAAAATTGGCGAATTCGCTTGGATCGTGGATTCGACCATCTAAAACAAATTGAACTAATTTTAACCAATCGAAAGTTTCTTGTACTAAAAAATAATTCTCAACCATCTGGCTTTATAAAAGACTATGGTGTTTAATTTGACGGTGGAAATAAGAATGAAAATAAATTTGATAGTAGACTGGAATTGAAATGAATTTAGTCATTTTAATAATATTATTTGATTTATAAGTTAGGAATAGAGACGGAGGCGATGTGAGTATCATCGTCGACGATCGACGGCACCGTCGCCTGTTGATCGTCGACGGCACCGTCGCTCGCTGATCGTCGACGACACCATCGGTAATCGTCGTCGACCGGGGACCGATGATCGGCGATCGACGATCGTCAACGATCGATGGTGACTGTCGATGGATAAGGATCGACGATCAACGATCAATGATCGTCGACGATCGCTAGAGACTGTTGACCACCGATGATCGACAACCATCTCCGATCGTCTGGTGGGCGACAACCGTCAGCTATGGGCGATGTGCGATGGGCAACGAACGACAAGCTGTGAGATATGGTGAAAAAAATATTTAGGTATTTTCTGTAGATCCCCAGAAAATCGAGGCGATTACCAGTTGGGAGCAGCCAAAATTAGTTCAGGAAGTCTGTAATTTCATTGGTCTGGTCGGGTATTATCGTAGATTTGTAGAAGGATTCTCTAATATTGTTATGTCACTCACTCGTCTGATCCAGAAGGGGGTCAAATTCACTTGGTCAGAGGCTTGTGAAACTAGCTTTCAAGATCTGAAATAATGACTAATTTTTGCACCAGTATTAGTGATTCCTTTCGGTGTTGATGGGATCTGATGCAGTTCAACCGTATGGTATCTTATGTCTCCCGTCAACTAAAGGATCACGAAAAGAATTATCCAGTGCACGACCTGGAGTTAGCAGCCATCATTTTCGCGTTGAAGATATGGAGACACTATTTATATGGAATTACTTTTGATATCTATACAGATCATAACAGTTTGAAATATCTTTTCACATAGAAAGAACTGAATCTGAGACAGAGGCGGTGGACGAAATATCTGAAGGATTGTGATTGCACCATTCATTACCATCCGGGAAAAGCTAATGTGGTAGCAGATGCGCTGAGCAGGAAGTCTCGTGGGATTCTAGCCAATCATTTGACAGTAGTTACTGATTTAGTTTGACAGTTCTCAGAGTTGGGATTGTCTGAACAAGGTCAAACATCCCAGGGAGTATTAGTTTCTATGGTTGCCCAGTCCACTATTGTTGAGAAGATCAAAGAAGCACAAGTTAGTGATTAGCATCTGCAGTTCTTGTGCAATACAATAGACTCAGAACGAAAGACGGATTTCTCGAGTGATGAGAATGGAGTACTTCATTTCCATGGACGATTATGTGTTTCGGACACGCATCCAATTAAGGAAGAGTTGTTACAGGAAGCACATCATTCGAGATTTACTATACATCCTGGTGGTACTCGGATGGACCGAGATTTGAAACGTTTATACTGGTGGAACGGTATGAAGAGAGATATTGCAGACTTTATTGCTCGATGTTAAGTATGCCAGCAGGTGAAGGCTGAACATCAGAAACCCACTGGGTTGCTTTAGGAAATTCTGATTCCGGAATGGAAGTGGGAGCATATCACTTTGGATTTCGTTACAAGATTGCCCAGAACTCGTAAAAGACATGATGCGATTTGGGTGATTGTGGATCGACTAACTAAATCCGCTCACTTTCTTCCTATTCGTGAGACGGACTCGTTGGATCGTCTGGCAGAGTTATACTGCCGAGAGATTATCAGGCTGCATGAGGTACCTTTGAGTATCATATCTGATAGAGATCCGCAATTTACCTCACGATTTCGACAAAGTCTTCAGCAGGCCATGGGCACAGAGCTTCGGCTCAGTACAACATTTCATCCGCAGACTGATGGACAGTCTGAGTGTACCATTCAGACATTGGAAGATTTGCTGAGATCTTGAGTTATGTATTTCGGAGGCAGTTGGAAGGACTACGTTCATTTAGTGGAATTTGCCTATAATAATAGTTATCACTCTTCTATTTAGATGACTCCTTTCGAGGCCTTATACGGTAGACTCTATAGATCTCCCGTGTTGTGGGAAGAGGTTGGGGAGCGACAGTTGCTGGGGCCACAGAGTATTCATCATGATGCAAAATTGGTGCAAGTCATCAGACGATGGTTATCCGAGGCACAGGATCGGTAGAAGAGTTACGCGGACCGGAGGCGAAGGCCTTTGGAGTTCTCAGTAGGGGATCATGTATTTTTGCGTGTTTCACCTACAAAAGGAGTCAAAAGATTTGGGTTAAAAGGAAAATTAGCGCCATGCTACATTGGTCCATTTGAAATATTGGAGCAGATTGGGGGTGTAGCTTATCGGTTGGCTTTACCTCCGACACTTACAGGTGTTCATAACATATTTCATGTTTCTATGCTGAGGAAATACGTGTCGCATTCTGATCATGTTCTGAAGGAGGTACCGATTCCACTCCAGTCGAATGTGACTTATAAGGAGATTCCAGTGCGAATTCTTGATCGCAATGAGCGTCAGTTATGGAACAAAATCATTCGACTTGTAAAGGTTGGGTGACAACATCATACTGATGAGGAGGCTACGTGGGAGCTGGAAGATACTATCCGAGCTCGATACCCCCATCTGTTCACCTGAGGTATGTGACGATTTCGAAAATTTCTTGTATTGGTTCTTACATTTCAGTATAAAATTTGGAGACTAAATTTTATTAAGTGGGGGAGAATGTGAGATACGGTGAAAAAAAATATTTAGGTATGCAGATTGGGGTTTGATTGAGTTTGAGCTTAACTTAGGTTTTAATTAAAGCTTATAAATTAATTAAAATCTGACCCGTTTATAATTAAACCCAACCCGTTTGTTTGCAAACCCGACCCATTTTCCTTTTATTAACGCTGAGTGTTAACTTCGGTTCTGCGTTTCCTCACCGCCGACCTTTTTCCTTCCCTGTACGTTTTCCCGGTCGTGACTCCTCCTTAACCCTGTCAATCTCTTCTCGCTGTGACTCCCTAGCAGCTCTCCCTCTCCTCCTCAATGTTTTCTTTCTCGCGCCCCTCTCCCCGCGCCGAGCGCCGCATCTCCGTTTCTTGGCCAACCCTCCTCACGTCTCCGTTGCTCGCCATAGCCTCCCTCTTTCTGCAAGTGGCAGCGAGAGGAGCGTCCTCGACGGTCTCCATGGACGGGCTGGAATCGAGAGGGTACGAGTGACTGGAAGCTTGGATTCGACATCGTCTGGTTGTAATATGCCTTTACGATCTCTGCAAGAGCAAGCTCAAAAATCGGTGGTGCTAGGGCAGCAGTAGGTTTTCTGGCGAACAGAGTGATTGGGGGAGGAGTACTTTCGGTGTAGCTTCAAGCCCTGGTATTGCTGATTTTCCCTTAGTGTAGTTCTGTGTATGCTTCGGTTGATCGAGTTTCAGCCTCTGTTCATGATTTGTTGTAGTGATCAGTTGCGATCGGGAGATTCCGATAGGTGGGTAAGCTGTCTCCGACCGATTGCTGTCGTAGCTAGGAGAAGCTTCAATTTCTGGTAAATATTCCGATTGTTCCTTCCGTTTTCTATTCATTGTGATTCTGTGGATCGATTGATGTCGTGTGATTATGGGTGGCTGCCGTCTGAGTGTGGGTGGCTGTTGTGTGATTGTGGTTGCTACTTTGTGAGTTCGAGAGGGGCGGTGGCAGTATGGATCGAAGTGTGGATTGATCTTGAGGTGAGATGTGTATTGACCTATGTTTTGACTGTGTTGTTAGGTTGATCAGCGTGGATGTTGTGGTGAGATTGATGCAGTAGATGAGTATTGTATGAATACTCTGTTTGTGCCCTGTTGTAGGGGCTGTGAATAGGGTTTGGTTTGAGGTTGGTCAAGTCCCTAAATTAGTGTGAACTGTCGGTTGTTGATCGAGCTGTGTGATGCTCTAATCTCGACTATAAATGGGGTTGTGGATAAATCTGTGATGTGTTGTGGATGTGAGTTAGTATGTTTAATTGATTTGGGTGGAGTGTACTTAAGAAGTTTAATGATTTAAACCTAATTGGATGTTGTATCATGGTTACGCTTAATAATAGGGGTTGTAAAAATCATATTCGATTAATTGGATGAAATTATAGTTATATTAAGTGGGATGAATGCGATTCGTGTGAATAAGTTAGGAGTTCAGTAGAAGGAGCTAAGTTGATGTAAATTGGCCATGAGTGATTGGGGGGTTTCTAATTCATGTTCGATAGAAGGATGTGAATATAAGAACGATATAGTAGTGGATTTGTATATTTGTCGGGTGCTGGAACTTAGTACTTGTTATGTTCTGTGCAGGATATGGTTACGTGCTAGGTTCGCGGGCGTAAAGATATTTATCACGAGTTTCTCGACAGGTGGATAATTTCCAATCCTGGTCAGGTAGTTGTAAATATTGATGCATGAGGATTTAAATTTATGATCATATTACCTTGACTCCACTCCTGTTATGCTATTGCTTGATACTTAGTCTTTGCCCTTTAAATACTCTATTGTTGTTATCACATTTTTCTTCATCATGATTAGGAGTTACATATGTGATGTATATAAGCCTATAGTTGTTCAATTATGTGTACATAGTGGAGTACAGATGAAGACTTGATTTGTAAATTGGATAAAAGTTCATTCGGGGGTGGGTAATATTCTGAACGTAGAATTGATTCTTACGTCATATCCTCATGTTGCGTATCTATTACAGATCATGTGTTTATGTATGATCATGTGGATTGTGGATAGTGTGTCGCTACGGACTGGTAGTCCTAGCTTGGTTATGATCAGTTGAGTATGACTTTCTGTATGATAGAGAGTGTGTTGATCAGTTGAGTATGACTTTTTGTAGGATAGAGAGTGTGTTGATCAGTTGAGTATGACTCTCTGTATGATAGAGAGTATATGGTGGATGTATGTTATGTGTGACTGTGCATTCATGTCATTTACATGCATGCTGATGACTTGGTCTCCCTTGTGGTCGAGAGAGTCGTCAGTCATTCTGCTTCCACGATTACTCATGGTAGTAGTAACTGGTGTGAGGGCAGAGTATTTGTTGTGTCGCACTCGACCACTATAGACAGTGGTAGTTGAAGTTGCGTGCAGTTGTCCTACGTGTGTGACACTCGACCACTCATGGGTAGTGACTGTCGGAGTGGCCAACAGCAGGGACCCCTGTTGTGTAGCTAGCTCTTTACGTTTATATGCTAGTATGCTACTTGTTCATACTGCCCACTCGCCCACTCACCCACTCGTCCACTCGCCCACTCGTCCACTCGAGAGTAATGATTGGTGTTGAGTTAAGACAGTTGTCATGTCGTGCCACCTAGGCCACACTGGGGTCGTGGTAGCGAGTGGGGTGAGCAGGCATGACCATGCATTATACATTGTCGTATTGTTATGATATATATATATATATATATCTATAGATGCAGTCTATATATATGCTTGGTGTGATGTTGCATTTGTTTGTATAACATCATACATGCTACTTGCATTTTCTATATAGTTGTGTGTGAGATATTTGTGTATGAGTTGGTGGGACTATTGGATACCTTTGATCAGTATCATGATATAGTATGAGTTAGACCAGATTTATGATTTGTATTTGTTATAGAATGTTAGTAAGGCAGTTGTTGATTACAGAGTTAGTATTACTCTTTATATTGTATATTATGGATATATGCTCAGGTTGGATGAGTGTAACATAACAGACTTTCAGGTATGTCTGCATCTTACGTTGTTCAGTTGTTTAGATTGTATATATATATATATATATATATATATATATATATATATACTGGTGTATATCTATTGTAACTTTAGATGATATATTGTTGAATCTCATGAGATTTATGCTAGATATGCATTATCTGTCATATTACTGTTGAATTTTATACTCACCATCATAGACCCTGAGTTTTCTTGTCGCCCAGGTAATAGGTAGTGGACTTGGCGACGACTTGGAGCATCACTAGCTGATCCATCTTATCTCACTTCCGAGGCTTCTATGGTTATTTTGGTTTTCCGTATGCTTTAGTTATGTACTTGGAGTTTATGTGTTGTGGACTTGTTCTGTTGGTGTACACGTGTTGTTTTAGATTTTATGTTGGTACTTTCTTATTTTGTGGTCAGTCATACCGGTATGCGTTGTTGTGAAGTTTGTTATTTCATTGTGATGATTTCCGCTGAATTTGACATTATATGTATATATGTTGTTGTGGTTGTGGCCAAAAGGCTTTGTATGAACAAGATATTGTGTCACGTACAGGGGAGATGCTGTCTATTTTTTTTCGGCTCGACATACTCTTGGGGCGTGACATAAGCGACGGGCAACGGGCGACGGACGACGACTGATAGACGACGATCGATGACTGATAGTCGATGGGCGTCGGCCAGCAGACGACGATTGACGACTGATAGTCGATGGGTGTCAGCCAACAAAAGACGATTGACGACTGATAGTCGATGGGCGTCAGCCAGTAGACGACGATTGATGGACGACGATTGATCGATGACGATCAACGAGCGACGGTGGATGACAACGGACAACGACGAATCGATGTGAATGAAATCCAAACTCACCCCTTATTGATTCTCAACTAATTAAAAATATTTTCAAATCTATTAACCAACCACTCTACATTATTCTCATTTTAATTCTCTCATTCTAAATCCTTCAACCAAACAGAAAATGATTTTTCGTTTGGTTCGTAGAAAATTTTTCATTTTTCGTTTTCATTTTCTCTTTTCTAGAAAATAGAAAATAATTTTTTTTTATATTTTCTATTTTTTTCAAAAAATACTCTTTTATTTTTTGGAAAACAAAAATAGAAACAGAAAATGATTTTTTTATGTTTTCTAATTTTTTAAAAAATACTAATTTATTTTCTAAAAAATCAAAATAAAAAATACCAACCAAATATATTTTCTCAAAAAATAAAAATAAAAATAAAATTTTTTCTACGTCCTCCTATTTTCCATTTTCCATTCGAGTTTTGTGTTACAAGTCAGAGTGCCGCATCGGAGCAACGGTGGGGCACACAAAGGGCTCTACTGCTTAGGTTGGAACCGTGGGCCCCAGTCAGAGTGGCACATAGTAAGGCAGGCCGTAGCCTTGCGGATTGCGGCTGCTGAGCCAGCCATAAATTTGAGTTCGGCCGCCGTTATTCCTCCAGCACTCGTGCCAACAGATGGCTCAGTTCTGGCGACCCGGTTCGGCGGCGCCCCGAGCGAGCCTCGTCGACGACGAGGAGGGCGGTGTTCTCTTCCTCTCTTCTCCGGCTCTCTCCTCGTCGTCCGGGTACACTCTCCTCTTCCTTCTCCCTTCCATACCCCCCTGCCTCTTGGTGGACTCCGTCTCGTGTCGGCAGTTTTTTTTTTCTTTTCTTTTTTTGCTTTCTATATAAACCCTAATGCTGTGTGGGGTTCTTGGATCGCATAGGTTCGGGCATTCGAGCTTGGAACGGCAGCGGCAGAGACTGCCCGTGTTCAAGTACCGCGATGCCATTCTTTACTTGGTGGAGAATCACGCCACCACCATCATTGTCGGCGAGACCGGGAGCGGGAAGACTACCCAGATTCCCCAGGTTTTAATTTGAACTTTAAAAAAAAAAATCAATATCACACATTCTTGGATCAGGCTTTAACGAGTGAAAATGCAACTGAAAGAGAAAATAAAAGAAAAAAAAACCAAATTGCCAATGTCCCTTCAAATCTCATTTTTGACTCCCTTTTCTTTGTCTTCTTGTGACTCGTCATATTTTTTTCCCTTCTTTTAGAAGTTACCCAGAGAAAAGAGTCAATCTTCATGTCATCTAATCCTTTTGAGATTAAGAATCTGAAATCTAATCTCTAAAAGCTTGCGTACATCAGTTCCTTGCATTTTAATCTGCCACCGGTGCCAACCGAAAAAGATAGCTTTTTTCAGCTGCTAACATATCAACTTTTAACAACATCAAGGATATCCTATCTTTTGCAATCCATCTTGGCGGATAGAATTTATGCTGTATTAACTAACATCCGATGGCAAAGATTTGTTCTTCCAGTAAGGGTAGAGATAATTTATGCTGGGCTTGTTTGATATAAGTATGTTACCTTTTGCAATCTACCTTAGGCTTGTTTCATTTCTACTTGATATGAAAGCTAGGAATTATTTTTTGCACTAGAAAAAGCATACCTTAGATGATATTCACTTTTTCTTTGGTTTTTTTTTTTGTAGTGAAATTATTCTTGGTGAATGGTTTGAAGTCCCAGGATAAAATATCAACATGCATAACTAATTCTAATAAATAACTAGAGCTGTCTTTGTTTTTTTTTTCCTTTTGTTTTTTGAATTCTAGCTCAGAATGTAACAGTCATTCATGTCTACAAAATTAACAGCTTACAATAGTTAGATTCTTGTGATTGTGATCAGACATGCATTATAGTTGATGATTTCTAAATATTATAGTCTCAGTATCTTAGTCTCCCTGTCCCAGCATTTGCTTTTCCAGCTTTGCTGTTATATTTTAATTTCTTGCATTTTGTTCATTTCTTCAGTATCTTAAAGAGGCAGGCTGGGCTGAAGGTGGTCGAGTAATTGCTTGCACACAACCTAGACGATTGGCTGTACAGGTGATTTTTATTTTGTAGTTTTTATTAACTTATGAATTAATACTTCCAATTTCCTAGCCTCTTTTTAATAACCTTCAAGGTGTTGAGTTGGTTGCAGCTATTTTTGTATTTTCAAATTTTCTTATATGTACACCACATTGCAGGACAATTGCTTTGTAATTATACATGAAATTGTAGCAAAAAAAAAGAATTATATATTTCATGCTCATCAATAGTTCAATACTGCGCTTTAAAAATCTGAGAGCAGTGAGTATAGCAGGCTCTAAATGGTATAATGTGAGAACATAGGTTAGCATTGCATGAACATGTTTGATAGATTCTGCAGATAGACAACTTGAATCATTTAGATTTGAAATGTAAAGTTAGACAGTATAGAGAGACCAAAACAATTATACACAACATCCTTAAAATGATTTAAAAGATTTGCTTATTACTATAAATATAGTCTTTAATGGATGAATATGATTCATTCATCTGTTTCTAATTAATTCTCACTCACAACTTCTTGTTCTTGTATGCTCATATATATTGCATGTCCTATCATTATAAAATATCTTTTTATGTATGTTCTTATTATGATTTATATTTATTGCAAACTTGTCTTCGAATATAGCCCTGAAAGACAAGGGGAATTTTTGGCCATAGATTTTACAGCGAATTAAGGCAACAGTTACTTGGCCTAATTTTCAACAACCAACTGGTTTACCGCCACAGAACTCCTTGTGCTCTCTATTATGTCAAGTCTTTCATTTAGTTGTGAATGCTCTTATGTTCTATCATTCTGTACATTGCTCTTCCTTGTCTCTTCTACAATCTACATGTATGTTCTTACTTACATGTTACAATAGGTATTTACATGTCTGCAACATATAGTGCAATCTACTTTGGTCACATCTGTGATCTGTGTTTCTCTGACTTTAACTGTATAGCTTTTGGTTATAGCTTCACATGTTATAGATAATGTTTAGTTACCTATATATCATCAAACATTGGCTACTCACAATTATTCAAGTCAAATTCTTTTCTAATTCCATTGAAACTGTTAAAAAAAAGTAAAAAAATTGTAATAATCTGAATTGGCTTGCACTATGGTATTTTATTTAATTATATGCATACCATTTTCTGGATAGTCAGTTGCATCACGAGTTGCTGAAGAGATGGGTGTCAAAATTGGAGAAGAGGTTGGATATACCATTCGGTTTGAAGACCAAACAAATCCTGTAAGAACTTTTAGATTTTTTTGTGGACGACATACTTACCAATGGAGCTTGCATCTATTTTCTTTCTCAACTTTCATAATGAATAGGGTGTGACTATGATAAAGTTTCTCACTGATGGGGTGCTGATTAGAGAAATGATGGATGATCCACTATTAACCAAGTATAGGTATACCTTTCAGCTTTAACTTTCTTGCTCTTTCAGGGATTCTCATGAAACTATAGGTATGGTCCCTTAGGAATCTTCTTACTTCAGCCACGCATGTCAGTTTACTCCAACATGAAGTGTTTGTGCCTATATTAATTTGCCTATTTTCCTACCCATCTCATTGTTTGATGATAATGAGATTAATTGCTATTTTCAATTTCCATTTATTTGTTAGTTTTCCTTTGTTTAGTGTCGTTATGGTAGATGAAGCTCATGAGAGATCTATATCAACTGATATGTTATTAGGCCTCTTGAAAAAGGTAGTTCTCAGTGAACGCATGTTATCATCCAATTTCATGTTGCTTGCTGATTGTACAATAAAGATAATCATTTCATTATTGCCAGATCCAACGACGGCGACCTGAATTGCGCCTAATCATATCATCTGCAACAATTGAAGCAAAGTCCATGGCCAACTTTTTCCAAAATAGGTCAGCCCATTTTCTAGTTCATCTTATTTGACTTGTGTTTTGTAATATCGTCTCTTGCTATGTTAATAGTTAAATTACATATGGGCCCGAATGCATATGAAATAATATTTTTAGCTTGCCTAAGTTCATGTGTGTTTTGCAAAATCGTCTCTTGCTATGTTAATAGTTAAATTACATATGGGCCCGAATGCATATGAAATAATATTTTTAGCTTGCCTAAGTTCATGCATTGTTTCTTCAGCAAGGCCCTTGTTGGAGTCCACAAACATTATCTTTGAAGCTCCCATATCGAGTTGTCAAACAAATTAACAAGCTAAGTAGGGTCATGTTTTTTTTATCTCATTTCTCATCGGCTTTCGCTACAACAACAATAGCCAAGTCTTATTTCATTAGATGGGGTCGGCTAATTATCAATTTGCATCCCATTTGAAGTTTGTTTTACTTTTGAAATTTGAATTTTACGATAAAAATTTAAATTTTTATACTCATTTGACCTGCTTAAATTACCTAAGTTAAATTGGTCACCCAAATCTTTATTAAAAAGTTAATGAAAATACCTCATTCACCGCTCTTTTATTTCTCTTTCATTTATTAGTATCCTAATGCATTCATCTTTAATACATCTTATTTAGATAATATTTTTTGTATTCCTCTCTTTCACTTTAGCTATTCTATAAATGTCTTTTTTTAATTTAATTTTTGATATAACCGTTCAAAAGTTTTATTCTTAATTTCATTCACTTCTTCCTTAGCCTCTTTCTGAGATGGGGTCGGCTTAGCTTATTTCTTGACTACAACAACAACCAAGCCTTACCCCACTAAGTGGGGTCGGCATAGCCTCCTTCTTGACTATTATATATTTTTTTAAGTTTTTCTGTTTTTTTTTCAAATATATAATTCCTTATACATCGTTCATTTTTTCTTCATTTTATAGATCTTCTTAGGCAACTAATTGAAAAGCATCAGGAGAAAAAAAAAGATCTACACATAGTATTCATTGACTTAGAAAAAGTTTATGATAGAGTCCCAAGATAAATTATATGGAAAATTCTAGAAAAGAGAGGTGTTAGCGTAACCAATATTGAACTAATTAAGGATATGTATAAGGAAGTAACGACCAGAGTGAAAACTTCAGGCGGATTAACTGAAGCGTTTCCAATAAAGATAGGATTACATCAATGATTAACTATAAGTCTCTATCTTTTTACACTAATTATGGACGAACTTACTGGACACATCCAAGACACACTACCGTAGTGCATGTTGTTTACAGATGATATTGTTTTGGTAGATGAGACACGTGAAAGAGTAAATTCTAAACTATAATTTTGGCGGGAAACACTAGAATTGAAAGGTTTTAGACTTAGTATAGTGAATACAATATATAAAATTTAAGTTTAGCAATATTAGACGTAATGAGACAAGTGTTAAGATAGGAGATGACGAGTCATCTGGAACTGAGAGCTTTAAATATTTACGATCATTTTTGCAAGATGATGGAGGGATTTAAAGAGATGTCTTACATAGAATACAAGCAGAATGGTTGAAATGGAGGAGAGTGTCGGGTATTTTATGTGATCGTAAAGTACCTCTAAAACTTAAAGGGAAGTTCTACAAAATGGTGGCTAGACCTGCTATGTTATATGACTGAATGTTGGACTACGACTCGAGCACATGAGCAGAAGATGAGAGTTGCAGAGATGAGGATGTTAAGGTTGATGTGCGGACATACGAGAATGGACAGAATAAGAAATGAGGGCATTAGAGAGAAAGTCGAAATTGCATCTATTGAAGGAAAGCTCCTAGAGATACGTTTAAGGTGGTATAGACATATACTCAAACGATCAATAAATGCTACAGTTAGGCGATGTGAAACAATGATAAATATACATATCAAACGAGGAAGAGGAAGGCAAAAAAAGACTTGGTTAATAACAATAAAACAAGATAAAATTTATTTAAGTATAAATGATGATATAATAGGGGATAGAGCCCAATGGCATAGAAGGATCCATATAGTCGACCCCATCTAGTGGGATAAGACTTGGTGGTGGTTGTTGTTGTTGTATTAGCTAGTATAAGGTCATATGTATCATAAAATTCAATATAGTTTTACCTTCTTCATTTTTTATTTCAAACCCATAACCCCAATACACCCTCTGATATTCTTCATTTTCCACGCCAACATGCCCATTTAGATCGCCTCATATTAAAATATTTCATTTGACAGAATATTTTGTAATACTTCATCTAGGTCGCTTCAAAATATTTTGTAATACTTCATCTAGGTCGTCTCAAAATCTTGATTTGATATTTTCATTTAATCTTGTTTGAGGTGCATATATGCTAATTACGTTCATAGTTTCTTTCTTTACTACTATATTGAGAACTATACTTTTATCCACCTTTCTAACTACTCCTACAACTTCATCCTTTAACGAATTATCTAGAACAATACTCACTCCATTTCTTGTTTTTCTCTTTTCTATGTACCATAACTTAAAATCCGAGTTCTCTATCATCTTTGTCTTCTCGTCTATCCATTTTGTTTCTTGTACACACAATATTAATTCTTCTCCTAATCATCGTATTTACTACCTCCATTATTTTACCAGCAAGAGTTTCTATATTTCAGATTGCAAATCTTAGATTATTAGTGTTGGGTTTCTCGGCATCGACGTGGGTGTGCGTTCGAATATGTTTCGTAAACATGCACACAACGGAAGCAAAAACAAATAATAAACTAATTTATTACAATACACACACTACACGCATGAAAGATACAACAAGTGTAGACATAATCGCATTTTCAAATTTTGCAATAAAAGAAAACTTATACTAGGTATACCTGACGAATCACGTGAAGCGGGAATGACATCAACCAAGCGACCCCCGCGAATTTCGCCTTTATCCGTATCCACGCCGAGTATTGTCGGGATAACTTTATAAAGCCACGAGCCCCGACTTCACGAGAGGTACTAGCCTCACGTTGAAGTCGTTGTGATCCAAGAGACGATCGTAATCCGAATCAAATTCGGATCCAAAAATTGAGTTCCACGAACTCGTTCTCGGAAGCGGTTTTCGTCAATCAATTGACGAAACCTTGGTCCTCCACCAAAGGGGATTGTTGGAGATTTAATCCCCAGCAAGTAGGTCACTGTCGGAGTGTGAAACAACGGCCAAACGACCTTTCCACGCAAGGGAAAACAAGCTGTCTAAAACTGGACAACTTGTTTGGTGGAGGAGATGGCCGGCCAAACAAGTTGGCCGGCTGCTCCTTGGTCACCGGCGGCCAAGGGAGGTTGGCCGGAGGGCTGCCGGCGGCTGGTGGTTGGCCGGCGGCAAGGATGAGGCGGCGACACAACTCCTTGGGCGGCACCAATGGGTTGGGCGACAACGATAAGGGAGAAGAGGGAAAAACGGCTAGGGTTTCCAAAACCTAAGTCGTGTGTAATTCATAAAACCCTTAAGTCGTGTTTTTATAGAGAACACATTCTCCTAACGGTTATTGGTTCATAGCCAAAATCCGTTAACCCGCTCCATTAACTTAAGTTAAAATAAACTAAATCGCGTTGGTCTATTTTAAGTTAAAACGAACCGAACCAATTTCGGTTCATTCGTTTAAAACAAACCAAACCCCTTTGGTTTATTTTCCACCATTGGATTAGAACCAAACCGATTTGGTTTATCCATCATGTCTTCATAAGACTCGACCCATCTATGCTTCCGATGCGACTGAAATAATTTCATGCACACTCCATGTTTGGTCTAACCAAACCAAGTCTCCCTCGATATGAGAATCCCATTCTCAAACTCGTTTTAAATCCTTCGGATAACACTCGTAGTGCGTGTGACCAAATAGATTCTTGGTTTATGTTGACCGTCTATAATTAACCATTAATTATAGAACGATCATGAGTGACACCTAGTAATACATTATGATCCCCAATTAATCGGAAAATCAACGGTTGATCCCAGAACGCTTCTGAAACCCTTCAGCAGCTACAGTGAAACGTGCCCCGTTCCCTTCACTCATCTTATACCCACTTGGTTCGGGACATGGTCTATTGTGTCAATTCCCACTAGGTTGACTACGTCACACCTAGTCCAAGTATTACTTCCTCGTCCTACGGATTCTAATTACTGCACATGTATCCAAGAGTACCATACTCTAAATATGTAATGATTTAGCCAAAGACTTTAGTGACAATCCGACAAGAAGGCATAGGGTAAATATCTCCTCGCAAGGAGTGGTGAATCCTCTGTAGGTTATTCAAACACCTTCGACCACTTCGACTTATACCCAATCATCCCAGGTCCACATCTCCTCGGAGATGCTTGCTTAAGATGTCAAAGCATAAGTCTACATGACTAAGATGACTTGAATACCGCAAGTCGAAGGAACATCGCACTTAAGTTGCAGTAAGAACTTCATTGACATATCCATATATGCAGAGAACCATATGAAGTCTTACAACTAGTCACTTCAATGAACTAGTTATCATAACTAGCATCCACGGTTAACTCCGGACATCCCAATGTCTCCCGCCAGTGAAAAACAGCTGCTTGGATAAACCAAAGAGTATAATTCGTGCTAGTCTCAACAGAATTGATGGTGTCCGAATACATCAATTCGTCGATTATGGATAATTCTAATACATCACAATTACACATGTAATACTCACTAGTTGTGATCTAATCACAAATTCTCTCATGCTGTGAATCGTATTGCAGACATTCAGTAAATGAGTTTAAGATCCAATCAAATATATGATAGCATGTACACTTAAATAGGGAATCTTCATTTATCAAATAAATGGTACAACCATAAGGCGATTGTCTTAGGACATCTCTCATATATAACTAACAATTAGTTTTCCTATAATATTTATTTTTATCCAACCTATGGTGTGAGAACTTTTGTCTATTTAACATTAAACCCAAGTTCTCATAGAGATGTAACAGTCCTTGCTGATACGTTATAGTCGGATCCTGCAACGCAAACTCTTTATATTTATTAATGCACCCGAGTTTAGAAATGTAGTGGTTCTTGCCGAAACATTACAGGCGGATCCTGCAATACGTTCTTTCCGAGGAACAATTTAGTATTAGCACAATAATTTAATAAATTTATGCATTGAACATTTGTCGTAGTTTAATACTGACTGACAATCTAATACAACCCTTCTCCTTTATTCGGACTTGGACCAACCATGACAGGATTAACTCATGGGCAGAGTTCTCATCAGCTTTACCTAGTGCAACATATTATTTTGGTCAAGTACATAATTGAAACTAGGCCAACATGAAGAATATTGCTTGTTTTTCGGTGCATTATTCATTCAAACAGTACTGGCGGTACATGTTGGCCCATGTCAAGTGAAATCAATTGCATGTTGGGCCAAAGGATGGGCAAAGAAAAGACTAAGGTGAACAATAGGGCTTAAGATGAAGGTTTGTGGCAAGGAGCTAGAGACAAGATGCACACAAAATACTTTGTGAAATTTCTGGTGTGGCAAGCAGTTAAGTTCAATTGGTTTTTGAAGATCATATAGAGAGTATTAGTATTGAAGGTCAAAAATGGAGGATCATTGTGCAACTAAACAAGGAGTTTTAGAATTCCTATTTGAATTTGTATTAATGAATAGGTTTATAACTCAGTTTAATTTTATTTAAACTCTAGTATTACCTAAATTGAACCATAATTGAGCTTAGAAACCACTTAATTCTAATTCCACCCGTTGGAGGTCTAATTAGGCCTAAATTGAAGTTAGTTTGGTCTAAATTTAACCCTAAATCTACTTATTTAACCCCAAAACTAGATTGCATGGGCCGAATCTAGCCGAGTTCTGGCACATTTGATGGTGATAGAGTATCTTCCTGGCTAATAACAATACTACAATTGAAACAAAAATTTTGAACCTTGGAGAGCCTTTCCATTGGCATGCTGGGACACCAATATAAGATTCAAATATAAAGCAACTGGTTCACTGGTTACAAGATCCAAGAGGAATGAGGACTCGGAGTAATAGGCATAAGGATGCACAACCTGTCTTCTTATCTCCACTGGGGTAAATGACGGTGACAAATTGGTTAATAATCTCCTTCACACGGTGCTATATCTTCCAATATAAGTGCCTCTCGAGTGATTACTAGATCATAAGATCACCTAATACTAGATTCACTTGGCTGATTAAGAAAAGAAACCTAATAATTAAAATTTAATATCCTTGTGAGTTGGAGATAGGGATGACGACAAGGAGAGAGAAGGGTTAATCATATTCTCATTAGTTTCCTTTGCTAGAAGCAAGACAGGTATCCAAGGTTTTAAATGCCGAGCCGTTTCGGACGAAATTGTCGAAAAATTTCGTTCCGACGAACCACCGAAACCGAAACGCGTATCGATACCGAAGGAGGCGGCGGCGACGACGCAAAGGCGGGTACTGGAAGGAGGCGGCGGCGACGACGCAGAGGCGATCGCATTCCCGATCGCGATTGGACAGCGCGATCGGGAAGGCGATCGCGGTGAGAAACCGTGATCGCGATCGCGTGAAATTTCTAAATTTCTATATATATATATATATATATTAAACTGTAAAATTTAATTAAATAAATTATTAATTAATTTATATATTAAATAAAAAATAAAAAATAAAAGATATTTTAATTAAAATTCTAAATTCGAATTTATAATTTAGGTAAAATTAAATCTTAAATTCTTTTTTAAAAATTAACTAGTTTTTTTATAAAAAAATCAAATAATTAATATTAATGTTTAAAAAATACAAATCAGATTGTTTATTCCCGCAGACCGAAATTCCGATATAAGTCGAGATTTTAAACCTTGCAGGTATCAACAGAATACTCTTCTTCAGTCCACACGAAGGAGTAGTGATGGGATGATAATATTGAAATCATATCCTTATACATATTGCTCTATTGGTGCCACTGTTATAATTATATCTTAATTGTTAGTTGCATCTTTCTCCCCTTTAAACCAATATCGATGTGATGGCGGTTAACTTAGATAAAATTGGTTTATTTGGTAACATAATACAAACCGCTAATCAACTTGAGAAGGCATGGTTGCTTGTATCGGTAGACTGTATCACTATCTAAACGTTGTTTAAAATCTCATACTATGGGGCTTAGTAAATTTTCCTAAAACCTGATACTAATTAACTCAAATAATTGTTGTTGTACCACCTATGCTAATTGTACTAATTATGTCCATGAGTATTATGTTGCTCCGCCATTCAACATGCCTTATTATGCTATGATATGCACTAAAATTTATTTAATGATTGTTACTTTTTATAATTTTTTCATCGAAATTTTAATCCAATTGATTCTTTTCTTTTATAGTTTTATTTTTCAAGTAAAGGGGTTAAGATTAATGGTAGTTAAATTGATAGAAATTGATCTCAACACACATTATAGTAAAAATGAGTAACATCATTCTCAATCAATTATTAAATCATATGATGAGTAATGAGTACATGCTTTAGCAAATGCCAAAATGTGTTGGGTATTAGTTGGATATGGTATAATAAAAGTTAATTGGTTTCTAATTCTTATAACTTTATTTTTATAAATAAGTATAGTAAGTGGAATTATATTAAATTAAAAAATCCATCTAAATTTATCTGGACATGATTCAATGCATGCTAAAGTGTGGCATTGTATTTAGCATTAGTACAACATGATACTGAGACAATACTGTTTCAATTGCGGACCACAAAACTTTGACATAGAATGTTTCTTATAATTTTATCCACTCCCTAGATATCTTATCTTCTTTCCTTCCTCTTCTCCTTTTCCCCTCCGCTTTCAATTAGCCATTGTAACATGTATCCATAGACTTGACACTTTCGCACAGTACCTGCTCAAAACTCTCCTTGCAGACTGTCACTCCTGTAGCACACTTGTACTTCTCGTAGACTGCTGCATGTTGCACACCTCTTGCACATGCTACATGCCAAATGCCACATGCTTTTTGAATCTAAAAGCAGGCCCTTCCCTTCTCATTAATAGCTGAAAACCCTTTTTTACCATCATCATATCCCTTCTGACCTCTTGACCCCATGTGTTTGTGTTTTGGAATGATTTCAATTGGGGTTAGGAAAATCAAGTAAGATTAGTTACATTTAGAGCTTTTGCTCGATTTGGTCAACTTCTACTTTTTAAACAATTTTAGGGAGCGTTTGGTTCGTAGAAAATTTTCTATTTTTCGTTTTCATTTTCTGAGAAAATGAGAAAATGCAGAAAATGATGTTTGGTTGGTGTTTTCTATTTTCATTTTCTAGAAAATAAAGGAGTATTTTTTGGAAAACTGGAAAATACAAAAAAATTGTTTTATGTTTCTATTTTTGTTTTCCAAAAAATAAAGGAGTATTTTCTGGAAAACTAAAAAATACACAAAAATCGTTTTCTGTTTTTCTGGAATAGAGAAAATGAAAACGGAAAATAGAAAATTTTCTACGAACCTAACACTCCCTTAGTGATTAGATCTCATTAACTTGAATTTGATTTTTCAAAATTTGGAAGATTCTCAAAATTTTGTTTGAGAAATTGGATCAGATAGGTCCAATCCAATTGGGCTAATTTGTCTCTACTTACTACAATAAAGGCAACCACACTATGGATCTATAAGTCGAAGTCCGAGATTTGAACATGTAACCAATGCTCAACCGATCACTATTGTACTAGAACCATCTAGAGGCTTGGAGCTTATTTCTCATCTATACGTTTGTACTACTTTAAGGTACTCGGAAGTATTTTGTTGGTGCAATTGACCCCAAAGTGGTGAGGTTTGACTTGGATGTTTTGATGTGTGGTAAGGGGTATAAGTTATGTTGGTTGACTATCTAATGCATTGATTTTGCAAGGGCTTGGTAGTTGCACAGAATTGAGTTGATATATGAGAAGGATGGTATGAGACATTTGATCAACCACCAGTCTTGGGTATCTTCTGATGCACATTGAGGCCTCGAGGTGAATGGTGAAGTTCTGCAAGTGTGACTTTTAGGCAAGCGAAGAAGTTCTCAGGTTCGATCTTTGAGCATTGGAAGTCATGGAAGCAAGCCTTTAGGGCAAGTAGAGGAAATTGTGAAGGTGCGACCTTTGGGCATAAGTGGAGGTCCTAAGAGTGTGACACTTGGGTAAATTAGTAAAGACTCGAAGATAGTGAGCTATGATAGATTGTGCGACTTATAATCTCTGGGCTCACATATTTTGGTTGAAATTGATATGGCTTTGTAGAGAGCTTTCAACCTAGGAACAAGAGTAGAACTGGTTGTAGTCGGTGACTAAATTGGATCAAGGAGCTTTATGGAGGCTTATGGAGGTGTTAGCAAGTAATGATGGGATCTCCATATAGGTTAGTCCACTGGAAGTGCTTCTAGTTGATAAATGAGTTGGGTTGACTGCTGAGTCAACTGAAGACTCTTTGCTAAGAAATAAAGTATTTTCTATTGAGCTTGAGTCAACTGAAAAGGGACCTAATTGACTCAATTAGATTTGAATTGGCTCAATTTGAACTGAGTTGACTGGTTTGCCGATAAGATTATATTAATAGCCATTTTATTCAAATTCTATTAGATTGAAAACGATTTAAGTTGATAAAGTAATTTCAAAAGTGATGGTTGGACATCCATGTTAGGCTTGTATATAAACAATGATCTCATTTATTCTTGTGTCTCTGCACAGACATTACTAGTATTTTGATGTTGCATCTAACTAAAATAAACACAATTAAGGAGTGCTAGAAAGCCTCTTCTACACACTTTGGTAAATTTCTCTCTCATTTTTTCTTTGTACATCATTTATAGAGAAGTAATCTAGGAGTTTTCTCCACCTTCGAAGAAGTAGATTTTTATAAAGGGATTATAGGTTTGATCCAGCAAACAAATTGCTGTCGTGAACTAGAACTGGGTCCCGACCTAGGTAAAATATATTATTATTATTTCTTTGTGTTTATTATTATTATTATTATTATTATTATTATTATTTCTGCTAGTTAACATAAACACACCTTGAGTATCTAATGAGTCTTATTTACCTTTCCTAAGTGCTAGAGAAAGTATAATGGCGCAATCACCTATGCTAGTTAACAACCTCACCATACATTTATGCCAACATATTTTACCTTACATTCTCTTTCTTACTGAATCTCTTATACTTGTCGTTTCCAAGGTTTAAAACTTTGACCCATGTCGAGGTTTTGGTCTGCGATCGGAAGATACGGTTTCGACATCGTATCGTGCTATATCGATAAATTTCGATAATTTTTAAAATAAAAATGAAAATTTTAATTTAATTATTAAAAAAATAATTTTTAAAATAAAAATAAAAATTTTAATTTAATTATTAAAAATAAACAAAATAATTATGGAAAGAAAATTATCAAAAAATAATTTAAATAGGATTAAAAAATAAAATAAATTTTAATAATAATAAAATTATTATTCATCATATATAAATTAATAAAATAAATTTTAAAATAATTTATTAAATATTTTTAAATTAATAAGATAAATTTATTAAATTTTAATTATTTTATTTATTTTTTCATATAGTTTGAACTATAGTTTGAGAATTTGATTATTAAAATCATTGTGATGTCCCCTCTACTGTGCCCCCCGCTCCCCCGCGGAGCCGTCGCGCTCTGCGTGTAGGTTGCGCGACGCTGTCGCGGCCAATGCGCATGCCGTACTACACTGCTGCGGCCAACGCGGAGGTCGTGCGACTACCATGTTAGGCGTGGCGGAATGATAAATTCCGTCCGTTTCGCTCGGAACGGGTCGAGATTTTAAACTATGGTCGTTCCTATTTTTTGCCTTTATGTCTTCTTTTCTTCCAGTTTAAATTCTAAATCTATCTTAGAGACAAATATCTTATTTGAGTTAAAAACAATCTAGTTAATCTCGCTAACAATTTTTTAAATGATGCCAATGGTAGATCTAGGATTACTTTTGAGGATGTTTGCCTTTTAAGGGTACAATTATTTGCAAATGTTTAATGTGTTTAAAATTTACTGGTGCTGTAGGGGTGGCTTGAGAAGTTTGCAGTATAGATTCTCTTATAAATGATGTCTTCAAGTGGTTCCCAAAAAAAAAATGGTACATTTTCTCATTTATGTGAAAATAGAAAATCGCCTCTATTATTGTCTCTTGGAGGAGATCTCATAGGTTTGCAAAAGTGCTCTAGGCGTTTGCATAGGTGCTTTTAGCTAGGAACCACTTCACTTAGGTGGTAGGCAACCCCTAGTAAGTGAAACTTTTAAAAGTCAACACAAGTGGTCTTTTTGTGTCAACTGCATGGGTTTAAGATAAAGAATTATTTTTTCCAAGTATTGGTTTATTTGATAAAAAAATTAACCCTAATCTTTTAATTTGCTGCCTGACATCCCACTTACCAAGCCTACTATTCTTAGTGGTGTTATGACTCCCTCTTCACCTGATGTCTATCATGTCTTCCTATATATTCTTAAATTTCATAACATTCAATTTCAACCACTAGGATAGGGCTTTCCTCCCCTAAATTTATGGCTATTTGTCTAATCTTGTTACCCAATTCTCTAGAAGCTCATCCTACTCACGCTTCAAGCCTCTTCTTTATCATTTTCTTACCCTATCTTGCTTCTTCTTAAGCAACTTGCTTATCAACATAAAAGAGATCAAAGTAAAGTCATTTGAATTCATATCAGATGGTTTGATGTCTGTTCAAGTGTGCCAAGTGTTGACATCGTATGGTACTGAAATGGTTGTACTGTTCTGGCTGGGGATTGATATCCAACATGGAAAGAATACTTTGAACCTTGAGGTTTACAATTAATTTCTATTCTCTTAAAAAGGGCAGCCCTGTGTACGGTGCTCCCGTCATATAGGGTTCTGGAGAAGGATTTATTGCATACAATTTTACCCTGCTTTGTAAGATGTTGTTTTCGGGATTCGAATCTATGACCTCAATGGTACAAGACATCAACTTTACCGTTACGCCAAACCTCCCCGTCTATTAATTTCTATTCTCTTGTTTTATTTGTATCTAGCATGGCTTCGTTACACTTACAGAATAGTTAAGTGCTTCACCTTTTTGATTATCATTTGTTTATTTTAGAAAGAAGGTTCTTGAGCATTTTGCTGTGGATAGTGTCCCTGATCAGCTTCCTGCCATCGTTTCTGTTGAGGTAGGTGCTGATAATATTACTGATTTCAGTTACCTTGAATGCATTTTTTGATTATTGCTAGACCTGTTAAAAGCGATATTTTGTGTCGATGAGTTAAATCCTTGTCTGACTAATCCTAATTGTGGCAGGGTAAAGGGTATACAGTGGAAATTCATTATGTTGAAGAGCCGGTTTCTGACTATTTGCAAACTACTGTTAATACTGTCTTGTTAATCAATGAAAAGGTAGATTTATTCCTGGTAAAAGTTGTTTCTTAATTGAGCAAGAATGTTCTCAATATGTAGTTTCTTAATCCATCTTTTGAAACCTTAGTTGGATGCAGTCCATACTATTCATGCAACTGCTGTGGCTTCCTTACTGTTTGTGCAACTATTGTTGCGTCCGTACTGTTCATGCAACTGCTGTTGTGGCCTACTGCATCGGAAAGGGTCATGTATTAGTCTTCAATCTCCTGAGATGCCATTCCTGGACATTTGTATAGAACATTAGTCTTCGATAAATAATGTATCTTGTCCGTGTTCCTTATATTTTTCTGCTTGATTAATACCTAACATTGCTTGTTTTTTGGCTGATAACTTGAATACCCATTTAAGTGTGATGCAAGTTTTAGTAGCTTAGACGTATAATAGCAGCATACGTGCTATCAACCATTATATTGACCAAATTATCACTGATGCAACTTCAAATTTTTCTCTCTCCCTTTTGTAACCATTTGAACTTGGCATTTGATTTTCTCTTATACCTGGTGCAGGAGCCAGCTGGAGATATTCTGGTTTTCCTCACAGGCCAAGATGACATTGATGCGGCTGTAAAGTTATTGAGGGATGCTATCCATGATGATAAAAAACGCTCATCAGGTGAGTTTGCTATCTTTTTTGTAATCATATTTTTCATTTTACTTTATAGAAGACAATCAGAGAGCTTTTGGCAATATCTTGAAGATTATTAATTGAAAAAAAATCAATTTACTTAATCAAAAATGCTTATTCAACGATGTTTTCAGCAATGTTACATACCCAATTTGTTTTGGTATTATAATGATCATTTTTTGAAATGCTGTACATCAGTCAACAATTTTTTTTGGTAAAAACTAAATGTAGTTACCAAAGCCCACAATGATGTATTTACATAACGCTTAAATATACAAATACATAGAGTTCTAGAAAGGTTTTGACTCAGTATAGAAATCTATCTCAATAAAGGCACAATTCAAAGCATTCTTCTAAGAGAGAAGCATTTCCATTATGTTCTGCAGAATAGAAGAGACACATTCCCTTTAGGAAATTACATAGGACAACTAGGTACGAAGCCTGATTATCTTTATTATGTGCTTCTAAAAAATCTGCGGAAATTTAATATATGACAAAGGTTATATATATGAGGATAGGTAAATAAACTATTATTACAATCAACGTTTTCTCTCAATGTAGTTTAATAAATTAGACATGAGTGTTCTAAAAGCATATGAAATGAGACAATTTAAATTTATAAATGCAAAATGAGAATTGTCAGTATAGTGGCAAATAGTAAATATAAAAAAGTACAGGGGCTTTCAAGTTGTGCATAACTAGAAAAGTACATGTGTCAATGAGAATTTTAATTGATTTACCAGTTTTAAAATTTGTCTTGCATTTTTAGATTATGGTGTTCGTTTTGTTTAATTTCCTTATTTGGCTTCTTTAGAAAATATGAACGTGTTAGAATTTGTCAGCTTAAATTCAAATTCAGGACATGTTGATGATTCTCTAGAGGGGTTAAGTCTATAGAATATTCTACTAATGTTGTATCATTAAGGGATTTATTGGTCTTATCAAAGGGATAAGGCTTGGTGGTTGTTGTTGTATCAAAGGGATCTTCTAATGTGCTATTAGAGGATCCTTTTAAGGTCCAAGTTACTAGGGAGTTTTATATGGTTAAGTCATTAGGGGGCCCTTTAAAGTCAAATCTTAGCAAGATTTTCTAAGGTTAAGATAGAAGATTTTTCCAAATCCAGTGAAGGAAGATTATTTATTTTTCCATCATTGTTTTTTATTTTATGTCAATATATGATGAGTCTTGTGCGTGTCATATAATGATGGCATTGTGCAGTTTGCTAATAGAGCAACAAATTTATTATTGGAAAATTATGCTCATTTAATCTATTAAAAATATTTTTCAATGTTAACTAATCAATCTATAAATCTAATTGTCCATCATACATAAGAGTGTCCTATTTAGGCCTATGTTTATCGATATTCTCATGGAAATAAATTGGCTCATATCTAAACATGGGATACTTTGTGCGAGTATGCATGTAATTCATGGAGTTATAAGTGTAGAGGATTATTTTGATGATCAGTAATAATTGTTATGATTTAAGCTTTGTCTTTCAAAGGAAGATTGGGTTTGTTTCTCATGTGTCATGGATTTGGTGGAAGTTGGGTCATTTCTCTCGTCAACCAATCTTCGTATATTGACAAATAGTGATGATTAGAAAAACACCACAATTCGACAAATTAAGATTACTGACAATCATGATGGATGATAATGAAAACTAAGATGCAAGTAACAAAATTGTGCATATGTTATCTTGTATTTTTTTGACAATAAAACTAAATTATCTTAAGTTTGTTCATAGGTTATTGATGACGATCAAACTAAATAAGAAATCATTAAGTTTATCTTGTATTTTTCGATATATAATGATATGCAAGGAGTGAGAAAATTACTTAAATACAATTTAAACAATCTAACAAATTAGACAAAAGTAATTTTTAGAAAGAAAATGCATTTATATTAGTTCAATATTGAAGTTGTAACAGGAAGATTATGTCTTGCGCTAGATCGGATGCCTTCTAGGAGTTTTGGCAGAATGACATGTGTTATCCCTGTCGGCAGCAGGGTGATCAGACTGTTGGTGCTTAGTCTTGCTGCAGGTGGCACATGGAAGCAGAAAAAGGCTGCAGAGGCATTGATATGTAGGATGTACATAGTGTTTTTGTAGCAAGCAAATCCAGGTGGAGGTGGTGTGGAAGCAAGTTGTTGAACAGCGTTGATCCTAGCAGAACGACAATGGGAGCTTGATGAAGCAGAAGAAGGCAGTGATGGATTGTAGAAAAGAGGGCTGGAGATGACGAAGTGGAGTCAGCAGTGACTCTGTCACAGGTTCTACCACTTCAATGGTGATTGTTGTGAGCTGATAGGATGTATAACACGGTGCGAAAGAGGTGGTGGATCGATGGTGAAGCGATATAAAGGAAGGCCAAACATCAAGCACAGTAGGAATCCACTCTGATACCAATTGATGTAGGGCAAGAATGCTCTGATGTCAATTGCTACAATACCAATTTTAACTCTTAGATGGTTCAGAAATTAGGATGAAATGGAAAGAAAAGGGATATTGTTCACATCGAGAAAAAGAACTGCACACAAACATTAATAAACAATTTTTATTTATCAATAACTGAAAAATACACAAGACCGACACTTGTTTTTTTTTTATATAGACTTGATGCTAATAAAGACTAAGCAATTCAGGAAATACAATTATCCTAATGAAAACTAAGCAAATCCAGGTGGAGGTGGTGTGGAAGCAAGTTGTTGAACAGCGTTGATCCTAGCAGAACGACAATGGGAGCTTGATGAAGCAGAAGAAGGCAGTGATGGATTGTAGAAAAGAGGGCTGGAGATGACGAAGTGGAGTCAGCAGTGACTCTGTCACAGGTTCTACCACTTCAATGGTGATTGTTGTGAGCTGATAGGATGTATAACACGGTGCGAAAGAGGTGGTGGATTGATGGTGAAGCGATATAAAGGAAGGCCTAACATCAAGCACGGTAGGAATCCACTCTGATACCAATTGATGTAGGGCAAGAATGCTCTGATGTCAATTGCTACAATACCAATTTTAACTCTCAGATGGTTCAGAAATTAGGATGAAATGGAAAGAAAAGGGATAATGTTCACATCGAGAAAAAAAACCGCACACAAACATTAATAAACAATTTTTATTTATCAATAACTGAAAAATACATAAGATTGACACTTGTTTTTTTTATATAGACTTGATGCTAATAAAGACTATGCAATTCAGGAAATACAATTATCCTAATGAAAACTAAGTAAATTCAAAAATAACAAACCAAATTAGAATAATTACTAAACAACTCAAAGTTAGAGTTCAAAATTTGAAATAACATTGATTCCTCTTTTGCACCATTTATGTTCCTTCATGAACGAGTCAATGAAGGTTTATTAAAGTTGATGCTTGGTTGACTAAAGGAAATGAAGACAAGCAGAATTATTTTCACGCGTCGTAGTTCTTTGTCCTTAGTGATGCAACAAGCTTGGTATCATCAACAAATTGCAGAATGCTGAAACCATTTGATCCTTTTGTCACCCATGTCGTGGCTAATCCCTTGGTTCAAAATTTGAAATAACATTGATTCCTCTTTTGCACCATTTATGTTCCTTCATGAAAGAGTCAATGAAGGTTTATTAAAGTTGATGCTTGGTTGACTAAAGGAAATGAAGACAAGCAGAATTATTTTCACGTGTCGTAGTTCTTTGTCCTTAGTGATGCAACAAGCTTGGTATCATCAACAAATTGCAGAATGCTGAAACCATTTGATCCTTTTGTCACCCATGTCGTGGCTAATCCCTTGGTAACATTAGTTTTTCGGACAAGTATCTAAGATTTGTATGACGTGTCAGCAGAGGGGAGAGCAGGTTTCCTTGAGTTGCAACCTCTTCTAGATTTAAACCAATTACTTGGTTTGCTATCGATGAGAGCAATAGTTTGACTAGTTGATGTTATTTGTTCCCCTAATGTATCCAATGATCAAGGAAACTTTGCTATTTAAGTACTAAGGGCAATGTTTACTTGGTGTTATCCTCTATGTAAATGACGTTTTCCAAGAAAAGTAGTGGCATACTTTTGTTCTTGCAGTTAATAATGCAATGATGCTTGCCTCTTTTTTTGTTTGGAAATTTTTAAGTGTATTCACATACTTTATTAATTCAAGTTTAGCTGTGCCTAGGGTTGTTGATTTTGCCACTATATTCAGGGCTTTCACGCGTTGACCAGGTAATTATTGGATATCAACTATTATAGATTATTCAGAAAACCAGCTTGTATGAATAAGCACTTGCTATAATGGTTGTCTAACCCTGGAGTTCATCAATATGACATTGATTTTGCATTTAGGACCTTGTTTTTGCTCCTACTCCAAGGGGCAAAAGGAAAGTTGTTATATCAACTAATATTGCAGAGACTTCATTGACTCTAGAGGTACCAACATATTCTTCTTTTATTTGATAGAATGATGGCTTGACTTTCTTCGCTTGTTTATGCAGGGTGTTGTATACGTTGTTGATAGTGGATTCTCTAAGCAACGATTTTACAATCCGGTAGATATTTTTAAATTTCTCATGCATGATTTTGATGAAAATGTGAGTGGTATTCTATGTGAAAGGTGAATATATGGGATTAAGGAATTGCTATTGACAATATAAATTTACAGTTATCATTTGAATTTGATTTTCTTACAGGTTCCTCTTATTCATTTGATGAACTTGAGCTATCTCAAGCAATGGTGTCAAATTGAGATTAGTATCTGGAATCTTTTTAACGAACCATGAGGTTCATATAAAAGATAGTAAAATTGATTTCAGAAATTCTTTGCCTTATTTGGAATAATTTTTACATCCCAAAATATACAAGCACAAAAGTATCCTATTTAATAAAAGAGTATTGTAATGGAGCACATTAATGTTGACTCATAAAAATAATATATAGGATGTTATCTCACATTCATAAAAATGTACAAATTATTGTCTTTTATTTATATGAATTGAAATGAAATGGTCAACATGACATTCTACTGTTTCATGCTTTTGACAAATAGTTATTTCGCTATGACATTAGTTGATTTCTTTAAGTTTCAGCTTGTACTTTTAAACACTTTCTGTTCTATAAATTACAGTCTAGTTATTTATTTATTATGCTGTGGCCTTGTTATACTATAATTTTGCATGCTCATGTTAGTTGTGTTTTGTATTACCTTTGTCTCCACCACATGTACTAATATTGGGCAGTTGGGTTTTGACAATTTAACTGGTGCGAGAACATGTTTTTGATGTTGCATAGGGCAATTATTTTGTTTTTGTTTTGCTTGTTTTTTATTTTACATTTTGTTTTGCAACAATATGCCTTAGAACATAGGAGTTAGCTATTTTGGAGTCATGATGATAATTCCTTTTCCTTTTCCCTCTTTGTTTCAGCATGGAAACTCCCTTTTTCCCTATACTATATAGGGAATGTTGGGTGTATGAGTTGTTCTTACTAATAGAGGTCATGACCTAGGTTGATGAATGGCATAAGGGCTTTTCCCTTTGTAATCGTGGCATGGTTTACTATAAGAATATTCCCACAAGAGCATTAATGATGCAAATTAAGAATATAATTTTAAGGAGTTTTAAAATTTTTAAGAGCTTATTTTGGTAGCATGTCCTTTTTAGGAAAATAAACTTTTTAAGGAAGAGTGTAAAGTTGGTAATTTTTTATTCTAGGGTTTAAGTAGTTTTGATATGTTTCAATTTAGAAGAGAGTAGTTTTGGTTGGAGTTTAATTTATATTGGTTTATTTCTTATATTTGATTATTTCGTCAATCTATGAAAGAGGTGTAATTTTAAATCTATTTAATCATTAAAGTTATAAAATTCTCTTTGTTTAATCTCTATATGAGATCTGTGTGTGATAATTGCCCCTACTTATTGTTAATTCGGTATCAATTCTCAGTATGAGTTTTTTTTTTTTTGAGTTGGTACTTCATCAATTTGGTATCAGAGTGATTTCATGTTTCATTTGATATCAACGTAGAGTTATTAATTTGGCTAATGATACTTTGTTTCCCCTTACACAACTTCATCTTTTTATTGTAATTACCCTTTGCACGTACAACAACTTTGCATGTTCACCACTACATCCATAGCCCCATCATTAAATCTCTTTTGCTTAATCACCTACAATATTATCTAAGATTCAAAATCTTAACTGTGTTGAAGTTTCAATCTTTGATTGGAACGATAGTATTTTAGTATTATGTTGACATTCTGATTTATGGTGCCAATAAAAAATTAGATGTGGAAGAAGGAAGAAGATTAAGAAAAAGAAGACCAGATAGCTGTATTCTTAAGTTTAAACTTTGTTTTCTATTAAAAATGCTACATTTTAATATTATCTTTTATGGAGACAAACTATAAAAGAATAATAATATTATTTCAATTCATTTAAATCTATGTTTTAGTATGCCGATGGATGTTGATTATTTACATGAAAATATACTCATCGATATGATTGACACAATGACATATGAGATATTGCTTGTATTGAGTAGTATGAAGATTTAGTAGTTTATTGGAATGATATGTTTCGATCGATTTCAAATCATGATATTACTCCATATCTTTATTGAAATTCAACAACTTTGCTATTTTTGTATTGGCCAATTCTTCATCTTTCCCTTACTCCCCATCCATATGTTTTGCTCTATTACATTAAACTTATCATCCATAAACTCTCAATGCTTTTGCATTAGATTTGCCATAGTTGCGACTTCACATTGCCACTTGTCTGTCATAAGACTGCCTTTAGTTTTTCTCTATACTGTTGCTGAAGAACTTAATGCATCACTGAAAGGTCATTCACCCATAAGTGTGATCCCCACAACTCCAACAAGCCATCTTTGGAGATCAAGTTGATCAATATTTGACTTCTAAAGTCCTCTTAAGATCAATTCATGTTTAGCTTGAGCCATACCTAGCAGCAATGCCTTTGCTAGGTGAGACCTTTGTTTCTTGATGATGCGTGCTATGTGATTGTGCAATCTTCACTGGTTGTTCAGTCTGTCTGATTTGCTCTCATGTAGATTTTTCCCGACTACCTAGTAGCCAAGCTCCTTGATTCTCTTCTCTGGACAACATGCAACATCACGATGCCTCGCCTCTTCTTTTTTTCCTGGTGACTTACTAGATCGCGTGCAAAGTAGCTCGAGGGTGATTGTTGTCAAAGGGTGTAATATGATTCTCGACCTACAGTTTCAATTGCAACAATAGTAGGCTCAGTACTATTAGAGTTGATAATAGTTGCAATCAAGTTTTAAAATTTTGAGCCGTGAGGAAAAACATTAATATCCTTTAAGAGGTTTATTTTCCACTGTTTGTTTCGCGTACATATGGAAGAAAAAAATTAACCATCCGTACAGAAGTAAAGAGGTTTTTTCTCTCTGTTTACCCTCATAGAAGGATGGAGAGGGGAAACAAACTAATAATGTTGGAGGAAAAATAATTGACTGATGAAGGAGGGGAAAAAATTAAGAGAGGGAAAGGAATTGGACTTAACTGTATAAAAAAAAATAGAAATGAAAAAATGGCAGCCTTGTGCACAAAACTCCTGTTGATGTGGGATCCTAGGGAAGGGACTATTGTCCGCAATTTTATTCTACTTTGCAAGAGGTTGTTTTCATAAAAAAAGAAATAAAAAATTCTGTGGTCTTGTGAGGTCACAGATGGTAGGTGGAACAATAAATTCTATCTGTGTCGACCGGCACGACTCTTCATTTTGTACCATGGTTGCAACAACAACTGACTTAGTAGCAGTCTCTCCAACTATTCACTTTGACTCGATATTTTGAACCCTAATAGGCAGAAGTTGAAATTGGGAATAAGTTTTATAGCGCACGACAGATGATGCAAATTTTTATAATAATCCAAGAAATAAAGGAGTTAGGTGATACTCCCTTCCATATCTTAATTTGGGTGGAAAAATAAAAAAAGGTAAATTTAGATATTCCATAGGCATGCACCAAATTGCATCTTTCTTTGTTTCTGCAATACAGTTAAAGTGAATATTTCAGTATGTTTGAAAAAGAAAATAGGGTTTGTCACTGGAGAAAGAGCTAGGCAATAATGGCAATTGAGATACAGTTTCTAGTAAAACGACATTTGCTTAGTTTGAGTCAATTAAGGATAAGGAATATAGCTACTCCAAATACGGAGGATGTGGCAACTTGGATTCTCATCTGATAGTAATTGGTGATGTATTTTTTGGTAATTGGCCTGTAATTGAGGCAACTTATATATTTATAACTATATTGTAGGACCAAATGTTTGTGTGCCTGTACCATGTTACCTCATAGAAAGTATAAACATAATTCATTATGTTTGATACTATAGTACACACTCATGCCATCAAAGCATTTTGTTACTGTCGATATCAGTCATGTATTGCCAATGACATTAATGTATTGCAGCAGTTGAAACAGTATAACATATTCTACTTGCTTTTCCACCTCCATCACTGAGTTCATAACTTTCTAAACCTATGCAAGATTTCCAATGCTTGATCTGTGCTAATATCACCTTATCTTTGTTCTCATGGTTGGTTTATAATGTTCCATTATTTTATCAAATTCGTTTTCCAAATGTATTCAATTGAGCTGTGTTTTTTATTTTTTTTTGAGAAGTGTGCATTTCGAAGTCTAAGAATTGTTTGGTACTTATTTGACTTCATTAAGAAAATAAACTTCTTTATTTGAGATTTGTTCTAACATGCTTGTTATTAGGTTTCTGACATTGAGAGCTTGGTGGTGGCACCAATATCTAAAGCTTCTGCACGGCAGAGAGCAGGCCGTGCTGGAAGAGTACGACCTGGAAAATGCTTTAGGTAAAACACAAGCATGTCAATTGTTTTACCATCCTGAATCTTGAATCAATTAAAAGTCAACTAAACAATATATTCTATATTTGTATACTTTATCATAGAAGGTGATGCATTTAGATGGAGTTTCTATAATTTGCCTTATTTGCATCATTTCAAATCTTGGTTGCAGATTTTTTCTCAGTCTTGCAGAATCATTTAATTTTTGGTTATCTCTGTTGGATCTACTGTTCTTTCAAGTTTGCTCTCTTCTTCTGATCTCTTTTGTTTGCTTCCAGATATTGGATTTATTTCTGAATTTCCAAATTTATCTTCTGCTATCTTCTTTCAGTAGCTGTTCCATTTGGCATTTGCTGTTTATCAGATTACTGTGGAATCTTTTCCGGCTGGATCTGAGGAACTTGGTCTCTTAATCTTCCAGAATCTGTTTTCTCCATCTTAATTTTGTTTGCTGCTGATCTTTACATATGATCATTTCCTTTAATATGATTTCATCCCAGGAAATTCTTCATGTTGTAATCTTATGATGCATAAACCCCCTCTTGATTCACTGTTAACATATTGATTGAGGAGTACTAATATTTTCTTCAGGTGGCCGAAGTTTCAGGGTGCAAATTGTGCCAGTCTATATCATCATTGGTTTAGTTATGGGTTCGTTTGGGGCTTATATGTAAATATACAAGGTGTAGAGTTGTATTTGTAATATTCCCATAGTTCAGATTCCTTAATAATGCATATGTATAGGCAGAGAGGGGCTACATAAGGTTGTGTGTAGAATAATTCTGCCTAACTTGGTGTTAGTGTTTATCTTCTAACTTGGTAATATTCTCTTTTCTTCTAAGCGTTCCTTTTCTTTCCACCTATTGTAACTTGAGGTAATAGGACTCTTGTATAAGTCGAAGATCACCAGTCCAAACCAACTTTCATAACTCATCTTCAAGCTCTTGTTTCAGAACTCAGTTATGTTTGTTCTTTGTTTTTTTTCTGAAGTAGCATTGGCTGATGTTGTACAGCTGGCATAAAGGGAGTTGGCTGCTGGTTTGTTACATCTGTCCCTAGCATGCTTGAGCAAAGGAAATTCCTATTCCATCTCACCCACCAGCTGATGCCGACCACTTTGATCAAACACCTTAGCATATGTGACTACCTTTTCTCCTATCTGTATTAGTGTTTCTGATGAAGCAGTGACTTAAAATTCTAGCATTCTTATGTCTAGAAAAATAACTTGCACTGATCAAGTTCTGCAAAGAAAAGTTCTGGTAGGTTTAACATACCCGCAACAAATATATACTTTGTTTCACTATGCTGATTTAACTATCCATGTTTACAGTGTTATTGGTTTCAAGGTTTAAAATCTCTACCCAAATCGAAGTTTCGGTTCACGATTGGAACCATACGGTTTCGATATCATATCGTGCCGGATCGATGAATTTTGATAATTTTTAAATATAAAATACATAAATTAAAAATGAAAATTTTAACTTAATATAAAAAAAATAAAAAATAAAAAATGCCCAAAAATTAATTATAATAATAAAATTAATTTAATTAATTTCGATTAAATACGATTAAAAAATAAAATAAATTTTAATAATAATAAAATTATTATTCATAATATATAAATTAATAAAATAAATTTTAAAATAATTTATAAAATATTTTTAGATTAACCTGCTGCACTGTGGAAATCGTCGTGGCCACGCGGAGGCCGTCGTGGCCACGCGAAGCCTCTGATGCCAGGCGACGGGCGGAACGATAAATTCCGCTCGTATCGCTCGGCACGGGTCGAAATTTAAAATCTTGGTCGGCTTTATTTATTTAATTTTCTCATTTCTAACAGGCTATATACAGAAGATTACTTTTTGAAGGAAATGGCTGCAGACGGAATTCCAGAAATGCAAAGGTCAAACCTTGTCTCTTGTGTGATACAGGTATTTAAGTTATTCTCGCTTTAAAAAAAAATCTAAACCACGGGGAATCTTCTTCTTGTGTGGTAGTAGTTTTTCATATTTCCATTCCATTAGGGAAATCACTTGTAGAAATAATAACCTTGTACTCAGTAACAGCTCTGCTTCTGATCTCTATTTTAATCTTTGATTCAATATGGTGGAAGCTTCTAACTTTGTAACTATCCATTTCCCTGAGTCAATATTTTCAAAGATTTTGCAAAGACATCTTTTCAAAATCTTAAAATTCAAAATGGTCTATAATGATAATTAATGAAGATAGTAATCCTAAATCCACTTCTTGAAGAGTATAGGATTGTATTTTAATGTGAAAAATGTATGAAATAGTCACAAATGGCTAGTTGTTGGTTTGACTATCATGTTTAATTTACCTCCCATTATAATGTAAGAATTAGACATGAGCATCCATTTTTGTTATCTCATCTGCTTTCTTTGATTAGCAATTTAATATAATGTTTGTCTATAATCTCATGTTTTAAAATAAGCTATTCTCTTCCAACTTGCAGTTAAAGGCATTGGGTATAGATAATATATTGGGCTTTGATTGGCTAGCTTCTCCACCAGCTGAGGCCATGGTGCGGGCTCTTGAAGTTTTATACTCTCTCGGTATTGTTGATGATGATGCCAAACTCACATCACCAATTGGTTATCAGATAGCTGAGGTTCCAATGGTATTCTCATATTTCATTAACATGAATGATTCCATTATTGTATATATCCAATCCTCGATATTCATACCTCAAATTACAGGATCCTATGGTATCCAAAATGGTATTATCAGCATGTGCCTTGGGTTGTTCTGAGGAGATGACAACTATAGCTGCTGTTCTGTCTGTTCAGGTGAATATTTGCTGCTTTACAATTAAATTAATGTCTCTTAAACCACTTAATCTATTGTATTTGCAGTCCATTTGGGTTTCTGGGAGGGGAGCGCAGAAAGAATCCGACGAAGTGAAGCTACGTTTTGCTGCTGCAGAGGTTCCTATTGTTTAATTCTAGTATGGTTAATAAGATTAAAGTTGATATGTTAATTCCTTTTGTTTTTAATCTTTTTTCTCTAGTAATATTGTCATTTTCTTGTTGCTTTCCATCATTTTCATGGTGTCACCTATTTTAGAAATTTGAGATGTTTTTTTGCTGGGAGACCCATGATTGACGATATGAACATGTTCTGTTCATGTTAATTAGCATTCAACTCTTATTATTGAACGTGTTCTGGAACATTTTCACAGTGGCTGCAGCACCCTGCATAGGATAATTGAGGTTCAGAGTCACATAATAGATGAGGTAATTAATTTAAAAGTGGACATATTTCGTAAAATTTGTAAACTAGTAAGCGATCTATATAGGGTGTTTTGTTGTTTGAGTTTCAGAAGCATACATATAGGTGGGAGCCTTAAATTAATTCATCATTGACTCTTGAAGAAGCAAAAATGTTATATGCATATTGACAATCAAATTCAACTATTGAACAACATACATGATGATTGCGTGGGAAAAAAAAATTCATTGGCAACCCACATCCAGTTTGATTCATCGACTATTACCTCATCTTGGGAAAAGATGCCATCATCTTTCAAAAGTTTGGTACAAGATATAATGCGTACAGAAAAATTAGAAAGCTTTGGAAGCAAAGTAAAATGCCTCAGAAAAAATCATGGTTTAAAATCGTTATACAGATAAAAAATTTGTTTCAGTGTGATTTTCTTTATTATAGATTTGATTGGTCAAGGTTGGGAATTTCTCAAATTTAAGTGTACCATTTGAGAAATTTTCTTTATAAACTTGATTAAAATAATTTTTAAAAGGGTAAAAAAAATGATCATGAGATTGAGTCACAACTGAAGTCTACTTATTTGCGACTGAAAATGTTCACTCATTTATGAATTATGTTTAATATACAATTGAATTTTATCCAAATTCCGAACATGACTTCATTGTAAGATAACTGATGGGCCAAACTATGATATTTCACCGTAATGAGATGATGAGATCAGTCAAATTGTTAAATACTAGTTTTTTTTATTGGACATATATGCTAAGCTCACAGGACTACAAATAAAAACCTGGTCTGATGCATGTTTTGAAGATCTTATACACAATGCAGAAAAATGTGTATAGCAACTTGTAGCAGTATGTTTTTAAGTTCTAGTTTCATCTTAAATTTTTTTTTCCAGGTATATAAAATGATTTGTTGATGACTAAGATTCTCAAAAGCAGTTTTAGGTGTCACATAGTACCTACACAGTATGTGGGATATTATCAGAGACAGAGGCAACAACAACAACAACAACAACAACAAAGCCTTATCCCACTAGGTGGGGTCGGCTATATGGATCCTTCTACGCCATTGGACTCTATCCCCTACTATATCACCATCTATATTTAAATAAATTTTATCTTGTTTTATTGTTGCTAACCAAGTCTTTTTTGGTCTTCCTCTTCCTCGTTTGATGTGTATATTTGGTATCGTTTCACATCGCCTAACTGGAGCATTTATTGACCGTCTAAGTACATGTCCATACCACCTTAAACGTGTCTCTCGGAGCTTTCCTTCAATAGATGCAACACCAACTTTTTCTCTAATGCTCTCATTTCTTATTCTGTCCATCCTCGTATGTCCGCACATCCACCTTAACATCCTCATCTCTGCAACTCTCATCTTTTGCTCATATGCTCGAGTCGTAGCCCAACATTCAGCTCCATATAACATAGCAGGTCTAATCGCCGTTTTATAGAACTTCCCTTTAAGTTTTAGAGACACTTTACGATCACATAAAACACCCAGCGCTTTCCTCCATTTCAACCATCCTACTTGTATTCTATGTAAGACATCTCTCTCAATCCCTCCATCATCTTGCAAAAATGATCCTAAATATTTAAAACTCTCAGTTCCAAATAACTCATCATCTCCTATCTTAACACTTGTCTGATTACGTCTAATATTGCTAAACTTAAATTACATATATTCTGTCTTTACTCTACTAAGCCTAAAACCTATCACTTCTAGTGTTTCCCCAAGATTCTAGTTTAACATTTACTCCTTCACGTGTCTCATCTACTAAAACAATATCATCTCTAAACAACATACGCACTACTAATGTGTCTTGAATGTGTCCATGAGTTAAATCGTGATTAGTGTAAAAGATAGGGACTTAAAGCTGATCCTTAATGTAACTCTATCTTTATTGGAAATGCTTGATTAATCCACCAAGTCTCACTCTTGCATTTCTTATACATATCCTTAATTAGTTCAATATATGTTACACTAACACTCTCTTTTTCTAAAATTCTCCATATTATTTCTCTTGGAACTCTATCATAAGCTTTTTCTAAATCGATGAATACCATGTGTAGATCCCTGCTTTTGCTCTCTATACTTTTCAATTAGTTATGCGAGAAGATGTATAGCTTCTATCGACCTTCTGGCATGAATCCAAATTGATTTTGAGAACCATGGTCTCCTTCCTTAATCTTTTTCTATTATTTTTCCCAAAGTTTCATGGTATGACTCATTAGTTTAATACACTATAGTTTTCACTGAGTTTGTATGTCTCCCTTATTCTTATATAAGGGAATTAGGATCTTACCCTCCGTTGATCGGCGCATCCTTTTGTTTTCAATATCATGTTAAATAATTTTGTAAGTAATTCAATCCTTGTTTCCTAGACACTTCCATAACTCAATCGAATATCATACGGTCCAACTTTTCCATTTGCATTCCATTTAAAGCTTGTTCTACTTACGAAATTTGAATTCTCGATAAAAATTTAAATTTCTATACTCATTTGACTACTTAAATTACCTAAATTAAGTTGGTCTCCTAAACCTTCATTAAAAGTTGATAAAAATATCTCTTCCACCTCTCTTTTATTTATTCATCATTTACTAGTACCTAATTGCATTCATCTTTAATACATCTTATTTGAATAATATCTTTTGTCTTCCTCTCTCTCACTTTAGCTATTCTATAAATTTCTCTTTCCCCTAATTTTGTATCTAATTTTCGATATAACCGTTCAAAAGTTTTGATCTTAGTTTCATTCAACGCTTTCTAGCTTCTTTCTTGGCTATTGTATATTTTTTCAAATTTTCCTCATTTTACAAATATTTAATTTTTATATCTATTCGTTTTCCTTGACTTTCTCTTGCACTTTTTCATTCCACCACCAAGATTCTTTACTTGGTGGTATGCACCTTCGACTCACCGAGTACACTCTTAGCTACTATTTTCAATTTTGATACCATTTTATCCCACATCGTACAGTTAGTATATATCTAATACACTCTACCTTCTCTTTGAATATATTTAGTTTATCATCCTTTATCTTCCACCACTTAATTCTAGGGGTCGTGTATATTTTCCTTCTATTAAAACTATATTTGAGGCGTATATCCAATACTACTAACCTATGTTGAGTAGTTAAACTTTCTCCAGGAATAACCTTACAATCTTTACAAATCTTTCTATCTCTCTTCCTAACTATAAGAAAGTCAATTTGTGATTTATTATTTCCACTTTTGAACGTGACTAAGTGTTCTTCTCTTTTCTTAAAAAATGTATTAGCTAGTATAAGATCATATGCTATTGCAAAATCCAATATAGTTTTACCTTCTTCATTTCTTGTTCCCATAACCCCATGCACCCTCTCATATTCTGCCATTTTTCACTCCGACATGCCCATTTAAATCACCTCCTATTAAAATCATCTCATTTGACGGAATATTTTGTAATACTTCATCCAAGTCCTCCCAAAACCTTAATTTGGTATTTTCATCTAATTCTATTTGAGGTGCATATACACTAATTACGTTTATAGTTTCTTTCTCCACTACTATTTTGAGAGCTATAATTTATCCCCTTTCTAATTACTCCTACAACTTCATCCTTTAACGAACTATCAACAATAATACTCCATTTCTTTTTTTACTCTTCCCTGTATACCATAACTTAAAACCCGAGTTCTCTATCATCTTTGCCTTCTCACCAACCCATTTTGTCTCTTGTACACATACAATATTAATTTTTCTTCTAATCATCGTATCTACTATCTCCATTGTTTTACCAGTGAGGGTTCCTATGTTCCATGTACCAAATCTTAGACTACTAGTTTTTCTATAATATTTGTTTTTACCCAACCTATGGTGTGAGAACTCTTGCTTATTTAACACTACACCCAAGTTCTCATGGAGATGTAGCGGTCCTTGCCGATACGTTGCAGTCGGACCCTGCAACGTGAACTCTAGCATATTTTTCACTACACCCGAGTTCTGAAAATGTAGCGGTCCTTGCCGAGACATTACAGTCGGACCCTGTAACGCGTTCCTTCCGGGGAACAACCTAGCATTAGCACAATAGTTTGATTGATCCATTCATTGAAACATTTGCCTTAGTTTAACGCTGGCTGGCAACCTAACGCAACCCTCCTCCTTTATCCGGGCTTGGGACCGGCCACGACAAGGTTAACTTATCATGGGCGGAGTTAACCTGTATCTAACAAATTACATTAAACAATCAAAATAGGTTGACAAACAAACAAGTGATACTTAATAAGGAAATTGGTACTAATAAGCGATGAATGATAAATTGGTAGAACTATAAAAGAAAAGATGGAGAAGATATCTCTCAAAGGAGAAGGAAGAGGAAAGTCGGATGGAATTTATTTGAACCATCAAATTGCTGTTCATCACGAGAGGAGCATCGAGTGGGGGAAGAAGGGCTGCAGACAAGTTGAGGTGTTGGGTGGGAGTTCGGAGTTTTGATTTGTATTCATTCAAGTAAATTAATTTTCTTTTTCAAATGAATCATTATTTCTCTTTAAATTGAACCTGCCTAATTGGCCTCTTAGTTTGTCCTGTCGCATTGCTAGGACTGCTAAGTCAGATTACTTGGGCTTCCTTTTCAGATGCCTAGGCTGCTTTTTGGATGATCCACCCAAAGGGGGCTGCATATTGGGTAGGCAAAGTGGTCCCTGTCCAAATTACTTAGGTGGGCCGCCTAGGCCACCTAGGTGGTCTAGCTAGTAAATTGAACTCTCACATTGTTGATACTTTGTATCGTTTAATGACCATATATGCCTCATAGAATGTTGTCTTAATTTGGATTGGAATATTCTATATTTGTCGAATATACAGTTTCTCTGTTATGTCATTCTAATTCCTGTTTAAGATAGTTCGTCCCTTTTTACAGGGAGATCATATTACATTTCTTAATGTCTATAAAGGATTCATTAACTCAGGAAAATCTTCACAGTGGTGTTACAAAAACTATGTCAACTACCACGCTATGGTGAGTCTCCTAAATTTATACAAGTCTGGTGTTTCTCTCTTCATCAACAGTATTTATTGGTAGTTTTTTGAATTGCATTTTGTTAATTTATATAATTTGATTGGTTTACTGCAAAAAATTTCCAGAAGAAGGTTGTGGATGTCAAGGAACAACTCTGCCGATTGTTGAGACGACTTGGTTTAGCACTCAAATCATGCGAGAAAGATACACAGGCATTTTACTTCTTTGTTCACCTTGTCCAATTTTTGTGGTTCACACTTTATGTTTTTGGTTTAGCTTTTACTTTGAATTGGTAAAGCATAGATAGAGTTATCAAATGGGCAGAGCAAGCCCCCCTAAGAGCATGGCTACCTACTCCAACCCTTGGGGTTGGGTTGGGTTTAAGGTATTGAGCCATGTGGATGACCTTGAATGTGCTGCATTAGGCTTGCCATGTAGGTTGGGCACATCTATACCTGATTGTTTTTTCTTTCAAAAATGTATTCCCATTCCAATTTGAAAACATTGACTATACCAGCTTGATCAGTTGTGTCATAAACATAGAACATTGGTAACATACAGACTGATGTAAAATCATACTGACCTGAATCATTTTGGTTTGATAGCGACAATGACTGGCTAAAACAATTCTTGGAATGGCCAAGAATGATAATTATTGACACATAGGCACCAGGTTGCTTATTTCTTAATTTTTCATGCCTAGTTTATGTTGTTGCTCTGTTTAACAAATGTGTGTGAAAAAAATAAAAATGCCAAGTCCTGAAGATTCTGAAGTAATGTCCAGATGAAAGCACATTAAATCCTGACTTATGTCTTGAAAATGCCCAATTGAGGTCCATATTTTCATTAGTGGCCCTCATTGGCGGTGGCAGGGCGCTCGTAGCTAATGAACTGTTGCCCTTTGACCTCTTAAATTAATTTTGTAAATAATGAAAAATACCAAGGCCATGGGTGAAATTTGAACTGCCAACCTCCTATGTAGCAAAAATACGACCTAACCACTTGGCCAGCTTCCCAAGATGGGAATAATATGATATATACATATAGTTAGATACAACCCAATTATAGATTTATGAAAGATTTAGGGTACTGCTTCATGCCTGAGTTTTAGGCTCTGGCTATAATGGTAGTTTCAGTATCATATTGAGTCCAAGTGTACAAGACAAATTTAAATGTTTTAATACAATAACACTTTATATTGGCTTGTTTATCTTCGAATAGTATTTCTATAATGCTTAAAAGTCAGTTAACATAAAATTTTGGAACAAAAGAAGCTTAATATAACAGAAGATATATTTCACCATCACCCAATGCATCCCAACATCATCTCCACTCTCATCAGTGCTTCACCACTAGCGCCATTACTATTTTCATTCTCGACTCCAAAAATTTGAACAATGGTATCGAAGGGTCATGAAGACTCTCCATCAATAGCATGAGCATCAAAAGGGTAATCGCTAATCACTAGTGAATCTTTTTTATCATCTTCTTGTTTATGGTTGATTTGAGAACCATTTTTTGAGCATCGTTTTCTTTTTGTCAACTACTGTTTGAGCTTTATATTTCCTTTTATCTTGAATAACTATCACTAAGACCATCTAGAACGTCAAGGGAATTACTCCTATTATATGCACGTGATTGGGTTCATGAATTAGACCGGTAAATGGATCAAAATAAGAAGCCACTTCTTTAGGAGACAAATTTTGCCACGCCTTGACTGAGTAGGCACCCTTAGGAGCAACCTTTATTCACCGCACATGATCTACAATAGTGTTATTGCAAAATTCAAAATCAAGTCTAACTAAAATGCATATTTCTAAAAGAAACATCACTAGTAGCAGGACTGCCTAAATAACACATGAACCTGGGGGTCTCTGAACTTCACAAAGTATAAATTGCAAATTGGGTAAACATGAGAGATATGCATGATTTTGATATTTTAGCTAAAAGCTGAAAGGAATAACAACAATCAAAGTTCATATTAAAGTAATATCATTCTACTTTCACATTTAGCTTTTACAAACATCATCATTAAAGGGCAGTCCGGTGCACGAAACTCCCGTCATGTGGGATCCCAAGGAAGGACATATTGTATGCAGTTTTACTCTACTTTGTAAGAAGTTATTTCCAAGACTCGAATCCGTGACCTCTAGGTCATAAGACAACAACTTTACCAAGGCTCTCCTTCCTCATTATTCTTTATAATAATATAAAATATTTATACTTGGTTATAGTCATTTATTTTTAATCATGAGCATTGGCTTGTCATAATAAAACCTTTCTTATTTGTTATAATTCATTATTGCAAGTCAATCAATTTAGTTGTTAATTATTAAAAGCCAAACTACTTAGATGTTCACCATCTTGTATAACAAATCCATTTAATCTCCATTCTGTTCACAATTGAACTCAATTATCACCATTTATTATTTGTTATTAATAAATCCACTAAGAAGTGGATCATTAGAACTAGACTCTCAAGAGTATAAATAATGTCATCTCATATATTAGCTAAATCCTCTATTGATATATAACCATATAGTGCTCTAGTGCAAATAAACATTAACCGCAAGTGATCTCTCAATACCATGTCTTTATGTGGATGGTTAGATACTTTAGTAAATGACTAGGGTTAGAGGTTTCACATTTTAATATTCTTATCACTATTTATAATAACCTCTTTTTCCCTTTATATCTTTGCACAACAAATTATCACATATTGGGTGTATATCTTATCAGCTATTTTAAGTGGACTAGTCTAAATCAACTTTTTAATAAATGTTGCACTAATTTAATTGTATATTAGGATATGTCTACTTTTTTATAGCATCAAAAAAGTGTACATGTATCAATATATAAATCAATAAATAACTTTAAAGCTAAAGCAATTTAAAGATAAGTATCAACCGAAGAGTAATTAGAATATTAATTTTATCTTTTTAAAACAACCTTTTCTCTTGGTAATCCCTACATGATCATCCACATCTATATAGAAAGAAAAGTATCATTTATTTATTTCCCAATCGTTTAGTTTCTTTTAGAACTAATTTTGTTAATTTAATGTCTTGCCAATGCTCCTTTTTTAAAATTGTTGTTTTCATGCATAAAGAATATATAAGTGAATCTAAGGGTAGAATTATACACCTTAAATATATATCAAGGAAAGATCTATTACTCTATAAAGTCTATGTGCTCCTTTGGACCAGTATCTATTATTTCAAGGATATGAAGTTTGAAAGGCTCAAAATAAACTAAACATGATTGTAACACAACATCTAGGAATTACATGCCTAATGATTTCGTCGTAGTCTAATTATCGTGGTGCCATCTAAATGTAAGAACTCAACCTTCTTTCTAATGAACATTCAATAATCGCCCTAAAATAAAAAATACCAAAATAAAGTCTACTAGTATAAGCACTAAACATTCAATAATCGCCCTAAAATAAAAAATACCAAAATAAAGTCTACTAGTATAAGCACTAGAAAACCTCATAACAGAGATAATAAGGCTAAGCTCTTACCTTGCACTTCTCCGAGATAGAACAAACAAAATAGATGCTTCAATAATAGGAAACACTGAGCCAATTCAACCTAAATAGCACCTAATTATTAGTCCAAAGTATGTAATCATTCGGATACCAACAAAAGAAATTACTCACAAAATCCTTGCACAAAATTGACTGAAGCCAGTAATGTGCAGGAATAAGGTTCATTCATGGTGATACCTTGGATCTAGCCAGCAAGTGCGGTGACAACTTCACTCAAGGCCATAGGGGCAACAGTAAATTTCAAGTATATGAGGGTTAGACGACCCACTCTAGGGTGAACAAGATCCAATTGACGATGTTTGGGTGCACATTGTTGTTGTGCGATGATGCTAGAACACACATGACTTCGAGAGAGAATAAGGGCGGTGTGACACAGGGAATAGGAAAGGGAGAGAGAGTAAGCAGAGAGGCTAGTGGCTTGCCCTAGCTACAAATGACAGCGACAACACTAGGGCGTTCAAGTGGCGACCAATGAGTGGGGCATTCGATGCAGAAAGGGGGAAGGAGAGAACAACAGTGAAGGAAAGAAGCAAGAGATGACCAACGGCGACATCAATCCTTTTTGGCTTTGAGTGGCAGCGGCTCATATAAGCAGAGGTAAGGGAGAGAGGGGAATAACGAGAATGAGTGAGAGAAAGAGAGATTGAGAGAGGGTTGTTGAAGGAGGCTGATGGCTTGTGGCAGCACACACAAGGAGTGGTACTGGTGCCACACACAAAGGGAGAGGTGATCTGTTGAGGATGAAGTATGTGGAGAGAGAATGAGCCCTCTCCATGAAAATTCCACTAGTCCAATCCAAAGTGATTGAGCCAAATTATCTCAAGCCTAGTTTGAATCCACATGACCCTAATCATCATGTCTGTAATGGGTTGCATCCAAACCCAACCCAACTTCAATTCAACCCTGAAATCTAATTTAAAAATCTAATTTGTTTGTTAGATTCAAGTTAATTTATCGCCTAAAAATTTGGAAAATATTGATTTAGACTGAAAAATTTAAATATGATAAAATCCTGAATGCAACAAATTTCTTGAAAGTTGAGTCTCTCAATACAAATAACCACATTGTCATTGATTAAATACTTAAGTTATGCTTTGGTATTCTACCAATATGACTCTATCTGCAATCTTTTATCTTCAAAAGGGATTTTCCTTGTGTATTCTTCTACTTGGATATAAATGTATCAGGGTTAACTGATACGCACATTAACTCAGTCCATGTGTTTTTTAGGCTTCATAATTCTTGTGATAAACTGTAACCTCAAAATTAAGATAATGAAATGCATTTGCAATATGATGATTAAATCAACTTCCTTTAACTGCAGATTCTAAGAAAAGCCATAATTGCTGGGTTCTTTGCAAATTCATGCTACTTGGAGGTATGTCTTCATCTACATTAATTATATGAGATGCCTAGATAAGAAATTGGACACCAAACAATACATTAATTATACGTAAGAACAAGCTATATTTTGTTTTTCTGCTGGTAGAACCTTGTGTGAAGGGTTCCACTGTTAAAGTATTTCTAACTGGCCTGATATGAATTATAGATTCTATATTAACACTGTTTACTGCAAGGTGTGTACCATGCTCTTATGTATTTTATTCCTTGATTTTCCTCTTTGTTTCTTTATCCCACTTATAATTTTAAGTTTACATTTAGAAAGTTTGTCCTCATGGCATGTTCTAACTGCGAGAGTTTTTCTTCATCATCGAGCACTTGTTTGCAACATCATATTTCAGTAAGTTGATTTTCTCTTATAGGAATACAGTCACAATGGACAGTACAAGACAATTAGAAGTTCTCAAGAAGTATACATTCATCCTTCTTCTGTACTGTTCAGGTTAGTGGCTCAAATTATCTTAAATTGCTAAATTTTGAGTGTTGTTTCTGCAGCTATATGTGACTACAGCATACTACCTTTGTGGTATGGAAATTATGCAGATCTTTATGCAGAAATTATTTAAAAACTATTTAACATACTAAAAATATATATATATATTTTTGTAAAAATAGCATAGATCTACCTTCTAGAAAATAGCTGAATCAAATACCCACCGGCTCCTAGGTTGTAGAGGCTTGCTATTTTACCATAGTAGCTGGGTTCATTTCCCTTATTTATGTTTATATTGGCTCATTTCAAAAAAATAAAAAATGTATACAAGTTCTAAGTTTTGAGATTATAAACCAGCAATATATTTAGTACCTATCAAAATGTTTGAAGATTTAATATGCAAATTGTTTAATCTTTCTTCAAGTAAATTTAATCTCTTTGAATTTCTCCTAGTAACCAAATTTCTATTGTCTGAACCGAGTTATGAATCTTATGTTTGTGTTTTCTATTACAATGTATAAGAGTATTTTTGAGTCTTTGGTTAAGGTTCCTTATTAGCTCCTCGAGTTATGTACTTAGATGTATGCCAAACCAAATTTAAGTGACTCATTTTATTAATTCTAGGGAATTTATATTTCTACATTTCATATCATTTCAATCCAGCTATCTCATTCTTTCATATTTTCTGGAAATCTCTAATCAAATAGTTAGCTGAGCTAATTTTAAAATTAATGAATTATATGAATGGTTACATGTGCATTACAATGCAGTGAAGCAATGCAAATGTATATGCACATAGATTATTTTTTAAAATAATGCTACCATGACTAATGCTGCATAGAAAATATTCCAATTTAGTTTTTTTCTTAGAGAAATATTTTCTCAAATTTTGAGATTTTAGAGATCAATATTTTTGACATTTTGTTCTCAAGAAATAAGGAAATAGAGTGTTTCTCTCCTCTATACTATATATTATAGTTTGTTTACAAAATAAACATAACTTCTGTGTTATTGAAATTGATATTAATTTATTAATAATACAGTAGTTAACTCTGTTCATCACGCTGGTAATGTGTAGTTTTATATGAAATTCGATTCTGGAAAGTCAAAATGCATATTTACTTATCACTCCAATTCAAAATTTTCGGATGAAATGATACTTGCTATGCATGGTGGACATTTTCTTCTCGTGTTTATTAAGTTAATCTTAGATTATGCATATTATTTTTTTATGGAGAACCTTGACAGCAATACAGTTGTTTAATTCTCATTTTAGGTACAGAAACTGTTAAGAAAACATACTTGTTGGTCCAATATCAGTTTAATTTATAAACGGTGTGCTATCTTTGCAAACACCATAATATTTTGGAATGTTTATTCTTCAACCTTTAATATTTCAAATTTTTATGGCAAAGGATAAATAATGTTCTATATTGTTCCTTTTTCTTTTTCTTTTTACTTGCCCCTTTCCTTCAAGACACCAAACATTTTTATCTTGGTGTTTTTTGTTTACAGGGTTAACCCTAAGTGGGTGGTCTATCATTCCCTTGTGTTCACTGACAAGCATTATATGCGCAATGTTATTGCAATCGATCCATCCTGGCTTATTGAGGCTGCGCCCCATTTCTACCAGAATCGTACACCAAACCTTGCCCTTTACTGATGGTAAGAAGATAAAGCTTTTGGGACCTTATGAAGTCGAGATGCAACGAATATACATGAGAGACCTGCGATGAATCGAACCAGAAACCTTTGGGACATTAATTGTTTGAAGTTCCAACTGCAGTTTTAACGATACATAATGCTCTATCAAGGAAATGAAGCTCGAGCGAAAATTGTGTACCATGAAATGAAGAAGGAAAGTAATTTCCCCTCAGAATGAAATGAGAGAGAGAGAAGGTGCATATTGCTCGACTTTTATACATGTATATTTGATGGTTTTTATTTAAATGTCTTTTTTCACATTTAAATATTCTTTAACTAGTTGTCACCTTGAATTTTCTTGTAATACATTTGAAATAAGTTTTTTGTCTCCTGCTCTTTTATAAAATATATATTTTTAATAATTTTAAATTATTAATTTTTATTGTTAGCTGACTTGTGGGGTGTTAGGCTCACAAAATCAACTGGTCAGGCGATTCTGAGCACGATATATTTTGAAAAAGATAGATAAATTGAGAAGTGTTCGTATGAATAACTTCAGCAGTTTTGATTTTTTTGATTTGTCATTTCATTTTTTTTTTTCTTACAAATTCATTGTAATGAGATATCAAATTGTGAATGCATGAGAGGCACAATCTATTATGATGACATGCATCATCTATATTCTTAGCTATGTTGGCTTGTGATTCTCGATTGATGGGAGTGATCTTAAAACGTCTCACTTTAGATGTAAATCACCAGTTGTTTGTGCTTTTGGATTTATCTAATGAAATGGAATCAAGAGAGAAAATAGTTCATCTCCAGAATTAATCAAGTAAAATCTGGATCATCCAAAAAAAGGCAAAACATGGGAATATGACCATGACAATTCGGTTGTGTGACAATGTTTAGGAAATATGACGAAGGCCAAGCAAAACATTATAATCTTAACTATCTAAAAGTACTCACAGTGCAGACAAGTCACCCACATCGGTATCTAGGATACTGCTTTCTTGTATTCAAATAATAATAATAACAAATATTAAGAGCATAAAACCTTTTATATATTGCAGATTAAATGATTAAATATCTGTATGGTTTTAAGCAAGGCGTCTAGCTTGTCACATTAACAGGCATGCTAAAATGCTCAAGTAAAGCAACAGAGGTTCATAAACACAAGTCATGTTTATACTGATACTGCATGGATATTTTTTTTTAATTTTTTATGCCTACGCCAAAGTTGGATTAACTGGTACAGCAGCAGTTCATAAATACATGTACAAAAGAAGCTGTAACTTGGTTCGCACATATAATCATCAGATTAGTTTAGAATCACATAATCAACAGTCAAAATAGCTACAGAACTACTAAAGCATATTCATAGTGATAACCACTAAATTGACAAATGCCAGCCAAAGGACCTTGAGGCAATTTGATGGAAGGGTTGTGCTTCTACGAGCACTTAAGCATCCGACGTCACAGGTTTCGCGAACCTTTCCTTCAACAGCTTGATCTTTCCTTCGAGTTCCATCATCCTTCGGAACAGAATCGAAAGTGATGTGGCAGAATGTTCAAGCTTAAGCATCCAATCCTTCTCAAAACTATTGACTATGTTTGCCATGGCACACCGAAGTTCATTCTCTTTCTCCAAACGTTGCCTCTCCAACTCATTGGTGCTCAGAACCAAACCACCAGAACCAGCAACATCCTTGTAGAGAGGCTCATCGCCCTGTGGGTACTTCTTTCTATATTCTGTAAAAGCTCTGCGCGTTTCATTCAAAGCCCTCCTGTAACCAACCATTAAGTTACCTAACGAATTGATCTCGTGCTCATAACGACAAGCCTCCATATGCCACTTTTGTTGCTCTTCCAACCTTGTTTTCTCCAAGGACTGGATAACCCTATCCTTCTGCTGAAGCACCTCATTCAAATACTGCAACTGTATCTGGGTATTGATCAATACTTGCCCTTTTTCTGCAGAAATAATTCTAGCTTTTTCCAACCTCAATTGGATTTGCTCCAGTTCAGTATCAAGTTCTAATGAGGGATTCTCCCACATTATGCCGCTCCTCGCCCTTTTTTGTTGATTACTCTGCGTGAATGGCTGAGTGTCTTCATCCTCATCATCTTCTTCGTCATCATCTATCTCACTGATTTTTCTTTTTCCATTATCAACAGAAAAGTAAGGCCTATCATTATCATGGTTCAAAGGCATGTTCTTATGCCCATCACTCCTCATTGTTAAGAATTCACCGACTGGATCCACGACTTGAAGGAGGTCTGTTGATGTTAGCCTATCAAAAGAACCCATTCTATCCAAGAAATCATATTTTTCTGAGAAGTCTTCACCATACCCCTCTTCTCTCCTTCCTTCCCCATCTCCATTACATAAATTCTCGAACTCCATATTTCCCACCCCACTTGAATTGCAAAGCTTCAAGCAATGCTCTGTTCCTCCATGATTTCCTCCCTCTATCTGTTGTTCCTTTCCTTCCTTGAACTCTTCAAAGCCCTCCTCAGTGGCGAAATCCCCACCCAGTCCTAGAGATAACCCAGGTCCACACTTTTCTTCAAAGGCAGCCCCAAAATGATCTGAACTTCTAACCCTTGAAGCAGCATCCTCAGTGACATCTTCAGCATCATCATCATTGTCATCTTCTTCTTCCATTCCTTCATCGGCAGAGTTTTCAACTTCAGCCTCAACTTCAGGAACAGGCTCAAGCTTAGATTCAGATTCTAAGAGCAATCTGGGTTGTTGGTATTTTATCAAGCACTGAAGATGCGAGGCATAGTGGCAAACCCCTGACTTGGGGGACTCCAGCAACTCCTTCTCCACCAACATCCACAACAACCCAGCCCAATCGACCTTGTGCGGCAGTCCTTCCTTAACCCTCCGGTGCGCTGTCACGACCTCAGTGGGCAGTATGCATGCATCATCCTGGAATTGGAAAAGCAAGAAGGCCGACATGAAGTCCATAATGGCGGAAATCGACTCCTCGTTGGAGAACAAGTCTTGGTTGTTGTCTGCAGCGCCAGGCTCAGGGAGGCCAGATTTGTCCTTCTTGACAGGGAGCATTAGGGCACGCGCCAGATCCGGACGGCTGACTGAAATGCGTAGGTCGCAGACGAAGCTGCGGCGCTTGGCGGGGTGGTAGTTGGCGATGAGGGGGATGAGCAGGTCGGAGCGTACGTGCTGATCGAACGGGAGATGAGCGAAGTCCCAAAGGCCGAGGGCGTGGAAGAGGGCCTCGTGGGCGGCGAGATCGAGTGTGGCCAGGGCTTGTTCAGGAGAGAAAGGGACGGGGCGGAAGGCGGCGGTCAGAAGCGCGAGCTTCTGCTTGGCCGTGGCTCGCTGCTTGAAGGAAGGAGGCTTTTTGCGCTTGAAGGAGGTCTTTCTTCGGAGCTTGGGCGACCGGAGGGAGGGTGCCGGTGCTGGTGCAGGTGCCTCCGACTGGGGATCAGGGACAACACCGTCGGGGGTTCGGGTAATGGTGGCATCTTCTTCTGAGGGGGCTCGAGGATCGCGCGTTGCTTCCGCCGCCGCCTCGGAGTTAGGCGGTGGAGGTGTATCGGGGCGGTCTTGCTGGGACGAAGCGGGAAGGTCGAGAGGGGGATCGGGTAGTTGGATGGAGTTGGGCAGTTGAGGTTGGGCGTCCGCCATCGTCGAGGGAGGAGATGAGGAGCTGCGAGGGTTCGTCTTCTGCGTCAGGGTTTGTCTTCGCAGAAAGGGGGAAAGTATGTGAACCGGTATTGGGTCACATATTTAAGCTTTTAAAAATTATTTTTAATTTCTTTTTAATGTCACTGTATAAATCTTTATGCATAGTTTGCATATATATATATTTTTAAATATATCATTATTTATATTTAAATAAAATTATATTTTATTTTATTATTACTAATAAAAAAATTTCACCTCCCTCTTTCATATTTATTGTAGTTTCAAATTTAAAATATTTATTAATCGTCTAAATATATATTCATATCATCTTAAATATATATATCTTTCGAATTTCTAAATAAATATAATTTTATTTTCTTTCTAATATTTTATTTTTTTATTTTATTCACCCTCGTATATTCACATATTCATCTTAATATTTTTTAGCTTTATGATTTTTATTAATTGCTAAGTATTTTAGTTATAGTTTAATATTCAATCACAGGTATAACCGACATTTTATTAAACATCTCTTTAAATTTAGAGATATTTTACTATCACAAATAACATCTAATGCTCTCCTCTATTTCACCCATTTTATTTGTTTTCTATATAAGACTTCTCTTTCAATCTCTCCGTTTTTTTATAAAAATAATTTTAAATATTAAAAACTTTTAATTACAAATTTTTTATTATCATCTATCTTTACATTTATATCATTATATTTAATATTATTAAATTTAAATTCTATATATTTGATTTTTACTCTACTATGATTAAAACTTTTCACTTCTAACATTTCCGATCAAAATTTGAGTTTAACATTCATTGCTATACATGTCTTATTTATTAAAATAATATCATTTACAAATAATATGTATTATGATATTATATTTTGGATGTGCACAGTGAATTGACCCATAATTAGTATAAAAAAATAAAAATTTAAAATTGATCCTTGATATAATCATATTTTTATAGGAAACATTTCGATTAATCCGCTTGGAGCTTTTATTCTTAGTATTTACCATCTGCTGATCAAATATTTTTTTTTTCATTTTTAGTATTAAGTTAAATAACTTGGTAAGCAATTCAATATTTTACTTCCTTTACTTTCATAAATCTATCGGAATATCATCTAATTTTTTTTTATTTTGCATTCTATTTAAAATCTATTATACTTTTGAAATTTGAATTTTGTGATAAAAAATTTAGATTTCTAAACTCTTACTTAAATTATGTTAGTTATTTAAACCTATGAAAATACTTTTTATTTTCTCATCATTCAATAGTCCATTAGTATATTTATTTTTAATGCATATTATTTAAATAAAATATCTTATCTGTCTCTTTGATTTTATTAGCTATTATATAAATATCACTTTCTCCTATTTTTAATACAATTATGGATATAATCACTCAAAATTTTTATTCTTAATTTCATTTACTGTTTTCTTGACTATTATATTCTTTTTAAAGTGTTATTTTTCAATTTTATAAGTGCATAATATTTTATAAGTTATTTGTTTTTTCTTCACTTTTTTCACCTATTCTTTCTCATTTCACCACTAAGATTTTTTACTTGGTGGACGGTGGTGAATATTCCTTTGACTTATCAAATACATTATTGGCTATCTTTTTCAATTTTAAAATCATCTTATCTCATATCATATTCAATTCGTCATGTATGTCTTCTAATATTTGTGTATTCTTATCTTCTCCTTAAATATATTTTGTTTCTCATCATTTGACTTCCACCAATTAATTCTAAGAATCGTGCATATTTTTCCTTCTATTGAAATTATGCTCGAGATGCATATCCAACATTATTAATATATTTTTGATAGTTAAATTTTTTTTAGGGATGACCTTATTATCTTTATAATTTTTTTATATTTCTTTCTAATTATAAGAAACTGAATTTATAATTTTTTATTATTATTTTTGAATGTGATCTTTAAAAACGTATTAGCTAGTATAAGGTCATATGCTCTTGTAAAATTTAATATGATTTTTTCCTTTTTTCCTTTTTCATTTCAAATTCATAATCTCATACACCCTATTATATTCCTTATTTTTCACTCGTACATATCCATCAATTTTTTTATAATACCTTATTTAGGTCTTTTTAAAATCTAGATTTGATATTTTTATTTAATTCGATTTGAGGTATATATATATATATATATATATATATATATATATATATATGCTAATTATATTAATAATTTCTTTTACAATCACTTTCTTAAGAGGTATAATTCTATTCTATATTTTTAATTGCTCCTATTACTTTATTTTTTAGTATATATACTCCATCTTTTGTTTTACTCCTTGTACACCATAATTTAAAATCTAAATTCTCTATCACTTTTATCTATTTTCCTATTTATTTTGTTTCTTGTGAATATAAAATATTATTATTAATCTTAATTATCATCTCTATTATCTCCATTGATTCATCAGAGAGCATTTTTATATTTTATATTCTAAATTTTAGATAATTAATTTTTCTTAACAATTTATAGTATAATTTTTTCTACATATTTAATACTACACTTAAATTCTAATAAAAATATAATGGTCATTATTGAGACATTAAAATCAAACTTTGCAACTTGATTCTTCCCTAGAATAATATAATATTAATATAATAATTTGTTCATTGAACATTTTCTTGAATTAATATATTTGACAACCTAATGCAACCTTTAACGCAACCTTCACTTTGTTTTTCATATGAGCTTGAGATCTACATTGATAAATCTTGACAAACATTTTTAGATGTGTTATCCCTTTTACTATATAATATTTTATATGAAATAGTGATATATATATTTTTGCTAATATCACTATTAAAACCCCTGAAGTTTTATTAGGATTAATTAGTCGATCAGAGAGTTTGTCCATTCTAATTATATACTTAAAGCTAAACCAAACTACTTGATATTATTGATTACTTGTATTTGGATCTAAATTGGATTAGTTGGCTGTTAGAGCTATTAATTGGAATTATAGCTAGGTGAAAATTGATAAGGGCATGCTTTGAGCATGAAAGCTCGAATCAAATTATACTTATTGGTCGAGTTCTAATCGAACCGAATACAATAAATTTTGATCTAGTCAAGTCATTTAGCCTTTGGTGAAAATTTTAAAACCTTCATTATATATTCAGTAATGGTTAACCAACATAAGTAATATAACTATCATAATTTTTTGATTTCTACAATGCCCCAATTATTCTTTTAGCATTAAATAAATAGCATCATATCTTGAAAATAATGTTAATTAATTATTAAAGGGCAAAATGCTGAAAGTTACCATCAATGTATGTTTAATTTGTCATTCGGAAATTACATTATCTAAAATTAATTTGACATTCGAAAAATATTGTTTGATATTATTACTACTTCCAAATGGCGCTTACAAAAATGCCACCAATATTAATTTCGGCACCACGTCAGAAATTAGTATACATAATAAAAAAAACACTAAAATACTAGTTTCTAGCATTCATAATTAGTGTCAATAATTGGATTACGAAAATGTCATAATTTTTTTCATGAAACCAAATTAGTCGAATCAAATACCTGAATATCTAGTCCTAACTAAAAAAAAATACAATGGTAAAACAAAACAGCCATGAAAAGTACGTTTAAGATCCAAATCTTTCTCTCGAGAAGAATCATATGATAGAACCAGCATGCGGCCGAGGAGGAAGTCACCGACGAATATAACTTTGACGACATGATGTTAAGTAAATGGATCATAGCGAACATTTTCAATTCCATCAAAACCACAGCTTAAAAATCGTCAAAGACTTAGATGAGAAGAGAACTTCCAAATTATGGGACGTATAAGGATCCAAAGGGAGAGAACTGAGGAGAAGTCGAAGGGAAAGAGAATGTACCTGATGTGTAATAGCCACCACTTTTTTAAGGAAGAAATGGGTTACAGGTTGCAATTGATGGCGTATACTTCAAATCAAAAGCATATAATTATACGATCCCACAATTCTGAAAGCCTTGGAAAATTATGAATCGATTTAGATTTGTCTGCAAACCATTAACGACATGGTAGGATCGAGAATCTCATAAGCTTCTTTCATCCAGAAGTGAAGCTTAATTCTGGCAGCAATTACTCACTCTATGACCATCCGAAGACGAAGTCGAGCACATAGACGAGTATCAGCGACAAGGGGTAGAGCAAGAAGGCAACAAAGCAAGTCCACAGAGGGAAAGTAGTTCGGAAACTGGTGAAGAGGCCCATCACCACGCAGACGATCAAAATGATCAAAACTTCAGCTGAGAAGTCCCATGTTAGGTGTCTCCAGTAAACCAGAGCCAAGAAGACAGCCAAGCAAAGAGTGTTGTTCATGGTTACCCCTCCATAGATCTGCACAAGCAAATTGTGGGTTACAATACTGCTGATAATTGAGTATCCAGATTGATCTTTTCTTTGTTTTGTCTCTTCGGTGTCCCAAATTGAGCTGAAATAGATAATATAAAAATGCACCGTGCAACATTTATATCTGTTGAAATGGAATCCTGACTTTGAACCCATAGAAATTTGATAACTAGATTCATTTGCAGGTGGTTTTTAGTCTGTGGTACTAGCATTGAGGCATGTAATGATAAGGCAATGTTTGGCGATTGCAGAACTAGATGCACAAAAATAAATCTAAATCCCAGACTCTACCATTGATAAGATCCTACTTAAAAGGAAAACAAACGAAAGAAGAAATCACATGATTTGTTTCGTAAAATCAAACCTCTGAGAAAGTGAGTGAAGAAGTTCTTTGTTTTTTTCGGCTGGCAAAGATAATCGACGAGACAGCCTCACTGGAGTTGGTAGCAAAAGGCATTGCAATGAATGATACGAAGAATGAAGGTATGCTTGTAGCAAGAGAAAAGTTGTCAACAACATCTACGAGCGGGTCAGCAAAAATAGCAGCAAGGACAGTTCCAAGTAGCAAAAGTGAAATGGCATTGAAAACAACCCAACCAGGATTATCAACGCTTTCTACAACTTCATCACTTTGATCAATCAGCCTGTCATGTTGCCCCCTTGTTTTCTGCACAAATTGTAGGGTCATATTTGGCCAGTCAGTTTGCATAGTGTCATTGCTACTTAAGGTGGATATAAAAAAAAAATTTACCATGTGAAAATCATCCATGAATCTTTTTGAGTAAGATGAAGCATTTCCAACATAATGTCTGGCCTCAGTAAGCCAATTTGAGATTCCCGCGATAAACTCATGTTCTTCAATTGTTGAATTTCGTGATGTATCAAACTCATCCATGATTTTATTAACAGTATCATCCAAATCCAAATCTATTTCATCAAATTGGAGGCCTATGATTAGAGCTCTCAACTCGGCACGTGATAGTGATCCATCTGAATCCATATCTAGTGTATGGAACAATCTGTGAACAAACATATTAGCTAAAACCAGTAAACATCTTACAATTAATCAAGAAAAATATAAATACCTACCTTTTAAGGACATCTACATTAGGTGTTCCCTCATTATCCATGAGTCGTCCAAGGGCTTGCATCTGAGCTTGTTTGAGAATTCCTGATATTACATGTTTGTGTTTTGCATAAGCTAATCTTCGCCTCTGAATCCAAGGTTGAAATACCTGATCCATAATACAGAAAAAAAAAAAAAATCAAAGTTAAGATTCTTTTTATCATTATGGAAAAAAAATCAATTCTTGTAACTAACAATTCTAGGCCTAATTTGATTATTTAGTCAGAGGAAATAAGTATGTTGGAAAGGAATTATTGTTTCTATGTTTGAGACATAGGAATTGTTAGAATATTGTAGATATAACTAGGGATAATTGTTATCCCTAAATATCATTAGGAATAATTATTTCTTAGGATAGAATTTGATTTATTCCTAGGATAGGGTTTGATTTATTCTTTTGAATAAGCCATAATCTTGTATATAAATAGGGCTTCCTTCATGTAATAGGGTATCTTTTCATTACGAAATAACATGGTATCAGAGCCATAATTTTTCACCGTTCGCAATCTTCCGCCGCGTTCTTCTCCCGAGCGTGCGTTTCCTCTGCGGTCTTCCGCCGCGTTCCCCTTCTCGAGCGAGCGCACGTCTCCTCTGCGATCTTCTGCCACGTTCCAAGCGAGCGCGCGTCTCTTCTTCCTCACGCGCGGCGAGCAGCGGCTTCACCTCCAGCGAGCGCCTGCCTCGAGCGCTTCTTCGCTTCCACGCCGCCTCCGTTGCCGCCTGCTACATCCAGGCCCTAAAACCCGCAATCCCGTTTCGTCGGTATCTCGCAGCACAGGCACTCGCTGCCGACGCGTCGCGGAGTCACCATCAGCAGCGGCGAAGGAGTTCCGACGATCACCATCAGCAGCAATCTCCTGGTGGTGTGAGTTTCTCCGACAGCAACATCCTTTTCCCATTCATCCATCTTTCTGCACCGGAGAAACGCAGCAGCCGTGGTTTGGCTGCATAGCTTCAGTGGCAGAATTGTTCAATCCAACTTCACCGGCGAACGTCCAGCGTTAGAGATCGGAGCTGAGACGCCTCGATCGGAGATTGAGCTACGCAGCTTGCAGATCAGACGATACCTTCCGGCAGCATCCTTCCGGACCATCCAACCCTCATCGGATCAATACCTGTGTCATTCGTCATGGCTACCTCTAGCACTTCGAAGCTGGAGTTCCCAATTTTTACCAATCACGTGACGACACCGCTCTCGTCTGAGCTCTTGGATGGTAAGAACTACTCCTCTTGGGCCTCTTACATTGAGCTTTGGCTTGTTGGACAGGGTTATGAGACACATCTCACACAAACTGAAGAGGATATTCAAGTGGTCGATCGTCCTTTATGGAGAAAGATTGATGCTCAGTTGTGTTGCATTATTCGAGCCACCATCTATCCATCTCTTCGGGATGTCTTCCGGACTCATAAGACCTGCAAGGATGTTTGGATACAAGCTCAACAACTTTTTACGAATACTTCTCGGCGACTCTATCAAGTTTGTGACGACCTCATGGTCATCCTTAATGCCCGTCAGATCAAGGAGTCTATGTCAACTTATTTGGGATCAGTCTCTAGTCTTCTGTGTGAGTTCAATGACCTGCTCCCACCTGCGGCCACTCCTATTGCAGAGCTTGAAAATCGGAAGAAATTTTTTGTCTCTGGCGTTATATGGTCTGCCCACAGATTACTCTCATGTTCGTGATCAGATCCTGGGCAGCCCCATAGATGCCACCATGGACTCTACCTGGGCAACTCTCCTTTGTGTCCCTACCAAAGTCTTGACATTACCATCTTCTGTTTCGGTTGACTCTTCAGCATTGGTCTCTGGAAACAACAACAAACCTCCACCGCGTAAGAATGACAAAGGACGTCCTTGGTGTAATCATTGTCACCGACCAGGACACACGATTGATAAATGTTGGAGTCTCATGGTCTATATCAACTTCACCAAAACTCTCTTGTTGGTGCGGCGGCAACATCTCCACTTGTTATCCATGCTCAGTTGGGACATCCTGGTCTTGATAAATTAAAACAATTACATCCTAGTCTGTCTCACTTAGAGTCTTTGCCTTGTGAGTCATGTCAGTTAGGCAAACATGTACGTAGTTCGTTTTCTCCTCGCATTATAAGTCGGGCTACGTCTCCCTTTGCTTTGGTTCATTCCGATATTTGGGGTTCGAGTCGTGTTGTCTCTACATTGGGGTCACGATATTTTGTTACTTTTGTAGACGATTTTTCTCGTTGTACTTGGTTATATCTGATGAAGGATCGCTCGGAATTATTTTCTATTTTTCAATCTTTTTTTAATGAAGTCAAAACACAATTTGGTATCCCTCTTCGATCCATACAGAGTGATAATGCACGTGAATATCTATCTACTCCGTTTCAAACCTTTTTGGCATCTCACGGCATATTACATCGGAAGTCTTGTCCTCGTACCCCCCAACAGAATGGAGTTGCAGAACGCAAGAATCGCCATCTTCTCGAGACAACCCGGACTCTTCTCCTCCACTCTCACGTTCCTCTTCGTTTTTGGGGTGACGTGACTTTCGCATGTTATCTCATCAATCGTGATGTCTTCCTCTACTTTATAGGTCAAATACCTCATCAGTACTTTATCCGGCGTCTCTTCATCTTTTACCACCTAGGGTCTTTGGTTCTACATGTTTTTTGCTCGTACTCTTTATCTGCATAGATAAACTCTCTCCTGCATAAATGTATTTTTCTTGGATACCCACGGTCTCAAAGGGTATAAGTCTATTCCTACTCCGTAGTATTTCATCTCCGGACGCCACGCGTTCTTTGATTGATTCCTTTCTTTGAGTCTTCGAGTCATCGTCAATTTCATCCTTCTACGCTCAGATCGGTCTTTGATCCTTCGAGGATTCTCATCACCCCACTCATCCTCCTCGTGCAGGTTTATCGCCGCCCGTCCTCGCTTACGCCAACACCGACTGACTGCCGTGGAATCATCATGGAACAGTCCTCCGCCCCTCCTCGGCCGTCTTGAATCGATATTCTATCGCCCTTCGAAAAGGTATACGTTCCACTCGTAATCCTTCTCCGCATTATGTTTCTTTAAGTTACCATCGTCTTTCTCCTTCCTATTATTCTTGTCTTTCCTCCATTTCTCTTCTTCCAAAGCTGCAGAGATGCATTTGCCCATCCAGGATGGAAACAGGTTATGCTAGACGAAATGAGTGCCTTACAGAGTTGTGAGACTTGAGATCTCGTTCCTCTACCACCAGGAAAGTCAGTTGTTGGTTGTCGATGGGTATATACAGTGAAGGTTGGTCCAGATGGAACGGTTGATCGGCTTAAGGCTCGTCTCGTTGCTAAAGGTTATACTCAGATCTTCGGATTGGATTATGGGGATACATTTTCTCCTGTTGCCAAGATATCCTCTATACGCTTATTCATGACCATTGCTGCGATTCAACACTGGTCTCTTTATCAGTTGGACATCAAGAATGCGTTCTTGCATGGTGACTGCCAAGTCTGGAAGCAACCTCCGTGTTTTGTTGCTCAGGGGGAGTCTTTTGGTCTTGTATGTCGCTTACGAAAATCTTTATATGGTCTCAAGCAGTCACCCAGAGCATGGTTTGGTAGATTTAGTATTGTAATTCAACAGTTCGGCATGACTCGGAGCGAGGCTGACCATTCTGTTTTTTATCGCCACTCATCTACTGGTTGTATCTACCTAGTGGTTTATGTTGATGATATTGTCATCACAAGAAGTGATCATCTCGGGATCTCACAGGTGAAACAATATCTTTTCAAATATTTCCAGACAAAGGATCTCGGCAAACTTAAATACTTCTTGGGGATAGAAGTAGCACAATCTAGAAATGAAATCATTATTTCTCAAAGGAAGTATGCAATGAATATTCTAGAAGAGACAGGAATGTTAAATTCAAAGACAGTTGACAACCCTATGGATCATAATGTTAAGCTCCTACCAAATCAGGGGGAGCCTCTACTAGATCCTGAACAATACAGACGATTAGTAGGAAGACTAAGTTACCTTTCTCGTCGGATATCTCATTTGCAGTAAGTGTAGTAAGTCAGTTTCTCAACTCTCCGTGTAAAGAACATTGGGATGCTGTGATTCGCATTGTTCGATATATCAGAGGCGCTCCAGGAAAGGGTATTTTGTATAAAGACAAAGGACATACTCGAGTCATAGGATATTCTGATGCAGACTGGGCAGGATCTCCCATTGATAGGAGATCTACTTCTGGTTTTTGTATATTTGTCGGAGATAATCTTGTTTCTTGGAAAAGCAAAAAAGCAGAATGTTGTGGCAAGATCCAGTGAGGCAGAGTATCGAGCTATGGTCATAGCCAGTCAAGAACTTATATGACTCAAACAGTTGCTTCAGGAGCTAAGGTTTGGAGACGTTACACAAATGTCACTTATATGTGATAACCAGGCCGCTATGTATATCGCCTCAAATCCAGTTTTTCATGAGAGGACAAAGCATATTGAAGTCGACTGTCACTTTGTCAGAGAGAAAGTCATATCTGGAGAAATATCTACTAGTTTTGTTAACTCACATGATCAACTAGCAGATATATTTACAAAGTCACTGAGAGGTCCCCGAATTGACTACATATGTAACAAGCTGGGTGCATATAATTTATATTCTTCAGCTTGAGGGGGAGTGTTAGAATATTGTAGATATGACTAGGGATAATTGTTATCCCTAAATATCATTAGGAATAATTATTTCTTAAAATAGAATTTGATTTATTCCTAGGATAGAGTTTGATTTATTCTTTTGAATAAGCCCTAATCTTGTATATAAATAGGGCTTCCTTCATGTAATAGGGTATCTTTTCATTACGAAATAGCAGGAACAACATGGAACAAAAATGAAAGATTTTGTACTTTGTCTTTCATTTCGATGGTAGGATAAAGGATATTATGGACACTTAATCAGGTAAGGTCAAACAAAATTAGTTGTATCTTCAATATTATGTCCATATCAAATGTTTACCTGATAAACACAATAAGAAACCAAGAGTGCAACTGCAACAATAAGAGAGAGCAAAACCGCTAGACGCTGTCCAGAGGAAAAATGGAAAACTTGCGGCAGTTGCACTATCACAAATGGGACGATAGATATTGCCATAATTCTTGCTGCATAGCTTGTTTGAACATCGGTTGAAACACCAGAACCTTCAAATAGGAAAAGGACAATCATATTCAGGAAGAGTGGACTTGGTAACTAGCCGATTGTCAAAAGTTAATCATGTATGGATATAACTCCTTTTTTTTTTAACATAAATTTAACAATAGATTAGTACAGTTTTATAGCAGCAAGTTGATTTACAATGTCTTACGGAAGGCAAATAGGACAAGGTAACAGTATTCTTTAACAAGAAAAATGATATCTGAATCAGGTCCTTGCAGTGTCTGTTTTGCTACAAAGGACATGGAGATTCTCACAATTAATAGAGAAAGGGTCCAACAGGAATATTGGTCGTAACAGATAAATAGAACCACAGATAGTTTGAATCAATAAAACAATAAAGTGTATTTACTCATGCATGAGAGCAATATATCAACTAGAAGCAGAATTTTCCATCTAAAAAGACTGTCATAGAAAGAACAAAGCAAGGTGAGTAAGCTTCTTAGTCCTACAAGAGTAATTAAAGCAGCAAACCTTCATATGAAATTTTTTGCCAAATTTCACCGAGGAAGAAGTGATGAAAATTAAACTCTGTAGAGAATTTGCAAAGTGAAAGGATGAACTAATTAAATAGGTTGCACTGTGTAATCAAACAAAGAGAAGGATCTAATAAATCAACAGTTAAGCTTTACTAGAGCCAATAAAAGTTTCAAGCAGTAATCCAAAAAAGATAAGATGAAGCTCACCAAACAGACTGAAGATTCGTGTATCTTGTGAATCAATTGAGATTGAATTCTCTGAAAGGTCAGATTTTCCCACAATAATACAAGATCCCCATAGAGTAGTAAGCAACATCACTGTTGATCCAGAAAGTAAACCCATTCCAATCAATACCTGATTTTGAGCAGTTTCTTTACTGCCAGACAGCCCAGATACTACAGCAAATTATTAAATTATGGTTAGAATGGACATCAAGATAACTAAGAGTTGCTCAAAACATATCTTGATTTTTTTTTTTTTTCAATTCTGTAAATAGAATTACATAATTTCCTAGGGAAAAAATTATCTTGCTTACCACATAGATGCAAAATCAATTAAACACAATTGGTGATGCAAACGGGGAAAGGAATCAAATGAATTTTAAATATTGAATTTAATCATTGGCAATTAATGTTAAATATTAATTTTTGTAAAGAAAAAATTTATTACATTTAAATTTTACCAAAAAAAAACTATAATCGTTAAAAGAGATGAACCGAATCATCGAACACGAAGCGAAGGTGTTGAATTAAAATCGGATTGGGTTCAAACTAAATCTATCAGATAGGCATAGAATCACTAAAAGAGATGAACCGAATCATCGAACACGAAGCAAAGGCATTGAATTAAAATCAGATTGGGTTCAAACTAAATCCATTGGATAGGCATAGAGATAAGAATTACATAGGTTTAAACCGGGTCGATTCGGACTTGATTTGATCAAGTTATAGTCGAACCAAATTTTAAATGGGTTAAATCGGTTTTAAACAAATTAGGATATTTTTGAGGAAACTTTTCTTTCCTCTCTTTTCTCTTTCCTTTCTTTTCTTTTGTCCCTCCACATACGCAGCGCAGCCCACCGCCTCCATCCACCGACTCTTCTTGTCCTTTCTTATTTTTCTTCCTCTCTTGTTTCTCCCCTCCTTCTTCGCTTCACAGCAACCTTCTTGATTCCAGTTCTTCTTTATCCTCTCCATCACCCCAAAAGTGGGAACATCTTCAACACCAGAACTAGCTGTGCCACCTTCTTTCTCCTCTTCCGGCAGCCCAACAACGACAGTAAGCTCTTTCCTCTTCATTTCCCTTCAACTTCTTGTTTTTCCAACAACAATGCCAAGAACAGCATGTTTTCCTTTTTTTCTATTTTCCAGCAATATATAACATCAAAGATCCATTCTTTCTTCCCTTCCTATTTTTACAACAATATATAACCCCGTCGTGGCCAGTCCTAAGCCCAGATGAGAAAGGGAGAGGGTTGCGTTAGGTTGCTAGCCGGCGTTGAACTTCGACAAATCTCAATGAATGAATCTATCAAGATATTATGCTAATGCTAGGTTGTTCCTTGAAAGGAACATGTTATAGGGTTCAATTGTAACATCTCAGTAAGGACCGGTACATTTCCATGAGAACTTGAGTGCAGTGTTAAATATACAAGAGTTCTCGTACCATAGATTGGATAAAAATAAATATTATAGAAAAACTGATTGTTTATGATTTGGAATATGGAATATAGGAATGCTCACTGGTAAAACAGTGGAAGTAGTAGATACTGTGATTAGAAGAAATATTAATATTTTATATTTATAAGAGACAAAGTGGGTATAAGACAAAACAAAGATGATTGAGAACTCAGATTTTAAGTTATGGTACACAGGAAAATGTAGAATACGAAATAGAATAGCTATTGTTGTAGATAGTTTATTAAAGGATGAAGTAGTAGAAGTAATTAGAAAAGAGGATAGAATTATAACTCTCAAGATGGTGATAACGAAAGAAACTATTAATATAATTAACATATATGCACCTCAAGTAGGATTAGATGAAATTACTAAAATTAAGTTTTGAGAAGATTTAGATGAGATATTACAAAGAATTTTGCTAAACGAAATGATTTTAATAGGAGGAGATTTAAATGAGTATATAGGAGAGAAAAAATATGGAATATAATAGGGTGCATGTGTGTGTGTGTGTGGGAAGGGGGGTGGGTGTGCGCGCGCACATGAGTTTGGAATATGTAATGAAGAATGAAAACTATATTATATTTTGCAAAAGTATATGAATTTATATTAGTTAATATGGTTTTTAAGAAAAAAGAAGAACATTTGATCAGGTTTAAAAGTGAAAATAATAAACACAAATTGACTTTCTTATGGTGAGGAAGAAGGATAGAAAGATTTATAAAGATTATAAAGTTATTTTTGAAGAAAACTTAACTACCCAATATAGGTTGGTAGTGTTGAATATGAGCCTTAAGCATAGTATTTATAAAAGAAAAACATGTATGATTCCTAGGATTAAATGGTGGAAATTAAAAGATGAAAAATAAAATATATTTAAAGAGAGGGTAAAAGTATAAATATTAGAAGAAATACATAATGACTCAGATACAACATGGTATAAGATGACATTAAAATTAAAAATGGTTGCCAAAGGTCTATTAGGTGTGTCAAAAGGATGTGCATCACCAAGTAAAATGAAAAAGTACAGAAGAAAGTGAAAGAAAAGCAAAAAACCTTAAGATATTATACACTTGTAAAAATGAGAAAAATTTAAAAAAATACACAATGGCTAAAAAGGAGGCCAAAAAAATAGTGAGGCTAAGAATGAAACTTTTGAACGTTTGTATCAACAACTGGATATAAAAAAACGAAAAAAAAAATTTATAGAATAGCTAAAGCTAAAGAAAGAAAGACTAGATATCTTGCCCAAATAAAATGCATTAAAGATGAATGCAATAGGGTACTAGTGGACAATAAGGAAATAAAAGAGCGATGGAAGAGATATTTTCATCAACTTTTCAATGAAAATTTAGGTGATTAAATTAACTTTAGGTAATTTAAGTAGGTCAAATGAGTATAAAAATTTAAGTTTTTATCATAGAATTCAACTTCAGAAGTAGAGCAAGCTTTAAATGGGATGCAAAATGGAAAAACAGTTAAACCAGATGATATTTCGATGGAGGTATGGAAGTGCCTAGATAAGCAAGGTATTGAATGACTTATAAAGTTATTCAACTTGATATTGAAAACGAAAAAAATGTCTAATCAATGGAGGATAAGTTCTCTAATTCCTCTATATAAAAACAAAGGAGACATACAAAATTGTACAAATTATAGGAGCATTAAACTAATGAGTCATACCATAAAACTATAGAAAAAAATAATAGAAAAAAAATTAAGAAAGGAGTCCATGATGACTGAAAATCAATTTGGATTTATGCCGAGGAGATCGACAATAGAAGTTATATATCTTCTTAGATAACTAATTGAAAAGTATCAGGAACGAAAATAAGACTTATACATGGTATTTATTGATCTAGAAAAAACTTATGATAGAGTCCCAACAAAAATTATGTGAAGAGTTCTAGAAAAGAAAGGGGTTAGTATAGCATATATTAAAATAATTAAGGATATGTATGAGGAGGCAATGGCAAGAGTGAAAATACCAGGAGGATTAATCGAAGTATTTTCCATAAAGATAGGGTTACATTAAGAATCAATTTTATGTCTCTATCTTTTTACACTAATCATGAATGAACTCACTAAATATATCCAAGATATGGCACCATGGTATCTGTTATTTGCAAATGATGTTGTTTTGATAGATGATACTCGTGAAGGAGTAAATGCTAAACTTGAATCTTAAAGGGAAATACTAAAAATGAAAGGTCTTACAATTAGTAGAGTAAAGACAGAATATATTAAATTTAAATTTAGTAATGTTAGATATAATGAGACAATTGTTATGCTAGGAGATAATGAGTTGTCTGTAACTAGAAGTTATAAATATTTAGGATCAATTTTACAAAAGGATAGAGGGGTTGAGAGAGATATTTTACCTAGAATACAAGTAAGATGGTTGAAATGAAGGAGAGCATTAGGTATTCTTTGTGAACGTAAGGTACCTTAAAAACTTAAAAGGAAATTTTACAAAATGACAGTTAGACCTGCTATGTTATATGGAGATAAATGTTGGGCTATAACTCGAGCATATAAGCAGAAGATGAGAGTTGCAGAGAAGAGGATGTTAAGATGAATGTGTAGACATATAAGGATGAATAAAATAAGAAATGAACATATTAGAATGAAAGTTGGGATTACACTTATTGAGGGGAAACTTTGGGAGACACATTTAAGATAGTACAAACATGTACTTAGACAACCAATAGATGCTCCAATTAGACAATGTGAAATTATTACAAATATGCAAATCAAACGAGAAAAAGAAAGATCGAAGAAGACTTAGTTAGCAACAATAAAGTAAGATAAAATTTATTTAAATATAAATGTTGATATAGTAGGAGATAGAACCCAATGGCGTAGGAAGATTCATATAGCCGATCCCACCAAGTGGGATAAGATTTGGTTGTTGTTGTTGTAAGCTTGCTTCAATAATTTGATGGATTACTTTCTTATTGCTTGTTATTCAGGGCTTTGGGCGACTACTTGACTCTCCTCATTTTTGAATCTTTATTCAACGAGGTTATCATTCCCTTGACAAGTAAGCAGAGGTTCGATTATCTTGAGCGTTTCATATTAACAAAATACCTCAATTGTCTCGCCAGTCAAAGGAAAAATATGAGGTAAATATTGTACTTTGTTATATTCTGATATAGGGTGTTGCACCTAATTTAAAATAGAAAAATAAATTATTGTTCGACTATAGTATTCCGCGTCGAATAGGAATTGGATTATATCTAGGTAGTGAGATCAAGGGTTGATCCATTGACTTTGAGTTTTAAATAAAATTTCAAATTTGGTATTATTATCATTATCATATATTTATTTAGAATTCTAAATTATTTTTATATTATATTCGTAGATATAAGTTCGAGTGTTTTATGTGATCATAAAGTGTCTCTAAAACTTAAAGGGAAGTTCTACAAAACGGCGATTAGACCTGCTATGTTATATAGAGCTGAATGTTGGACTACGACTCAAGCACATGAGCAAAAGATGAGAATGTTAAGGTGGATGTGTGGACATAGAGGATGGATAGAATAAGAAATGAGAGAATTAGAGAAAAAGTTGGTGTTGCATCTAGTGAAGGAAAGCTTCGAGAGACACGTTTAAGGTGGTACGGATATGTACTTAGACGGACAATAAATGCTCCAGTTAGGCGATGTGAAACAATGCCAAATATACACATCAAACGAGGAAGAGGAAGACCAAAAAAGACTTGATTAGCAACAATAAAACAAGATAAAATTTATTTAAATATAGATGATGATATATAGGAGATAAAGTTTAATGGCGTAGAAGGATCCATATAGCCAACCCCACCTAGTGGGATAAGGTTTTATTGTTGTTGTTGTTGTATAAGTTCGAGTGAAGCTTGGAAATCTGTTGAACTCAAAGGTTTTGTTGTATATAGAGGTGACTAAATCTATCATTTGATTTCAGTACATATTTCATTGTTCATGAATAAATAGATAAAATGGATTATATGTACTTGTATAATTGTTTTCAAAAATTAGATTAAAATAATATATTAAAAAATAGCGAAATAGCTTATTAAATAATTAAATGATTGGAGGGTAAATAATTGATGTTACTTTATATTCACCTATAGGTACTAAGACGAGAAGGATTGTTTTAAAAATTTAAAATGGATATTATGAATTACTTTTAGTTGATACTTGTCTTTATATTTCTTGAACTTTCATACTATTGATATTTCTTACTGTTGATACTTATAGTTTCTTATTATACAACTTTTACCTATAGCCCTATGATGATACCTGAATGACTTATCATGATTCATTTTAAAAGTTATTTGGGTTAGTTGCTCAGACTAACCAATAAGGTATGAACTTAGAATTGAACAGTTGTGATAAAAAGTGTTAAAATAAAAATAATATAGAGTTAAATGAGAATTATTAAAAAGTGAAAACTTTGATCCTGACCTTATAATAGAATACCTAGCCGCCCACACTACTGGTGTGGTACCGAGCGATCATCCGAGATCATGATTTATTTGTGCGCTGGCGCTACATTATTTTATTCCACCAGTAAGGGCTTTTAACTCGTACGTTTGATAGATGACATATTAGATTGGTACTATCGATGACATTTATACACAATATTTATATCATTGATGTCATTTATATATGATGATTAAACAATAAAAATTAGAAATTAACTTAGTTGACAATAAAAGTTAACAATAATTAAGGACTGATAATAGTGATTTGGAATATTGATAATTTTAAACATTGATAAATAACCATGGTAAAATAGAAGATGATTGTAGATAGATAATAGATTTATATATCTAGTTATGTATAAACAAAAGAACTTAAAGAATACTTTAAAGATATAACATTAAATTATAACTCACTTCAGTTCCTTGATATCTTAATTGATTACCCTCTTAGCAATTTGCATTTATTGTCTGCTTTCTTTAACCTCTAATTTTATAGGTGCACACACTATTTTGATATTATGGTTGTTTCAATTTGTACGGAGAGTTGCTCAGAAATTTCTTCTTGTTGCTTCTCGATTTGTTTTTTATTTCGTTGCATTTTCATTCTACTCATTGGATTTTCTATTTATACATTTTTGTGATACTTGTAGTAAAGAATGCATAAATATATATATGAAATTTGTTGAATTTTCTTGGTTATCTTGTTCATGTAGTTTTTAATTCTCTTTCATTATATTGTCACCAAATAAGGTATCTTTTGATGAGCAAGAATTGCACCCTTGGGCATGACAATTATCATTTTGGGTATCATGTAATTTGGATTTGTTTTTTCTTTTGGAAACCTGTCTTTAAATTTGGTGACACTTATTTGATATCTTTCTTTGGTAGGAATTTAATGGGATAATTATGTTTCTCTATTTTTTTTAAAAAAAAATCAAGCCTATAAAAATAGTTTTCAATCTTTGCAAAGTTATTTCTCTGTGTCCTTTGCTTTATCAATTTTATGTAGGTTTGTGTTGGTTCACACTTAAATTTTGGTGTTGTGTCAATTGGTACTAAAGCCAAAGTCTGGTGATTCAATCTCGGTACTAATTATCCCTTTCTTCTCCATCCTATCACGTTTCCTTTGACACCTAACTCCTCCTGCGTTGGCTAGATCCCTAGGTCAGTCACCTATGTTGTTGTGTCTCTGTTGTCTCACTGCTTTCTTCCTCAAGCTATCCATCACGTGATTAGTAGCATTGGCACCTCTTTGACCACTTAAATCGAAAGGACAATCTCATGTCCTTATTCTTTTTTGACAAGTACGACTACACATACAATAAAGGCGACATCGTCAACTCACCTTAAAACCATCATTGTTCCCCATGCTGACCTAGTCCCTTTTACGGAAATAGGTAAATATATTATAAAACATATCAAGAGGTTACAATCTCCCTATACAATCCAATGCACTCAACCATGAGCTAAAACATCAAACATGATTAGCCATGTCAAACTCCCACATTACAACCACTCAATCAATGGCGAGCTTGTTACATCCACCTCCACATAGCTTGTGGTGGCAAGTCTTCAAGGCATGTGAAGCTTATGTGGCCTCACCATGCTACATGCTTAAAGCATGCTCAAACATGTGGAGCATGAGGTGGCACCTAATCCTCATGGGCTTTCCATGATAGGCTTTGGCCTTGATGCATGAACCATGGCTTAGGCCTTAATGCATATGAGCTTAGGCCTTACAAACATCATGAGTTTATATGTGATCATGCATATGAGTGAGCAAGCAAGACATATTGTGGCAAATACTAGTTGATATATATGGTCCTATCATGCTTCAATCGGTCCGATATGTGCAGTAACATTCACATAAGAACCATTTAAATTCGTGCAATCTGGACCATAGATTCACACTATTTATCAACTATCATGTCACTTAATGTGGGACTAATTCTACCCACTATGCGTTTTTCCATTCAAATTATCTAACAATCTCCCATATAACCTTCGACAGTTGAGTCATGTATAGGATAGATAGGTGTTACCCTTTGAACCTTCCCTCGTGAAGCTCTGTTTGCTTACTGACTGATCAGTAGACGAGATGTCTTTGAGATGTTCTGCCGTTTGCGTAAGCATTGACATCTCTTCACCCAAGACTCTCCCTGATACAGTTCAAGTCTCATGAGTGTATTCGTTCTTGGCCATGAATACGCCTGATTTTGTGAGAAGGTCTAAGAATTGTGCCTCCAATTCTCCTCGAAGCGGCTCCACTTCTTTCTCACATAGGTGATCTCTTGAAAGTAAGATATTACTCTCCTGGGATCATTAAAAGTCATATCTTAACCTTCATTTTTGCATTGTTTCATCGGGACCTCGCCTACAGTGATTTCGTAAATTTGTGTTTGTGAGATCTCCAATCAACATAGGTTGGATTTCCTTTGCACCTACATTTTCTCTCGGCATCCTTATCAAGCTCATTCCTCGTGATGAGCTGCAATTAGGTTGCCCCTTTGAACCTAGTTTGTGGGATCTCCAATCATCATAGGTTGGATTTCCTTTGCACCTACATTTTCTCTCGGCATCCTTATCAAGCCCATTCCTTGTGATGAGCTAGCAATTAACTCTCTGTTTAACCCTTTAGTTAATGGATCCGCTAAATTATCCTTTGACTTCACATAGTCAATAGTGATAATTTCCGTCGAAAGTAGTTGCCGAATGGTATTGTGTCTACGATATATATGTCTAGACTTACCATTATATAGATGACTTTGTGCCCGACCGATTACCGATTGACTATCGCAATGTATGCAGATTGTCGGCATTGATTTTGACCATCTAGGAACATCTAAGAATTGTCAGTCATTCAGCTTCTTCACCACTCTTGTCAAGGGCTACAAACTCAGATTCCATTGTGGATCTGGTGATTACAGTTTACTTAGAAAATTTCTATGAAATGGTTGCACCTCCTAAAGTGAATAAATATCCACTCGTAGATTTTGAGTCTTTTATATCAGATATCCAATTCGCATCGCTATACCCTTCGATCACAACTGGATATCTTGTATGATGCAGTCCATAATCACGAGTATACCTTAAATACCTCAGTATTCTTGTTATCGCTTTCCAATGCTCAACACCGGGATTACTCGTATATCTACTTAACTTACTGCATAGGCTAAGTCTGGTCGTGTACAAGTCATCAAGTATATCAGACTTTCAATCACCCTCGAGTACTCTATTTGAGAGATACTCTTTTTTCGATTGTTCAATAGGTGTAGACTCGTATCTAATAGAGTCCATGCCAATGCAGTATCACCTCTGTTAAATTTCTCAAGAATCTTGTCCACGTAATGGAATTGTCTAAGAACAAGTCTTTTCGTTGTTCTAAGCATTTTAATTCCTAGAATTACATTAGCAAGATCCATGTCTTTTATGTCAAATCTCGAGTTTAACATATCTTTAGTGGATTTGATGATCTTATCATTACTCCTACTGATAAGTATGTCATCTGCATAAAGACATAAAATGACATAAGCATCTTCTGTCTTTTACACAGATACATTTATTGCACACATTAATCGTAAATCCACTTTCCTTCATGGCATCATCAAATTTTTTATGCCACGGCTTCGAAGCTTGCTTTAAGCCATATAACGACTTTACCAATCTACAAACTTTGTTTTCTTGCCCTGGTGTAGAAAATCCCTCAGATTGCTCAATGTAGATTTCCTCTTCTAAATCTCTATTTAGAAAAGCTGTCTTTACATCCATTTGATGTACTTCCAAATTTCATAGAGCGGAAATGTCCAACAACACTCTAATGGAGGTTATTCTCGATACTGGAGAATAAGTATCAAAGTAATCAAGGTCTTCACATTGTCGATAACCTTTAATTACCAATAGTGCCTTGTATTTATCTATCGTGTCATCTGCTTTTATCTTTTTCTTGAAAATCCACTTGCAACCTAGTGGTTGACTTTTCGAGAGAAGATTCACAAGTTCTCAAGCGTGATTTTGCAAGATTGAATCAATTTCAGATGCAATTGTCTCTTTCCAGTAGGTTCCTCGGAGCAACTTACTGCCTCTGAGTAACTTTAGGGTTTACTTTCTAATGTGAAAATGATAAAATCTGTTCCGAAGGATTTTATCACCAAAGCTCTTTTATTTCGTCTGAGCTCTACCTCAACTGGTTTATCAGTTTCTTCTTCTTCTTGTGGTTCTAATGCTCATTTTGAGGAACTTGTTTCAATTCAGATCTTATATGGAAATACATGTTCAAAGAACGAGGCATTTCTTGATTCAAGAATCGAGTTATTGTGTATCTCTGATATATGTGATTAATACACAAGAAACGGATACGCACTGTTGTTATGTGCATATCCAATAAATATGCAGTCAACAGTCTTTGGTCCTACTTTAATTTTTTTTTTATTAGGTACCAAAACTTTAGCAAGACACCCCCACACTCGTAAGTATTTATAGGATGGTTGTCTTCCAGTCATAACTCATAAAGGCTCTTATCTATTTTCTTCCGGAGTACCTTATTTAAAAGATAATTTATTGTTAATACATCTTCCCCCACATGAACTCTGGTAGTCCAAAGCTTAATAGAAGAACATTCATTATCTCCTTTAGAGTGTAATTCTTTCGCTTAGCAACACCATTTTGCTGAGAAGAATATGGAGTTGTGGTTTCATGTATGATCCCTTGATCAACACACAACTCAGTAAACGGTGATACATATTCACCACCTCTATCACTCCGAACCACCTTAATTTTCTTATTAAGTTGATTTTCTACTTTATTCTTATAGAGAATAAATTTCTCTATTGTTTCATCCTTACTTTGAAAAAGGTACACATAACAATACTTTGTGTGATCATCAACAAAGGTGATGAAGTATTTGTTCCCATCATGTGTCAGTGTCCCTTTCAGATCACACACGTCGGTGTGGATTAGGCCAAGTGTTTCATTGTTTCTCTCAATATGTTGAAATGATGACCTTGTCAATTTTGCTTCAACACATGTCTCGTATCTATGTTTTCGATCAAGTTAGAATGTAGGTATGCTTTGCTTGTTAATTAATCTATGCAATATATCATAATTAATATATCCTAGTCTACTATGACATAAGTGAAAGACTCAAGCATATACACAGAAGAGCTTTCATTCTTATTTATTTTAGGTCGAATGACCATTACACTGAGTTTAAACAACCCATCACTTATATAGTCCTTTCCTACAGACATTCCACATTTAGATAGTACAACTCTGTCTAATTAAAAAACAACGCAAAAATCATATTTACGGAGAAGCGATCCGGATACTAGATTCTTTCGAATCTCCGGAACATATAGCACTTTGTTCAAAGTGAGCTCCTTACTTGAGATCATCTTTAGCACTATTTATCATTGGCCCTTAATCTCTACAGTTGCTGAGTTCCCCATGAACAGCTTGTCTCCGTCTTTGATTTCTTCAGAGTTGTGGAGCAGCTCCTGATTACAACATACATGTATGGTGGAACCAGTATCAATTCACCATTATCGCGGATTGGAACCTATTAGGTTAACTTTGGAGATCACAGCGTAGAGGTTCATATCTGATCCCTTATTCAAGTTAGTCTCTTGCTTCTTCTTCGGCTTTTTGCATTTCGAAGATCTGCGACCGACTCGGTTACAGTTATAGCACTTCCCAGAGAACTTCTTCTTGAAGCCACCTCCTTTAGGTCGCACATTGGAAGCTTTGGGATTCTTCCGTTTTGAGTTTTGACCGTGCTCGACTACGTTGGCTTTTACAATAGCCTAAGATAATAACTTTCTCTCTGAACTCTTGTTGTCTTCTTCAATTCGAATGCGAACAACGAGTTCCTCCATAGTTATCTCTTTTCGCTTATGCTTCAAATAGTTCTTGAAATCCTTCCAGCCAAGAGATAGTTTTTCAATGATTGCTGCTACTTAGAAGGATTCACTCAGCGTCATACCTTCTGAGTGTATTTCGTGCAGAAGTGCATGAAGTTCTTGGACTTGGTTGATTACTGTCTTAGAATCAACCATTTTATAATTCAGGAATCTGCTAACAATCAACTTCTTGACTCCAGCATCCTTTGACTTGTATTTCTTATCCAGGGACTCCCATAATTCTCTTGTTATATTCTTTGTAGCGTGCACGATGTGCTACGAATCGGCAAAACAGTTGAGGATATAGTTACGAAACAGGAATTCAGAGTGATTCCATGTGTCTATTGCAATGATGGTTTGAGCATCACTTATCCCCTCTGAATTCTTAGGAGGTTCCTCTGTCAAGGCTTGAGTTAGATTCAACATGGTCAAGTAGAAGAACATCTTCTGCTGTCATCTTTTGAAGTTAAACCCAGTGACCTTCTCTGACTTTTCCCCATGGTTGATTGATATATTTCCAATCGGGATGGAAGGGGTCGTTACGTGTTGAGTTTGTTGCATCTCAACATCATATGTGACCATCTTGATAGAACGAATCTGTCTCAAGATTGTTAGAAATTTTATTTCACAATCAAGTCGGAAATACAAGGAGTAGCCCGAATTTAAAATTACAAGAATTCGATTTGGACTTATCTGTCGAGATAGTATCCGTCACTCATGTAGGAATGAAGACGCCGAGTCTTGCGACGAAGCAGTCTCCTTAAGACAGATTAATCCTCTCCGGCGATGCTATAAGGTGACGTAGGATGTCTGTCTCCTAGGATAAAATAGTGGAACCACTAGTACAACCTAGCACGAGTTGTAGTGGCGACTTGAATAGGTATCTGAATACTATCACAGAGTTTCTGCTGTGCAAAGGAAGCACAACAGAATGAAAGAGGAAAACTGGTGGGGATTAATTTCTCACTCTATTTGCTTTCTTCTTCATAGAAGGAAGAAAAAGCTTTTATTTCTTCTTTAAAGGATGAAGCTATGTTTTTTTTTCTGTCTTCACCTCTCATTCTCTTCTCCTTATAAAGAGAAGTCAATCAATGGTGAGCTTGTTACATCCACCTCCACATGGCTTGTGGTGGCAAGTCTTCAAGGCATGAAAGGCATGTGGAGCTTATGTGGCCTCACCATGCCACATGCTTAAAGCATGCACAAGCATGTGGAGCATGAGGCGACACCCAATCATCATGGGCTTTCCATGATAGACTTTGGCCTTGATGCATGAACCATGACTTAGGCCTTAATGCATATGGGCTTAGGCCTTATAAACATCATGAGTTTGTATGTGATCATGTACATGAGTGAGCAAGCAAGACATATTGTAGCAAATACTAGTTGATCTATATGGTCCTATCATGCTTCGACCAGTCCGATATATGCAGTAACGTTCACATAAAAACCATTTGGATTTGTGCAATTCGGACCATGGATTCACACTATTTATCAACTATCATGCCGCTTAATGTGGAACTAATTCTATCCACTATGCATTTTTCTATTCAAATATCTAACATATTCAAAATCCTTAATAATGATAAAAAGAAAAGAAAAAAAAAGAGTATGTTTAAAATAATTGCGAAGGGGGTGATTCACTTATCCTAAAGCGTCTTACATGGGAAGCACATGCGTACCTTTCACACCTACTGGAATAAAACAAAACAAAAATTTGGAAGTTTTCAAGGGTCGAGTATCAACATTTAACTGCCTAAGCGGCTTGTTACTTGAGGAGATACTTTCAGTCAGTCAGTCGAATAAGATATTTGCTATGATGTAAGCTATGATAAATTCAGAGCAACGTGAACGTGATGACACCGCGGCATTGAATAGACTAAAATGCGGTCAAGGCACGCCAACATTATGTCAGTTGCGAAAGAAAAGATAATATCCGACTTCCTTCCTTATCCTAAAAAAAAAGAAAAAGCCAAAACTGATCTTCTAGATAAATCCGAAGAGTAAAACGAAGATCTAAGGCTGGATTTCTATTTCCAACAAACAATAAAAAAAAGTCAAATACCCCCAAATTCGTCGACAGACTGCGAAAAGAAGGCACAAATTTCGCAAATTCTAAAAAATAAACTAACACAAGTCTTATTAGAACAGGTCGCGATCAACCAATCCTTATGCCGTAGAAGGAAAGTTCAATTCCCTTTTCCAGAGAAGAGGAAACGAGATCAGCGAGTTCAAAGGTAATAAAAGTTAAAAACCTTACTAGTCGAAGAGATAGACATACCCAAAATTAGCATTGCGTCGGGTAGAGCCCCAAGAATCGGGAGGAAGAGTCCACCGACAATACCCGGCCCCATGATTTTGAGGAGGAGCTCGCTCCCGGAGGAGAGGTACGTCGCCGCCTTATACATCAGGACCCCGTACACGACGATGAGGAACATATTCCCTACCACCGTGGTAGTGCAGGGGAGGAATCCGTAAGTCTGCTCGCACTGATCCGCAGCGAAAATCCGGGAGATGGTCGGATGGCGGAGGAGTAGGGCTTGGGAATCTGAGGACGAGCCGGAAGTGATTCCGTCCGAGAGCGGCAGATTGGCAAGCCCCTCGTCAGCGGGCGTCGAGATGAGGCGGCCATTGGCGATGAGAGGGAAGGGTGAGAGGAATAGCAAGAGGAGGAGGAGGAGGAGCCGAGGCAGCGGCGGCAATGCGAGGTTCTGTGCCATTCAATTGCCAAGGAGACGAAGTCGACGGATCTCTTATATTGACGCCGAGAGGGGCACTTTTCAGTAAAGCCCATAATAATAATTACTACCCATTTTAGTCCGTGACTCTTACTCTTGTAGCCAATTTAACAAATAAAACCTCTAAATAAACATATATTTGCCCTCGTTATAAAGACTTCTCTTTTTAATCTCGTGTTTAATAATTTTCAAATTATTTTTGCCTCCGCCACTTTTTCATTGTCTTCCTCTTTCGCACCAATCCTTTTAATCTCGCTATCAATCGACTTCATTATTTTATACCTTTGATAAATTGATGACACATTGCTCAAACGTCATAGGCACAAACCATGAGCACAAGGATGAGACAGTTAGAGCATGAGCTTGTTGGCACATGAGCGCCAGGGACAAAGATGAAAAGACAATGGAGAAAATAATAGGGTGTGCTCGAAGAAGGATAATAAAAGAAGGGTGATTTAGAAAAAAAGGGAGATAATAAAAATAATAAGATGAAGTTTAAAATTATCGAATAAGCGTTACTTTCATATTCTTAATAACACTTAATTCTTTTTACTCATAACAAACAAACCGCACTCTGATAAAAATCCCGAACGTGGTGTTGGGAATTCAAATCTGAACACGACGTTGCATTCTAATACAACGATGTGTGAAATTTATAATCTCAAGACTACGATATAATCTGAAAATTCAGGACCACGAATGATGGTACAGATAATAACCATAGCCGAGAATTCAAATCTCAAGACCGCACATGGTCGGGACGCACCACACGATAGTGAGGTTGGGATTGTACCACCACTGTAGTATTGAGATTTGAATTTTCAGCATCACAGTGGTGCTGGTTTGTTTGGCGGGAAGGATAAAAAGGGAATTAAGTGCGCTATTTGATAAATATGAAAGTATGAGATATTATTTGGGCAATTCTAAACTTCACGTACGTTGTTTGGTAAATCACCGTATTTAGAAATATAAAAAATGTCCTTTTTAATAAAATAAAAAATATATATATAAAAATGGTCTCTTTCATGATATTTAAAAAATGAGTTGCCAATTTGACTTTTGTTCTAAAATATTCGTCGATTCTATCTTAATTTATTGATGTGAAAGGAAAAAAAAAAGTATTTACACGTTTTTTCTTTTTGTATTCATTCTATATATGATATTTATATGGTATCTATCAGTTAGATCTTACTAACCATTATATCTTATAAATAATACAAGATCAAAATAACATATAAAATATAAGATAACATCTACATTTAAAAAAAAAAAAATTGAAGACTAAGCCACTCATTACTTGTATTATTTGTTGTTGAATTTATAATGAATTTAATTTTAGGGATCACTGATCAAATTAAGTCCAAGGTTCCTATCACATTTGGAGTCCAACATTTATTTATTTATAAGACAAATCAAATTATTATTTTTTAAAATAATTAATTCCAAGTATACGCGGCAATTCGATCTAACTTGAATTTGCCATGCCCGACGTGGCTTGATATAGGTTGGGCCAAAATTGGCTTAGCCTAAACTCGGTCCACATGTTGATCGTAGCCAAGTTAATTAGGTTAGACACGATCTAACCGCAAGTTTTTGTTAGACACATTATAAGATTAATTAGGTTACACATCCCCCATATGCATGCAAGGAAAAACAATTTGAAGAAATTTAAAAATAATAATAACTTTAAATTAAAAAATATTTTAATATTTTACATAATTTAAATTCTTTTAGTTATGTCCATTTGAGATCTATTTTTAACTCTATTCTTGCTTGTTTTTCACATAATCTTTTAGGAAGCGATTGTGAGGAATTGTTTAATCTCTCGGCTTATCTTCCAATTCTTGTTGAGGGGATTTGCTCTATATTTTGATATTTATTAACCCAGTGCAAATGAGCAATTTAGTGGTATTATTTGTCCTATAGAGCTGTCAAACGGATCCATCCATAATGAAGTGGATTAATTCATTATAAATTTAATATTTAATGGAAAAGAGCAAATTGACTCATTATCTTGACAGATTAATAAATCTCCAAACTAACCAAGTGAGTCAATCCACGGGCAAAAAATTAATAAAAAAAAAAATCTAAAATAACTAAGGGATTGAAGGCGTGAGATGAGATGATGATCGATAAGGCGGATAAAATATCATGATAAGAAGGTAAGATTTTGAAACAACTAAAATTTTATAATTGAGATTTAATTATCGACTGACAAATTAAGTACCAATGTTTTTTATTCTTTAAATGCTCTAAAATATTCAAAATTTAATAATATATAAATTTAAATTTTATCTCCTCCAAATAAAAATCTAATTGAGATTTTCCAATGTAATTGTTTGAATTTAATACGTCATATTTTTCTATATTAATTAGAACAGTGATGATAACATAATATAAAATAATTAGAATATATAAGGAAAAAAATATTAGAGTAAATTCTTTTATTCTTTCCTCTAATTTCTCCTACTCAAATATATATGTGATAGAAAAAAATTATGATTGTGAAGATCTTATCGTGATAGTATTAAAATATTAATCAAAAAATTTGCACAATTTTACTTTTACATATTCCTTTTTTTTTGTATTTTTCAATTCGCAGACTAACTCGAGTCCATCACAAATCAATCTGTCTAGAACTACAATCCACACGGATTGATTTATTTAGACCCGTTAAAATAACAGATTAATAAAATTTAAATTTAATCTATTTAAATTATTTAATAGGATAGATCAATTCATATATATCTCATATATTGTCACATCTATAGATCATACTGTCATTTCATAGATCATACATGATATTAAATTTATATTTAATATCTCTTCTTATTTACTTCGGCTATTATATGATTCATATATTGTCACATTCATAGATCATACATTTCTGAATGAGAACTCGTGTGTTTTAGTAAGAAGTTTTTTTATTATCCTCAGTTAACCATTTGGTCCTGCATAAAAGAAAAATGCAATTATTCAAATGATCTACTAATTCGAGTAGCTTTAAAAGTTTTCAACAATGAAACATTGCAATGGAGGCAAAATCATTCTCTGCATTTTTTCGGAAACCAAGTATAGCCGAATCCAAATGAAATCTGAATGGATTGATTACCAATTGATCCGGTTCAATCCACAACTAGTCCGTCTTAAGTCAGAGACGGACAATTATGTATCAAGTCCATTTTAACAACCGAACCGGCAAATCAACCCTGGCGGTTAAACAGCCGGTTCAAGGTAACTCAACCGGCAGTTCACCTGCATGTTGGAGCTCTTGCAGAAGAAGTCGACGGCGAAATAGTCTCGATCGGGGGACGATGGCGATACGACGATGAGGTGGTTAGCGACGTGAACTGCTCGTGTTGGATAGGGGTGATCACGGTTCGATTCGAACTGTGAACCGAATTGAAATCGATGGCTCAAAAATCGAATCAAAATCATTTTTTCGATTTCGATTCCAAAATCGAAATTTAAACCGGAGACATATGATTTAATCCCGATTCTTAAATTTTTGAAATCGAAACCGAATCAAAACCGGAATTAAATCGGAATCATACCGGAATCGGAATTGAATATTTTTTTAAAATTAAAATTAAATTTTTAAAAATAATTTGATATTTACTTTTGAAAAAAAATTAAACATATTCAAAATTTAAAATTTAAATTTTTATAAGTGTATAATAAATATATATAAAAATTAAAATTAAAATAATTTAAAATTCATATAGGATAACATTGTAATCAACCGACACACAAATTAAAATATTCAAAATTTAAAAATTTTATTATTGCATTATAATTATAATAAAAAATATTTATAAAATCAAAAACATTTAAATGATATGTGAATTACAAGAGCTTTGATTTTTTTTATATATATATATATAATTTAAATTTAAATATAATTTAAATAAAAATAAATGGATAAATTAACGAATTAAAAAATAATACATTTAAATCGTCTATTAAAGAAATAAGAAATTTAAAATTAAATAATTTAAATTTGAAATTGAATCCGAATTGAAATCGTCGATTAACGATTCAGTTCCGATTTCAATTTTAATGGATGATAAATTGAAATCGAAGGTTCCGAAATCAAAATCGAAATGTACAAAATCAGAACTAACAATTTCGAAATCAAAATCGAAAGAGTTAATGAATGAATGATAAATTGAAATTGGTTTGGAACCGTACACTCTGGATTTGGTGATAATCGATTATCAATTATTGATGATTCGTATTTACATCTTTAGTCATTTAAGATCTGATTTATTCCCTTTATACGTAGGGAAGAATCGTTAATGTGACAGTTTCAATTTTTTTTTTTTTTTATCAGAGGTGAAATTAAATAGCTGCGATTGCTCGGCCCGCGACCAAGAAAGGAAATCGGGCGCAGACAAGAGAGACCGGTGGGGCGGGCGCTCACTGCAGGAAGAAGAAAAAGGAAGCCGACGTCTATGGACAATAGAGAGGGAGCAACGATTGCAATGAGAAAAGAAGCGAGTGGCTGGCGATCGACGAGCAATGACGGCACGCGATGAAGGAGCCGATGATGATGGCGAGGGAGATCGCGATGGAAAGGGAAGGAGGGCAGCGGTGGCACGCGAAGATCGTGCGTGGGACAGAGAGAGAGGTAAACTTGGGGAAAATCGTATCGGCACGAAGAGAAGCAAATTGGAAAGGTAATCAAAATATTTATTATGTTGTCCGATTTGTCCGGAAGAAGTATACATGATAACATCCGATCAATTGACACGTAATCAAGGAAAATTTTATTCTAATAATTAATTAATTTGTCTTAATAGTAATTTGATTTAGGTAATATCTTGCTCAACCGACGGTTTAACGGTCGATTAACGATTTTAAAATATTATTTATTTTAATTTAATTTTTAAATATATTTTTATATAATAATATTTATAATATTTTAATAATACTAAAGGTCTAATTCATTAGAATTTGATTCATTTATTTTAAATTTTTCGACAATCTATTATATCAATCTATTTAAATTAAAATTTTAAAATATATTTATGTTAAATTTTCTTATGAGTATTTTACTTATTTAGTTATTACACTTGATTTTATTTAATTCTCCAAATAAATTATTTATTAATTTTATTCTATTCTTTTTCTTTCGTTAAATATTAAATTTATAAAAATTATTTAAATTGTATGATGCAACCTATAATAGATTTGTCCAAAAAAAAAATTTAATAATAAAATTATATATATAATGAAAATAATCAAATAATTCAAATTTTAATGTAATATTTTTTCTCAATATACTGTAGCATCCATTTTTAAAAACTCAAATATTATTTGATGATTCGATAAAAATTAAAAATCAATAAAAAAATATATAATGTTTGATAACGTAAGAATTATCCTCCATAGTTTTAATTCTTTTATACTCAAACAAATAGATAGATAAATTCAATAAATTTATATTGTTCATGTTTATAATTTTTTTAAAAAATAAAAATATAATTAATAATTTCGAATTATACCACTTTATAAATCGACGATTTTGAATCATAAATTATAACTATCTTGGATGATTAAAATTAACAAGATTGATTTAGAATATGTTAAATCGTTGATTTCGAACGTAAACAGATCTAATTGAAACTAACATGATTATCAATATCAAATTGTTGACTGTCACTTTGACCCCTATTTCATCTCCCCTATTCAAACTTTCCTTGCCAGATTTTTTGGAGGATTAAACACCTCTGGGTTTCAACTTCTTGTCAGCACACAGATAGCATATGTTTATCATGATCTTGCTCTATCAGATTTGTTGTAGTCTGTTAGTTTACTTGTCGAACTTTTGCTCATTCTTTATTCTTTGTTTATGATGCTTATTATCCGAAAACTTATGATAACTGATTTATGGTACTTCCATATGCTTAGCTATTTTGCTTTGGATTCAAAACCCTTGCTTTTTGGGATCCCTTTGCATAGAGTTGACTCTTCCGAGGGCGAAAGGCAAACTTCTCATGATCAAAAAGCATCCAAGGCCATCATCAACAAATCAAGATTTAAAAGACATATATATATACCCTTGCATTCATACTTAGAATGTTGCTTCTCTAAACTTCAAAGATTAGCATATTGCATTCATAACATCAATCTAAACCTTTGTGAAAAAGTCTACAAACACATGGCAACACAATCCCATGATAATAATCAAGTATTTACATGTGCATCAGAGACACATATTGCCTTTAACACGAAGTATTTTCATGATTTCCTTGGTAGTAATTCATGATGGTTTCTACTGCTATCTTAAATCCAATCAAAATCATCATACTGCACCGAGAGTACTCATTTTATACATGTATGTTTTCTTCTTTAAGAAACATACTCATGATGATTAACCTTTCTATCTTGTAAAAAATCTTGAAACATTTGTTTGTTCCTCTTTATGCTTTCATGATCAATTGAATTCATGCACTACATGGAAGTTGTTCCTCTTTATGCTTTCATGATCAATTGAATTCTATTCACCGACATGAAAGAGACTAAGGATACAACTTCATCATCTCATGCTGGCTTTGACCATCATTTTCTTATAAATTTGGGTTTACTTATCTAATTGCATTCTTGAGAGCATATTTCCTTGAAAGGTATTTAAGTCTGCGTTTGTCAAATCATTATTACAAGTTCTCAGAGAAACCAAAAAATTGATATTACCCAAAAGCCTATTCTAAAGATGACACCTGAAGATAGAATGTTTGAAAGACATCAAGATCTTTGGGAAGGTTCTACTCTCTTGTTCATCTAAACTAAAGTGTGGACCTTCTCAAAATAACCTTCTAGAGTGTGAAGTTTGATAACTAGAGTATGAAAGACATGCAGCAACCCAAGCAAATGATCAGGTTGATTCCTCCTGTTAGCATTCATGCTTGCAGCAACCCAAGCAAATGATCAGGTTGATTCCTCCTGTTTGCATTCATGATTGCAGCAACCCAACCAAGATAATCCAAAGTAAGTTTGATCAACATGATTGAGTTAGCCTGATCTGATTGATTGATGCATGGTCAGATTAATTCAATTGCATTGAAAAGATAGAGGAAACCGTATTCTACTGGTCAAGACAATTCCATCAGCCCAATTTGATTGGTCATCTTAACTCAATCAAAATACTATTACTCCAATGTCGTCTGTTAATTAATGTTAGTTAGCAAACAATCATTTGAGGTCAAAAGTACCATTGCAGTTTTTCAGGTCTAATTTACAAATAATTTTTCAACCTGTGAATTATGATTTACCGATAATCAATATTTGCAGATGACTATTTATTTTAAATAAGCATACAATCTGTGAATTATCATTTACCAGGAATCAAATATATGCAAATGGCAGTTTAGAATGGATAAACATACGGTTTATTTATATGCAGACAACCAAACTGCCCTTCTATATGAGTATTAACTTTTTGGTTCAGTTCATAATACTGTGTTTGGGATTACATAAGAATGCATCATAATACCAGGTATGAACCACTCTTGAACCTAAGAGGAGTTGGGAAAGCTGCAATTTGTTTCTTTTGTGTCTAGGAACAATTGCTCAGGGTGACAACTGGATTAGGCAACTTTAGTAAGTGCAGGAAGCAAGTAACTGAGCAAATTTTTACTTACAAAGTGATGCGAGAATGCGCCGAGGAGGATCAAAGGGCCGACGAGCATGCAAGGTAGCAAGGTTATCGACTAAGAGGATGTCACCTTTCTTCCAGCCTATGGCTACAGATTCTTCTTCAAGGATATTTAAGCACTCATAAATAATATCAGCAGGCAAAGGTGTTCCATCTCCAAAAGTTACTGCCTTGACAGGATCATTCCGTGCGTCTTCCCATCCAGTGTAGGCAGCAACCATGCTGTTAAACCATATTTTTCTGCCCCGAGTACGGTCAAGTCTGATTGCTGGTATTGGACCTGTTACTGTTTTAACTCCATCTTCCAACCATTCCAGTTTCACCCCTAGCTTAGCTGCCCTGTGTGTGACATGCAATTCTTATTATAAGAAATTTACAGACAGAAAAATTATCGATAGCAGAAGCAATCACCAAAGAAACTTCAAAGAGCAAAATTTTCAAACTACCAAAATGATGAGCTATAAAGGCAATATGTAAGACCCATAAAGCCATAAAAAGATCTAGGTGATGTTGACTTCTTGGTTTCTTTACTGAGCAAACTTTATGATTGTAACATCTAAAATATAAAAATCAGAAGTGCGTATAACAAAAGCCAGCTTCCAAGAAAGGTTAATCAACACACCCCAAATATTGGAAAACAAAATATGCATTGCTTTTCAAACATTGTTATTCAACACACTATAGAGATTGTGTGAGCATTATAAAGTAGGAAAATACCCTAATTCAAATGGCCAGATTATGTTACAATCAGCTATTGTAGAAAGGCATCCTTTAGCATATAGCATTCAAAAGCCTAGCACCCCTATTCAGGCATCCTTTACAGCAGATGTTCAATTGCTTTTTGAATCTTTCAACCACATACCTTGCACGATCTCATATTGACAAGATCATAAAAATATAAAAAAAGAGTTTCTCTTAAGAATGAGCTAAAAATTTGGAAGATTACAAATCTAATCTCATTTTTGTAACAGCTTTTACTCAAAAATGTTGAATTTTTAACATAGCAGGATTCAGCTTATCATTGTCAATAGAATTATCATTGTACAAAGGAATTGCAATTGGTGGTTCTTTCTGACCTACTTGAGGTAGGTTCAAATTGGGTTCACTAACTTGGTCAAATCACGAGTAAAGATAAGCACACATTCTATATTTAGTTAGGTTGAAGGCTTGAAGCAGAATAATAAGATTTAAAATCAGGTTCGAAACTGGTAAAATATGCTGGCAATTAATTTACCCACCTGTAGGCTTTGTTTCAACTTCTATGTTTAAGCTCTTCTACTAAATTAAAGAGCAAAATATAATATTAGGCAGAAGACCATGCGTTCCAGATCCATGCATATATACACCGCACTTTCAAAGCCATTACTGGTTTCAGATTAAAATAGGTTCTGTTTCACCTTGTAGGTTGAAGCTTTTTGACTAAATTAAAGATCAAACAAGAATTTAGGCAGGAGTACATATTCTAAGCAAAACTAACTAGAAATAAAAACAACAGAAACTCTAAATCCAAAGAAAAGCTGCACCAATTTGATAATCATGTACATCAAAAACATAAAAATAAAAAAATCACAATATAGTCAATACAGAACATTCAAGTTTGTCCAAATTAATATGGAGTCTAAAGTTCATATGTGTTGACTCTTTCATTTGGAAGTTATCATCCAATTTTATTTTCAAATTTGCAACACCATACCATAATCAAATTCAGATGAAAGATTTTATTCCTAAGTTTTACCATATTTATTATGAATTTACATTATCCAAATTACATTCCGTGTCAGTCATACAATAAAAGTACTTCCAGTTTAGTTTCTCTTATATCATAGATTGATTTCATGTTCAATTTACAATTTATAGATTATAAGATGTCAACCGTTTTGAATACAATAGCTACATTATACACAATGCAATTGTTCAAAAGACCAGTCTATACAAAAATTATGATCATCATTCATCCAGCGAACAAATAAAGATTTGTCAATACAAAAATTGTTTTTTTGTTAGTTTCTTTGGTTGCATTTCAACCAAATAGGAAAGCCTTTTAGTCCTACATCTTTAGTTTATGAGGACTAAAGAAGCTTTATTATCCATCATTTGCATGAGCCTCAAGCACTAGGTGCATGGTTATACATAAGCATGGATATGGGTTGGTTTTGCCTAACACACATGCACATGTCAGTTCAAGCCAGGCTTGGGATTGTGCTCGAGCATGGGCTAGGTTGGGTGTGCATGTGACACAGTGCAGGCACAAATAGTCCAGCCAAACAATCCCTCACATGCACAACTGGATTTTTTTTAAGAACATTTTTTCTATTTTGAAATTTAAATTAAACAAACTTTAAAATGATTTTTTCATCCGTTTCACTAAATGTTGCATGGATAAGATAGAAATGGATAGATTCAATGGACTTGGATTAGATTCATTGTGCAAATCTATCTACAAGGTGTGCCCTAACCTTTACCAAGTGTTGGATTTATCTCGCATTTGATCTATACATAGGGGGGATTTGGTTTGGCATTAGATAAACACTTCTTCCATTTTCGTTTTTCGCTACAGGTTCCCTCAAATTTGCAGACTATAGTATAGATTTGGCTTAATCTTCTATTTGGATTTAAGTTCATTGGTTAAAAAAAAAAAACAAAATTCAACTCCTGCAAGATTTTCAATATCCCATTTCTAACAATAAAAACTTAAAAAAAAGGATTTGCATTAACAATGAAGTTTGATTATTAAAACTATATAGTTTAATTAGCTTGAGCATATTCAACATGAATCTAAAGTTTTTATTATTGCTGTGTGGTAATTGTAACTAAATGCACATGAAAAACTAAATCTGAAAGTGCAACAGAGAACAACAATCACTGTATCCATAGAATTTTATCTAATCAGGAAAAACATAGCATATGTGTGTAATTTTTGCAGTGTCAAAGATGAAAGTAACCAAATTAAGCTAACCTTTCCTCGGCTACGCTTCTATCTTTGGTCAAGAAAGTGGACTGCCATCCTCGGCCGATGGGCGACGACGGATCGTCTCCTTCGCCCAAAACCCTCGTGTAGATCAATCCTTGCTCCTCCAACCGCTCCACGAACTCGGGGAATCTCGCCCTCATTCTCTCGTACACGAGGTGGCTCAGCACAATCGGCGTCTCCCCGCCGCTTCCAGGCTCCACCTCGCAGAAGAAGAACAGCTTCGATGGGAACTCCGGTACCTGGACAGAAAAGAAAAAAAATCCAAGAAATCTGCGTCAGTAAGCAAATAACGGGGCGGAGAGGAATCCGACTCCAAATTAATGAAGCGGACGGACCTGAGCCATCTCGTGGTGAAAGGGGATCTTCTGGTCGGCCGGAGACTCGTTGGCGGTGAAGACACGGCCGACGACGTTGGTGCGGGGGGCGGCGCCTCCGACGTAGGGAAGCTCGTCGTAGCCGAAGGCTGCGACGGCTCGGTCGAAGTCGGCGGCAGACCGGAGAGGGAAGCCCCGGAGGAGGAGGGCGCCGCTGGAACGAAGGAGCGCCTCGAGGCGGGGTTTCTGGGACGAAACGGCCGCAGCGAAGGAGCCAAGGTCGAGATCGGCGTTGGCACCGAGGGAGACGACCGCCGGGAAGACGCCGACGCCGACGGCTTTCTGTTCCGGTATGCGGGTCTCGACGAACACGTCGTCGTCGGCCGCCATCAAGGCTAGCTCCCTTTCGCTGTCGGTGGCGGAAATTAAGATGGCAAATAAATTAATAAAATTTTGGGGAGCCAAAATAAAAAAAAATATATATATATATATATATAAACAAAATAAAAATGCGAAATGATTGTGGTCGGGGAGTGCGTCTGTGTTCATCGAAGCCCGGAATCTCGGAGGTTCTAAATTTGGTTACGGCTCTGTTTAATCGAGAATGAGGTGGATAAGGATTAGTACGGGAGTCCTCGTGATATTCATGATATTTTTAAGTTCGATAAATTTATAATTTTTTTTTAAATAAAATAATAAATTAAGAAAATTAAAATGATATGTAACAAAGTCGACTCTAACGCCAAACCTACCAAGACGATTGTCCATAACCTAAAAATTTTTAGAGCTTAATTAGGATCCAAAAATTTGTAAACTTCAATATAATTATTGAGTAGTATTCAAAAATTTTAGAATCGTCCAATCTTTATACAATTAGAGTCGATTTTGATCCGCACGAATATTTTTCAATTTATTTTTCTTTTTTAAACGTGGTACAATTATAAAAAATCACTAACTTAACAATTCCATCAAGGATTAATATAGAAAAGAAACAATCGAAAATTAAAAGTGATTTGAATATATATATATTAAAATGGCATTCTCCCTTATATTTTTTATATTAAAATATAAAAATAAATTAATTTAATTCAATTAAAAAAATTATATATGATACTACAGTAATGCAATTAAGTATTGAGAATGTCGAGTGGGGAAGAAGTCGACTCGAAAAGTGGGCCAAATGCCTAGGTGAAAAGGAAACAACTCGGGAAGTGAGTTGAAGGCCTAGCCAAGAAACAAGTCGACTCGAGAAGTGGGTCGAATGCCTAATCGGGGAGGAAGTTGATTCGGGAAATGAACCGAATGCCTAAGCGAGAAGGAAACGATTTGAGAAGCAGACAGAGTGTTGAGACGGGAAAGAAGGTGACTCGGACAACAAGCAGAGTGATGAGTCGGGAAGGAGACAGAAAGTTGAGTTAGCAGAGAAGCGGTGCAAGAAATAGACAGGGTACTGGGTCGGGAAGGAGTTGACTTGGGAAGCCAACCGAGAGTTAAATTAAAGAAAATAATAATACGTCAATTAAGGTGGGACCTTACAAAATATTCCCCTGATAGTTTGTTAGAGTTCATACATACATGTCACCCTCTTTAGTAATAGATTGAAGACGCCTCATAGGCCTCACTAAAAGATTCTTCATAGGAGTAATTCTCTAACGACCTTACAACATCATCACCTCGACCAGTGTAACTTTCTATGTGGATGGTTACCCTCATAGTTTGTTATGCAATAATTTGCCCTAAGACGTCACGGAGGAGTCGTGGAGAAGGAGAGGAGGAGATATATAAATAAGAAGTGGAGGAAAAGGGGGGCTCTCTCTAATTTCATCATTCTTACACCTATTGTTTCTCTACTACCGCATTCACTACTTTTATTATTGCTTCTCCTTCTTCCCTGCATCAAGCTCTAACATAAGCATCGGAGGCCCGAAGTTAAGAAATCGATGGTTGTTTGATCTATGTTAACTTTGACAGGGAAAGAAGTAGAATAGTTACTGTTGCGGTTGGAGAGAATCGATCCTCAATGACTTAAGGTCGAGGAAGAAAAATCTACACCGCATCAGTTGGCACCATCTGTGGAAAACTCTGAGCAAGACGTCGAGATGCAATCTCAAGAGATTTCTCCTCTTGCAGCTTCTATTCCTAAAGAAACTCCTATCTATTTTACCTTCTCAACTGACCGCCATGATAAACAAAGTAGTGACTAATGCGTGGATTCAAGATGATAGAAGGATAGGGTATCTTCAATTTCATTCTGGAGAGACATCCCGAAGAGAGCAACCATATGGCAGATTTTCACACCTCCCCACGACTGGCTAACAAGAAACGGAGTTACTGCCAGGAGAAGAACCGTTAGGGGGAACTAATCGGTATCCTCTTCCTATCTTGCCCGCAAGGAGGGAAGATCAATGAGAGATTCATTCAACTAAGGTTCATGAGCTATATGAACCTTCCCCCTTTACAAAAGACATAGTGTTGAAGAATCCACCTTCTCATTTTCGCCCTCCTCACATTGGGTTGTATGATGGTACATCCGATCCTGAAGAACATCAATCTCATTTTGAAGGCGACACCGCTCTCCATCAATACATAGATGCTCTCAAGTGTCGAGCCCTTCACACCACCTTGTCGTCCGTAGCCTAAAGGTGGTTTGGATCATTGCGGCCTGGTTCCATCACCTATTTTAAAGATCTGAAGGGAGTCTTTCTTTAGCCCTTTGCTAGCAATAAAAGGTACAAACATACTGCTTCTAATTTACTTCATTTGAAGCAAGAACCGACAAAATCATTGTGGAGCTATATCCATTGGTTTACCAATACTGCTCTGGAAGTACCCTCGGTTGCACCAGATTTCCTAATGGTTGCTATCTCTCACGGCTTGAATGAAGGACTGTTCCTCAGTTCTCTGTCGAGAAAGTCTGCTGCTAGTTATGAATAATTGCTTGGCTGAGTCGAGAAATATATTAATGAAGAAGAAGTGTTGAAGTTACGGAGAGCTGAGAAGAAGCCTGTCTCCACCCCGATAGAAAGAAATCAATCTTTTCTCAGCGAGGTCTTCCTAGAAGAGAATATGTTAAACCTTTTTCTCAAGGAGTTCCTCGTCCCTAACCCCTTATGTTAGAAGCTCCTCCTAATCGCCCCTCCGAATTATGCCCACTGAGTTCTCACCTCTGCACCAAACTTGGAAAGAGTGAGAATTAGAAGCTTATTGATACTGCAATAATATGACTAAGTGGGAAGAAAGTCAAGTCGAGTCAAGAAGGTAGCGACTTGGGAAGCAAGTAGAAAGCCAAGTCAGGAAGGAACAAATCAGGAGGCAAGCAAGGTGCTGAGTTGGGAAGGAGCAGTTTGGGAAACAAGTAGAGTGTTGAGTCCGGAAGGAGCAGTTCGGGAAGTAGACAGAGTGTTGAGTCTAGAAGGAGCAATTCGGGAAGTAGGCAGAGCCCTGAGTCAAGAAGGGACACCATGGGAAATCAGCAGAGAGTCGCACCATAGAAAGGGATAATATGTCAGTTAAGGTAGGACCTCATGGAATGCTCCCTTAAGGGTTTGTTAGGGTTCATTCATATATGTCATCATCTTTAGTAACAGATTGAAAATGCCTCATAGGACCCACAAAAGATTATTTATATCATAATTCTCTAACGACCTAACAACACCATTATCTCGATCGGCGTGACTCTCCACATAGACGATCATCCTCGCAGTTTGTTACGCAATAGCTAGCCCTAACGCTTCATGAGATAAAAGCAGGAGGTGGAGGAGGGGAGAAGGGGGTCACTGATCATTCTTATACTTATTATTTTCCTATGACTGCATTTATACATTATCTCTCCTACTACTTGCTTTGCTTCCTCACACGAGCTTTGACTTAATCATTGGAGGGCCGAAGTCGGGAAACTAGCGGTCGTCTGACGTGTGTTAACTTTGATAGGAAGGGAGCAAGAAGGTTTACTGTTACGGTCGGAGAGAACCCATCCTTGGTGGCTTAAGATCAAGGAAAAATAATATGTACCGTATTAGTTGGCATCGCCTGTGGGAATATCAGAGCAAGATGTAGAGATGCAACCACAAGAGATTCCTCCTCCTCGATTTCTACTCTTGAAGAAACTCCTATTATTATATTGTCTTTTCAACTGGCCACGATGATAAATAAAGTAGTGGCTGAGGCACAGATGCAAGGATGATAGGAGGATGGGGTACCTTCAACCTCACTCTGGAGAGTCATCTTGAAGAGAGCAACCTTTTGGTGGATTCTCACACCTCCCCACTATTGGTCAACAAGAAATGGAGGTATTGTCGGGAGAAGGACTGTAAGGGGGAGCTGATAGATATCCCCTTCCTATATTGCCCGTAAGTAGGGAAGATCAAGAAGAAAGTCATTCAACTAAGGCTCATAAACCATATGATCCCTCTCCGTTCACAGAGGATATAGTTATGGAACTCCCACTGTCTCACTTTCACCCTCCTCACATTGGATCATATGATGGTACCTCCAATTTTGAAGAATATCTATCTCAGTTTGAGGGTACAACTACTCTTCATTGCTATATAGATGCCCTCAAATGCTGAGCCTTTCGCACCACCTTGTCATTCTCAGCCCAGAGATGGTTTGGATCATTGTGGCCTAGTTCTATCACCTATTTTAAAGATTTAAAAGGAGTTTTTCTCAAGCACTTAGCTAGCAGTAAAAGGTACAAACATACAACTTCTAGTTTACTGCATTTGAAGTAGGAGCCGACTGAATCGGTGCGGAGTTATATCCGTCAGTTTACTAACACTATTATGGAAGTACCCTCGATTGCTCCAGATTTCTTAATGGTCACTATCTCTCATGGCTTGAAGGAAGGACCATTTCTTAGCTCTCTGTTAAGAAGGTCGGCTACCATTACGAGGAGTTGCTAGGTCGAGTTGAGGAGTATATCAATGAAGAAGAAATGCTGAAAGTAAGGAGAGCCGAGAATAAATCTATTTCTACCCCTGTAGAAAGAAGCAAACCCTTAGTGCATCGGGGGTCCTCCTAAAAGGGAATATGTGAGACCTTTCCCTCAAGAATTTCCTCGTCCACGACCCTTCATGTTAGAAGCTCCTTCCCATCGCCCCCTCCGAATTATAGCTACTGGATTCTTGCCCCTACCCCAAACCTTGAAGGAGCGAGAATTGGAAGCCTATGATAAACAGGGCATCCTTCAACACTCTGCTGAATATAGAGGAGCTCCCTGCTCTAAACTCCATTCTTTTGTCAGTATCATATGGAGTATGGGCATTCCAGTGATCGGTGTTTTGGGTTACAGAGAGAGTTGGAGCGCATTAGGATGGAGCACCCACATCTGTAACAATAATTAGGGTTGGTAAGGGGATGTAGGCCTCCTACCCCTCACCCAAGGCCTTACAACAGAAGACCATAAACCCTCCCATCGCAAAGACAGACACAACCTAGCCAAGGAGCCATCCCTCAAGAGGGAGGGACAAGCGATGGGACTTGAGCCGTTCTTGAGGATGTTCCTCCCAAGGGTGTTATTAATGTCATTGCTAGAGGATCCACTGATGGAGACTGCAATAGAGCTCGTAAGTCTTATTTGTCCATCAGAGAAGATAGGGCAACTCAAGAAGTGCCTATACTAAGCTTTGGGCCAGAAGAATTGCAAGGTATTCTTTTATCTCACATTGATGCCTTAGTAATTAGAATTTCTCTTGCAAACTATGAGGTTGCCTAGGTTCTGATGGACTCGGGGAGTTCGATCAACATTCTTTTCCAGGAGACAGCTAGAGGAAGTCTCTACTCCTTTGTTTGGATTTGCACGACACATGGTGCAACCTATATGGCAAATATCCTTGTCCCTCACCTTAGGGATGAAGTTGAGTCAAAAGACTAACATGACTATTTTCTAGTGGATGCCCCTTCAGCATACAATGCTATTCTTAGTCATCCATTCTTATCAACTTTCTAGGCAGTAGCTTCCCCTTATCATTAGAAAGTGAAATTCCCAGTGGGTCGGCTAGTCAGGGAGGTCAGAGGAGAACAAAAGGTAGCTCAAAGTTGTTATGTCCAGATGGTTCGAGATGATAGAAAAAGAACTTGGGTGAATGATCCCAAAGGAAAGATGTCTATACTTTTTGAAGTATATGTGTTGGAGGAGGTCGTGCCCAAAAAAGAGACAGTGGAGGAAGAGGAGTCAGTGGAGATAGCCCCAGGAAAACTAACTTAGGTGGAAAAGCAGCTGGAGGTAAAGGAAGAGCTCATTATCTTCTTGCGAAGAAATGAAGATATTTTCGCCAAGGATGTAGATGACCTTACAGAGATTGATCCTCAAGTTGCAGAACATCACTTGAACATTGTCTGAGGAGCTCGACCATTCCAATAGAAGAGGCGACACTTCGGGCTTGAAAAAGACAAGGTCATTGCTAAAGAAGTGGAGAAGTTACTGCAAATAGGGCATATAAAAAAAAATTCAATTTCTTGAATAGGTGTCAAATATAGTTTTGGTCCCCAAGCCCTTCGGACAATGGCGTATGCATCTTGATTTTTATGATTTAAATAAAATCTACCCTAAAGACTACTAGCCCTTACCTCGTATTGATCAGTTAGTTTATTCCATAGTAGGTTATGAAGTTGTCTCACTCATGGACACCTACAAGGGTGTCATCAGATTCCTTTAGCTCGGAAAGATCAGAGGAAAGTTAGTTTTGTGACTGTAGGGGGGTTATATTCTTATGTAGTGATGCCTTTTGGACTTAAGAATATTGGGGCTATATATCAAAGGTTTATGGATAAGATATTTGATGTACAGAAGAGAAGGAATGTGAAAGTGTATATTAATGATATCATGGTAAAATCCTGACTCAATCAAAATTTAATACAAGACTTAGAGGAAACATTTGCCACACTCAGGCATTATAATATGAAGCTGAATCTGAAGAAGTGTCTGTTCAGAGTGAAGAGTGAACATTTTTTGGGGTATATTATTACAGAGAAGGGGTTACAAGCTAATCTAGAGAAGGTTCAAGTGTTGTGGAATATGAAGTCACCCACCAATTGCCAAGAGACACAAGAACTCATGGGAAGGATTATTTCATTATCCCGATTCATTGCTCGATTAGCAGCTCGGGAGTTGCCCTTCTTTCAGATCCTTAGAAAGGCTATTCGGTTTCAGTGAGACGAATAATATGAACAAGATTTTCAAGAATTGAAGAAGTATTTGGCTCAACTCTCTTTGTTAGCTAAACCTACTTGGGGGAACCTCTATGGGTATATTTAGCCATTTTTGAAGGGGCAATTAGTTCAGTCTTATTGAGGCAGGAGGGTTCTCAGCAACAACCTATTTACTATACAAGTCATATATTAAAAGGATCCAGTTGATATATACTGAGTTAGAAAAGCTAGCATATATGTTGGTGTTGACTGCCTGTAAACTGAGACCTTACTTTTTAGCTCATCCAGTGAATGTGTTAACAAATAATGAGTTGGGTCGAGTGGTCACTAAACCTAATTTTTCAAGAAGATTGGCAAAATGAGTCGTGGAATTGAGTGAATATGATATCATTACCATTCCCGTACTGCTATCAAGGCTCAATCTCTAGCTGAGGTGTCAATTGACCCAAAAAATAGTTTGGAAAAGGAAAAAAGGAGGGGTGGCCACATGGAGAGTTTTTGTAGATGAGTCTTTAGGGGTTGGAGGAAGTGGAGTAGGGGTATTACTGGTGTCTCCTTTAGAAGAGGAAACTCATATAACAATATGGTTAGGGTACAAAACATCTAGTAATGAAACTGAATATGAAGCTATCTTGTCCGGATTGCAAGCAGCTTGGGCAGTAGGACCTGACTCAATCCTAATATACTCATATTCTCAACTGGTTGTGTCCCAGCTTTAAGGTGCTTTCGCTGTCCAAGAAGAGAGATTATAGAAGTACTTTGAAGCCTTTGAGAAGTTGAAGGTACATTTTCGAGAGGTGCATTTGCAACAAATCCCGAGAGAGGAGAATGCGAAAGCGGATGAATTGGCTCGGCTAGCTAGCGCATTAACCGAGTGAAAATATTGAGATCCTCTATGCTTAGAAGTTTCCAATTCCTTAGTGGTGTACAGTGTGGAAGGGGTGATGGTTGAAAGCAATTGCGCACCCGACTGGAGGATAAATATAATGGCTTATCTTCAACAGGGAAGTATTCCATCGGATACTAGAGAGGCATCATCCTTAATGAGAAGAGTGAAGCGCTTCATGCTTATTGATGGGATTTTATACAAGTCGTCATTCAGAAGACCTTTATTGAAATGTCTTGGGAAGGAAGATGCTGGCTAGATACTCAAAGAAATATACGAAGGGTGCTATAGTAACCATTTAGGAGGTTAAGCTCTGACTCGGAAAGTGTTACTGACTGAGTACTTTTAGCCAACTCTCAATCAAGATGTTGTACACTTGGTCAAGACTTGCCAAGCTTGTTAGATGCATAGCAACAGGTCGGACATGCCAGCTGAGCTGATGAAGGCTATAGTCGCTTCCTGTCACTCTGATCAGTGGGGAATAGACATATTCGGTCTGATGCCTACAACTTTGCAGAAGAAGTTTTTGCTAGTAGTTGTGGATTATTTTTCTAAATCAGTGGAAGCTGAACTCCTGGCTAAGATTACAGAAGATGCAGTGATACAGTTCTTATGGAAGAATATTGTTTGCAGATATGGAGTTCCGAGGAAGTTGGTGAGTGATAATGGACCTCAATTCCAGGGTTCGGGAATGGTGTCAAAGTCTTAATATTCAATAGGCTTTTACCTCAGTGTCTCACCGCCAAGTTAATGGATAAATAGAAGTAATTAATAGGATTTTTATTCAAGGGATGAAGGCTAAATTATGAGTTAAATAGGGGAATTGGGTGGATGAGCTCCTAGGAATATTATAGGCATACCGAACTACACCTAAGATAGCAACAGGAGAGACACCTTTTAGTTTAGTCTATGAGACTGAGGCAGTTATCCCTACAGAGGCTCTTGTGAACAGTGCTCGAGTCCAAGCTTATGAGTTAGAACAGAATCATATATTGAGAAGTACTAAGCTAGATCTAGTTGAAGAAAGACGAGAGCAAGCTCAAATCCAGGCTGAGACATACAAGCAAAGAATACAATAAGTCTTCAATAAAAAGGTGATAATTCGGACATTTCAAGTAAGAGACATGATTTTACATAAAGTCAACCCTGCTGGGGACCCTGGGAAGTTATCCATTAACTAAGAAGGTCCTTACAAGATTACTTGGTGGGTTGCTGGCGCCACATACTACCTTTAAAATGTTGAGGGCAAAGAGTTATCTATACCTTGGAATGCAGTACACTTGAAGCGTTTTTATTGCTGAAGATAAGGAGATGTAAACATAAAGCATAAAAGGAAAGAACTCTTGACCTTACACTTGTATACTTGTATTGCAAATAAACAAGAAAGTTACAATATAATATCAACCTTCATACCACAATGATCTCTAGTATTTACAACTATATGAAGAAGTCAGAATGAGACTACAATTTAAAATGTTCAGGAGGATAACGTTAGAAACCAACTTCCCAATTCAGAAAGGGAGTCGGCTGCTAAGCAGGGGAAAATCCTTGTTTCGCATATTGTCGAACTGCTTTATTAAAATCACCTTGAAAAGTAGGTTGCATAAGGGGCATCAGACGTTCTTCTTTTTGCTTCTCATAAGTCTTCACATCTTGGCAAAATTTAATACAACGCTCTTGATGTTCTATGAAGTCTTGGCGGAGATGTCGGTATTGGCGGGGTGTTTAGCTGAGGGTTTCAGCAAGGATCTGCATGTCATAAGCATGAGAAGTATAATCTTGTTGAAAATTTTTGGCCATATCCACCAGATCCTAACGTATAGAATCTTAAACATCTCTAACAGCTACCGAGTAGGTCATGGAATGGGTAGCTTCATACTTTACTTGTTACAAGGAAACCTTATATCTCTGCACTTGAGAAAAGGCTCTATCTCTTTCTGCCCATAAATCTGAATTTCTGCAAATTTCCCTAGTTACCTGGTCATTAAGTTTGATATTATCTCTTCACTTTTCTTCTATTGCAATTGGGTCTCTGTCAGTTGAACACGACAAAGAGCTAATTCTTGAAGGAGGGAGTCTTCTCTTTGTCAGGGTTTCTCTTGAGCCGCCAAACTGGCTTGAGTATATAGAAAAATTTGTTGATGGACTTGAGTTTGATACTGGGATAAGGAGCACCCTATCTTCTGATAATTTGTCATAGCCTCTGCACTATGGGTCAGAGAAGAGGATTCATTTAAGAATAAATAAAAGGGGTAGGAAAAAATGTGGGTGAAGGTGGCGAGGACATGGGGGGGGGGGGGGCGTTACAGGGGAAGACAAAGAGGCGATGGGGAAGAGCTCATCAACAGCAGAGGCAGTTTCTTAAGAGAAGGAAAAAAGAAGGAGAAGGAGAATTAGGGTTTTGCGATGTAGGGGTCAGAGCGAGTGCTTCTAATTGCACATAGAATGAGACGATGTCAGAAGGATGTGACGAAGGTAAAAGTGATATTTCTAATGAATGGGAAGAAGTAGGGGCAAGGGAAGGAGTGGTAGAAGGAGGGTAGTCGACGGTTAGTGCAGCTAGTGAAGAGGAGGGGTTGATGGATATTTCTATGGCATCGATGCACTTCTTTTGAATCTTATGGAGAGCAACACTTAGCATGGATGCCTTCATCTTTGAGAAAAAGAAAGTACAAAGAAGGGAGGGGGAATTCTTAAGCCAGGTAGCGGCGGCAGAGGACACTTTAACACTAGAGAGTTTGAAAGGGTGGAGGGGAGAAGCTATAAAATCCTATTTAAAGAGCGACAGTAAATTCTTTATAAAAGTAAAGAAAAGGGCATGTGATTGGGGTTGTATGCGATAGGTGAAGCTCAAGTGATAGTTAATTAATGGGATGGATTATCAATTCATAACATAAGAAGTCCAATTCTGGAGTTTGGCAGCAGAAGGTTTTCATAGAAGTTTTTCCTACGGTTGGTCGAGGCAGTTCGTAAGCCCTCAAGTCAGTCCACATTCTTATTACAGCTCGGCATGGGTCGAAGCTTACGATCTCCGTACGGTGGTGGATTGGAGAAGTTGGGTTTAAGGTAGATTTCATTTTGGAAGAACAACGGAGTATATTACTACGATCGACTGAGACAGTTCGTAAGTCCTTAGGTCGATCAACATTCTCATTATAGCTCAGCATTGGCCAAATATTATTGCCCCCATGCGGTGGTGGATCGAAAGAGTCAGGTTTAAAGTAGAAATTACTTTGGAAGAACGATAAAATATATTATTGTTGGGCATCAGATGTCATGCTAAAGGGGGTGAATAGCATTTTTTGCTTTCGATGAATCACGTACTTATCTACAATAAATTAGTGCATAGAAGAATATAGAAATAAAATGCACAACAAGAATAAACACACACAAGCACACAAATACAAAGGATTTAACATGGTTCAAAACCCTAGTTCCTATTCCACTGTTGAGCTCTAGAATGAGCTCTACTGATGCACACCATCACTAATAAACTTTTCCTTTACGGTATAACATCGAAGTTGGAGAAACCTCTTACAAGATATTTACAACAATAAACAACAAGATATAAGCAAATACAACAAGCAAATGAAAACTAGAAGTGAAATTTTTTTACAAATGTGAACTTTTAAATGCTTGATCTTTAGTTATTTTTAGAATGCCTTGAAGGTCTGGAATGTAACAATAATTATCCTTCAACTTCCTTAAGAAATACTAGCTTCAACCCTCCTTCTCGAGCTCCTTATAAAGTTGCAACTCGAGCTAATTTTCACCTTCCAATCGAATGCTCTTACCCAACAGTCAACTAACCTCTATGTCGTTGTCTCAAAAGGATTCCATACATGTTGGAATCTTCCCAATGGATACCTCAACAGTCAACTGCTAGCCTATAGTCGATTGGCCAATCAACAACCCAAGAATCTGTGGATTGCTATAGTGTCATCAATTGACTGTCCATACATGATAGTTGACTGCCACAATCTCAGCCGAGTAGTCGAGCTTGAGTCGAATCCTCGACCAGTTGATTGATCATAATCCTAGTCGACTACTCCGAGTTGACTAGGCTCTCGAATGTTGAACACTCGACTAGTCAACTGACACAAAGTCCTAGTTGACTGACAAACCTCAACCATGAGGTTTAACCCAAGTATGATTCCCTCATACTTGATTGACCACCCTTAGCCTAGACCTAAGCCTTCTAGCCATCTTCATCAGCCTTACACCTCTTGAATCCCTCGAGTATGCGACTCTTCATCCTTGGCATTAGCCTTCAGGTGTTTTCATTGGCTATGTCATGCTAACTGGGTCATTTGCCAAGGTTCATTTGGACTTATTCCACTAAGACTCCATGATTAGACTTTACGCTACTAAAACTTCACCCTTGGACTTCCTTGCTAAGATCCATTTGGACTTACACCGTCAAGACTACATACTACCAAAACCACACTCTTGGACTTTCCCATTGTCAAGCCTCAATGTTTGGACTTTCACCACCAAGACTACACATATGGACTTACATGGCAAAGACTTCAAACTTGGACTTTATCTTTGCCAAGTACCTATGACTTGGACTTTCCAATTGCCAAGACCATGCTTGGACTTTTCATGCCAAAGTTCACTTGGACATTACACCGCCAAGACTATACACTTGGACTTATGTTGTCAAGACTTTATCATTAGACTTCCCTTGTCAAATATCCATATTTGGACTTTCCTTGCCAAGTATTCAAACTTGGACTTTCCTTGCCAAGTATTCAAACTTGGACTTTTGAGGTTGATTTCTCCAACAATCTCCCCCATATGACTTTGGATATCTCAATCATCCACTAGTCATATGGTCAATATATCGTCAAACCTATATAGTCAAACAATGGTCAAACCCATTGTCAACCCATTCTCAAACATCAAAATCCTACTCGAGTCCCACTCGAGTTTGGTTAACATTGACCTGGGACCTATTGCACCAATAATTATTACAACCGACTGAGGTAGTACATAAGTCCTTAGGTCGGTTAACATTCTCATTACAGCTCGACATTGGGTGAAGCTTACTGTTTCCATGTGGTGGTGGATCGGAGAAGTCGAATTTAAGGTAGAATTCACTTTAGAAGAATGACGGAGTATATTACTATAGTCGACTGAGGTAGTTCGTAAGTCCTTAGATTGGTCCACATTCTTATTACAGCTTGGCATTGGTCGAAGCTTACTGTCCCCGTGAGGTGGAGGATCGAAGGAGTCAGGTTTAAAGTAGAATTCACTTTGGAAGAACGTCAGCGTATATTACTACAACCAACTGAGATAGTTCGTAAGCCCTCAAGTTGGTTCACATTCTTATTACAACTCAACATTAGTCAAAGTTTACTATCTCCGTACGATGGTGGATCGGAGGAGTCGAGTTTAAGATAGAATTCACTTTGGAAGAACGACTAAGTATATTACTATGGTTGGCCGAGGTATTTTGTAAGCTCTCAAATCGGTCTACATTCTTATTACAGCTCAGCATTGGCCAAAGCTTACTGTCCCCGCACGATGGTGGAACGGAGGAGTTGGGTTCAAGGTAGAAATCACTTTGGAAGAATGTCAAAGTATATTACTACGATTGATAGAGGTAGTTTGTAAGCTTTCAGGTTGGTCCACATTCTTATAACATCTTGGCATTGACCGAAGCTTACTATCCCCATACGGTGGTGGAATGGAGGAGCCAGATTTAAGGTAGAAATCACTTTGAAAGAATGTCGAAGTATATTACTATGGCCAACAGAGGCAGTTTGTAAGCCTTTAGGTCGGTCCACATTCTTATAACAACTCGGCATGGGTTGAAGCTTATTGTCTCAATGCGATGATGGAACGGAGGAGTCAGGTTTAAAGTAGAAATTATTTTTTAAGAACGACAGAGTATATTACTACGGTCGACCGAGGTAGTTTGTAAGTCCTCAAGTTGATCCACATTCTTATAACAACTCAACATTGATCGAAGCTTACTATCTTTGTATGGTGGTGGAATAGAGGAGTCGGATTTAAGGTAAAATTTACTTGGAAAGAACGATGGAGTATATTACTACGGTCGACCGAGACAGTTCGTAAGTCCTTGAGTCGGTCCACCTTCTCACTCAGTTCGGCATTGGTTGTACATTAATAATCCCTGTGTGGTGGTGTCTTGGAGGAGGTGGGGTAAAGGTAGAAATCACAGGGGAATGATGGCGGAACATACACCTCAATTGGCTGAAGTCGTTCATAAGCTCTCAAGGTGGTTTACATTATTATGCAATTCGGTGGTCTATATTATATTTGACATATTTTTGGAGCTCATTGGCGAATTAATTATATCATCGTGCATATTGTACATGGAGGAAAAGGAAAGAATTCTAAAAATATAATCTCCAAAAAAGAGGTACACGGTGTCAACTATCCAATTTTGAGTTTCTTTATGAAGTACACTGCAAAATATAGAATGACAAGAATAGTAGCAAACATATTTATTTAAAGTCATAAAAGCAAATACAGCTACTCCGTGAAAAAAGGAAGGAGGTACATCCTAGTAAAAGAAAATTTAAGGGGCCTCCCGGATGATCTTCTCTTCTATTGAGATATCTAAGAGTAGAGTGACTAAAGGAGGCATTTGGGAGAGGTGGCGCCTCAGAAGAACTCTATATGTTTTGCGAGCCATTGCTAGGTTATGTTTGGTGACCGTTAATTCTTGACGCAAAGAGTAAGTGCGAGTAGAGGCGGAACACAAGCGAGAGCGCAAACTTTCCACTAATGCTTCTAGTTCCATTATCCGTTGTTGATTTTGATTTAGATGTTCAATGGGAAGAAGTTCATCCCTGGGAAGTAGGTTGTTAGCCATGAGGTGAGGAGCACCCAAAAATATAGAGAAGGTACGAAGTATGAGAATAGACGACCAAAGAGAAGAGATATTTATAAAGGAAGAAGAGGTGTTACAATTATTTCTAGGGAAGGGACAAGAGGGAAGGTGAAGAGTCTCACATATTAAAAAGGAAGGCGAAAGGTTATGCCAATTAAGGGTTAGTAGGTATGGGGAATGTCGTATTCCTTTGGCTGGATAACATGAAGATAAATGCATAAGACTGAGAATTTTACAAAGGTTTCTATGATACGTTTTCTCATAACATCATAGTATTAGTCGACTAACACTAAGGAGATGTTAGTTGGGTATGATTAATATGAGGAGGTTCAACTGACCTAGTGATAAAACCCTTAATACTATTGCAATACCAATTAGATAGCATAGTAAAAGCAAAAAAGACACTCTTAACCTAGAAGAATATAAGTGTTGTTGGTGCAACAATGGCCCAAGTATTTATGTATTTTGATGTTTGGATAATCATTTATAGTTAGACAATATTTGTAATCTAATCGTGAATGTGTTAAGTGATAGGAAAATCCAAGTGTGAAGACTTAGTAAAGGAAAGTCCAAGTGTAATCTTGGCAAGGAAAGTCCAAGGGAAGGTCTTAGCAGCATATAGTCTTGGCGGCGTAAAGTCCAAGCAAACCTTGGCAAAGGAAGTCCAAAGTCAAGGTCTTGGCAGCATAAGTCCAAGCATGTAGTCTTGGCAGCGTAAAGTCCAAGCGGACTTTGGCAAAAGAGAAACCTGAGACATGATGAAACCGAGGGAAACTCTTGGAAGCAAGCGCAAGAATGAAGAAGTCATAGACTCGGAGGGATCCTGGAGGCGCAAGGCTAAAGGAAGAGCTAGAAAGTTGAGTCTAGATCTAGGGAGTTGATTTCAAGTATGACTTGATCATACTTGAAGTGTGTTAGTCGACTGATCAGCCAGTCAACTGAAGTCGCCTGAGTTTTGTGGTCCAACAGTCGACTGCTAGAGTTTGACAGTCGATTGGTCCACTATCAGTTGGTTGCCATACCATGGCAATCGACTATTATAAGTGGACACGGGAATAAAAATATTTTGAGTTGATTAATTGCCTAGAGCAGTCGACTGATAGTGTGATTAGTCGACTGATGAAGGTTCCATTGAGCTATGACGATCGTAGATCAGACTTCGTCAGAAGCCTTTGGATGAGGTCAGCTACAGCAGCAGTTGACTGATGGCTCGATCAGTCGACTGCTACAGTCTCAATGGGAAAATCAATCTCTTCTCTATAAAAAGAGGACTTGGGGAGCTTGAGAGGGCTAGTGCTCTCATTCCAAACTCTACTCTCAAGCTCACCAAGTCTTCTCAAGCTTTCTATTGTGTTTTAATCTCTTCGTCTCCATTTTCACTTCCATCTTTTGTAAGAAGAAGAGTGATTGTAAGAAGGCTTCTCCACCTTGGTGTGTGATCATCAAAAGGAGATCTTAGTGAATACTTGCTAGGGTTGATCCACCTTACGGATTGCCATGGAGTAGGATCATAATCTTCGAACCACGTTAAGCATTCTTGTTAGCGTTTGTATTTTTGTCTTTTGATTTCTTTCATATTTGTTTTTGCTTTCGCTAACGTAATTGTAGAAATCAAGAGAGGCTATTCACCCCCCTCTAGCCATCCAAGGATCCCCATCAAGTGTCATATTACATCAAAAGATAATAGTTTCATTACAAAAATAGAGTCATCACAGGTCAAAGGCTTCTATAGGGTATCTGCAAGAGTCGACTCGACACTTAGGAAACTAACATCTTCTCCTGGAGGAGGATACCCTCGATCCTCAAATTGTTTATTAGATCCTTCAAAATCCATTATAAATATGTCAACAGCCTTGTCACCAAATTTTACTATCATTTCTTACTCTCGTACTTTCCAGCGAGCTTCTTTAGTAGATATTTGGGTGGCGAGAGCAGCTTTAAACTCGTCTCTTTCTTTGGAGACAGCTAAGGCCTTCTGATTGAGGGAATCTATAGTTTGAGTGCATTCTGATTGCAATGATTGTAATCGATTTGTTACCTCTAAGAGATCCCCTGGAACTTCAGAAATCACAAAAGAGAAGTAATCCAGTTGAGTTAGAGTAGAATCACGAGCTGCTTTAAGAGTTTTAATGGAAGATAGGGCTTGCATCAGTTCGGCAAGGGATTTTGCTCGCCTGGCCTGAGTCTCTTATAGTTGAACCTGAAACTCTCCTAATTCCCTGGCTAGAGTTTCAGTCTATTGAAATTGATCACTCTAGAGCAACAATTGGGCATGTAATAGGCTAGTCTTGCGGAGAGCTTCTTCTCAATTGCGCCCCACATTAGACAATTCAGTCCTAAGGTCAGCACAGGTTTTTCTTAGAGCTTCTTCCGAGCTGACTAAGGTTGCTTCATGTTGTTTGGCTTGGGTTAATTAGTGTGCCATTTGCTTTAGCCGAGTCTCAAAAGTGGTGTGGTAGGCTTCTATGGTAGATTGATACTCAGCCAAACGGTGCACTGTCTCATCATAATCAGTGGCTATCTGTACAAGTGTAAAGAGAGGTTAAGGAAGGTTTAATAGATGGAACCATAAAAAGTTAGAAGAAAGATGTTTGAAAGTAGTACTGTTGCCAGATCCACTTGTAGGCATTTAAAAGGACCCTGCACTCCTGATTGGCTAAATAGCTTCACTCCTTGAGGAGTGTGAATCTTAAGAGCAGAGTGTAGGGTAGCAGTAGGATGATTTATTGAAGGGGAACATCCCTTATAAGGAACCTTGGTTTGGCTGGAGGAAAGGAGGGTTTAGGAAGAGGGGAGTCAGGTCGGGGGGAAGTGGTGAGAGGTTCTTCTGGGCCTGAGATTAAGGGTAAGGAGGAGGTAGCAGATCCTATTCTCAGATCTAAAGATAAGGGTATAGGAGAGGAGGATATAACAGGAGAATTTCCTTTTAGGAGAGGAGGATATAACAGGAGAATTTCCTTTTGGTATAGGGGAAGGGTCTCCAGAAGTAGCAACATCCTCCTCTGAGGGGGAGGGAGGAGGATTGTAGCGGTGGAGGCGACGAAGAAGAGGAGGGGAACTAGGGGAATGGGAGGTAGAAATTACATGAAGGGAGGGTTGAGTGGAAGGGTCTATTTTTAATTGGGTCGATTTCCTCGGGGGGGGGGGGGGGGGTGGAGGGCTTGTTGGGATGGTTGAGGGCCAGAAGATTCTTCAGAAGGTACGGAGGTTGCTCTGGTGGTTGAATCATGAGGAGGAGAGGAAGGGTGGACTGGAGACTTCGTCCATTTGCATTTTCCTTTCTCTTTCTTGACCATCACCTTCAACATGCACATCATGACCTTTTGCATTAGGTCGTCTACACCACAGAAGAAAGTTATAAGTAGTTAATTATTAATATTACCTTATATCACAAAAATACTCATATTGATACACCACCTATTAAAATGGTGTCATCCAGAATGAAGGGGGATAATCCATAGTAGGCTAGAAGGTGAGCATCTAACAGTAGGTTAGAGTTATATTGATGATCTTTGAGAACTCTCTTGACCTCAAAGAAAGGACATTTCAACTGACACCCTTGGAAGGGGGAAGGGGGGGAGGTCAGGAAGGTATGTTCTCCAAGTCTCTGAATAGGGTAGAGGGGTATGGAGCCTAGAGAGAAAGTATAACTCCTTCCAACCCTTATACAATGAGGGCTTATTCTTGAGGAATTGACAGTTAGGGCGGCTAGCCAAGTTAAAATACACCAACATTGGAGGATTTCAATTGAAATAGGTTGTGGAACAATCGTGGGGATAAGGAAAGCCCTAGATGCTTGAAAACGATGACTGTGCCTGCCAGGATTTGAAATGCATTGGGGGCTAATTGATTTATAGCTATTTTATAAAACCCTAAAAGTTCAAAATAGATAGATGGAATCGGGAAGCAGAGATCATTTGATGTGAGCAAAACATATAGGGTTTTAGGAGTAGTTTTTGCTCACATCTCATTACATTTTATGTTTATTTCATGCATATTTTACTTTGTTTTGTATGCATTTCCTATTTTCTAGTTCAGAGATCTACTCTTTGTACTTTTGTGTGCAGGATAGCATTTCATGGGGAAAACGATGCACTTTCGGTGCGAAAGGACATTTGGCACCGGACCACGTATAGGGGACACAACTAGTGTGTGGCTACACAACCGTGTCCTGTGGTCGAGATGACCACACACGACCTGACCATATGGAAACACACGATCGTGTGGCGCTATACAATTTTGACATGATTCGGTTATTTTCTAGGTTTCAGGGAGATCCAGGTTGATGTCTATATAAAGGAGGCTATGCCTAAACCCTAGCGGGGCACAATGGCCGGGATGACACTCCGATGCCCTAAAAAACTTTGGGAACTCGCAACAGGGAGGAATAAAGCTGTCGGAGATCCAAGTTCTACACTTCAATACTAGAGAGAAGAGCCACATTGCATTGTAATTTCTGTTCTTTGCATAATTTTCATTGTTTATATGAACATGATGTTGGTGCAATCGGCTTAAGTCACGATTGACCAGACTCGAGTTTAACTCGAGTAGTATTTTAATGTTTGACAATGTGTTGGGGAGATTATTGGTGCAATCGACTCAGGTCATGATTGACTGTTTGATAATAGTTTGACTATATGATTGACTTGGGGTTGACCATATGATGGAGAAGTCCAAGTGGGACACTTGGCAATGAGAAAGTCTAAGTCTTGAGTACTTGACATAGAAAGTCCAAGCATGAGTCTTGGCAAGGGAAAGTCCAAGCTTGAGTCTTGGCATTTGGAAAGTTCAACATTGGGTTGACATGGAAAGTCCAAGGGTGTAGTCTTGGCCATGTAAGTCCAAGGGTGTAGTCTTGGCGATGAAAGTCCAAGTCATGGGTACTTGACATTTGGGAAGTCCAAGGGTTGATATTGGCGGCATAAAGTCCAAGGGTGGAGTCTTGGCAGCATAAGTTCAACGGTTGGCGGCGTAAAGTCCAAGCATGGTCTTGACAGTGTAAGTCCAATGTGCCTTGGCGGTATAAACACCGTTATCATGACAATAGCCGATGGAAGCACTTGAAGGCTAGCGTATGGATGAACAAGTCATGGATGACTTGGAGGAATACAATAGGCGCGAGGCTGATGGAGGTGGCTAGAAGGCTTAGGTCTAGGCTAAGGGTGATCTAGCAAGTATGGGGGCACCATACTTGGGGTTAAACCTCATGTTTGAGGTTATCGATTGACTAGGGCTTTATACCAGTCGGATGGTCAAGTGTTTGGCACTTGGCAACTGAGTCGACACTCAGCAGTCGACTGGGATTATGACCAGTTCGACTACTATGAGTCGACTAGTGCTCGACTACAGTTTAGGGTTGAAAAAACCTTGGCAGGCGACTACCCATTGGAGTAGTCGACTGATGTCAGTTGGCTGGTAGTTGAGTTTACGAGCACAGAACGCTCGATAGCCGATTGGGCAGTCGACTACGACATTGGCAGTCGACTGATGATATTGGCAGTCGACTGCCAAGTGATTCGTTGAAGTTTCTCCAGTGTGGATCAAGTCATTGTCTCACAACGGCAGTGTTGGCAGTCGACTGGGGCCTTATGGCAGTCGACTGCCAAGCACGAAATCAGTCCGAATGCATGTTATAAAAGCCGCTCGTGGAGGAGGATTTTGTCATGGTTCTCTTGGGAGATTTGAAGGGGAATAGTTGGTGCTTTCCAGTCCTTCAAGGCTGGTCCAAGGCAATCAAAGATCAAGAAATCAAAAGCTCTTTGTAAAGTATTTTCCTTTACTTGTATTGCATTTCATATTTGTATTTGCTTGTATACATTGTATTACTTATTGTAATCATTTGTACGAAGTTTCTCCGCCTCCGACTTGTTGTCGAGAAGGAGTATTTGATTAGTGGTGTGTGTTTGCATCGCTAGGTCTCTTTCGAGCCCAATCCGTGGAGTAGGAACCTTGAGGTTCCGAACCATGTTATATCCTCGTATTGTGATTGTGTTTGTGCATTTTGTATTGTATTATTTCTATTTCCACTGCGTGTAACAAGTTTTGTAGCAAGCACGATCGAGATCCAACATACGACGAATACGAACTATTCACCCCCTCTAGTGGGCGCATAGGTCCTAACACATGATCGTGCTTTGTGTTTCTCCTCTCTTATTTATGGAGTAGACTCTTCGATTCTAGGATTAGGGAGTAGTTTGTGTGCATAGAACATGTTATTCCAAATTAAATTCTATTCTTGAATTTGTATTTGCAATTGGTATTAGTTTAGACTGATATCTACGTGTTTTGATTTTCTATCTACTGTGCTAGCTGATACGAGGGGTGTCAACCCTCGTATCTAAGATTTAGAAGAATTAAGGAGGAACCTAGGGGTTGGCCTCATCTCCTGTAACCGTGGGTAGAAGGATGCGATAGAGTAGGAAATGTGTCCCGTTTTTGACTCGTCGCAGGGATTGATTCGACATCCTTGTACCGACTATCCTATCCTAAGGCCAGGGGTCAACCTGGTATGGCAGAGATAGCTTCCGATAGATGCGAAGGCTCATTGGGAGAGTGTATGATGTCCTTTCCACAAAACCGTAGCTAGAACCTAGACAAAGCCCAATTAACAACGTGTTCTGTGACACAAATGACACCGTATTGAGTTATGACCGCCGTCAACCCTCGTAATCATAACCCTTAGAATTGAATTCCGAACAATAACATCCACTAACAAATCGATACTTGAATCTCAATCCCTGTGGGATCGATATTCTTTTTATTACTTGACGATATCCGTGAACTTGCGGGCATTGAGCGCGAGCGCGTGCTTCGAGTCCCTGACAGTCTCCGTTGCGAGATTTGAGATCGTATTCGCATGCATCAAGTTTTTAGCGCCGTTATCGGGGACTGATTGATTTGATATCGAATCAAGAAGTGGATAATTGGATCAGACTGAGGATTAAATTTATTTACTTGCTTTACTTTTATTACTTTCTTTTATTTTTATTTACTTCAATTTTAGATTTTTAATATCTAGAGTAAGTTTAGATTTATTTTAGTAATTACATTGCATTAACCTTTAGTTAATTTTTTTGCATTTGATTTAGTATTAGTTTAGGCTATTTTCTGTTTTAATTAAGTATTAGGTAATACTCCTAATTTTTGTGGGTTGGTTCCTCGTATGCATAGACATTTAGGATCGGAAGGCCTAATTCCGATCAATCTAGAAATCGAACGAACCTATCATCACCGGAGAGCTGACACAAAGAGGATGAAGGACCACGCTGCATTTGAGGTAGCCAACCTTTGCGGGATTACACAACCCCTAGTGCTAGAGGATTTAGGTCGAGTATAGCTGGATCGTCCATTTCGACAAACAACCTTGAGCTGAAATCGACACTCATACATATGGTCCAGTAGAGTCAATTCGGGGGAGCTGTGATTGAAGACCCGAACCGGCACCTCGAGACATTTTAGAAATCTGCTCAACAATGAAGATCAATGGAGTCCCTATAAACGCAATTCGCCTGAGCCTATTACCGTTCTCATTGTGAGATAAGGCTAAAGCATGACTTAATTCCCTGTCTTCGGGAAGTATTACTACATGGGAGCAATGTGAGCAGTAGTTCTTGAATAAATACTTTCCACTAAACAAGACTGCTCACATGTGCTATCTAATAATGAGCTTCCGTCAGAAGGAAGGGGAGTCCCTATTTGAAGCCTAGGATCGCTATAAGGGGCTACTCTACCAATGCCCTCATCATGGATAGGAAAGGTGGTTGATGATTCACATCTTCTATAATGGGATCACGTACGCCACAAAGATGTCCCTCGATTCTACTGTAGGAGGAGCACTTATGAACAAGACTATCGAGGAAGCGGAAGAGCTAATAGAAGAGGTGACCCAGAACCACCATCAATGGGCTTTCGAATAGTCACCCAACTCCTACTGTGGGACGATATGTTGTCAACTCTGTGGACCACATGGCAGCGAGGTTGGATATGCTTAGCAGACGGTTCGACTCTTTGAATCTTGTTTCTGCATGTGCGACCAATGACCTTGGACAAGGAGCAACAAGAGGACTACTATGAAAGGCAGGGCAGCTCAGGAGAACAGATTAAGCATGTCGATGCGGTTGAGGATTATAATCAAAGACCCAACAATCCATATTCCAGCACTTACAATCCCGGATGGAGGAACCACCCGAATTTTTCCTATCGGAATAACTCAGGGAATTTCCAACCATCTAGAGGATATGGGCAACAATAGGGTAATGGGCAGCAATAACCATAGAAGTCTAGGCTAGAATTGATGATGAAAGACTTCATTACTACCCAAACAAAGGCCAATGAAGAGTTTTGACGCCAACATCAGAAAAAAGAAGAGTCACTTAGAGATTTGAAGGCTACTGTTGACAGTCTTGCAAGTCACACGTGGATGTTAGAAACATAAGTGGCCCAGATAGCCCAAACCGTGTTGCAACCTACGAATAGTTCTCCATCATTACCCGAGCTGAGTCAGGTCAAGGAGGAGGGAATATATGGCGAAAGAGTAGGTCAGAAGAATAGATCCACCAAGGGGTGTGCAACCATGATTTCCATCTTACCCAACCAAACTGAAATCGAAGACAGAATTCCACCACAACTTGAGGACCCTAGTGAATTTGTTATTCTCTGCTCGATTTATGGGGAAAGCTTCGATGAAGCATTGTGTGACTTGGGGTCATCAGTAAGTGTGATGCCCTACGCATACTATTTGAAGATGGGATTGAATGGGATCCAACCAGTGAACCTTGGTATTCGTATGGGGGATGACTTAGTCAAGGAACCCGTCGGTATGCTAGCACATGTGCCTGTGGTAATTGAGAATTTCGTGATACACACAGATTTTATTATACTGGACACATGACCGAATCTCCAGAATCCCATCATTTTGGGAAGGCCCTTTCTGGCGACTGCGGGAGCATTTATAGACATAAAGGTGCACAAGATCTCCGTGGAGGTCAACGGAGAGATCATCATCTTCATTCTGTCAGAGTGTAGAGCTCCCTTCCTAGATGGCTACACTTCCAGTAGGATAGAGCCGAATCCACCGGATGCCAACTCCGAGATGGATGAATGGAGGTTCACAGAACCTCCAGAGTCATGTTGAGACAATGGAGTAGGGTCGAGCTAAAAGACCTTAAACAAAGTGCTCCTTGAGAGACAACCCAAGTTTAGTTTTTATGTTTTCTTTCGTTTGTTTTGAACTTTGGATTCCAATCATTTAGTATTTTTAATATGAATTAGGACTAGAAAGAACCTGCTAGGTAAAAATAAAAATCACTTTCAACCTACACGACTGAGCGAGTAAGGAGAAGTCGACCGTTGTGCACCATGAGAAGGAAACAGTGGACACACGGTCTGGCTATGTGTTTTCACACGGTCGTGTCCCACCTTCCAGCAATGCACACTGCATGATTGTATGTTTTCACATGGTTGTGTCGTGTAGGAGTTAAATGAAATGCACCGCGTGTTTTTGCCCCAAATGCGTCGTGTGCTTTGATTCCTCTTGCCCTAGTAGTGTGAATCCCTCTTCCCCACCACCTAGAAGCCTTTCCAACCTTCAATAAAGCCCAAAAGAAGTAAAGATGAGGAGGACCAAGCAAGTGGCATCTCGATCCGGTGCTTCAGAGCGAAGAACAAGGAGAACGGACTCCCCTCAAGCTCCGGAGGAAGGTAACACTCCTCCAACCCTCATTTTTCGAAATAATGAGCATAGGGATAGATATGACCTGCTTGCTACTAGAAGAATCACCGCAACTAGGTATCTTGATGAAGATTTATTAGAATTCCTAAGTTTGCTGGGTGATATTCAATCCCTATTTGTAAAAATGGGGTGGGGAGAGATAATGGGGATAAAATACCCAACCTACCCTAGGATAGTTTTATAGTTTTTAAGTTCTTTAGAAGCTGAGGTTTTAACGAGTAGAGAGAACGAACAGGGTAGTATTAACTTTAGGTTATTTAACACTGAGCATGAATAGACATTACACCAATGAAACACATGCTTTGACTTGCCTAGTGGGGGAGAGAGAAGAACCCCTATTGGATTTAACTCTCAGATCTTTTGGATTGAATTGACAGGAGAGCACGCATACAACCCTTCTAGGGCCAAAGCATCGCGCCTCTAAAAACCCATTTTCTGGTACCTAGACCAAATTATGGCAAGTACTATTTATGGTCATGGGGAGAGTGACGGTGTAGTGCGAGCTAGTGAGCTGCTTTGCTTGTGTGACATGCTACAAGAAAGAAGTAGTATTGATGTAGGGTCCCATTTCATCATACACCTAGTGAAAATAGGTAAAGCGGCGAGAGGAGAGATTATTGTGGGGGGCCTACTTACCGACATTTGTCATAGGATGGGGTACGACTACACAACGCTAGATAGCATAGAAGGGAGCCCTAGGATTGACTTAGGAGTGTGTATGGCCATGAAGATGACAGTGAGAGAAGGACACTCCTTGTGCTTTGTAAGAAAAAACCTATCATCCCTTAGGCTCTCTGACCCCGATCGTACCACCATCACCGCATGCGCCAACTGGCGCTTGGACCTGATAGTGGAGTCCCCGCCATATGAGGGATCATCCATATCGGCACCCATCTCTCCCCCTTTACATTACTCTCCCTCCAGTCCACACATGCATAGGAGCCCACCTAGTCCACGTCGACATGAGCTTGCACCTACACCACCACCTTTTTCTACTTTTGAGCAGGATACAGGTACATCTGCCTATGATTTTTCAGAGTTCCGATCGTACCTCGACGACATATATGTCGAGCAGCAAACATAAAGGCATCGATGGGAGGAGCAAAGCGCTTACATGCAGGCAAAGTTTCAGGGCTTTTGAGAGCACTTTCAGCGGGCTGAGGAGTTTTATGATGAGGCCTGCGTCTACTTCCAGGAGAAGGCTGCCCGTCGTCAGGAGGAGGCCACCTACTGCCAGGAGATGCGGCATCACATGCGTGCCCAATAGGCACAGTGGGATAGGGAGGAGGATCACCGAGCAACCGTTGCATCCACCAGCTCTCAGATCGACCACATGTATATGTGGCATCAACGACTCAACACCAGATTCTCCCAAGACCCCGAGATGCCGAGGCTACCGGACTTTCCACCTCATCCACAATACTAGAGGTATGCTTCACTTAAGTCTGGGGGGTTCCAAGTTTTAATTTATTTTTTTCTAGTAGTAGTTTCTTTCCTGTCCTTTGTATTTTATGTTAGCATTCATTTGTTCATACATAGAGTTTTTAGTTTCTTCAGTACTTAATTTTTGCTATCTTTAAGCTGCCTCAGTAGTATTTTTAAAGTTTTCTTCATGAGTTGTTTCCATGGGTAGCTTAACTTCATTTACCTCGTGGTATTTTATTTTATTTTTTCTAATGAATGTTCTAGTCTTACACTGGTTAGCTTTTATTTTTACACCTACACATGATGAACATTATGAAAGGGAGAGTCTAGTACATACCTAGTTATGATTCATCTCAGTAGTCTAGTACTTTGGAATCCATAGGTGACCCTAAGTTTAGCATTTTAGTTACTGGAGATGCTTGGATTGTGGAAGCCCATTCGGAAAAATCAAAATTCCAAGGGAGTAAAAAAAAAATAGTTGTGATGGGTGGAAATGGTTAGGTGCCCCTTTGAGACCGAGTTGGGTTATTGGGGAAACACCTATCTATTTCTCTCAATACCGAGCACACCATTAAGACTTTGTGCTAGATCTAGGGAACGACCCTCGCTTTGGGCAGGTAAGTGCCTAAGAGTTGGAGACCTTAGGAAAGCTATAGGTTGACGACTTATCATACCATGGAACGAGTATCCCCTAAGAAAATTCATTTAGCACGAGCACGAGGAGCTAACTTAGTGAATTTCTAGAATATATCCATTTTGCTTTGATTGCAAATACCACTTGATAAATCTAGTTAACATGCTAAGTATGGAACAATACCTTTTTAAAATTTCATGGCATTGAGGTTTGCTTGAGGACAAGCAAAGACTTAAGTCTGGGGGAGTTAATGTAAGCAAAATATATAAGGTTTTAGAAGTAGTTTTTGCTCATATCTCATTGCATTTTATGTTTGTTTCTTGCATATTTTACTTTGTTTTGCATGCATTTTCTATTTTCTGATTCGGAGATCTTATCTTTGTACTTTTGTGTGCGGGATAACATTTTATGGGGAAAACGGCGTACTTTCAGAGTGAAAGAAGGACATTTGACAGCTGGATGCAGAAAGGGATACGCCAGAGCATGTGGCTACACACGGTCATGTCCCAGGGTCGAGATTGGCCACCATAGCGCCACACATGGCCTGACCATGTGGAAACACACAGTCGTGTGGCGCTGCACGATTCCGATGTGATTCGGTTATTTTCTAGGTTTCGGGGAGATCTAGGTTGATGTTTATATAAAGGAGGCTATGCCTAAACCCTAGGGGGGGACGATGGCCGAGACGACACTCCGACGCCTTAAAAAGCTTCAGGAACTCACAACGGGGAGGAAGAAAGCCACCGGAGATCCAAGTTCTGCACTTCAACGTCGGAGAGAAGAGCCACATTGCATTGTAATTTCTGTTCTTTGCATAATTTCCATTGTTTATACGAACATGATCGTGTTTTGTGTTTCTCCTCTCTTATTTATGGAGTAGACTTTTCGATTCTAGAATTAGGGAGTAGTTTGTGTGCGTAGAACATGTTATTCCAAATTAAATTCTGTTTTTGAATTTGTATTTGCAATTAACATTAGTTTAGACCAATATCTACATGTTTTGGTTTTCTATCTACTGTGCTAGCCGATACGAGGGGTGACAACCCTTATATCTAAGATTTATGAGAATTAAGGAGGAACCTAGGGGTTGGCCTCATCTCCTGTAACCATGGGTAGAAGGATGCAATAGAGTAGGAAACATGCCCCATTTTTGACTCGTCGTAGGGATCGATTCGACATCCTCATACCGACTATCCCATCCTAAGGCCAGAGGTCGACCTAGTATAGCAGAGGTAGCTTCCGATAAATGTGAAGGCTCATCGGGGGAGTGTATGATGCCCTTTCCACAAAATCATAGCTAGAAACCTAGACAAAACCCAATTGACAACGTGTTCTGTGACACACAAATGAAACTGAAATCCTAGAATTAGGACCGTCGTCAACCCTCGCAATCACAACCCTTAGAACTGAGTTCCGAACAATAACGTCCAATAATAAATCAGTACTGGAATCTCAGTCCTTGTGGGATCGATAATATTTTTATTACTTGACGACATCGATGCACTTGCGGGTGTTGAGCACGAGCGCGCGCTTCAAGTCCTCGACAATCTTCGTCGCGAGATTGAGGTCACGTTCGCGTGCATCACCATTCTCCAGTTGGCATAAGAAGAAGAAGTGTTGAGAGGGAGGACGATGAGGTCATTGGTCCAGTAAGGCAAAGAAACATTTAACGCCCTTATCGATATACATCTTTCTAACATTGCAGAAGTAATGGAGGTCATCTATGTGGGTGGGAGTGGTTTCAAACCAGAGACTCTTGCTAGGGTTTTGAGAAGGGGGAGTCATATGTAGAGGATGACAAGGAAACTGGAATATCACTTACTTAGAACTAAAGGATGACGATTGAAAAAAGGGAAGAAACTTTTCGATTGGAAAGTAGACCTGAGAGCAAAGTGCCTGCTAGCTAGAGTTACCGAGTGGGAGGGAGGAGTTTAAAATCGGAGAAGACGATGAAAGCTATAGCAAAAGTGTGGGGGCATTGGGAGTTCGAACGTTAAAATACTCTATCTAAGAATGTAAATGGGTTGGGCCCACTGGTAGAACATTTGGATACTCCATTCCGCTCAAGTAAAATGGAATGTGTGATCATCACGACCCAAGGATGAAGGAAGCCCATGAAGGGGCATTAATCGTTTGAGTCATCAATGAGCTAGAAGAAAAGACATAATGTCCAAGGAGTGAATAAGAAGAAGTAAAGAAGGGATATACCCACGTTACTAATGGCAGACAAAATAATTAGTCTGACTATTTGGGGAGGGGGATGACTAATGATACTGCAATAATATGACTAAGTGGGAAGAAAGCTAAGTCGAGTCAAAAAGGTAGTGACTCGGGAAGCAGGTAGAAAGTCAAGTTTGGAAGGTAGCGACTTGGGAAGTAAGGTCGAGTCAGGAAGGTAGTGACTCAAAAAGCAGGTAGAAAGCTAAGTTAGGAAGGAACAACTCAAGAGGCAGGCAAGGTGTTGAGTTGGGAAGGAGCAACTTGGGAAACAAGTAGAGTGTTACGTTAGGAATGAGCAGTTTGGAAAATAGGCAGAGTGCTCAGTCTGGAAGAAGTAGTTCAGGAAGTAGGCAGAGCGTTGAGTCCGAAAGGAGCAGTTCGGGAAGTAGGTAGAGTGTTGAGTCCGGAAGGAGCAGTTTGGGAAGTTGGCAGAGTGCTGAGTCAAGAAGAGACACCTCAGGAAATCAGCAGAGAGTTGCATCATAGAAAGGAATAATATGTCAGTTAAAGTGGGACCTCATGGAATGTTCCCTTAAGGGTTTGCTAGGGTTCATTCATACACGTCATCATCTTTAGTAACAGATTGAAGATGTCTCGTAAGCCCCACAAAATATTCTTTATATCATAATTCTCTAATGGCCTAACAACACCATCATCTCAACCGGCGTGGCTATCCACGTGGATGGTCACCCTCGCAGTCTGTTACGCAATAGCTAGTCCTAATGCTTAATGAGATAAAAGTAGGAGGCGGAGGAGGGGAGGAGGGGAGGAGGGGAGAAGTGGGTCTCTGGTCATCCTTTACGACTGCATTTATTCATTATCTCTGCTACTACTTGCTTCGCTTCCTTACATAAGCTCTGACTTAAGCATCGGAGGGTCGAAGCTAAGAAATTGATGATCGTCTAACTCGTGTTAACTTTGACAGGAAGGGAGCAAGAAGGTTTACTGCTACGGTCAGAGAGAACCTATCTGTAACATCCCAAATTTTAATTCCTATTTTTATTAGAGGAAAATAGAAATAAGAATAAGAATAAAAAATAATAAAAAATAGGAATAGAATAATAATAATAATAATAATAATAATAAATAGAAATAATTGGTTCGTTAGTCGAGGCTTGAACCATGAACTGTTGGTTTGGGAGAATAGGCTTCCCACTACTAAGTCATAAGATTACCAATGGATAGGATATAACAAAATATATCTATAGGCGAAAAAAAAGGAAAGATTGATTAATTTGACTAATTATTTAAAGGGGTAATTAAATGAAGAAAACTTTAATTTATATATATATATATATATATATATATATATATATATATATATATATATATATATATATATATATAGATTATTTTTATTATAGAATCTCTCTCTCCTCTCCTTTAAACCTCACGCCGACGCCACCCTAATCTAACCCTCGTTTTGCTCCACCGCCGCCGAATCAAAGAAAAAAAAAAGAAAGAAAGAAAGAAAGAACCTCCATAATTTCTTCATCGTGGATTAATTCAATAGGAAATTTTCAAAAAGGGGTGAGTCATCAAAAAATCCAATAAAAATTTTATATGATTAGGGAGAAGTCACGAATTTAATTGAAGAAGGAATTAATTCTGTTAAAGAGAGAGATTTAAGGAAATTTATAAGGGAATAGGTTAAGCCTTGACGGTTATAAATTTAACCTCCCTAATACCCTAGAGGACACCTCTCTACTCTCTCTTGGTCCCTCCACCGCCGAACCACACATCAAGGAGAATTTTCTCCTAGGGTTGTCTTCTCCGCCGAATCCAAGGAAAGGTGGGATTCAAGAGACCTTAGAGGGCAGCTGCTAGGGCGGGATAGAAGGTTGCATCTCATTAGGTTTTACAAATATAAGTTAAAGCAATCGAAGGTAAGTATTGCTCACCTGCAGTATAAGTAGTTATCGTATATTATTGATATATTTTTATGTGCATGTTATTTTCAGTTATGCATGGTGTTTTCAGTTACGTGATTTTACCGTTATATTATGGATAATTCAGCATCATGTTTAGATCCATGATAAGAATGTGATTCATGATCATGCATGTTGTAGATGAGTTGTAGCTTACAATCATATGCATGATATGGAGTAAGATGTAAAAATATTTCCTTTATAAAGAAAATTTAAAGATGCTCCCCGTTCGACTTGGGGATTAAGAGCACAACGATCTTCAGTATGCTCCCCATTTCAGTTTTGGGGGTCAAGAGCATAATGTGGTGCTCCTCATTCGTGATTTAGGGGATTAAGAGCATTTCCTTCAGTATGTATAAGAATATAAGTATAAAGGAAGTATTTTACTTTTGTGAGGCATGTGCATCGATTTGCCCATGGCCGAGGCCCTCGATTTGATTACCCTAGTAGGTTCGGTGGTTGGCCATCCCGGTCTATTAGGAATGCGCGCATTGATACTATGTCAGGCCCATATCCAGGATGATTATTATATTGAAGTATCAGTAAAAGTATAAGTAAAAGTTTTCAAAGTTAATCATTTCAGTTCAGATACACTGTTTACAAGTTTTAAAACACTTAAGAGCATGATTTTATACAAGAGACAAGTAATCAGAGTTATGATTTCCAGTTATGTTTGCATGTGTATCAATGTATCCAGGGCAAGAGAACTAGTTGCATGATTTCATACAGTGCATGTTTTTGTGAGCATAGAAAGTACTTACTAAGCGTTGTTGCTTATAGTTTGCATTTCCTTATACTGCAGATAAAGGTAAAGAAAAGCTTCAGTAAGGTGGCATGGCGGATGAAGTGCTGGGTGTGTGTGGCGACGGAACAGTGGAAGTAAAAGATCCTAAGTGCAGATGTCTAAATCAGATTTTTAGTTTCTTGTTTTCTTTTGAAATTGTTGAAGTTCAACTGGATTATTTATGGTTGAGACCAAAGAATGCTAGAGTCATATTGGGTTAGTTTTCATACTTGCATGTTAGGTGAAGATCTTGAAATGATTATTGTTTAAGTGATCTAAAAGTCTTTATGATTATTTTAGTTGTTAGCATATTGCATTAGTATATTGCATGAAAAAAAGATAGAGACAGTAAAGTAGTGACATCTCCCTTGGTAGAGAGTGAAAAGACTAGGGGGGTGTATCAAGATGGTATCAGAGCGGGTTTCGCCCTTCTGTCACACACACATCGAGCATCAGTCCTGTCGCCTCCAAGTAAGCAAGTAATTATCTGCTTTATTTACTTTATGAGTAGTAAGGAATGCTTCTTTTAAGTTATACATGCTCACTTAGAATGTTCTCTTTGAGTTAAATATGCTTGCATATATATATATATATATATATATATATATATATATATATATATATATATCATATATATATATATATATATATATATATATATATATATATATATATATATATATGAAGATGATAGACAGTAAGTAATAGAGCATATCTAGATATGTATGTGAAGATGATAAAAAGTAGTGATAATAGCCTTATAGTGGTTTCACTTGATCATCTTATGATGAGTTCATGGAGTTCCGACAAGGGAATTTATCAGTAAACAAAGCGGTAAAGAGATTCAATAGGTTGACTTGCCTATGTCCGGAACTGGTCAGTACTGAGAAGGAAAGAGTTAAGTTGATGCTAAAGATGTTGAGACCGGAGATAGCTCTGAATGTAGCTGGTAGAATTAATAGACCACAGACCACTGAAGAGCTAGTCAGTAGTGCGCTAATCACGGAGCATTACATGAATAGTATCAAGCACCAGAAGCTAGCCTCGATAAAAAAACAAAAGCCAGGGAAGTTCAGGTCGAAACCTCGGAAGCGATGGAACAATGGAATAATGCAAAGGGAGGTTCAGCCAGTAAGCAGCCTACGTATCCTACATGTTCTAAGTGTGGGAGGAAGCATCCAGGAGTTTGCCACTAGGGCGTGAGCGGGTGTTATATATGTGGTGTCGAGGGACACTTCGCCAAACAGTGCCCCACTAAGATCAATCTGTCTCTGCCACCGTCTATTCAGTATGGAGGTAGACCAGCCCAGCTACATCAGATGCAGGGAGCACTGGAGGGTCCTTACATCAGCCAAGGAAGATTAGAGGCTCCATCAGTTACACCTAATGGCCGGATCTTCTCCCTCACCAAGGAAGAGGTAGAAAATGCTTCTACGGTGGTTACAGGTCAGATATCTATCCTTAGTCAGCATGCTACCGTACTGTTTGATACTGGGGCAACCCATTCTTTCATGTCTATGACATTTGTTAAGAAGATAGATATAACTCCGGATATCTTAGATATTCAGTTTTTAACGACCCTACCTTCGGGTGAAACAATGACATCTACACACTGGTTGCGTGCCGTGCCGGTCAGAATTTCAGACAGAGAGCTTTATAGTGATTTGATCTTGTTGGACATGCATGACTATGATGTCATCTTTGGAATGGACTTTCTTAGCAAGTACGGTGCTTCCATTGAGTGTCGTAAGCGAAGGGTAGTATTCCAACCCGAGACCGAGGCCAAATTTGAGTTTATTGGAGAACCAAGGAAGAAGACTAAGAAGTTATTGTCTGCTATGGAAGCTCGGAAGATGCTAGCTAGTGGATGCACGGGGTATTTAGCACATATAGTTGATACTAAGCAAGCAAGAAGCCAAAAGCTAGAAGAAGTCCCAATTGTATGTGACTACCCGGAAGTATTTCCTTACGAGCTACCAGGATTAGCACCTAGAAGGGAAGTTGAGTTTGAGATTGAACTTATTCCTGGTACCAACCCAATCTCAAAAGCACCCTATCGTATGACTCCAACTGAATTGCAAGAGCTTCAGGAACAATTACAGGAGTTGCTAGACAAGGGATTCATCTGCCCTAGTCACTCCCCATAGGGAGCTCCAGTGTTGTTCGTGAAAAAGAAAGATGGATCTATGAGGATCTGCATAGGCTACCGAGCCTTAAATCAAGTGACAATCAAGAACAGATATCCTCTGCCAAGGATAGAGGATTTATTTGATCAATTGAGGGGAGCTACAATTTTCTCCAAGATTGACTTGCGGTCAGGTTATCATCAAGTAAGAGTTAAAGAGGATGATATACCGAAAACAACCTTCCGAACGAGGTATGAACACTATGAGTTCGTGGTCATGCCCTTCGGAGTGACAAATGCACCCGCTATGTTTATGGACTGGATGAATCGGATATTTAAGGAGTACCTTGACAAGTTTGTGGTCATTTTCATTGACGACATCCTTATCTACTCGAGAACCCAGGAAGAACATGTTGAACACTTGAAGACAGTCTTGCAGACCCTTCAGCAAAGACAATTATATGCAAAGTTCTCCAAGTGTGAGTTTTGGCTTAATCAAATATCATTTCTGGGTCATGTTATTTCAAAAGATGGAGTTATGGTAGACCCGACAAAGATAGAAGCAGTCAGTAATTGGGTTCAACCAAAGAATGCCAGTGAAGTCAGAAGTTTCCTCGGATTAGCAGGGTACTATCGAAAGTTTGTGGAAAACTTCTCAAGGATAGCTTCACCGTTGACGGTTCTTACCAGAAAGAACAAGAAGTTCGAATGGACCGAAGATTGTGAAAATAGCTTCCTTGAATTAAAGAGGAGGCTCACAAGTGCTCCAGTGCTTACCCTTCCAGAAAGTAATGAGGGATTTGACCTGTATAGTGATGCATCCAAGATGGGACTCGGAGCAGTACTTATGCAGAAGGGTAAAGTCATTGCTTATGCATCTAGACAACTCAAGGACTATGAAAAGAATTACCCCACTCATGACCTTAAGTTGGCAGCAGTGGTCTTTGCTTTGAAAGTTTGGAGACATTACTTATATGGAGTACAATGCAAGATTTACACAGATCACCAGAGTTTGAAGTATTTCTTCACTCAGAAGGATTTGAATATGCGACAGCGCAGATGGCTTGAGCTAGTAAAGGACTATGACTGTGAAATCCACTACCATCCTGGAAAGGCAAATAAAGTAGCAAACGCACTGAGTAGAAAATCATGCGCCACTTTAATGTCCCTAGCAACACTATCCCAACCACTGGAGAAAGAGATAATGAATTTTGGAGTTGAGATTATTTCTGGACAGCTCTCTGCCTTGACCATAGTACCTACACTGTTTGAGGATATATTAGCGAGACAGGACAAAGATCCTAACATCCAAAGGATCAAGCAAAAGATCCAAGAAGGGAAGAATGAAGGATTCCGTGTCTCTGATAGTGGGGTATTATATTTGGGTGAACGCCTATGTATCCCCAACGACCCAGACATAAGAAAGAAGATCCTAGAAGAAGCTAATGGGACCCCATATTCGATGCATCCTGGATCCACCAAGATGTATCAAGATATGAAACGGAAATTCTGGTGGCTTGGTATGAAGAGGGACGTGGCTAAGTATGTTAGTACTTGCCTGACATGTCAGAGAGTGAAAGCCGAACACCAGAGACCAGGAGGAGTTCTACAACCTATCCAGATTCCAGAATGGAAGTGGGAGGAACTAGCCATGGATTTCATAGTAGGATTGCCCAAAACAACCAATGGCTACGATTCTATTTGGGTAGTTGTCGATAGATTGACAAAGTCTGCTCACTTCATGCCTATCATAATATCATACTCCATGGGCGATTAGCCCGATTATATGTCAAGGAAGTGATTAGACGGCATGGAGTACCTAAAACCATTATCTCTCGATAGAGGACGGTCGTTTCACTTCACACTGGAGTGTGTTGAAAAGCCCTCGGCACTAAGTTACGATTCAAGACTACATTTCATCCTCGACGGATGGGCAAAGCAGAAAGAGTGAATCAGATTTTGGAGGACATGCTCAGAGCTTGTGCCTTGGATTTTAAAGGAAGCTGGTGCAAATATTTGTGTTTGGCAGAGTTTGCCTATAATAATAGTTATCAAACCACAATTGGAATGACACCTTATGAAGCCTTGTATGGAAGGAGATGCAGATCGCCTATCTGTTGGTATGAGGGTGGCGAGAAGAAAGAAATGAGACTCAAGACTGATTTTATAGATGACGCCACCAAAGCTATAAAGAACATACGTCAAAGGATAGAGCGCCAAAGTCGGAGAAGAGTTCTGTGATAAGTCTGAGACCCTAGAGTTCCAAGTCGGAGATTCAGTTTTCATTAAGGTAGCTCCTATGAAAGGGGTAATGAGATTTGGGAAGAAAGGTAAGTTAAGTCCCAGATATGTAGACCCCTACATGATTACCAAGAGAGTTGGTAAGGTAGCTTATGAGCTAGAGCTACCACAGGAAATGTCAGCTATCCACAATATATTTCATGTTTCAATGCTTAAGAAGCACGTCCCAGACACCAACCAAGTGATTGAGCCACAGACGGTACAGATTCAGACAGATCTAAGTTATGAAAGTCGACTTATTCAAATAATAGATCGAGCAGTCAGAAAACTAAGAAACAAAGAAATACCGTTAGTAAAAGTCTTATGGCAAAGTCAAAGGGTTGAAGAAGCAACCTGGGAACATGAGAATGACATGAAGCAAAAGTACCCTGAGCTTTTCTAAGTTTCGAGGACGAAACTTTTATAAGGTATAAGGGATTGTAACATCCCAAATTTTAATTCCTATTTTTATTAGAGGAAAATAGAAATAAGAATAAGAATAAAAAAATAATAAAAAATAGGAATAGAATAATAATAATAATAATAAATAGAAATAATTGGTTCGTTAGTCGAGGCTTGAACCATGAACTGTTGGTTTGGGAGAATAGGCTTCCCACTACTAAGTCATAAGATTACCAATGGATAGGATATAACAAAATATATCTATAGGCGAAAAAAAAGAAAGATTGGTTAATTTGACTAATTATTTAAGGGGGTAATTAAATGAAGAAAACTCTAATTTATATATATATATATAGATTATTTTTATTATAGAATCTCTCTCTCCTCTCCTTTAAACCTCACGCCAACGCCACCCTAATCTAACCCTCGTTTTGCTCCACCGCCGCCGAATCAAAGAAAAAAAAAAGAAAGAAAGAAAGAAAAAGCCTCCATAATTTCTTCATCGTGGATTAATTCAATAGGAAATTTTCAAAAAGGGGTGAGTCATATATGCTTAGGGAGAAGTCACGAATTTAATTGAAGAAGGAATTAATTCTGTTAAAGAGAGAGATTTAAGGAAATTTATAAGGGAATAGGTTAAGCCTTGACGGTTATAAATTTAACCTTCCTAATACCCTAGAGGACACCTCTCTACTCTCTCTTGGTCCCTCCACCGCCGAACCACACATCAAGGAGAATTTTCTCCTAGGGTTGTCTTCTCCGCCGAATCCAAGGAAAGGTGGGATTCAAGAGATCTTAGAGGGCAGCTGCTAGGGCGGGATAGAAGGTTGCATCTCATTAGGTTTTACAAATATAAGTTAAAGCAATCGAAGGTAAGTATTGCTCACCTGCAGTATAAGTAGTTATCGTATATTATTGATATGTTTTTATGTGCATGTTATTTTCAGTTATGCATGGTGTTTTCAGTTACATGATTTTACCGTTATATTATGGATAATTCAACATCATGTTTAGATCCATGATAAGAATGTGATTCATGATCATGCATGTTGTAGATGAGTTGTAGCTTACAATCATATGCATGATATGGAGTAAGATGTAAAAATATTTCCTTTATAAAGAAAATTTAAAGATGCTCCCCGTTCGACTTGGGGATTAAGAGCACAACGATCTTCAGTATGCTCCCCATTTCAGTTTTGGGGGTCAAGAGCATAATGTGGTGCTCCTCATTCGTGATTTAGGGGATTAAGAGCATTTCCTTCAGTATGTATAAGAATATAAGTATAAAGGAAGTATCTTACTTTTTGACAGGGCATGTACCGGGCATCAATTTCGCCCACGAGCCGAGGCCCTCAGTTTCAGTTACCCTAGTAGGTTCGGTGGTTGGCCACCCCGGCCTATTAGGAATGCGCGCATTGGTACTATGCCGGGCCCATATCCAGGATGATTATTATTTTGAAGTATCAGTATAAGTATAAGTAAAAGTTTTCAAAGTTAATCATTTCGATTCGATACCTTTGTTTTAAAACACTTAAGAGCATGATTTTATACAAGAGACAAGTAATCGAGTTATGATTTCCGATTATGTTTGCATGTGTATCAATGTATCGAGGCAAGAGAACTAGTTGCATGATTTCATACAAGGCATATTTTTGTGAGCATAGAAAGTACTTACTAAGCGTTGTTGCTTATAGTTTGCATTTCCTTATCTTCGAGATAAAGGTAAAGAAAAGCTTCAGTAAGGTGGCATGGCGGATGAAGTGCTGGGTGTGTGTGGCGACGGAACAGTGGAAGTAAAAGATCCTAAGTGCAGATGTCTAAATCAGATTTTTAGTTTCTTGTTTTCTTTTGAAATTGTTGAAGTTCAACTGGATTATTTATGGTTGAGACCAAAGAATGCTAGAGTCATATTGGGTTAGTTTTCATACTTGCATGTTAGGTGAAGATCTTGAAATGATTATTGTTTAAGTGATCTAAAAGTCTTTATGATTATTTTAGTTGTTAGCATATTGCATTAGTATATTGTATGAAAAAAAGATAGAGACAGTAAAGTAGTGACATCTCCCTTGGTAGAGAGTGGAAAGACTAGGGGGGTGTTACACCATCCTTGGTGGCTTAAGATTGAGGAAAAACAATCCACACCCCATCCCTTATGATAAGAAAGACTTCCTTCAGCATCTTGCTGGGTATAGAGGAGTTCCCTGCAAGGAGTTTGGGCATTCTAGTGACTGGTGTTTCAGGTTACAAAGGGAGTTGGAACGCATCATGATGGAGCACCCGCATATGCAACAACAATTATGGTTGGGTGCAAGAAGGGGTCGTAGTCCTCCTGCCACTCGTCTAGGGCCTCACAATAGGAGACCACAGGCCCTCCCCTCGCAAGGACAGATGCAGCCAAGTTGAGAGCCATCCCTCAGGAAGGAGGGGCAAGCAACAAGGCCCTGACCGCTCTTGCCAAAGGGGTTATTCATGTCATTGTTGGAGGACCCATAGATGGAGACTCCAATAGAGCTTGAAAGTCTTATGCCCACTTGATGGAGAGTTTGGCCATCGAAGAGGACTAGACAACTCAAGAAGTGCCTCGATTAGGCTTTGGCCCAAAAGATTTACAAGGTATCCTTCTCCCTTATATTGATGCTTTAGTGAATAGGATTACTCTTGCAAATTATGAAGTGTCAAGAGTCTTGGTGAACTGTGGAATTTCTATTAATATATTGTTCTAGGAAGCTTTCAGTTAAATGCAATTAAGGGATGCCCAACTGGAGGATGTGACCACCCTGCTATTTCGGTTTGTTGATCACATGGTGAATCCTGTAGGACAAATATCACCTCTCACTCTGGGGAAGAAGCCAAGCCAAAAGACAAGCATCTCACCCTTCTTGGTGGTTGATGCTCCTTTAGCCTACAATGACTTTTTAGGGTGACCCTTCCTCTCAGCATTCAAAGCAGTGGTTTCTCCTTACCATCAAAAGGTGAAAATTCCTGTGGAACGGTTGGTGGGAGAAGTCAGAGGGGAGCAGAAAGCATCCTAGAGCTATTATGTACAGATGGTCCAAGCTGATCAGAAAAGAGCTCGGACGAAAGATCGTAAAGGAAAAGCTCCAATAATTTCTGAAGTCTACGTGCTAGAGGAGGCGACTCCCAAAAAGGAGACAATCGAGGAAGGGGAGTCAGTGAAAATAGCCCCAAGAAAACTAACTCGAGTGGCAAAGCAGTAGGAGGTAAAGGAAAAACTCATTGCCTACTTGTAGAGGAACAAGGATATCTTTGCCAAGGACGTACATGACTTGACCGAGATAGATCCTCCAGTGGGAGAACATCATCTAAATATCACCTCAAGGAGCTCGATCGGTCCAATAGGAGAGATGACACTTCGGGCCTGAAAAAGACAAGGTCATTGCTAAAGAAGTGGATAAGTTGTTGCAAACAAGATAGGTAAAAGAAATTCAATTTCCTAAGTGGGTGTCTAATGTAGTGTTAGTCTCCAAGTCCTTAGGGCAGTAACGTATGTATATTGACTTTAAACCTTGCCCTAAAGACTGCTACCCCTTGTCTTGTATTGATCAGCTGATTGATTCTACAGTAGGTTATGAAATTGTCTTACTTATGGATGCATACCAGGGATATCATCAGATTCCGTTAGCTCGAGAAGATTAGAGGAAAGTTAGTTTTGTGACAGTAGGGGGTTATATTCCTATGTGGTGATGCCTTTTGGGTTTAAAAATATTGAGGTCACGTATCAAAAGTTTATGGACAAGATATTTGCTGAATAAAAGGGAAGGAATGTGGAAGTATATGTTGATGATACCCTGGTGAAATCTTGACTCAGTCAGGATTTAATATAAGACTTAGAAGAAACCTTTGCCACACTGAGGCATTATAACATGAAATTGAATCTAAAGAAGTGCTTGTTCGGCATATGGAGTGGAAAATTTTTATGATATATTTTTACAGAGAAAGGGTTGCAAGCTAATCCAGAGAAGGTTCATGTGTTATGTAACATGAAGTCACCCACCAATCAAAAAGAGACACAGAGACTTGTTGGTAGAATTGTCTCTTTATCTCGTTTCATTGCTCGACCAACAGATCGAGGATTGCCATTCTTTTGTATCCTAAAAAAGGTGACTCAGTTCTAGTGGGACGATTAATGCGAACAAGTCTTTCAAGAATTGAAGAAGTATTTGGCTCAGCTCCCTTTGTTAGCTAAACCTATCTCTGGAGAACCTCTGTGGGTATATTTAGTAGTTTCTAAAGGGGCAATTAGTTCAGTCTTATTAAGACAGGAAGGTTCTCAATAGCAGTCTATTTACTATACAAGTCATATATTAAAAGGAGTCAAGATGAGGTATTTACTATTGAGACTCTATACACTGAGTTAGAAAAGCTGACGTATATTTTGGTATTTACTATTCACAAGTTGAGGCCTTATTTCTTGGTCATCTGGTGAATGTATTGGCAAATAGTGAATTAGGTTGAGTGGTCACTAAACCTAATTTTTCAGGAAGACTGAAAAAATGGATTGTCAAACTGAGTGAATATAATATTTATTATCATTCTCGTACTACTATTAAGACTTAGTCTCTGGATGACTTTTTGGTTGAGGTGTCGGTTGATCTGATAACCAGTTCGGCAAAGGAAGAATGAGTGTCATCTACAAGGAAAGTTTTTGTAGATGGATCTTCAGAGGCTAGAGGAAGTAGAGTAGGGGTATTGCTGGTGTCCCCTTTAGGAGAGGAAGCTCGTATAACCATATGACTAGGGTATAAGACATCTAATAATGAAGCCGAGTATGAAGCTATCTTATCCGAATTGTAAGCAGCTCGAGCCATAGGAGCTAACTCAGTCATGGTGCACTCAGATTCTCAATTAGTTATTTCCCAACTTCAAGGTGCTTTTACTATTCAAGAAGAAAGATTGCAGAAATATTTTGAATCCTTTGAGAAATTAAAAGCTCATTTCCGAGAGGTGCATCTACAACAAATTCCAAGGGAGAAAAATATGAAGGTAGATGAGTTAGCTTGGCTAGCCAGTGCACTAACTGAGTGGGCATCCCAGGATCCTTTGTGCCTAGAAGTTTCTGCATCTTTAATAGTCTACAATGTGGAAGATGTGATGATTGAAGGGGATGGTGTGACCAACTAGAGGACAAACATAATAGCTTATCTCTAACAGGGAAGTCTTCTAAGTGATCCTCGAGTTGCATCATCCTTGATGGGAAGGGTAAAGTGTTTTATGGTTATTGACGAAATTCTATACAAATCATCATTTGGTAGAGCTTTGCTAAAATGTCGTGGGAGGAGGACGTTGATTTGATACTACAAGAGATTCATGAAGATTGTTGTGGTAACCATTTAGGGGGTTGAGCGCTGACTCGAAAGGTCTGGTCGGATACTTTTGGTCGACTCTCCACCAAGACACCATCCACCTGATTAAGACTTGCTAGGCTTGTCAGATGTATAACAACTAGTCGGACCGACCAGTCGAGTTGATGAAGGTCGTGGTAGCTTCCTATCCCTTTGACCAATGGGGGATTGACATAGTCGGACCAATGCCTATGGCTCCTCTGCGAGAGAAGTTCTTACTGGTGACTATCGATTACTTCTCCAAATGGGTGGAAGTTGAACCCTTACCTAAGATTATAGAAGGATCAATGATACCCTTTTTATAGAAGAATATCGTATGTAGATATGGAATTCTATGGAAGCTAGTCAGTGATAATGGACGTCAATTCTAGGGTCAAAAAATTCACGAATAGTGTCAAAGTCTTAACATTGCATAGGCTTTTACCTCGATAACTCATCCTCAAGGAAATAGGCAAGTGGAAGTAGTTAATCAAATCATTATTTAAGGGTTGAAGGACAAATTAGGAGCTAACCAGGGGAATTGGGTGGATGAGCTCCTGGAAATATTGTGGGCCTACAACACTACACCTAAGGCAGCGACAAGAGAGACACCTTTCAATTTAGTGTATGGGACCGAGGTGATTATTCCCGTAGAATCTCTTGTGAATAGTGCCCGAGTACAAGCTTATGACCTGGAGCAGAATCAGCTACTGAGAAGTACCGAGCTGGATTTGATGGAAGAAAGGTGAGAGCAAGCTTGAGTCCTAGCTAAAATATACAAACAGAGAATACAACAAATCTTCAATAAAAAGGTGATATCTTGGACATTTCAAGTAGGAGACAAGGTTTTACACAAGGTCAATCTTGCTGGGGACCCAGAGAAGTTGCCTCATAATTGGAAATGTCCTTATAAAGTTACTCAGTGGGTTGCTAGAGCTACTTATTACCTCCAAGATGCGGAAGGGAAGGAGTTACCTAGGCCTTGGAATGTCGTACATTTAAAATGTTTTTATTGTTGAAAAGAGGGAAGTGTAAGTAAAAGAGGTAGGAGAAAAGAGGCACTAGTTTTGCATTTGTACACTTATATTGAAAATGGACAAAGAGAATACAATGTTCTGAAGTATCCACCCTTATGTCACTAGGGTTTTCAATTACACCTAGAAGCTAGAAGAAAATTATAATTTGAAATAATTTGGAGGGTAACGTTGGAGGACTATCTCCCAATTGAGAAAAGAACCAACTTTTGAGCAGAAGGGAATCCTTGTTCTATATATTGTCGAACCATCTCATTAAGACTATCGTGGAGAGCAGCTTTTATCTAGGAAGCTAAGTTTTCTTGTTGTTGTTTCTTAGTAGCCTCTGTATCTTGTCAGAATTTAACACACTGCTCTCGGTGTTCCACAAAGTCCTGGCGAAGTCGACAATATCGATGGGTCGTTTGATTGAGGGTTACAACAAGGACCTGCATATTATGGGTATAAGAAGTATAATCCTATTGAACAATCTTGGATATTTCCACTAGATCCTGACGTATAGAAGCTGAAACATCCCTAATAGCCACCAAGTGGGTCATGGAGCGAGCGGATTCATACTTCACTTGCTGCAAGGAAGCTTTATGCCTCTGCACAAGGGAAAGGGCCCTATCCCTTTTTGCTTGGAAGTAGGAGCTCCAGTAGATTTCCTTAGTTATTTGACCCTTCAAATATAATATTATTTCCTCATTCTTCTTCTGTTGTGACTATGCCTCTGTCAGTTGGGCATGACATAGGGCTAATTCTTGTAAAAGGGAGTCTTCTCATCGATGGGCTATTTCCTGAGCTTCCAAATCTGCTTGACTCTGTAGAGAAGCTTGTTGATGGATTTGAGCTTGATATTGGGATAAGGAGCGTCTTAACTCTTGATAATTTGTCATTGCATGTGACTATGGGTCAGAGAAGAGGAGCCATTGAAGAACAAATAAGGAAGGGTTCAGAAGCACTGACTAGCTCTATGGCATATTGCATATTTTTCATTCGAGGTATCAATTCCTCTTGATGAAGAATTCACAAATTTCTTGAAGATATTGAGGGAGAAGAAGGAAAAGGGAGTGGAATCAATTCACATACTTGAGTGGAGGGCGCTGCTACTGCATCAGAATATCGAATTTCCTCAGTAGGGAGAGGAAAGGAAACCTCAGATAGTGATGGGAGAGTCCTAGCAGGAGGCGGGCCTGAAGCAGTGTCTATGGAAATCCCTTGCCAGGAAGGGTTGATTAATGCTTGAGGCAACCAAGGAATAATAGGAGAAAAGGTACTAGTATTCAGAACAACTTTTGCTACAAAGGAGAAAGGAGGAGAAGACGAGTTAGGGTTTGTCGTTGTTGAAGAAAAATCTATGTCCCTTGGGGGTAGTAGGGAGGAGGAGGTAAGATTAATTATTGGTAGGGGTGGCGAGGAAATGAAGGGGGATGCTACGGGGGAAGGCAGAGATGTGACAGGAAAGAAGTCATCAGCAACGAAGGCAGTTTCCTCAAAGAAAGAAAGTGAAGAAGGGGAATTAGGGTTTTGTGACGTAGGCGGAGGAAGAAGTTCCTCTAATGGCACATAGAAGGCGACGATGGCAAAAGGATTTAACAAGGGTGAAAGAGATATTATCAATGGTTATGAAGAAGCATGGGTAGGAGAAAGAATGACAAAAGGAAAGTTGTTGGTAGCAGGGGCAGCTAGTGAAGAAGAAGGACTGGTAGATATACATGTGGAATCAACATGATTCTTTCAAGTCCTCCTACGAGCAGTGTTCATCATGGTCGCCTTTATTTTTTGGGGAGGATGAAGTAAAGTTGTTGCAAGAAGAAGGGAGTTGAAAGTTTTAGTAACAGTAACAGCGACAGGGGTCACTCGAACAGAGAATTTGAAAGGGAGGAGGGAAGAAGCAGGAAAACCCTATTTAAGGCGTAGTGGCAGCTTCTTTTGTCACGCCCCGAAGGAGTCTCCGCCAGATGAAAATCAAATGACATCTCTCTGCACGCGGGAATATGACCACTGGACTCTCCTGACAGCTTCATCCTGAAATAAAAATAAAACCACGGGGTAAGTTCAAAGAACTTAGCGGATAATAGTCGATATGTAAAGTAAGGTATAGCTAACAATACTTATCATGTCAGTACAGTCTCATATATATGGTAAGCAAGAAATAAATGCAAAAAGACTGTACTCACCTGAATCTCCTACCCTGATATAGGAGCAAGTGCCCTACAATAAGAGTCATCACCATATACAAACATGTATCCTGTATGCATGGCAATCATATGCAACATCCAAGGCATTAATACAATAATGCAGCAAATACAATACAAATGTGATCCATGCAAAAATGCATGCTGTGCATATGATATGGTCACCCCTGACGCCAGTCAGCCGCCTCACACGCGATGGTGAAGCCGAGTGGGTAGGGCTATGACAACTGTGCACTCTGCCATCATTGCTCCTGAGTGACCGAGTGGACAGGATGCTGTCAAAGTACACCTATCCTCCTGCCCCAAACATAGTGGGGGAGCTAAGCTCTCATCTCCCGGTGTCATAGACCAGAGGAGGGATCTTTGCCCACTACCACGCTGCCTCATCGCTACCCATGAGCGGACTAGCGGAGCCTGACAGAGCAACTGCACACACCCTCCTGATGTACCACTAACCCATGAGTGGCAGTGTGTGCTGGCCATGTAACTGGCTGCGGGCTCAACAATAATGAAACCCCGTCCAGCCATCATGCAATCATGCAAATATGGTGCATGATACTAAAGCATGTAAATCCTACTCAAAATACCTATCCGAATAATATGTACAATCAATATGTACATATCCATAATCCAAATAACTATGATCCAAGTCAAACAGGGAAGACAAAAATCATATCCTATCCAATGCATGTATCAATAGGCACAAAAACATACTAGGCATATAAGCATGAAAATTATTGAAAGTTATCCTAACTAGCATATCAACTTGACTATATCTAAAAGATAAGTCAAAATACCCGCCTGCTATAATGATCGAAATCATCAACTCTTCACCCCCGTAGACCGATCTCGTGACCGAAACCTGCATAAAACATAATTATCATCAAATCCAAACACATACAACGTGCTAAATTACTACTATACAGTTTCTATATTCGCATTCTTTTATCGATTACGAATTAGAAACTCTCACTTATACATCTAGCCAAATCCCATTAGGATTTCCATATTAACTCACCTTCTATATTTACCATCTTCCTAACTCATGCACCATAATCAACAACCATTACAACCTTCCCAATCGACCCACAACCCAATTCACAGCCATACAAAATGCATAACAAACCTCACAACCAAGACCCACAGCCTAACAAACTTCCACACACCTAGCCGTGCACAGCCCCTTCCCACTCAGGCACAGCCGTGCAACACCAACACTAGCCCACAACCGAAATCTAGCAATTTACCGACAAGAAGAAGAGGATTGATCATACTTACCAGCCCTAGAACTCCCTCGGCAGTATTCCTCCACAAAACTGCCTTATTCGTCGGAAACCTAACACCAACGCCAAATACTGCTGCCAAAAAAAAACATTTGCAACGATTTGAGCTACAATTGAAAAATTATGCTCAAAAGGGATCTCATCTGAGATCAAGGAAAAATAGCCTCACTCACCTAATTTCTCGCGGCAGACCCCAGCTCCAACCGAGTACCCACCCAAATCACGTCGCTGGATCTGCAGCCGGCGTCCCTCCCTCCAGCCGAACCTCCCACCGGAAAGATGTCACCTTGATGAAGGAGAGGAGGAGGAGATGTCGCCCATCGAGAAGCCAAGAAAAATCGGCAGTGATCGCGACGCCAAGGAAGAAGACGACGGTGAGGATTTGGGATCGGGAGGAGACGAGAAGGAAAGGAGTCGGGCAAAACCTGCGGTGACACTGTAATCTGACGCATGATCGCGACGGGTCATGCTCGTGGGCGACACGGCAGAGAGAGAGAGGCGGCAGCGGTGGGTTGGCCGGAAAGCGGCTAGTGCGGACCCTGACCCCAACGACGGCTACTCGTGGAAGAGTGGTCGGCTGCGGCGTCGGTGTGACTGTGGCCACGAGGAAGAGAACGACGGAATGCGGCGTGAGAAAGGGGAAATGAGGAGAGGAAAAAAAAAATCAAAGGATTAAATCCCTAACTTCCCCATTAACCTACTTGATTTTATCTTGTTAAAACTCAAACTAAATCTTTAATTTATACAATCCTAGGTTATATGACTAAATCAATAACTTTGATAAAATAATTAGATTTAATCAAACCTAATAAAATTTTATCCCGAATAAATATGTATAACTAAATTTTCCTAATAACAAATAAATAAATTTATTTTATTTATTTCAATTTAATTATATTTTATTATATAAATTTTAATTTAATTTATTTTTTTTCTTCGATATATTACATTCTCCCCCACTAATAAAAATTTAGTCCCCAAATTTCCTACTCAAATGCCCAACGAGTATGAAATACCATAAGTACTGAAAATATATTTCACGTACCTTAAGTAAACAAGTGGGGGTATTGAGCTCTGATCTTTTCCTCGAGCTCCCAAGTAGCCTCCTCGTCGGTGTGGTGACTCCACCCGACCTTGACAAGTCGCACAATCTTATTTCGCAACTGTCGTTCCTTATGATCCAAAATCCATACCAGAACCTCTGCGTAAGTAGCATCAGGTTGAATGGAACCTGACACATCTGACAGAATATGTAGAGTCTGACATATACTTCCTCAGCATGGACACATGAAACGCATCATGGATACCAGCCAAAGACGATGGTAGCGCTAGTCGGGTAAGCTACTGCTCCGATCCTCTCAAAAATCTTGAAAGGTCCAATGTACCTTGGAGCTAACTTACCACGGTGGTCAAACCTTTTCACCCCTTTCGTGGGTGAGACTCGCAGGAATACCTGGACACCAATAGAGAACTCCCGAGGTCTCCGTTTCCGATCTGCACAACTCTTCTGATGATCCTGCGCCTCTGCCATCCTACGTCTGATAGTACGGACCAACCCTATCTCATACTGAGCTCTATGGGTCCTAGCAACTGGTCCTCCCAGTTGCCCCCGAAATCCATAACACATGATCTCAGCAAGTCCTCTAGTGTCTAAATGGCCCACTCAGACTGTCCATCTATCTGCGGATGGAATGCAGTATTAATACGAAGTTGCGTGCCTAAGGCCTGCTGCAGACTCTGCCAGTACCGAGACATGAATCGGGGATCTCTATCTAATATAATGTTCAAAGGAACCCCATGCAATCTGATGATATCTCGACAATATAACCCCATCTACCGATTCAAGGAGTCGGTCTTCCGAATCGTTAAGAAGTGCGCAAATTTGGTTAGTCGGTCAACGACTACCCAAATCGCATCATGGCCTTGATGTGTTCTAGGCAAACCCACCACAAAATCCATAATGAGATGCTTCCACTTCCATTTCGGAATCGGAATTTCCTGAAGCATCTGTTCCTTAAACTAATGCAACTCCGGAAACCATTATCCTCCTCGAAGTCAGAGACAATAGTCTATCTACCATCTAAAATCTACTCCACCACACACCCTGTAAGTGTATGGGAGGCTATCGTGACCAAATTTCCTTGTTACAATCGTTTGTGTTCCAGCTACTCTATAGTAGCTATCCAGTAGCTAGCCAAAACTCCATGAGCATTTCTGCTCCTCACCTATTCAAAACAACATACTTACTACGAAGTCCACGTCATATATATGACGGCTTATCTCGCAGTTCCTTAATTGCCGTAAGTTTAGGATACGTCTTATTCTATAGCATCGGAATCGCTCCGACCTCCAAAATAATGCATCCACGAACACTACCCTTCCTTCCACACCAACATGATTAATCAACACTGGCGTAAAAATCAACCATCGTCTGAGCCCTGAAACTAGTTTCACAAGCTTCAGATCAAATAAATTCCATCACCTTCCTGATCCAATTAGTTAGCGATGTAGTACCGCTAGAGCATCCTATCCATATCTATGGTAATAACCATATCAATACCGGAAAAATCACCATCTACGATGGCCGAGTGCGCAACTCCAACTACCACCATCAACAGTGGCCAAGTTACGCAACTCCAACGACCACAACTGATCCAATCGTGTCCAAAGATACACGACTAATAAGAAAATCAAACACTCATACAATTCATACCAAGTATGAAATTATCGTCGCTACACACCTGCATTCTCTTTACTCTTGGTTGATGATATAACAATCATCACAACGACTATGATAATTGCATGACACCATGTCACTACAATATCATCACACCAGTCACCAATCAATCCTAGAGTATATATAGGTATCCTATAGCTGATCTAAATAGATCCTCTATCTACAATGAAGGATATTCCTTTCCTTCTGCAACTACCGCATTCTATCATCGATAATCGATGCATAACCTCAAAGATTCATCTCTCTTTCAACAAAGAGTTCCTGATCTTCTCTAGGAAAATACTGGGACAGATAAATATCCCATCCAACACCTCCTATAATAAGGTAAAACGATCTTTCATCGTCTTGACCAGTGTAGGTATACACATCTTATCCATAACCAAATCACTATTAGTAGGGACTGATACTCTCTGAGGGTTTACTCTTTGACCTTCAAATGGGTGACTAGCAGGCCAAATCCCTAACTTCCTAATTCGACATCAGTCGGCACCTCTAAAGAATCCGTACCTCTGAAATCATCATTAGATTCCTCAAGATCAATACGTCGTCGACCTCGTCCTAGACCATGAGTAGGGGCAATTTCACTAAGTCAATACTTTTCCTAACCATTAAAGTACAGTAACCACTAAAGACAATACTTTTCCTATAGCTCAGAGATATCCTTCAGCTCGTCTGGTCCCAAAACCCGAGAACTCCCAAAAATCCAAGGAAAAGATAATCCTCGAAACACAAAATACGCAAACCAAAACCGTAAACCAATAAAATTGTCACGTCCTGGGGGCATATCCGTCATCCAAATGACAGAGGAGCCCCTTAGTGACAATATTCCGAAATCCATGGACCAAATCTGGTAAAAACCTCGAAATAATTATAGAAATACCAGTATTTTAATAACTGCATGCATGCACGACTAAACATACATCAATCAAAGTAAAATAGTTTTATGACCCCAAATCCAATTGCGATAAAATCCAAAGTGCATAAATAAAATGCAATACCGATAAAGTAAATAAAGCGACATCCCGACGATGCAGGGAGACAAGCACGACAAGGAACTCTCTGAGCGACATAAAGGTAGGTCAACCGGACATGTCCTCCATCAGCTAATCTAGAGGATAAGTGAGGAGGGGTGAGTACAACTACTCTGTGGATGTATAGACAATAGTGCATACTCATAATGCACATAATGAAAGTCAAAGGAAACAACTAGAGTAACCCAACCCTCAGAATACCAATATCAGTCTACAACTATCCTGATCAGCGGTATAACAAATATATCCGCAACATACACAACCACTGCAACAAGCAGTGCACATCTGGATACCACGACAAAGCCTCGTGGCTCTCGCACAAAAAAGGGAACTGTCTATGGGCTACCACGAATGTAACCCATGGGTCGACAATCAATATGCTAAGCATTGTCTACGCGTAACTACCTGCTACCACAAATGAAACTCGTGGATAGACAGGCAATAGAAAGACTCAGTGTCTGCGGCAACGACATGCTACCACGAATGGGTCTCATGGGCAGACCGCGTATATAAATATCTAGTTATTAACTGCTCACAACCACATGCTACCTCTAATGGGTTGCGGGGGCAGTCGATTATCCTAGGTTGTTAAGCCTAGGATTATCCAATACATCCAACATAGAACGACCATCAACATCGACAAAGATCATCGATCTACCATTAACCCATAGAGGCGGTCAAGCGAGGGTTTCAACACCTCTAAAACGAAATGTTTACCAAAGTCGGTAAAGATCATCGACTTATAAATAAATACCTCAAGATGGTTAATTCTAGGGCTCCAACCCTTCTAACATGAACGGTTATCAAGGTCGATAAAAATCATAAGTCCCCTTATAATCACGTCGAGACGATTAATCATAGGGTTTCGTCCCAACTAATAGGAAACACCTATCAAGGCCAATAAAAGCAACCCATCTACTAACAAGTACGACAAGAGGGTTAAGCCTAAATTATATCATCCTACCAATTCAATCATGCATGCCCCAACCTGCTACCACGAACATATCTCGTGGGTACTTACGACGTAAAGTAGCTATCTAGCTACCGACGTCATACGAATCCATTTATCACCAACTCCAAACGAATAACGCAAGAATATAACCTCACAGTAGGTCATCTCAACCATGAGTGGGAGGCATGATTGACCACCTGTATACAAAGCACCTACCTATAGAGAGACTCTACTGCAGACTCTCTCTCTCAACCCAGAATGGGAGATATTGTAAGGATTAATCGCATCCTTACCATACGAACTCTACTAGTCCGACCACCATATCACTGAAACAGTAAATGGATAAACATATACCAATATGCACATCCGGGTTATTACACCTAGGGTTCCAACACCTAGGGTTCCAACACCTAAGGTTCCACTAATGTTGTTTCATTCCTGAGATCCGCTCCTACAGAATAACTTCATCTAAGTTATTCTATCCCTACTAGTCTTAATCATGGTATCCACCGCAAAAACACATAACCATATAACCATATAACAAGCTGTCTAATAAACGACAGCATAGTCCTACCAATGGGAATCAATGGCTGAAATTAATTAGGGTATAACTAAAGGGTCATGCCAGAACAAAGTCAAGGCAATACTAAATAAAACATCAAATGCCTACATATACCCTAAACTACGTAAGCAGTGTAATCATGTCATTATGCCTTCTACGAATTTATCCATCTTATTCCTATTATTCAACTAGTCCAATCCTAATACTAGTCCAAATAGTAATAGGTAAATATCTACCAATAATATCTTACATTTATATCACAATGATAACTAGCTATGTATAGCAGTAATAGCAATTAATAACCAAATGCTATCTATAAACCAGCAACCTAAAAATCTAATTGTCCAACAGATATCAGGTTAAAACAATACCAGACAAAACATGATATCACCGCATAACCAATATAAATATGTACTAAATCTAGAAAATTTTCTAGAATGTATTTACCTGTTCGCTGTCTGGAGATGTCTTATCGTCGCCAAATCCCCCATATTGACCTCGTCAATAATACCTCGAATTTCCAAAACATAAAATCGTCGGAAATCCGTACAACTCCAAAAATACCCCAGTTAACTTGCCAAACTTGGCGAACTCCATAAACCCAAAGACCCTAAGGAACTCGAAAACCTACGCTCTGATACCAAATAAATTGTCACGCCCCGAGGGAGTCTCCGTCAGATGAAAATCCGACAGCATCTCCCCTGCACGGGTGACAATACCAATTTTTATACAAGGTCTACACGGCCACTATACTTCGGTCAACACGATCGGAACATACCACAACACACGCAGATAATAATAAGGCCTCAGGCCAACAAATCTAGGTAAACAAAAGTCTACACTAACTAGACTTACCCCTTCTACCATCTGGACAGGAATACCCAACCAAACCAATCAAAATAAGATCCGACCAATGGTCCACAAGGACCCCAAAAATCCACGAGTACATAAATCCAATTCCAAGCCTAAACATATCTTCTATACAAAATCCAAACCATAACTCAAACAACTAATAAACTGTCACTACGAGGGGGGGGGGAATATGGCAACTGGACTCTCCTGACAGCTTCATTCTGAAATAAAAATAAAACCACTGGGTAAGTTCAAAGAAATTAGCGGATAATAGTCGATATGCAAAGTAAGGTATAGCTAACAAGACTTATCATGTCAGTACAGTCTCATATATATGGTAAGCAAGAAATAAATGCAAAAGGATTGTACTTATCTGAATCTCCTACCCTGATATAGGTGTTTATTATCTTAGCGTCTTGCATTCCAAATCTTTTAATTAACTCCTTAGTGTATTTTTGTTGATATAGGTATATACCATCCTTAGTTTGTTTAATTTGTAGACCTAAAAAGAAACTTAACTCGCCTACCAAGTTCATTTCAAACTCACTTTCCATGAGTGAAACGAACTCGTTTAGTAAGGCTGAGTTAGAGGTTCCAAAAATTATATCGTCTGCGTAAATTTGAGCTATGAATATTTCTTTACCTAAGGTTTTTACGAAGAGAGTTGGGTCAACTAAGCCTTGGTTAAACCCTTTTGACTTAAGATGGATTGAAAGTCTCTCGTACCAAGCTCGAGGAGCTTGTTTAAGTCCATAGAGCTTTCTTAAGTTTTAGAACATGGTCGGGTTTATCTAGATTTTGAACCCTGGTTGGCTAACATAAACTTCTTCTTTAATGTATCCATTTAAGAATGCCGACTTAACATCCATTTGAAACAGCTTAAATCTTCGATGTGCGGCATAAGCTAGCAACATTCGAATGGATTCGAGTCTAGCTACTGGGGCATAGGTTTCGTCGTAATCTAAGCCTTCGACTTGACTAAAACCTTTGGCGACTAACCTAGCCTTGTTTCTAACTACTTCACCTTTATCATCAAGCTTATTTCGAAACACCCACCTTGTTCCAATTATCGTTTTGTCTTTAGGTGGTGGTACTAATTCCCACACTTCATTCCTAGTAAATTGAGTTAGCTCTTCTTGCATTGCAATAATCCAATCGGGATCAAGAAGAGCTTGTTCAATTGATTTGGGTTCTATCTTTGAAATTAAGGAAATTTGACTAAGGTTCCTATTGGATGCTCTAGTTCGAACTCCTAGATTAGGATCTCCTATCACTTGATCGATAGGGTGGTTAGTCTGAATCCTAGATTGGGTTGGGTTTGTGTCACCTAATGCTTGATCAATGGGGTGACTTGGTTGAACATTAGTTTGGTTGGAGTCATCTATCACTTGATCAATAGAGTGACTTGGTTGACTTAGGTTAGGATTAACACTAGACCTGATCTTCGGATCAGAGTTAGGTCTAGTATGAATCGGCTCGCTAATTGGGGTTGCCGGGGGTTTTGTAGGTTCATGTCCTTCATCAAATACTACATTGATAGTCTCCTCGACTCTAAGGGTATCGTGGTTATATACTCTATAAGCTCGACTTGTAGTCGAGTATCCTAGAAAGATTCCGGTCGTGGTCTTAGATGTAAATTTCCCTAGGTAATCCTTAGTGTTTAGGATATGTACCTTACACCCAAATACCCTAAAGTACTTGATGTTAGGTATTTTATCATGATAAATCTCGTATGAGGTCTTAAGGTGCCTCTTTACCATAAGGATTCTATTTTGGACATAGCATGCCGTACTCACGGCTTCTGCCCAAAACCTATCGGGTAGGTCATATTCGTTCAACATGGTCCTAGCGGCTTCTTGTAGAGTTCGATTTTTCCGCTCCACTAGGTCATTTTGTTGAGGGGTCCTAGGGCAAGAGAATTCATGGTGGTATCCGTTTAGATTACAGAAGTCGGTGAACCTTTGATTTTCGAATTCACCACCATGATCGCTTCTAATTCTTTTAACCTTAAGGTTTTTTTGATTCTCGATTAATTTGAATAAATTGATTAATTGATCTAGGATATCATTTTTATGTTTGATGAACCTAACCCAGGTAAACCTGGAGTAGTCGTCAATTATGACTAAGCAATATTGACTTTTATTGAGTGACTTGGCTCCATGTGAATCGAATAGATCCATATGCAGGAGCTCAAGTACACTTGAGGTTCGTTCTTGGTTAGTTAACTTGTGTTGTGTCCTAGGTTGTTTTCCTTGTTGACAAGCATTACAGATTTTATTAACCAAATTGTTAAGGTTGGGTAAGCCTCTGACTAGGCCACTCTGACTCATCTTGTGGACGAGTCTTGGGTGCGAGTGACCGAGTCGTCGGTGCCACAACCATGATTCCTCTTCCTGTGTCATAAGACATTTGGCTGAGGATTTGATTAAGTTAATTGTATAAATGTTATTTGTCCTAGTTTCTTTGAGTATTGTTTTAACTGTTTCATTTATTTTAATTACACATTCATTTTCTAAAAATATGACCTTATAATTATTGTCACATAATTGGCTTACGCTAAGCGAGTTATATTCAAAATTCTCTACAAGTAATACATTTTAATAACAAAATTCGAGTTAAGCTCGATATCACCTGATCAGATGATTTTGAGCTTGTCGTTATTCCCAAAGGCTACCGATCCTTGTCGTTTGAATCGAAGCTTTGCGAATTTTAGTTGATCACCGGTCATGTGTCGGGAGCAGCGCATCCAACATCCATTGATCCTACACACAAGGTGGTTGGATTAGATGTTAGATTATTATATTTTTTTTAAAAAAATTGGTTGTAAGTTGTTAAACCTAGGTCATCTCACCGGAGTCTATATGATCAAGCATGTTATACTTATGTGTTCTTTGTGAGATGACTTCCAATTAAGTTGATTAAGTGCATTTATGTTTAAGTAATGTTAGATTTGGATTTGACCCTAGGCTTGTCAAGTTTACCTTTTCAAGATCATGACTTCCAGGTCGTGGCGAGCCAGGGCCTTCTTTTATCAGATCATCGACCACTTCCTTAGACAAAGTCATTTTCAAGAAAATGATGACTTGACTCACCTAAAATTATTTCCTCGTCTAACTAGTTATTTTTGAAAAGAGGCTCCCCGAGGCTCAATCTTTTCGAAGGATTTTAGTTGATTATTTGAAAAGAGGCTCCCGAGGCTCAATCTTTTCAAGGATTTTAGTTGGTTATTTGAAAGAGGCTCCCAGGCTCAATCTTTTCAAGGATTTTAGTTGGTTATTTATGTGTTCTAAGTGAGTTCACGAAAAAAAAAACAAAAAAAATCTAAGCATGCAATTTCTAAGTTAAAACACAAACATGTTTTGTACTGGCTCCCCCTAGACCGTTGAATCGGTTCGGTCTATCCACATAGTGGATTTGGTCCTTGGGAACCCAGTACGAGTTGGATCCTAGAGTTGAAATCAAAGTGGTCTTAGGGACCCATGCTTGGACACATTTTTTATGTCTACTTACGATTGACATATACGACTTATTGATCGTGTTTGAGCTAAACCCTAGTCCGGCCTTGTTGTACACGGCCCTTTGCGATCCAAGTAGGAGGTCAAGTCCTTTGGATCCCAAAGTAAACCTTTCCAACGTATTCCTAAGATCTTCGACTTGACTTTTCAAGAGTGAGTTCTCAACTTCGAGTTTTTCAACTCGAGTTGAGTCCTTCTCTTGAACTCGACTAGTCGAAGAGGTTAGGGAGACCTCGTGTTTGAGGAGTTTAACTTCCTCAACCAGGGTCTCGACCTTGGACTCGGACTTAGCTAACTTCCTAGACAAAAACCTAACCGTATTATGTAAAGTATTAAATAAGGTTCGACTCACCTTAAGGGTATCTTTTGAACCGGATGCGTATCCGTGGCTTGACTTGAAGGTAGCTTCGTAGTCCGAGTCATCCTCAGGTTCTGACTCAAGTTCAGGTTCGGTCTCTGTGTCGGACTCAATCGATTTTGCCATGAAGACGTGGTCTTCGTCTTCTTCGGATGACGCTTCTTCCCATGTCGCATTGAGGGCCTTCTTGTTCTTAGGTGCTTGGTGGTTGAGCTTGGGGCACTCGGACTTTATATGTCCAAACCTGTTACACTCATAACACCTAATATTAGAACTTTTAGGCTTACCTTGGTTGGGTCGAGTTGTGGTTCGCTTTCGTCCCTTGGCTATCCTTCGAGCTAGGTTCATTAGTTCGGCAGTCAATTCCGGGTCAACTTCTTCTTCGGACTCATCTTCCTCCTCGGTTGGTGGTGGCTTGCTTGCGAATTTCTTCTTCTTTGAACCTGCAAACAAGGCTATACCCCTCTCGGGTTCCGTTGGGACTGCTCATGTAATTCAAAATCTGAAAAGAGTTCATCTAATCTAAGTTTAGAAAGGTCCTTGGAGACCTTGTAGGCATCGACCATGGATGCCCACAAGGTAGTCCTCGGAAAAGAGTTTAGAACATACCTTATAAGGTCGCGGTTTTTGACCTTTTGCCCGATTGCGTGTAGGTTGTTGACTATGTCTTGGACACGGGCGTGGAGTTGCGTCGCGGACTCGTGTTCCTGCATTTTTAGTGTGTACAATTTATTGAACAACAAATCACGTTTTCAAACCTTAGCTTGATCCGATCCTTCGTGTAACTCGATCAGTTTTGTCCAAAGGTCCTTTGCGCTAATGAAGGGGCCGACGCGATTGAACTCCTCCTTGGACAAGCCGCATTGGAGGATTTGTGTTGCCTTGGCGTCGGCTTCGACTTGTCGTTTTGTCGCAATGGTCCATTGATCATAATCCAAGGAGTCACCCACTTCATTAGTCGGAAGTGTGAAACCCGTTTGGATTATGATCCACATCTCGATTTGTGTTTTGAGAAAGCATTCCATCCGACCCTTCCAATAAAGGAAGTTATCTCCGTTGTAAAATGGAGGTCGGACGGTGCTAAAACCCTCGAGATGGGCCATTAGAACAAAAGACAAAAAGGGACGAAGACGAAGAAACTAGCAATGACAAAAACACAAAACAAAGTACCAAGACTCGCGTCTTGGATTAGTAGTGCGGGAGTAAATTTAACAAAGCGAAATAAATCAGAAATAAACAAAAATAAAAGAAAAATAAATCTGTGAAAAATGTCTAGATTGGTGGTTTCACCAAATTTTAGCAACCCCCGGCTCTGATACCAATTGTTGGATCGAAGCGGATCGCTAGAGGGGGGTGAATAGCGATAAAAACTTTTCTTTTAAATCGTTCGATAGACAATTAAATGCAGCGGAAATGTAAATAAAAACTAAATGAGACAAATAGTTTTTTTACTTGGTTCGTAGCCTTCGGCTACTACTCCAAGGCCCTAACGGTCCTAGACCGTGTACGGAGGGCAACTCACTAAAACACTCCTCCTCGTTGGAGGTAGGAGTTTTACGATTACAAAAGCCTTCGAAGCAAAAAGATAGAGAGACAAACCCTCTCTTCTATTAAAGTAAAATGCAACGAAAAGCCTCGATTAAAAAGAATTGCAATATTGAAAGCAATAATAAATTAAGATTATACCAACAACTAAACAAAAGAAACTTTAAGCTAGGGTTGTTGGCAGCACTTCGTTGTTGTAGAGTCGTCGGAGAGTTGCAGCGTAACGGAGGCTTTTGAGCACTTAGAATTAAGGATGAAACCCTAGGTTTGTCCCTCCTTTTATAGCCTTTAAGCCCCTCAACGAATGGGTCTTCAACCAATCACAAATGGGCACAAAACTCCTTGAAAAATGGTGATAAAGCTTGACTCCTCGAGGCTGATTTTTGACCACCGGTTGAACTGGCCGGTTGAACTGGCGCCAATTGAACTGGCCGGTTGAACTGATGGCCAGGATTTTTGACTACAATAAAGAGTTAGCTCAAAATATAAGTGGATTCGACGGCCACTTGCCGTCCGATCTCAATATAGACCTTCCATGGGAAGTCTTGGATCAGATCGTCGCCTAAGATCATCCCCGTAAAGAGGATACGACCTCACTTACGCTCGCACACATGAGATTACCTCGATACTTACGTGTCGCTTTTGCTTCCGGCCTTCCACTCAATTCCTTCGGCTCCCTCCGAAGTAACTCGAGTGTCGCCCGACTACAGCGGCTTCCTCCGGGTGTCGCTAGCCTTCAGCTCCAGCATTGAGACTTTTCTGCACACTTGATTTAGCTCGTGAGATAACAATATAAGCTTAACTTTATATCGTTTGCTATAATCAAAACTTAGGTTCGACTTAGGTGCCCACTGCACCAACAACCGAGTGGACAGGATGCTGTCAGAGTATACCTATCCTCCTGCCCCAAACATAGTGGGGGAGCTAAGCTCTCATCTCCCGGTGTCATAGACCAGAGGAGGGATTCCTACCCGCTACCACGCTGTCTCATCGCTACCCATGAGCGGACCAGCGGAGCCTGACAGAGCAACTGCACACACCCTCCTGATGTACCACTAACCCATGAGTGGCAGTGTGTGCAGGCCATGTAACTGGCTGCGGGCTCAACAATAATGAAACCCCGTCCAGCCATCATGCAATCATGCAAATATGGTGCATGATACTAAAGCATGTAAATCCTACTCAAAATACCTATCCGAATAATATGTACAATCAATATGTACATATCCATAATCCAAATAACTATGATCCAAGTCAAACAGGGAAGACAAAAATCATATCCTATCCAATGCATGTATCAATAGGCACAAAAACATACTAGGCATATAAGCATGAAAATTATTGAAAGTTATCCTAACTAGCATATCAACTTGACTATATCTAAAAGATAAGTCAAAATACCCGCCTGCTATAATGATCGAAATCATCAACTCTTCACCCCCGTAGACCGATCTCATGACCGAAACCTGCATAAAACATAATTATCATCAAATCCAAACACATACAACGTGCTAAATTACTACTATACAGTTTCTATATTCGCATTCTTTTATCGATTACGAATTAGAAACTCTCACTTATACATCGAGCCAAATCCCATTAGGATTTCCATATTAACTCACCTTCTATATTTACCATCTTCCTAACTCATGCACCATAATCAACAACCATTACAGCCTTCCCAATCGACCCACAACCCAATTCACAGCCATACAAAATGCATAACAAACCTCACAACCAAGACCCACAGCCTAACAAACTTCCACACACCTAGCCGTGCACAGCCCCTTCCCACTCAGGCACAGCCGTGCAACACCAACACTAGCCGACAACCGAAATCTAGCAATTTACCGACAAGAAGAAGAGGATTGATCATACTTACCGGCCCTAGAACTCCCTCAGCAGTATTCCTCCCCAAAACTGCCTTGTTCGCCGGAAACCTAACACCAACGCCAAATACTGCTGCCAAAAAAAAACATTTGCAATGATTTGAGCTACAATTGAAAAATTATGCTCAAAAGGGATCTCATCTGAGATCAAGGAAAAATAGCCTCACTCACCTAATTTCTCGCGGCAGACCCCAGCTCCAACCGAGTACCCACCCAAATCACGTCGCTGGATCTGCAGCCGGCGTCCCTCCCTCCAGCCGAACCTCCCACCGGAAAGATGTCAGCCGCAGCGGAGGAGAGGAGGAGATGTCGCCGCCGATCGAGAACCGCCAAGAAAAATCGGCAACAGATCGCTACAAGCGAGGAAGAAGATGACGGTGAGGATTTGGGATCGGAAGGAGACGAGAAGGAAAGGAGTCGGGCAAAACCTGCGGCGACCTATGTAACTGCTGTGAACGCATCGTGATGGGGTTGTGCTCGTGGGACATTTGACGAGAGAGAGAGACAATGACGGCGATGGCTGGCCGAAAGCGGCTAGTGCGCGCCAACGATGGCTACTCGTGGAAGAGTGGTCGGCTGCGACGTCGTTGTGACTGTGGCCACGAGGAAGAGAACGACGGAATGCGGCGTGAGAAAGGGGAAATGAGGAGAGGAAAAAAAAATTCAAAGGATTAAATCCCTAACTTCCCCATTAACCTACTTGATTTTATCTCGTTAAAACTCAAACTAAATCTTTAATTTATACAATCCTAGGTTATATGACTAAATCAATAACTTTGATAAAATAATTAGATTTAATCAAACCTAATAAAATTTTATCCCGAATAAATATGTATAACTAAATTTTCCTAATAACAAATAAATAAATTTATTTTATTTATTTCAATTTAATTATATTTTATTATATAAATTTTAATTTAATTTTTTTTTCCGATATATTACATCTTTACCAAGGGGGAGGAGAAAAACTTAGGGGCAAGGCTATAGGTGACAGTCCATGTCCAAGTTTTTATGGGTCAGTTTGTAAACTGATGGTATCATGGGCCCAATTTTGAAGCTTTGTAGCAAAAGATATCCACAGAAGTCTTCCACACGATCGACTGAGGTAGTTCGTAAGCACTTGAGTCAGTCTACAATTCTTATTCAACTTGGCATTGGCCAAAGCTTACTGTCCCTATGTGGTGGTGGAACGGATGAGTCGGGTTTAAGGTAGGATTCACTATGGAAAAATGATGGAGTATACTACTACGACCAACCGAGGTAGTTCATAAGCCCTCGAGCTGGTCAACAATTCTCATTTAGCTTGTCATTGGCGGAAGCTTACTATCCCTATGCGGTGGTGGAACAAAGGAGTCGGATTCAAGGAGTATATTACTACGGTCGACTGAGGCAGTTTGTAAACCCTTCAGTCGGTCCACAATTCTCATTTAAATCGGCATTGGCCAAAGCTTACTATCCCCGTGTGGTGGTGGAACGAAGGAGTCGAGTTTAAGATAGGATTCACTTTGGAAGAACGATGGAGTATTTTACTATGGTCAGGCGAGGCAGTTCATAAGCCCTCGAGTCGGTCTACATTCTCATTCAGCTCGGCGTTGGCTGAAGCTTACTGTCCCCTTGCGGTGGTGGAACGGAGGAGTTGGGTTTAAGGTAGAATTCACTTTAGAAGAACGACGGAGTATATTACTACGGTCGACTGAGGCAGTTCGTAAGCCCTCAAATCGGTCCACAATTCTCATTCAGCTAGGTGTTGACCAAAGTTTACTGTTCCTGTGCGGTGGTGGAATGGAGGAGTCAAATTTAAGGTAGGATTCACTCTGGAAGAACGACAAAGTATATTACTACGGTTGACCGAGGCAGTACGTAAGCCCTTGAGTCGGTCCACAATTCTTATTTAGCTCAGCAGAAGTCAAAGCTTACTGTTCCCGTGCGATGGTGGAGCAGAGGAGTCGGGTTTAAGGTAAGATTCACTTTGAAAGAACGAAGGAGTATATTACTACTGTCGATCGAGGTAGTTTGTAAGCCCTCGATTCGGTCCACAATTCTCATTCAGCTCAGCATTAGCCAAAGCTTACTATTTCCATGCAGTGGTGGAGTGGAGAAGTTGGATTTAGTCTAGAAGAATGGGGAATATATTACTATGGTCGGCCGAGGCAATTCATAAGCCCTCGATTTGGTCCACAATTCTCATTCAACTTGGCGTTAGCCGAAGCTTACTGTCCCCATGTGGTGGTGGAGCGGAGGAGTTAGGTTTAAGGTATGATTTATTTTGGAAGAACGACAGAGTATATTACTACGATCGACCGAGATAGTTCGTAAGCCCTCGAGTTGGTCCATAATTCTCATTCAATTCGGTGTTGGCCGAAGCTTACTATTCCCATATAGTGGTTGAATGGAAGAGTCGAGTTTAAGGTAGGATTCACTCTAGAAGAATGATGGAGTATATTACTATGGTCGACCGAGGTAGTTTTTAAGCCCTCGAGTTGGTCCACAATTCTCATTCAACTCAGTGTTGGCCGAAACTTACTGTCTCTGTGCGGTGGTGGAACGAAGGAGTCGGATTTAAGGTAGGATTAACTCTGGAAGAATGGCACAGTATATTACTACGGTTGGCCGAGATAGTTTGTAAGCCCTCGAGTTGGTCTACATTCTCATTTAGTTCAGCATTGGATGAAGCTTACCGTTCTCGTGCGGTGGTGGAACGTAGGAGTATATTTTATGGTAGGATTCACTTTGGAAGAATGACGGAGTATATTATTACGGTCGACCGAAGCAATTCATAAGCCCTCGAGTCAGTTTATATTCTCATTTAGCTCAGAGTTGGCCAAAGCTTACTGTCCCCGTGCAATGGTGGAGCAGAGGAGTCGGATTTATAGTAGGATTTAATTTGGAAGAACGACGGAGTATATTACTATGACCGATTGAGCCAATTCGTAAGCCCTAGAGTCGGTCTTCATTCTCATTCAACTTGGCATTGGCGGTACCTAAACAATCTTCGTGTGGTGGTGAATTGGAGGAGTCAAGGTAAAGGTAGGAATCACATTGGAAGAACGACGGAATATGTACCTCAACTGGCTAAGGAAATTCATAAGCCCTCAAGTCAAATCTTATTTCTTATTCGGCTTAAGGGTCAAGGTAATTTATGTATCCCAGATGGGTCTTCGTTTCTTCACTTGACTTATTTAACCAGGGATATTCATTCACTTAATTCTTTTTCTGCTGAGGCAATCTACATTATATATATCTGAAGTGTTTCTGAAGCTTATTGGTGAGTTAGTTATACCATCACGGGAGTCATACATAGAAATAAAGAAAAGAACTCTGAAAGTATAATCTCCAAAAAGAGGTATGCGATGTTTACTATCAAATTTTGATGTTCTTTGTAAAGTATGGTGCAAGTGATTGAATGACAGAAGTAGTAATATAACATGTTTATTTGAAGTCATAAAGGCAAACACAGTTACTCTGTAATAGAGAGAAGGAGATACATTCTAATAGGGGAGAAGTTAAGGAGCCTCTCAGATGATCTTCTCTTCTATTGGGATACCTGAGGGTGGAGTGACCAGAGGAGGCATTTGGGAGAGGTGGCATCTCAGGAGAGTTTTGTATGCTTCACAAGCCCTGGCCAAGTTATGTTGAGTAACTGCCAATTCTTGATGCAAAGAGTAGGTGCGAGTAAATGTAGAGCGTAATTGAGAACACAGACTCTCCACTAATCTCTCCAATTCCATTATACGTTGTTGATCAGGGTTATGGTGTTCAGTGGGAGGGAGTTCAACTCTCGATAGTAGAATATCAATCATGTATTGAGAAGATGCTCAGGAATACGGAGAAGATATAAAGTAGGAGGATCGATGATCAAAGAGAATGGATATTTATAAAGGAGAATTAAGGGTTAAAAGGGTTTCTAGGGAAGAGATGTGGTGGAAGTTGAAGAGAGGGATAAAGAGTGAGTGGTTTGGTATGGGAACTTAAAGAGCCTTGTACATTAAAGAGGAAAGCGAAAGGTCATATTAATTAATGGCTTGGGTATTCTGGAGAAATCCATGTAGATATAATCTTATAATTATGACGTGAGGAGACAAGTGCGTCAGACGTAGAATTCTGCAAGGGTTTATATGATGTTGTTCTTACAGGCACAACAAAGGAGTGTTTGTCCAATAACTATTGACCTAATAACGTTCTACATAATATCTTAGTATCAGTCGACTAATACAAGAGAGGTGATAGAGAGGACATAGTTATGTGCAGAATTCTAGTCAACTTAACAATAAAAGTTTCTGGGAATACTATGTTACCAATTGACTAGTACATGAACAATAAGAAAGGGACATACTTAATATATGAAAGGATAGTCATTACATTGTATTCAAATATATTCAGTTCTACTATAGAGGATGAAGTCATTTCAAGTCAAAGGCTTCTGTTAGATATCTCGCTATAGTCGCCTGGACACTTAGAAAATTATCATCTTCTCCTGGGGGAGGATACCCTCTATCATTAAATTGTTGGGTAGCTCTTTCAAAGCCAATTATAAAAATATCAACAACCTTAGCACTGAATATTTCTATAATCTCTTACTCCCGTACCTTCCAGCGAGCTTCCTCTGTAGATATTTGGGTGGCAAGAGCAAGTTTGAGGTCATCCCGTTCTTTGTAGACCACTAACACTCTCTGATTTAGGGTTCCAAGTCCTAGGTGCAGCTCAACTGCAATGATTACAGTCGATTAGTTATCTCTAGTAGATTCCCTGAAGCTTCAGAGGCAAGAGAGGAAAGATAGTCTAGTTGAGTCTGAATAGAGTCATGCTTGGTTCTGAAAGTTTCTTGAGAGGATGAGGCTTGTTCCAATGCAATTAGGGTTTTTGCCCGGCTAGCCTGAGTTTCTTGAAGTTGAATTTTGCACTCTTCCAACTCCTTGGCTAGGGTTTCTGTCTGTTGAAGTCAATCATTTTAGAGTAATAACTGGGCACGTAATAGATTGACCTCACAAAGAGCCTCCTCCTGGGCACACCCCATTGTGGACAACTCGGCCCTGAGGTCATCACAAGTTTGTTGCAAGGTTTCTTTTGACTTGGCTAAGGATGCCTCACATTGGGTGGATTGAGCTAATTGGAGTGTCGCCTATTTTAGCCGAGCTTTTGAAGTTGTATAACGAGCTTCCATGGCGAATTGATGCTCGACTAAATGACATACTGCTTCATCATAATTGGTGGCTGCCTGTACAATAGTAAAGAGATGTTAAGAAAATTTCAGGGGATGAAACAAGTAAAAGTTAGAGGAGAGATGTCCAAAGGGAATACCGTTGCAAGATTCACCTGCAGGCATTCAAAAGTCCCCTGCACTCCTTACTAAATAAAAAGTGTTACTCCTTGAGGAATGCAGATCCTAAGGGTAGAGTGTAGGGGTAGTAGTGGGAGGATTTATTGGGGAGGGAACAGAATGGGGAGCATCCCTTATCGAAGGATTTGATTTGGCCAGAGGAGGAGAGGACTCAGGAAGAGGGAGTCAAGTCAGGGAGAGGAAATTAGAGGTTTTCCTAGGCCTGGGGATGAGAGTTGGGAGGGTGAAGTAGGTCTCATTTCCAAACCTGGAGACAAGTGAATAGGAGAGGAGGACAAAATGGAAGAACTTCCTTCAGGCATAGGAGAAGGATCTCCAGATGCAGCAAGATCCTCCTCTGATGGGGAGGAGGAGGATTGTAGAGGTGGAGGTGACGACGACGGAGAAGAGGACTAGAAGAACGGGAGGGAAAGATTACAGGAAGAGAGGGTTGAGTAGAGGCCCCCCCTTTTAGTCTGGATGATTTCCTCTGAGGGGGAGAAGGAAGGTTTTGTTGAGAGGATTGGGGGATAGAATGCTCTTCGGACGATAGGGAGGCTGCCTCAGTGATTGAATCACGAAGAGTAGAGGAGGGGCAGGCTGGAGATTTTGCTCATTTACCTTTTCCTTTCCCCTTCTCTGCTATAGCCTCCAATATGCTCATCATTTCCTTCTGCATTAGGTTATTTGCAACAAGGGAAAGAGTTATAAATTGTTAATCGTTAATAAAGCCTTATATCACAAAAAGACTCACAACAATACACCACCTATCATAATAGTGTCATCCAGAACGAAGGGGGACAATCCAAAGTGGCATAGAAGATGAGTCTCTAGAAGTAGGTCATAGTTATATTGGCGGTCTTGAAGAACTTTCTTGACCTCGGGAAAAAGGCATTTTAATCGACACTCCTGAAAGGGGGGAAGGTTTGACATGTCTGTCCTCCTCCAAATCTTCGAGTAATTAGGTAGAGGAGTAGGGAGCCATGCAAGAAATATAGCTCCTTCCAACCCTTGTGTGACGAGGCCATATTCCAAAGGAATTGCCAGTCAAGGTGGCCAACAAAATAAAATACCCCAACGTTGGAGGATTTGAGCTGGAATAAACTATGGAACAACAAGGGAGATAAGTCTAACTCTAAGTGTTTAAAGACGATGACCGTCCCGGCTAAAATGCAGAAGGCATTCGGAGCTAGTTAGTTCACTGCTATTTTGTAGAAGTCTAAGATGTTGAAGTAGGTGGAGGGGACAAGGAGGTGGAGACCATTCTAGTTGGCCCAGGAAGCAGAAATAGTGGTGAGGGGGAGGACGATGAGATCGTTGATCGAGTAAGGCAAAGAAACATTTAACGCTCTTGTCAACATACATTGCTCTTACACTGCAAAAGTAATGGGTGGCATCTATGCACATGAGGGTGGTTTCGAACTAGAGAGTCTAGCTAGGGTTTTGAGAAGGAGCCATAAGTAAAGGACGACAAGGAAAAGGGAATACCATTTACTTGGGACTAAAAGGTGACGATTGAAAGAGGAGAGGGAACTTCTTGGTGCTGGAAAGGAGATTCAGAGCGAAATGCCTACTGGCTAGGGTTACCGAGTAGGGCAAGTAATTTAAAATCGGAGAAGATGACAAAAGTTAGGGCAAAAAGTGTGGGGCATCTAGAGTTCAGGCATTAAAATACTCAACCTTAGGGTGTAGATGGGTTGGACCTACTGGTAGGACATTTGAACACCCCATTATGTATAAGTAAAACGGAAAAAGCGCGGTTATCGCGACCCAAAAAATGAAGTTACGCAGTGAGGCCCATGGATGGATAGAAATCGTCTGAGTAAAACCATCAAGTGGTACATTCGCATAAGAGGAAATGAGGAAGTGGTACATTCGCGTTACTAATGTCAGACAAAATAATTAGTTTGACTATTTTAGGGGGGGTGACTAATGATACTGTAATAATGCAACTAAATGTTGGGAATGTCGAGTGGGGAAGAAGTTGACTTGGGAAGTGGGTCGAATGCCTAGGCGAGAAGAAAGCGACTCAGGAAGTGGCCCGAAGGCTTAGTCGGGAAAGAAGTCGACTCGGAATGTGGGCCGAAAGCCTAGTTGGGAAGGAAGATAATTCAGGAAATGGGTCGAATGCCTAAGGGAGAAGGAATAGCTTGAGAAGCAAGTAGAGTGTTGAGGCGGAAAAGAAGGTGACTCGGGCAACAAACAGAGTCATGAGTCGGGAAGGAGACAGAAAGCTGAGTTAACAGAGAAGTGATGCAGGAAACATACAGGGTGCTGAGTCAGGAAGGAGTTGACTCGGGAAGCCAACAGAGAGTCAAATTAAAGAAAAGAATAATATGTCAATTAAGTGGGACCTTACAAAATATTCTCTTGATGGTTTGTTATAGTTCATACATACACGTCACCCTCTTTAGTAATAGATTGAAGACGTCTCATAGACCCCACTAAAAGATTCCTCATAGGAGTAATTCTCTAATGACCTTACAACATCATCACCTCGATCGACATAGCTTTCCACATGGACGGTCACTCTCGCAATTTGTTACGCAATAGCTTGCCCTAAGATGTCACAGAGGAGTCATGGAAAAGGGGAGGAAAAGATATATAAATAAAAAGTGAAGGAGAAGGGGGTCTCTCTCTAATCTCATCATTCTTATACCTATTGTTTTTCTACTGCTACATTCACTACTTTCATTACTTCTTCTCCTTTTCTCTTGCAGCAAGCTCTAACTTAAACATCGGAGGACCAAAGTCGAAAAATTGATGATTGTCTGACCTATGTTAACTTTGACAGGGAAAGAAGCAGAATATTTATTGTTGCGGTCAAAGAGAATCTATCGTCGGTGACTTAAGGTCGAGGAAGAAAAATCTTCACCACATCAATATATAAAACACTTATATATATATTTTAAAAAAATTCTTTACCATTTGATTAAAATTACTTAAATTTAATATTACATTAGTCATTAATCAGTGTCTAAATTGTTATAATAGTCATTAACTAATTACAAGGTTGTTACAATAGTATGATGTTGAAATAATTTTAATTAAATTTAAATAATTTTGACTAAATTGATAAAAAAAATTAATATAAAATACTCAGTGTGTAATTTTTTTTTTTGGCAAAGTTGAATCAATTTATTTTTCACCTTATAGTTACTATTTTATATTTGTTATTGATACTGCTGGTACCTTTTCTATATAGTTCCCGATAGAAGGGTTAGCGGGTGACCCATGATCCGATCCAAAATATTCGGCTCAGCGAAGGGAGAAAAGGAAGAATGGTTCGGGCGCAAATATCAGAGGCTATTGGTTTGGGCGTGAATATCAGAAGTCATTGGTACGGGAGAATATCTAAAGCAATTGGCACGGGAGAGTTAGCAGAAGCAATTGGTACGACAAAGAAGAGACAGAAGACACTTCGCCAAGAGTGGAACAAGAATGGGTTCAGTTAGATAATTCCAGAAGCCGATGGGATGGATAGAGGGTTGGCTTAACCTGATCGGTACGAAGGAAGTTTGGCATGAGAAAAAGAGGAATTGGTTCGGGTTGATGAGGAACCCTAGGGCTAGGGCGCCCGTGGGCTATAGACCTAAGCTAGCTTCTCTCAAAGCGGATGGTTGAGGGAGATAGTCTAACCTAGTTACCCGAAAAGTAGAGGAGGAGGTGTTAGGCAACGACTTGGGAGGCCCCACGCAATATTCCAAGGAGTCTTCACTCCTCATATCTGTAACAGAATTATTCTCCAGGTGGAGGTGGTGGCCACGTGTACGATGGAGATAGCCCGCGACGTTATGATGAAGGAAAAGGGAAGATAAAAGGGAGGAAGCAAGGAGGAAAGAAAGATCCGCAATTATTCCCACCCAGCAAGAGAGAGAAAGGGGCGCGAGGAGAAGAAGGAGAGCGACAACCGCCTGGAGAAGAAGAGGAGATCATCGATTGTTACATCTCTTGTATTTTCTCGTTTTGTGATATCATGTAAGAGGTTTTCTCCTCCACCTTGAAACTTATTTTCCGTAAAGGAGGACCTTCATAGTGAAAGTGCTTAGGCACCGTGATCCGTGAGAAAGCTCACCTCCGTGAGTAGGAATCCTTATTCAACCACGTTACATCTTGTGTCCGAGTCTCGATTGGCGCGGGTTTCTTGCGTTTCATCTACTTCATCTTCTTATCTCTCTTGATCGGCTGTGAGAACCCTCTCGAGATCTCCTCGTGCTTCAGCATTGAAAAGGAGTGAACAGATTTTCACCCGTTCCGCATCAGTTGGCGACGTGTGTGGGAAACTTTGAGCTGGACGTCGAGATGCAACCTAAGAAATGTACAACAACCTCGCTACTCTGCGCGTGAGGAGCGCCCCATCACCCTTCTACCATCACAGCTGAAGGCCCTGGTGGATGACGCTATTACAGAAGCCCTCGCTAGGGAAAGGAGAAGGACCGGATATCTGCATCCACATTCCAATGAACCTTCTTCCAGAGGCCCACCCCCAGAAATGCCTCCTCCATCTCGTACAACCGTCAATGTGGAAATATTACCTGGAGGCGGACTTGGGGGAAGAACGCCTTAGAACACTATGCCCTTCACCCAAACGCGCAGGGAAGAACAGGGCGAGAGTCAATCAACCCGACCTCCAGAAATATACGAGCCCAGTCCCTTTACAATGGACATTCTCTCTGAGCTCCCTCCATCTTACTTCCGAAATCCTCAGATCAATAAGTATGACGGTTCGATGGAACCCGAAGAGCACATATCTCAATTTGACGGAGCGGCCTCGCTCCACTGTTATACTGACACTCTCAAGTGCCGAGTCTTTCGAACCACCCTAATTGGCTCGGCACAAAAGTGGTTCAATACTCTGCCCCCAGGATCCATCACTTGTTTCGTTGATTTCCATAGAATGTTCAGCCGGAAATTTGTCAGTTGCAAGGCGTATAAACATGATGCCTCTATGTTAATGTATATTACCCAGGGACCCTCAGAATCCTATAGAGGGTATATTCACCGATTCACTTATGCAGCTAGGGGAATCCCCTCCGCCCGATCCGAATCTTTCAGAGGCGCTATTCAGCATGGGCTGAAGGAGGGCCCCTTCCTCAGTTCCTTGTTAAGGCAACCTGCGGATAGTTATGAGGAGCTACTAAGTCGTGCGGAGCAGTTTATCCGTGAAGAAGAAGGATTAAAGGTACGGAGAGTTGAACGAACTGCCGCAGCAGTCCCAACTGAAAGAGCTCATCTTGCTGCTCCTCAAGCGTTCCCTCGACGGGAGTATACAAGACCTTTTCGACAGGAGGTTCCGAGGCCTCGTCCAATGCTGCCAGGTGCTCGGCCCGTCCCGCCCTTACAAATCATGGCCGCTGAGGCGCTTCCTCCTATGAGAACTTGGAAAGAATGAGAAATGGAATTCTATGACCAACAGGGTCTACTACAATGACCCTTAGGATACAGGGGGATCCCACGTAACCCCCCTGCCCCATTCTTCTGCCAATATCATACGGAATACGGCCACAGTAGTGGTCGATATTTCAAGTTACAAGAGGAATTGGATCGTCTCCATACTGCATATCCACAAGTAAGGCTCCAGGCAGGAGGACCGACACGGCGAGGCTCCCGACCCAATGTAACTCGTCCAGGGCCCTATAATCAACAACCTCAAGTCACTTTCCCTCAAACGTCATCCCAAGAGGTTGTTTCCCAAGGAGGCCCATCAGGTGAGGGTCCTTCATCCAATTTAGATGACGCTCCCACACGAGGAGTTATTCGTGTTATAGCTGGAGGACCTACCGATGGGGACTCCAACTGAGCGCGGAAGTCGTATTCCCGTCTCCTGGAGAGTTTGGCCATTGCCACTGACCAGACTATTCAAGCTGCACCACCCGTTTCATTCAGGCCAGAAGATTTACAGGGTGTCCTACTGCCCCATACGGATGCCTTGGTTATTCGCATATCCTTGGCTAATTATGAAGTGGCCCGGGTGTTGGTCAATTCAGGAAGTTCCGTCAACATCCTCTTTCAGGAAGCCTTCGGACAGATGCAGCTGGGGAATGCCCAATTAGAAGATGTGTCCACCCCCCCTCTTTAGATTCGCAGAACATGTAGTACACCCTACGGGGCAGATTTCATTGCCTCTGACTCTGGGCATAAAGCCCAGCCAAAAAACCAGTATAATCCCTTTCCTCATTGTGGATGCTCCGTCCACTTATAACGCTATTCTTGGGCATCCTTTCCTGGCTTCCCCGTACCACCAGAAGCTGAAATTTCCGGTGGGTCCATCGGTGGGAGAAGTTCGTGGAGAACAGAAGGCCTCCAGGAGCTGCTACGTGCAAATGGTTCGAGACGATCAGAAGAAAGCCCGAACCAATGACCTCAAAGGAAAAGCTGTCATCATCACTGATGTCTGCGTCCTGGAGGAATCCCCCCCAAGGCTGGCAAAATAGAGGAAGGTGAACTGGTGGAAATCGCTCGTGAAAGGCCACGGTGGCACACACAATGAAACCAAAGAAGAGCTGGTGGCTTGCCTGAAGGAAAATGAAGACATCTTCGCAAAAGACGTGCATGATCTCATGGGGATCAACCCTCGAATGGCTGAACACCAGCTCAATATCACTAAAGGAGTCCGACCTGTCCAACAGAAGAGGCGACATTTTGGACCAGAAAAGGACAAGGTCATAGTCGAAGAAGTGGACAAATTGCTAAAAGCTGGTCATGTAAAGGAGATCCAGTTTGTCGAATGGGTTTCCAATGTAGTCCTGGTCCCCAAGCCTTCGGGGCAATAGAGGATGTGTATCGATTTTCGTGATTTAAATAAAGTGTGCCCTAAAGACTGTTACCCCTTGTCTCGTATTGATCAATTGGTGGATTCTACTGTGGGATATGAAGTGGTGTCCCTAATGGATGCATATCAAGGATATCATCAAATACCTTTGGCCGAAGAAGATCAAAAGAGGGTTAGCTTTGGATCGCGGAGGGTTATACGCTTATGTGGTAATGCGTTCGGATTAAAGAACGCAGGCCACCTATCACTTTATGGATAAAATTTTGCGAGCGAAAGGGAAAAATGCGGAAGTCTACATGGATGATATATTAGTCAAATCAAAGACCACTCGGGATTTAGTCAAGGACTTAAATGAAACCTTCGCTACATTAAGGCGGTTTAATATGAAGCTAAACCCTAACAAATGTCTGTTCGGAGTAAAGAGTGGCAAGTTCCTGGGGTACATCGTGACTGAGAAAGGGTTACAAGCCAACCCTGAGAAGGTGTAAGAACTATGTAACATGAAGTCACCCTCTAATCTGCGGGAAACCCAGAAGCTGGTGGGCAGGATCGTTTCTTTATCACGATTCATAGCCAGATCAGCGGACAAAGGACTGCCTTTCTTCAAGATCCTGCGCAAGGCTACTAAATTTCAGTGGGATGATCAATGTGAACAGGCTTTCCAGGAGTTGAAGAAATATTTGGCTGAACTCCCACTGCTAGCCAAACCAATAGCCGGAGAACCGTTATGGATGTATCTGGCCGTCTCAGAGGGAGTCGTTAGTTCGGTATTATTGAAACAAGAAGGCTCTCACCAGCAGCCTATTTATTATACCAGTCATATCCTGAAGGGGGCGGAATTCCGTTATACAGAGCTGGAGAAGTTGGCGTATATCCTAGTGCTAACCGCCCGTAAATTAAGGCCATACTTTTTGGCTCATCCCATCACCGTTTTAACACACAACGAATTGGGCAAGGTCGTCACTAAGCCCAATTTCTTTGGAAGATTGGCCAAATGGGTGGTAGAACTAAGCGAGTATGATATTCACTACCAACCTCGAACGGTTATCAAGGCCCAAGCGCTTGCTGATTTTCTAGCAGAGGTACCCTATGGCTCGGAAGAGGGTTCTACAGCCAAAGAGGAAGGATCAGAGGCATGGAATATATTCGTAGACGGTTCTTCAGGATCTACGGGCAGCGGCGTCGGTGTTCTATTAATTTCCCCTGATGGTGAAGAAACTCGACTAGCTATTCGCCTGGAATATCGGGCATCTAATAATGAGGCGGAATATGAAGCCATTCTAGCGGAATTGCTGGCTGCAAAAGCGGTGGGGGCTTCTTCCATTGTAATCCATTCAGACTCTCAGTTGGTGATATCACAACTTCAAGGTTCTTTTGCGGTTCGAGAGGAAAGGCTGCATAAGTACTTGAAGGCTTTTGAGAAAGAAAAGGCTCAATTCCGTCAGATCCTCTTAAAGTAAATTCCGCGGGAGAATAACGGGAAGGCAGATGAATTGGCTCGGATGGCTAGTGCTATGGAAGGAATGAAGTCCTCGGAAACGGTCCATACGAAAATTCATACTTTCCTAGCAATATGCAGCGTGGAGGAAGATGCACCCGAATCAAGCCTAATTTCTGATTGGAGGACTGACATCATAGCTTATTTACGGCACGGGAATGTCCCTAAAGAAAAAATAGCGGCATCCGCTTTAATAAGCCGAGCCACATGGTTCACCCTCTTAAATGGAGATTTGTACAAGACTTCTTTCGGACGACCCTTATTGAAATGCTTGGGAAAGGAGGATGCAGAATGGGTGCTCCGGGAGATTCATGAAGGTTGCTGCAGCAATCATTTAGGAGGGAGAGCTTTAGCAAGAAAGGCCCTATTAGCAGGATATTTTTGGCCTACTCTCCGAAGATGTCGCCGATGGTGCAAGCTTGTCCCGCTTGTCAGAAGCATAGCAACCGTTCCGAACGGCCGACTGAGGTAATGAAAGTCGTAGTCTCTTCCTGTCCTTTCGATCAATGGGGGATGGATATAGTAGGTCCGATGCCAGAGGCACCCTTACAGAAGAAGTTTTTATTGGTGGCTGTGGATTATTTTTCCAAATGGGTGGAGGCAGAGCCCTTAGCCAAAATTACTGAGAATGCCGTAATACAGTTCTTATGGAGAAACATTGTTTGTCGATACGGTATTCCTCGGAAAATAGTCAATGACAATGGACGACAGTTCCAAGGAAAAAAGATCCAAGAGTGGTGCCAGAGTCTCAACATACTTTCGCCCTCGCTCACCCTCAGCGAGCGGGCAAGTGGAGGTGACTAACAGATCCTCATTCAAGGATTAAAGACCAAATTGGGGGGCTCGGAGGGGGGAACTGGGTAGAAGAGTTACAAAGGCCCCTGTGGGCCTATCGAACTACACCCAAGACAGCAACAGGAGAAACTCCCTTTAGTTTGGTGTACGGGACGGAAGCTGTTATTCTGGTCAAAGTTTTGTTAAATAGCGCTCGGATAAAGGCGTACGAACCAAATCAGAACCAACTTATCAGAAGCACTGAACTAGACTTGGTGGAAGAAAAGCGAGAAATGGCACGGAGGCGAGCAGAAGTCTACAAGCAAAGAGTGCAGCAAGCCTTTAATAAGAAAGTAATGCCTCGAAGATTTCAAGAAGGGGATTGGGTTTTGCGTAAAGTTAATCCACTGAGACCTCAAAAGCTAGCTCAATCGGGAAGGACCCTATGAAATAATGTCTTTGCGGAAAGGTTAGCATATTATCTGAAAGATGACCAAGGCAAAGAGCTTCCATGACCTTGGAATGTCATTCATTTAAAACTTTTTCACACTGTATGAGGAGTAGAAAATAGAAGAAGAGAAATTATGAAACTCTGAAGGAGTGTACTCCTTAACGTGATCGCGTTAATTAGATATTAAGTACTCTCCAAATTTCATTAATGAGTTATTTACAAGAGCAATACGGTACTGATTATCAATCATGAAGAAGAGAAAGAAAATGGAAAGGAAATTCCCGTTTCAAAACAAGATATCAAATTACAGATTAAATCGGTCGGGAGGATAACGTCGAAAACCAGCCTCCCAATTTAAAGAAAATGAAGGATAAGTTGGAGGAGGTAATCCTTGGTTAGCATACTGCCGAACCGCTTCATTAAATCCGTCCTGATAAGTGGTGCGCAGCAAAATGATGAGTGTCTCCTGGCGGTTCGGACGGTCAGGGCTTCACTCTTGATGCAACCTCTCGCATTTTTCTTGTTGCTCTTGAAGTTTTCGACACACGTCCACATAGCATCGCGACACCTCCATAATAGCATCGGCTAGGATGAAAACATCATCGGCTCGGGAACTTTGGTCCTGCTGCACAAGGTGCGTCATCTCCACCATGTTTTGACACATAGAAGCTGAAATCCCCTCCACTGCTTCAGAATAAGATCTGGTCCGGGCGAGTTCAGTGCCCAGCCTCTGGAGAGAAGTCTCTTGCCTGCGTAGACGGGCGTGAGCATGCGCCCTGGAATTTATAAGGGAAGAGTTTTCTTGTACCTCCTTGCACAAGCGGGTGCGGAGGTCCCCTATCTTATCTTGTGCTCGCCGGTATTGAACCTGAAGGCGAGCGATGGCGTCAGAATCCTGTTGCTTCCCCTTGAGGAGCTCTGCTACCTGCCCTTGGAGACGTATTAATTCTTGAGCCGAGGAAGACTCCTTATCAAGAGGAGCCAGTTGGACTTCCCGCTGGGGGATGGGTGGTTGCACACCTGAACGTTTTTGTTCCCTTAATGCTGCAATGATATCATCATCCTTCTAAATTTGTTGGCTAGCCTCGGATAATTGCTCCTGGCACAGGTGCAATTGTTGCAACAGGAGTCGTTCTCGATTTTGAGTATTCGCTAAATCTTCCCATTGTTGTCGCTCCTATTCTTGAGCTTGAGCCCGATATTGATGGAGGGAGCGATCCAACTCTTGATGGTTGGTCAAGGCCTGCATGCCAGTTGTGAAAAAGAAATCGGTTAGTAAGACAAAACTAAGAGAGCTAATCGAGAAAACATACCAAATCCAGAGCATGGCGTAGGCTTTCCATGCGAGGAACCACTTCCTCTAAGTTCAGGATCCGAAGACTCCTGGGAGAAAAGGAAGAAGATGGGACAGATGATACTGAGGTAGGAAGTTCACTGGTGAGGGAGAAGGGGATGATATTTGTGGGAGAAGGGCTCTTCAAAGATGACGATGGGGGGAAGTTTGTGTAAGGGATATCAACCGCCATAGGTTCGGAGGAAGAAGCGATTCGGGGAGATAGAAGGTGGTGAGCACCTCTATCGTCGGCTGACATGGAAGTGCATCCTCCCCGGGTTCATCCACAGGTTGCAGTGAAGGAGAAGGCGACTTCTAAATATTGGTGGCCGAGGGAGAAAAAGTATAAGAGCTAGGGTTTGTAAGTGCCGGAGAAATCGAGGAAGGACTAATTGTCTCGATTTCCTCCGGGACGGAAGTAAAAAGGGATGCAGGGGGAGGAGAAGAAGACGGACGAGATGAAGCAGGTGTGGTGGTGATCGGGGAAAGTGAAGAAGAAGACAAAGCCGAAGCGACGGTTTCTTCTTGCGATGTGGATAACGACCCGCTATTTCCTGGAAGAAGGTAGAATGCATTTTAAAGGTCTGAGAATAAAGAGAAAGGGCTGAAAAAAGAGATTAAGACAACAGAGTATGGCGGCGGAGGAACGAACATACGGAGAAGAAGGAGATGAAAAGGCAAGGGGAGGAAGATAGAAAAAGAAACGAAGACAAAAGGATCCCCTATAAAAGGGAGGAGAGTGGACTTGTAATCATTATTAGGCTCCTTGTCTGTGGTAAAGGAGGCCTCAAGTGAAAAGGAAAAAAAGGGTTATTCTTTCTAAATAGCCCAGTATGTACTAAAACCTTCATTTGCATAAGAAGGGGCGGATATAGGCGTTCCCCTTCGGAAGACAAGCACAAAAGAGGGATGATATGAAAACGTTGCCTCCTTTACGTTGATGGCTTCTGAGCCATATATTATATATATAAAATTTCTATCCCCGCGAAGCGGAAGATATCCCCGTGTGGTGGCGGAATGGAAGAACCGAAATTCCTCGGTTATATATTATGTATATAAAATTTCTATCCCCGCGAAGCGGAAGATATCCCCGTGTGGTGGCGGAACGGAAGAACCGAAATTCCTCGGTTATATATTATGTATACAAAATTTCTATCCCCGCGAAGCGGAAGATATCCCCGTGTGGTAGCGGAACGGAAGAACCGAAATCCCTCGGTTATATATTATATGCAAAATTTCTATCCCCGCGAAGCGGAAAATATCCCCGTGTAGTGGCGGAACGGAAGAACCGAAATTCCTCGGTTATATATTATGTATACAAAATTTATATCCGCTGGCTTTAAGATATCCGTGTGGTGGCGGAACGGAAGAACCGAAATCCCTCGGTTATATATTATATGCAAAATTTCTATCCCCGCGAAGCGGAAGATATCCCCGTGTGGTGGCAGAACGGAAGAACCGAAATTCCTCGGTTATATATTATGTATACAAAATTTCTATCCCCGCGAAGCGGAAGATATCCCCGTGTGGTGGCGGAACGGAAGAACCGAAATTCCTCGGTTATATATTATGTATATAAAATTCCTATCCCCGCGAAGCGGAAGAAATCCCCGTGTGGTGGCGGAACGGAAGAACCGAAATTCATTCGGTTATACTCAAAATTTTTATCCCCGCGAAGCGGAAGATATCCCCGTGTGGTGGTGGAACGGAGGAGCTGAGATTTCCTCAGTTATATATTACCTTTTGTCCCCGTAAAGGGGGAGAAGTTGAAGTTCTTGTTTAACTTTATATTGTTTTATTCTTGCAAAATAGCAGAGTCAATTCATTTAATGGTTCTATATACCAAGCAGAGTAAAAAGGCGGAAGAGCCGAAATATGTCTCAGTTATATGTAAGTCTATGTGAATACGAAAGAAGTAAAGTGTGGCACAACTCAGAAGATACTGGAGAAAGAAGATAAACTGGGAAAGTTCATTGATGCGAAAGAATTACATATTTTTAGCCATTTACAAGGGAAAATAACAAACAGAAACCCTTATACATCTTGAGTATTACAGTTCTTTGTTGGGAGGAATGGAGGGAGCTCCCTTGTATGGTTGAGGTTGACACAATAGTTACCGCCGGTAAGACTGCTACAAGAAGATCTGTTTGGCCAATTCCTTTTGGGACCCGACCAGTTGTTGGCGTAGGGAGTGATTACTGGCGGAAGTTTCCTTCAGCCGTTGCTGTAAGTACTTCACTTGCTCCTCCAGGCTAGCTATGTATCGGAGATCATTTATCTGTTCTTCAGAAGGAGAGGAAATGCTGCCCTGTTCAGATATTCTGTCCATGGCAAATAAAGAGAAAAGGAAAGGATGGAAGCTATCAGGTAAGGGTCGGGGACTTTTATAGCGACGAAGGGGAAAAGTGCATTTATTGGTAGAAGAAATAGGGACCATAAATGTCAGTAAAGAAGAGGAAACGTGGGGGCAGTAGTGGGAAGGTCGACGGGACTATAACTGTAATTAAGAGGGTCCAAATCCCCGGGCGATGGCAAAAGAAGGCATGTTCGACCAGATCCCTTTTGAAGACAGAAACCTTCTACGAGAAAAAGACAAAAGCAAATATCAAGTTCCCTCCCTCGTTTTTATTGATATATTTGAAATGATTACATTAATTTGATCTATACAGATTTCCTCTGATTACTCCTAACAGACGAGGCGGGAGAGGTCTCTTTGGGGGGAGAAGGCGCCAAGACGACCTTGAAGCGCTCGCCTTGGGACGGAGGAGGAACTGATGGACCTTCATCGAACGGAGAAGGATGAGCTTCCGCCGGGGGGACTGGGATGAAAGCCAGCGCTGGTGGAAGTGGAGGGAGTTCATCAGCGGCACGGGGGTCTCCCACTGTATACTCCAAGGTGAAGGGAGGATTCCACACTCTATTGCGGAAGGAAGGGAAGGGAGCACGAAAGGACCTCCCTGTAGGAGGGGTTGGAGTTGGAGTGTGAGGTGGAAAAGGAAGAGGACGAAAAACGGAAGTGGCAGTTGAGCGGGTCTCTGAATCTTCAGTGTCTTCAGAAACCCAGTCCTGCAGCTCGAAAGATTCTGAAGTTGAAGAAATTTCGATGGGGTGCCCCTCTGAAGCCATGATAGTGAGATATGAGAAGGGAGACATGGAAGGCAATGATTTATAATGGAAGAAAAGTGACGGCAGAAGTTCTTGGGAAGGTGAAGAAGACGAAGAGATTGATGCAGTCTCCGAAGCGGCAAAAGGAATGGGGAAAACCAATAGGCAAGAGTCACTTAAAGCAAGTCTCCGAACCAAAATCGAGACGGATGCGAATAATATCAAGCAAGATACTTCAGGCGGACCTCCAAACCGAAATCGGGACGGATGTGAATAATATCAAGCAAAATACTTCAGGCGGACCTCCGAACCGAAACCGGGACGGATGTGAATAGTATCAAGCAAGATCCTTCAAGCGGATTCCCGAATCGAAATTGGGGCGGAGGTGAATAATGTTATTCAAGATTTTTCCAATAAGCCCAAACCAACGAGGTGATTGCGCCATATGATACGGGAAAAGAGATAACGGTATAAAAAGGGAGGAGTTTAAAATTGGTTCAGAATTCCCGATCCGTCAAGAAACATGACGAGGCAATGATAATTAAACATATGGACAAATTCCTCATTCAGGAGCAAAAGAAAGGCTAGTGACAAAATTACCAAAAAGGAGAATAGTACAAATTACAACTCAAAAAGTTCGGGGGGACACTTAGCTAGCGCCTCCGTAGGATCTAAATAGTTGATGTCTGTGCCAGGAGGCGGGTATCCTTGTTCGGCGTTTTGAGCCGAGGACCCCTCAAAGCCTAGTATAAATAAGTCTACCCCCTTCTTGACATAGCGTCCCTTGAGGTCGGCTTCTTGCTCCTTCAGTTGGTCCTGATATCGAACCACCTGAGCTTGACTTTCTGCCAATTTAGCTGCCAAAGCATCTCTTTCGGTGGCTGCCTTTATAGCTTGCTGCCCCAAGGTTGAAAGAGCTTCTAGGTACTCCTGGTGGAGGGTAGACTGTTGCTCAGCCACCGGCGATAAGGTGTGAGAAAGAGCTGCCACCATGGAGGAAAGCTCCTGGCATTTCTCTGTACAGGATTCTTTAGTGGTTTCCCATGCTCGACGTTCCAATTCAAGCCGGTGTCGCTCTTGCTGAAGCTGCATAATAGTGGTCGAGGAGTCAGCAGCCTTGGTCATGGCGTCCCAAAGAGATCCCTTGTACTCCCCCAGTTCAGGTCGGGGCGTCTTACTGTTGCGATTATTTGGATCGCAAAAAAGTATTGCTCAAGTTCTTCATTTTTTCGTTGCAGCTCCTCTTTCTCGCTTCGGATCAAGGCTAGTTGCATCATGGCATCTTCGCACTGGCCCCTGAAGTCTGCTTCCTTGGCCTCTTGCTCGTTCAACCGCCGAACGAGCTCTTTTTGTTGTGATACGGCGGCAAAGTGGCGAGTTTCCACACTAGATTGGAATTGGGCCAGCCGAACCACCATGTTGTTATGCTAGGTGGAGGCCTGAATGGAAGGAAAAGTTATCAGTATATATCGGCATATAGAGATGCCCATAATGAAGAGGAGGAAAAGAAAGAGTAGATACCTCTGCCAACAGTTTGCTCACTTGTTCACATGGGCCTTGTATGCCCGAATGATTGAAGAATTTTACCTCCGAGGGGTGCCGAATTTTCAGCAGGGATCCCAACGTGGCCCTCGAAGGAACAGGAAGGGAAGGATCCTCTCCTTCAGAGGAAGATGGGGGTCTGATACGACGAAGGGGGGTAGGAGCAGCTCTTGAGTCGGAAGGTATAGGAGCTGGGAGGGATTCTGTATGAGAAGGTAGGGGTGAATTTTGTGCAGATGGGGAGGAATGAAGAAATTAGGAGGGAGAATCCCCTCCTTGGGGAGATGAAGAAGGGACAGGGGAGGTACTGCCTCCCCTTCTTGGCTCATAAATGGTTAGGGGTTGAGACCCCGGCTGGTCGGAAGATAAGGGAAGAAGAGCCGATGAACTTGAGGCTCCTTTCTTGATGAGCCGCGCTTTTTCCGGGGGGATGACGGAGCTGCTACCGACTTTCCTCTTTTAGTCGATGTTTTCTTCTTCTTGGCCACCTCGATCGCCTCCTCTTCCACCAAAGCCTTCTGCATTAGATTATCTGCAAGGTATACTGATAAGAAAAATGAATAACCTAGAAAAGAAGTCATATTGCAGGGTAAGTATCACCCTACCTACAGCAATCGAAGTCGTCAAAGGTAGGGGAGACAATCCAAAGTGGCTTAAAAGAGGAGTTTCTATTAGATGGTTTGAGCAGTAATGTAACTCTCCTAATACTCTATACACTTCCAGGAAGGGGCATTTGGTCCTCATTTCCCGGAAGGGAGGCAATTCAGGAAGGGCTACCTTCCATGTATTAGAATAGGGCAGAGACTCAGGAAGCTGTACAAAGAAATACAATTCTTCCCAGCCCTTGTGGGAAGTGGGTAGGTTCACCAAGAATTGGCAGTCTGAACGACTGGATAGATAGAAGAGACCTGCCTTAGAAGATTTTAGTTGGAAGAAGCAATGGAATATTTCAGGGGTTAAAGAAAGGTTCAAATGTTGGAATACTATGTGAGCTCCCGATAAAATTCGAAAGGAGTTGGGGGTGAATTGGTTCAGGGGTAGTCCATAGAAGTTTAGAAGGTCCAAATAGACCGACGGTACCAGCAAGGATAGGCCGTTAAGAAATTGTTCGGAGAAAAAGCATGTCAAGTCGGAGGGAGGATTATGAGGCCGATGCAGTTTAGTCGTGAAACAACATTTTATAGAGGGGTCTATGTAGTTGTTCTTAATATTAAAGAAATAATGGTTACAATCTAACTGGGTTATGGTATGTTCATACCAGGCGGGTGAAGAGATGGTCCTAGGAGCCATGGGTGCGAACAAAGCAGAGCACTTACTCGGAGGTTAAGGAAGAATCGTTTGGGGAAAGGAAGGTCTGGGTCGCCGAAACGCCACCGGTGAAAATCACGGAAGGAGAAGAACAAGATGAATTGTTAAACATACTAAACTATACCTAAAAGGAGAAGGCAGGGGTTTATATTGGGTTTTCCGTGACGATTCAACTGCACAAAAGGACAAGAAGAAGCAGAGCCTATAAGCCTATCGAGCCTCCTTAAGTATACCTAAGGGAGGTATAAGGGAACGGATGAATCTAAGTTGAGAAATGAAGAGTAGGTCAGAAACTTCATGTACATTTGGAAAGTCAAGCTTATAACTTCGCTTGACTATTTTTCGGGGTTGACTAATGATACTGCTGGTACCTTTTCTATATAGTTCCCGATAGAAAGGTTAGCGGGTGACCCATGATCCGGTCCAAAATATTCGGCTCAGCGAAGGGAGAAAAGGAAGAATGGTTCGGGCGCAAATGTCAGAGGCTATTGGTCCGGGCGCGAATATCAGAAGTCATTGGTACGGGAGAATATCTAAAGCAATTGGCACGGGAGAGTTAGCAGAAGCAATTGGTACGGCAAAGAAGAGACGGAAGGCACTTCGCCAAGAGTGGAACAAGAATGGGTTCAACTAGATAATTCCATAAGCCAATGGGATGGATAGAGGGTTGGCTTAACCTAATCGGTACGAAGGAAGTTTGGCACGAGAAAAAGAGGAATTGGTTCGGGTTGATGAGGAACCCTAGGGCTAGGGCGCCCGTGGGCTATAGACCTAAGCTAGCTTCACTAAAAGCGGATGGTTGAGGGAGATAGTCTAACCTAGTTACCCGAAAAGTAGAGGAGGAGGTGTTAGGCAACGACTTGGGAGGCCCCACGCAATATTCCAAGGAGTCTTCACTACTCATATCTGTAACAGAATTATTCTCCAGGTGGAGGTGGTGGCCACGTGTACGATGGAGATAGCCCGCGACGTTACGATGAAGGAAAAGGGAAGATAAAAGGGAGAAAGCAAGGAGGAAAGAAAGATCCGCAATTATTCCCACCTAGCAAGAGAGAAGGGGACGCAGGAGAAGAGGGAGAGCGACAACTGCCTTGCCGGAGAAGAAGGACGGAGATCTGTCGATTGTTATATCTCTTGTATTTTTCTCGTTTTGTGATATCACTGTAAAAGGTTTTTCTCCTCCACATTCGGAAACTTATTTTTCGTAAAGGAGGACTTTCATAGTGAAAGTGTTTAGGCACTGCATCCGATGAGAAAAGCTCACCTCCGTGGAGTAGGAATCCTTATTCCGAACCACGTTACATCTTGTGTCTGAGTCTCGAGTGCAGAGGTGGGTTTCTTGCGTTTCATCTACTTCATCTTCTTCTTCTTCTTCTTCTTTACTGATTGCGGCCCGTGAGAACCCTCTGAGATCTTCCTCCGTGCTTCACTGCATTGGAAAGGAGTGAACATATTTTCACCTGTCCGCATCAGTTATAATAATATTAGAATAATAACATTTTCATGATAAGAAATATGATAGAGTGTCCTTTTTTAACTTTTTTTTTGAAAGGGACATTTGTACCTTTTTTAATAAATTAGTAAAAAAGGAAAAAGAAAATATCATATATTAAAAAAATAGGAAAACATATAATATAATTATATTTTATTAATTGTGATTTAATCGGGATTAAAAAAATGTAAACCTAAGTTTGTTATTGTATCTCTACCTATTATGTCTCTATAGAAATGATGTGGTGACTAAAATACGGTGAAATTTATGGATAAGATAAGGATCGATTTTGAAGGAAATATAATTTTTTTTTCTCTTAATTCAGATGATATCCATGTATCTTGACTACCACATCAAGATTTATAAAATTATTCGTAATTTATTTTTTTTTATAATGATCATAAAATAGATCGATAGAAATTATTAAATAAATAAAAAAAAAAATTTTGAATCACCACCTATTATTCATTTTTCTCTCTCTCACAGACCTTCTCAGGCTGTCCTTTTTTAACGAAGTGATCAATTTTTTTAATAAAGAAAATTTCATATTGTGAATGGTACAATTTTGATTGATTTTTAAATATTTTTTCACTACTAATATTAACGGAGACCATTTACTATAAGATAAATTGCATACATGATTATCTTTTAATTAGTTTTTCCATTCATTCATTCCAAACTTTTTTATTTTCTTATAATATACGTGGATTTGGAATTAAATATTCACGGGGCTATAGAATAATATTTATTCTTGTCTTTAATTTAAGTATAGATTAAAATGATGATGGTTAAGTAATTGGATTTGTGATATTTTATAAAAATATACATGGTCGAAATAAAGCTAATTACATGTTGATTTGTTTTATTAATTTTTTTTTTTTTTACTAACTCTGGTCTTTATAATTCTCGAGATGATGGATTCGATTTTATAAATTTTTTACGAAGTATTAAATAATTTTTTAAATGAGATATACTCCATTGATCATTAGAATAAATCAGAAAAGTACTTACGATTCAACAACTAAGTCCGCACGACATAGTGACATTGTCATGTAAAATAGATCCGACATCAAAGATGTACTTCGTTCGAGAAGATAAATTTCCGATTCACATTTAGCTCAGAGTCGTCTACTTAAAAATTTTCTAAAATTCAAACTCAAATTTATCCTAGTAGAAGATCAAACCATTCTAATCGATCTATAAGATGTCATTCCATTTTACCGTTGCTCTGTGTTTTTGGATAGTGGTGAATTTAGATTAAAATTTGAACGGATCGAGTGTTCAATAAAATTCGACGGTGGCTGACAGAGCACAAAACTAACGATCGATGGCCAATAAAAAACTACCTCTGCTAAAAAAAAAAATACTTCCGCACACTTTCACCCCCTATCTTTGGAGGCTTCAACAATTTCTTCTTGATTACTTTCATCGATACGGAGCCAACGGTTTTAATCGATCCGAGCTAATCCAGATTATTTTTTTTTTAAGGAAATGACTCCGAACTAATGACCCAGGTCAAAAATTTTATTCGATCAAATTTAGTAAAAAAATTTTTACCCCGAGTCAAAATCCGAATAAAAGTACACGTGGCTCCACCCCTTTATTATAAATGGATTTATTGATATTTTTTTGATTGAAAGTTATGTATTATCCTTCGAAATCCTAACCCTACATAGTAAGATATACATATATATTTTTTCAACGAAAGATTTCGTAAAATAATGTAATTACTGTTCTTCTGTGCCAACTTAGGTGGAGACATGGCAACCAACCTTCGAAATGCTAACCATGCAGTAGGATATCTATATATATTTTTAATTTTCAATAAAAAATTTCATAAAATAATGTAATTACTGTTCCGTGCCGACTTAGGCGAGACACGACAACCAATCTTCGAAATGCTAATATCCATGTATATTTTTTCAATGAAAATTTCATAAAATAATGTAATTACTGTTCCTCTGTGCCAACTTAGGTGGAGACACGGCAACTAACCTAGGTTTATATTTTTTTAAATCTCGATTAAATCACAATTAATAAAATATAATTGTATTTTTTTTAATACGACAGTAAAATAAAAGGGGGAAAAAAAAGTTCGGTGCGACAGCTAGTTCACGGTCACCTAATGGTCAATGGCGTGTATTATCTTGGCTAGGCTATAGCCGCACGTTGTGAGTCGTAGCTAGATTGCGGCAACGACTTATAGTTATAGCCAATCCATAATTAGCCCATGAGCTTGCAATTAATCAAACCACAAGCTGCTGATAGCCACGGAAAGCGAAGAGTGGAAACCACGTGGATCACGTTACGATTAAGACACGATAATATGAAATGATTTTGAAAAAGATTTAATTTTTTTTTTAAATTTAGATGACTCTTACGTATCTTGATCACTACGTCAAAGTTCATATGATCTTTCGTAATTTATCTCTCTCATAATGACCGTAGGATAAATCGATAAAAATTATTAGATTGATGCTTCCAACCTTTATAAATATAGAAAAGCTAAAGGGGCATTTGGTAAATATTTTCTTCTCCGTTTTCTATTTTTATTTTCTGCAAAAATAAGAAAACGTGTTTGGTTCGTATTTTCTATCAATATTTTTCAGAAAATAAATGAACATTTTTTGGAAAACTGGAAAACGAGAAATAATCATTTTCTGTTTCTATCTTCGTTTTTTAAAAAATAAAAGAGTATTTTTTGAAAAACTGAAAAAAAAAAAAATCGTTTCCTATTTTCTGAAAAAAGAGAGAATGAAAATAAAAAATAAAAAATTCTCCACGAACCAAACGTCCTCTAAGAATGAGTCGAGAAAGAAAGAAAAAAAAAGGAAATTTTGAAAATGAGAGGAAAAAATAATTTACAGATTAATTATCTGAAGACGTACTGGTGGTGGTGGCCTAGCTGCCCATCGACGTTGTGAATTATGGCTAGTTCACAATCACAGCTCACAGCTAGACTGCGACCGCAAGAAGCTCATGGCCACCGCTGATTCACAGCCAAGTTGTGGACTCACATCGCTGCCACCGACATTTGCAGCGAAACCACAAGCTAATTCTCGAATAGGTTAATTATGAGTTTGTAAGCTCGTCGATGATGTTGCTCTCTCTGAGTTTGCCAAATTTTACCGCTAGATCGAGTTTAATGAGGAAAGATGCATGGAAACTCATTCGGCTTGATTTAAAGACGTCGAGAATATGATCAAGAATTGATTCGTTGACAAATTTGAAAATTTTCCAAGGATTTTTTTTTATTTGATAACTCAGATGTCCAGATCTTTGGACCGACTAATTCTGAAGATGTATCGATATATTCTATGATTTTTATCCCACGGATATCGTTCACCATGATTGATCTGGTCTGAGATCAAGGGATGAGATGACTCACCAGGAGCCCCCAGTCGAGTAGGTATTTTCGACCAGTTGAGTAGAGATTTGATCGGTCTTCAAAGTGTTGATATGGTGGGATCGACTTCCTTCCGCTGAGCTTTCGTATTTTGGGTGTAGGCGCTACTTCGGGAGTTCAGGCATGGCTTGTGCTTCAGAAGGTCAGGCATGGCTTGTGCTCCGAAAGATCGGGCATGGTTTGTGTCTAGCGAGATCGGGCTTCTTTTCGCAGAGCTTCTGTAGTTAGGGTATATGTGTTACCTCGGGAGGTCGAACGTGACTTATGCTTCAGGAGGTCAGGCATGACTTGCGCTCTAAAAGTCGGACATATACGTGTCAAGCGAGATCGAGCTTCTTTCCGTAAAGCTTCTGTAGTTCGAGTGTGCTTCGGTGGATCAATTGTCCAAGTGTCTAGCAAGATCGGGCTTCTCCACAGGTTAGATTTCCAAGTTATCAATTTAGGCATGAGAAAAAGAGTTAGAAGAGGGTCAAGGTGTATCTCGGCGAAGTCCTTCCGACCCTCAAATTAAAAAGAGAATAAATAAAGTAAAGAAAAGTATAATTTTTTTTTCGGAGATTACTTCTCCTCTTTACCCTTTTTATAGAGAGAGGAGGGCATGTTGTTATAAAGACAAAATCGAAGATTGTGTTTTCACGAAGATAATGTCATTAGGGAAATAAAATTGGAGATTGCACTTTTATGGAGATAAAATTGAAGGCAACACCTTTTTCTTAGAGAGAAAAAATGAGGATTATGTTTTCCACTGTAATGAGTTTGGTTGTGACTGGGATGTGTGAGCTCGATCGTGATTTGGAAGGGTGAGCTCAATCGTGACTTGGCGAGTGAACTCAGTCGTGACTTGGCGGGTGAGCTCGATCGTGATTTGGAAGGGTGAGCTCGATCGTGACTTGGCGAGTCAGCTCAGCCGTGACTTAGCGGGCGAGCTCGATCTTGACTTGGCAAGTGAGCTCGGACGTGACTTGGCAAGTGAGCTTGGGGCGTGACTTGTATAAGCTTGAGTCTATTTAGACTGAGTTCGGATTTGGCGTCTACCTCTGCTTGATTATGGATTTGACATTGCCACATGTCTGAGGTATATTTCCACCACATCACAAGCATCCACCATGTAGTCTAGTCAAAAGAGGTGTAAGTCCAATTGACTGGACTTGTGTTGAGTCTTTGTCACGGGAACTTATGAGATTATGGTGAGTTATGGCAAGATCTGAAATGATATCTGCCCATTAAATAAGTGTCAGACTTCGTAAGTCGACCCATGCGCTAACGAGTTATGTCATGCGATCATTATTGTCGATGCCATCAAATCTTAGACATCATGGATATCTTTATTGATGGGATGGTAGAGCTTCCCAAGGAGATCACTATGGATGGAATGATAGAGATTTCCCAAATCTAACTTGCCAATTTGATGGTCTATTCCCTTTGATCATATGGTTGTGGCTGATTACTTCCTCTTTATTAGGACAAAACATCGTCTGTGCCTGTCACTTTTGTGTACTCATTGTCTCTGCTTCCTTCTACGCCTTCTTCTTCCCTGATCTTCTGGCCTTCTACATAAGCTTATAAGTTATCCTTCTTTTCCAATATTGTTTCCATTTCTTCCTTCATAGCTGCGAGTTCATCATTGTGGTTCGAGACCACTCCTAGCGCCTTAGCTCAGGATGATAGGTTGACCCTTAGGTTAGCTTATAAAATTTCCAACTCTTACAGAGTGTGGATCCCTCATTCAGAACAACACCTCCATCTTCCTCCTGAGGATGGTTTCACCACCTTCTCCCAAGGCTAGTTGACTGGAGGTCTAAGATTTTCTCTTCCTCCTATTTTCATTGAAATCTCTCAATATTTTTGAATTTCGCTATAACAGTTGACACCTAACTCTTTCCGCCTTATATGTGGAGTTGTCATTATTTTTTATTTTTATCATCTTCCATTGAGTGTCGAGATCTTTCATTTCTTCTTCGTCCCAAAGAAGGAGGAGAGTGACATCTTCTATTTCGCTGTTAGGCCTTCCGCTAAGTTCTTGGGTCAATTTCCCACCTCCCACAAGCACTAGAAAATCCATTATTTCTAAGTTCGGCTTGTCCCCTATTTTGACTGGCCAATCTCCTAGCAAATATAAGAGAGATGTCTTAAGACAATCACCTTAGTTGTTATTAATAAAATTCATTATTTGAGTATATATTATTTATATATTTGATTGGATCTTAAACTTATTTACTGAAGTCCACAATACTATATATAGCATGAGAGAAATTATGATTGGATCATAATTAGTGAGTATCTCATCATATGTAATTATGTAAGTTTTAAAATTATCCCTAGTCAATAAATTGATAAGATTGGACATCATCACTTCTGTGAGACTAGTACATATTACGCTCCTTGATTTACCCAAACATTCGGTACTCACTAAATAGAAGCATAGGGATGTTGAGAGTGAATATATGGATGCTAGTTAAGGGTAACTAGTTCATTGGAATGACCTTCTATGAAACTTCATATGGTTCTTTATGTCGATGAAGTTTCATTACAGCTCGAGTGCAAGCTTCCTTAGACTTGAGGTATTAAAGTCATCTTAGTTATGATGACTTATACTTTGACTTCTTTGCAATCATCTTCATAGAAGGTGTCACTCCGAGTTGATTGGATATAAGTCAAAGTGATTGAAGATGTTTGAATAGCCAACAGAGGATTCCTGATTGAGTTGTGAGCAATCGACTTGATTGAGGGTAGTCGACTGGCATGAAGGAGTGCTCGGGCAACTAGAAGTCATTACTCAGAAATGAGAACTTGAGTCGACACTCGGGTAGTCGACTGGTGTGAAGGAGTGCTCGAGCAACTGGAAGTCATTACTCAGGAATGAGAACTCGAGTTGACTGTCACGCCCCGAGGGAGTCTCCGCCAGATAAAAATCCGGCAGCATCTTCCCTGTGCGGGTGACAATATGAAACTTACATACAAGACCTACACGGCCACTATATATCGGTCAATACGGTCGGAACAAAAACTACACATGCAGGTCATAAATAGGCCTCAGGCCATCAATCCAGGTAATAGTAATAGTCTACTATATCTAGACTTACCCCTTCTGTCATCTGAGCAGGAATATACAACCAAACCAATCGAATAGTCCATAAGAACACAACAAATATCTCCAAACCTCCACAAGTACATAACCAAAACAAACACAAGTCCTACACACTTCATCAAGTTAAAAATCGAAACCATAAGACCAATAAAAACAAATCCATTTCGACGAGGAGGATTGGCAGCTGGACTCTCCTAGCAGTTTCATCCTGAAATAGATATAAAACAACGGGGTAAGTTCAATGAACTCAGCGGATATCAAGTCGACATGCATAGTAAGCTATATCTAACAATAATAGTCATGTAAGTACAATCTTTTGATCAATAATAGCAAAAATGCAAGAAAAAGTTACGGAAAGACTGTACATACCTGAATCTCCTATCCTGACATAGGAGTACGAGCCATACTAGTAGAAATAAGGTCGTCAGACTAAATACAAAATGTATCTTGTATGCATGTCAATCATATGCAACATCCAAGGCAGCAATCAAAATGCAGCAAACACAATACAAATGCTATCAATGCAAAATACATGCGATGCAAATGACATGGTCACCCCTGACGCCAGTCAGCCGCCTCACACGCGATGGTGAAGCCGAGTGGGTAGGGCTATGACAACTGTGCACTCTGCCATCACTGCTCCTGAGTGACCGAGTGGACAAGATGTTGTCGGAGTACACCTATCCTCCCGCCCCAAACAGAGTGGGGGAGCTAAGCTCTCATCTCCCGGTGTCGTAGACCAGAAGAGGGATCCCTGCCCGCTACCACGCTGCCTCATCGCTACCCATGAGCGGACCAACGGAGCCTAACAGAGCTACTGCACACACCCTTCTGATGTACCACTAACCCATGAGTGACAGCGTGTGCAGACCATGTTACTGGTTATGACTCAACTATAAAGGAACCCCGCTAGTAACATATCTTACGTATGCAGCTCGGTTCTCTCCCCCACAGAGGCCGAGCCGAGCAGAACGTCGGAGTCGGAGCTGGAGGCCAGAGTTAGCGGACGAGAGGCAAGAGGTGAGAGCCGGAAGAGAGATGACTCGCGGGGAAATTAGGGGAAGGGTGCCGGGTCGAGCAATTGACGGAGCCGGAGCAGGAGACGGAGGAATCGCCAGAGCAGGAGTCGGAGTGGAAGAATCGCTGGAAGCAGAAGAATCGCCGGAAGAGAGGAAGCAAGAGTCGCACAGAAAATTTGGGGGAATACGATGGGTCGAGGGTTTTTTCCTCGTATATTAGCGACGAAAACATTTATTTCGTCACTAATATTTATTACCTTAGTGACGAACTTTACATTTTCATCGCTAATATTATGATTATTAGCGATGAACTATACATATTGTCACAAAAAATAAGCGCCATTAGTCGACTGGTGGTATACCCCAGTCGACTGCCCATAATTTGGCCGGTAACAGAATGTTTTTCAGTCGACTATCATTATTAGCGACGAATCGTAGGAATATCGTCGTTATATATATATATATATGACGAAATGAGTATTAGTTTCGTCGCTAATACTCATTTGGAATAAAGACTAGCGACAAATATTTTAATTCGTCACCAATATTTTTATTTTTGTAATGAAAAATTACTATTTCGTCACAAATATGACATTATTCTGACAATTAATATTTTTAATATGTTTATTTATGATGATCATAAAATTCGTTGGTAATTGTTACTATCAGTGACGAATTATTAACTCGTCATTAATATTTACTCGCTATTTTGTTGGTTTCTTATAGTGGCAGTCGACTACTCAGGTATACGTTGGGCAAAATCCAATGTGGATTAGTCCGTTGTAAGATAAAGGATAGACTAGCAATTGATTGAGGACTTTTGACAGTCAACTGCTAGGTAAAAATCTAGGTCGTGCAACACTTAAAAGGAGCTCAACGAGAAGAAACAAAGAAGTTGGTTCTTGAGCATTTGGGAGGAGTTTTGCTATTGCATTCCAGACCTTCCAAAACAACCAAACAAGAATCTCTTGTAAAGTATTCTTTGCATTTCATTTGTATTTACTTTTTTATTTGTTGTATTTGATTGTATTACTATTATAATTCATATTGTAAGGAGTTTCTTCACCTCCGAATTGTATTCCAAGAAGAAGATATGGTTTAGTAGTGTAGATACTAAAGTCTGACTGTGGAGTAGGAACCATAGGTTCCGAACCACGTAAAATACCATGTATTGCATGTGTTGTGTTCTCTTATGTTTGTTGTTATTTGTATTTTGTATTTTGCTATGCTAACCTTTTTGTAGAGACACAAACACGCTAACGTAAACGAGCGAAATCAAAAAAATCACTATTCACCCCTCTCTCTAGCACATAAATCGGTCCCTACAAAGACTACTTCCGGATAAAGGAATAACAAGTCGGTTAATGTGAGACCTCATGAAATATTTCCTTAGCGGTCTGTTAGAGTTCACTCATACGCATCACCCTTTTAGTAAAAGTTTGAAGACGCCTTATAGGCCCCACAAAAGATTCCTTACAGGAGACATTCTCTAACGACCTAACAACATTATCACCTCGACCCACGTGGCTTTCGACGTGGACAATCATCCTTGCATGTTGTTACACAATGACCTACCCTAAAAGCATCACCAAGGAGTCGTGGGAGGAGGTGGTTATAAAAGGAAGGAGAGGAGGAGGAAGAAGGGGGTTGATCATTCTTACACTTACTTTTCTATACTACTGTATCCACTATTCCGATTGCTTGCTTATCTTCTTGCAATAGCTTGAACTTAAGCATCGAAGGGCCATTAGCTAGGACACCGACGACCATCTGACATGTGGTAACTTTGGCAGGAAAGAATCGGAGATTTACTATTATCGTCAGAGAGAACCCATCCTCGATAGCCAAAGATCGAGGAAGAAAATATGTACCGCATCACCCGTCGTGAAGGTCAAAATTTATTTTCAGTAAATGACTTATCTGCTCCTGACAATGTTCTTTATAAGGTCATTGTAAAATGTATCTTACCCATAGTCACTTGAGGTCTGACTATGATTCATCCTTATCATTTGTTCATTATGTTTGCATTGCATCATCAGTTAGATATCAATGTTGCATTGAATGTTTTCCACTGTATAGTTCATTTCGTATCCCCTGTCCAAGGCAAGATTCATATGCCTTTAGGCAATGTAGTCACTGCATGGCTTGCATCCATGGGCATCAATGTTTTCAGGACCACGGTGAAACAAATGATAGATAAATACGATCACATTGCCTTAAGGAACTTTTCATTGGCGGGCATGACAAGAGATTTTAGGAGGATGGAATGGATAGAGGAGAGTTAGCTAGCTAGGGAGGCTAAAGGCGATTTTGAGGAGGAAGACATTGCCCTGTTACCAGATGCACCAAATGTGGGTCTTTCTGCTCGTTTTGCACGTCTAGAGTCCCGATTTGAGGAGCTTTACAAGACTATTGATACACGCTTTGAGGAGCTTAGCCTTGAGTATTCCTCAATTGCTCACTAGATGGCTCGGATAGATACTCGTCTTCAGATGTTCGAGCGGCGTCAGATCGAGATGTATGACATGATGCACGCTTAGACTCAGAGTCAGCAACCTCCACCTCCTCCACCACCTTCGACCGACCACATTGATGGCTGGTATCCCATTCTTCGGTCATGTGCTTTTATCTCTTTGTTTATTGTAGTGTCAGGACCGTTTTGTCTACAAATTGTATGGATAACTTTTGTTGGATGAATGATATGCTTTGTTTGTTTGTCATGAGATATTTTATTATAGGTGTGAGATATAGGTCGTTGCTCTTTGTATGGCCAGTTTTGATGAATGAATGAAATGTATTGAATTTTGACTCAATTGTTTATCATTTATAGTTTAAATTTGATATGTGTGATGTACTATGAAAAGTCATCGTATCATGACATCATGCATATATAAGATTGACAATGCTTTTAACTTATACACATCTAATATGTCATGATCATATTCATACATTAAGTTTATTAAATTGCAACTTAAGGACAAATGACATGATTTGATATCCTAGGTAATTAAGAAGGTCAAATTGGATATGCTTAGATAAAAATGCATGATATATTAGTTTAAGGAAGCACAAATCACATCTCACAAAGATTATAGGATGACATGTGTATACATTGAAATACTCTAGACACATGTGAGATAATAGGAAGATGAGTTAAGTTCAAGATGCTTAGATGTTGCATCAAAATGAACTCAAACTCTTTGAATCATATGGAGAAATCACGAGGAAAGCTAATGTACAAATCATGTACACTTACCCATTGATCATGATTTAAAATAGGTTTTGAAAACACTTTTAAAATCATTTTGGAAAATCTTAGTGAGGTCTATTTGGTGATAACAATCACTATTGATAGGATTGAAACAAAGCTAGACAAAAATATTGAAGGTTTCAATATTTTTAAACTTTATATTAATCTTTGAAACTAATGAGTATTTTCATATAAAATGATTTTTCTTACATAGTATTTACATAAGTAATGCATGTATGAAGTTTCAAGATTTTTTGAAAATCGTAGAATTACTTATGCATTTTTAAATTCCGACTGAAAAACTCTGATTTTTGAAAAATCAAAAACCAATTGACTGGTGCTTGGATCAGTCGACTAGTAGCTGAAAGCAGTTGACTGAAGTCCTAGTTTTTGGCTGAGTAGGTTACTTAACTATAATTCTAGGTTACTTAACTACTCATAACTTTCTAATATGCTTAGACAAACATTGAAAGAGTGAGATTTTTAGTGAAAATGATTAAGATAGTTAATTAGAGTAAGAATCAAATTTTTAAGGGATGTTAAAGTTCAAGGATGAACTTTTGCCTTCACTTTTGACAAGTTTAGAATTCCTATAGGCTTGGGACATCTCCCAAGATATTGTTGGTGTAATGATAAAGGGGGAGCAAATCTGTAGGGAGAGATTACCCATCAATGTATGATGGTTATTTGTGATAAGGGTTTTATCACTAAGGAGAATGAATGAGTTGAAGATGAAGGCAAATGGGGAGAATGAGTTAAGTCGAGAAGGACTTTTTGATGTATATCAAAGGAGGAGAAACATAAGGGTTTAAGTTAGGCTCAAGATGCTCAGTGCATAAAGATGACCTAAAACCCCTTAAACCTCACTAAAAACCTCCTTAATTTCAAATTCTCATCAAATGAAATTTTAAGTTATGAAACCTTCATTATGTTTTGGTATAAGAAGAGACAAGTTGGGCTTATAGGCTAGCCTAACTTAAAGATATTGTCAAACATCAAAAGGGGAGAGATTGTTGGTGCAATCGATCTCAGGTCAAGATTGATCGAGCTCGAGTTGAGCTCGAGTTTAGTTTCTATGTTTGACAATATGACTAGATGATACGACTAGAGGTTAAGGATGACATGAGGGAGATTGTTAGTGCAATAAACCTGTTTGACCAGACTCGATTGAAGCTCGAGTTGAATTTCGATATATGGATGACAATATGACTATGGGATGGTATGAGACATCCATAGTCATATGAAGTTTAGTGTGAAATCAAGTAGGTCAAGGTTGACCAGATACTTGACGAGTGGAAAATCCAAGTGGGTCAAAGAAGACCAAACACTTGGTGATCTAAGTCCAATAGGAAATTGGCAAGTGAGAAATCTAAGTGGATTAGGGAAGATCACATGCTTGGTGTCGAAAAGCCCTTGTAGGTCTAGAGGTCGGAGGCAAGGTAAGGGAAGTTTCGATAAGTCAAGGGTAACTGTACTTGGCAGGTGAAGTCTCGATAGGTCAAGGGTAACCATGCTTGGTAAGAAAAGTTCTAGTAGGTCACGATTAATCGGATACTAGGGAAGAGAGATTCCAACTGATCAAGAGTAATTGGATACTGGATGAGAAAAATCTTGGTAGGTTAAGGTCAGCCAGATACTAGGTTGATGGTGTCCTCGTCTTCAGCCCACTCAGATCCCCTTTTTCTTCCTTAAGGGCTCCTACAAAAACTTGAAATCTCCTGGCCAAATGCTAAATCTGTCACTCAAAGAGAATCGCTAGAGATAGGCCGACGTTACCGACACGACCTCTCTGATGCTCAAGTCAGAATCGGAAGAGAAGAATAGTGGAATGAAGAAGAAATAAGAAGAGATCCTTGTGTACCGAATAGAGAAGAAAGAACCATCACCATTTCCCTCCATCTCTGCTCCTTTATAGGCAATGTGTATCGCCTTACTCCAAGATGAATTTACTTTAATGCCCCTACCAGCCCGTCGAGATGCAACCACTTTTCCTGCTTCTTTTCAAAATAACTTCTTCCCTACCTTGCACGTGTCCCTCATTCTTCCTTATTAAATACCTAAAAAATAAATCATATATAAATTTCTAAATAATAATAATAACAATAAAAAGATCCCTTGACATCTCATCTTATGGTACTTTAGAATATCCACATTATCCATTTTTACCGAATTCGAGAAGCCTTCATAAAACTCAGAAAACCAATAAGGTGCTCGGAAAATACACATACTGGTAGGGAAATGCACATGTTAGTCGGGAAATGCACATGCTAGTTGGGAAATGCATAGGTTGCTTGAGACATACACATACTGTTCAATATTAACACTTCACATAATAGAGCTCTGAATCAACTACACTGCCCATCCCTACTGAACTAAGAAAATACACATGCTGGTCGAAAAATGTACATTCTAGTCGGGAAATGTATAGACTACTCGAAAAATACATATACTGTTCAATATTAACACTTCATATAATAGAACTCTAGATCAACTAACAGTCCATCCCTACTGAGCTCGGAAAATACACATGTCGATCGGTAAATGCATAGGTTGCTCGAGAACTGCACATACTACTCAATATTAATACTTCACATAACATAGCTCTGGTCTAGCTACACTGTCCATCTCTACTGAGCTCAGAAAATACACATGTCGGTTGGAAAATGCATAGGTTGCTCGGGAACTGTACATATTACTTAATATTAACACTTCACATAACAGAGCTCTGGACCAACTACACTGTCTATCCCTATTGAGCTCAGGAAATTAATCTCCAATCGAGAAATGCATAGGCTGCTCAGGAACTGCACATATTACTCAATATTAAAAGTTCACATAATAGAGCTCTGGACCAACTATATTGTCCATCCCTGCTGAGCTCGAGAAATATACATATAGATCGGGAAATACACATGCTGTTTGAGAACTGCACATATATGACTCGGGAAATCTATAAAATACTCTGTAGTAATCTAGAAATGCACACATGGCTCAAGGAATATATATACTACTCAGGAAATACATACATGACTTGGAAAATCTATAAAATACTCTGCAGTACTTTGGAAATGCACACATGGCTCAAGGAATATATATGTTGCTCGGGAAATACATATTTGACTCCGAAAATCTATAAAATACTCTGCACAAACACAAAGTGCTTTGGATTATGAAAATACACTAAATGCTCTGTAAATATAAGAAGTGCTTTAAAAATATACTAGGCATCCTGCCTTAGCTAAAAAATTTCGAACTCATCATAAGTGTCCCCTCTCTAATAAAGTCGAAGAGCGAAGTCAAATGAAGTTTTACAAGTATCTACTGAAAATACTTTACTAATCTCCAGCAAACACAATACCCTACCTTAGCAAAAAAATCCCAAACCCATTATAGATGCTTGATGTTGAAAAGCCCTTGTAGGTCTAGGGACCGAAGGCAAGGCAAGGGAAGTCCCGATAGGTCAAGGGTGACTGTGCTTGGCAAGTGAAGTCTCAACAGGTCAAGGGTAACCATGCTTGCAAGAGAAGTTCTAGTAGGTCTCGATTGACCGGATACTAGGGAAGAGAGGTTCCGATGGATCAAGAGTAATCAGATCCTTGATGAGAAAAATCCTGATAGCTTAAGGTCAATCGAATACCAAATGAAGTAAGAGTTGGGTAGAAATTAGGCTGAAACTGAGATATCAATTGACTGCTGGTCGAGGGTAGTCAACTGATGATAGTGTTCAAGTCAGTTCAACCCGATTGAGTTGTGAGCAGTTGACTACTGATTGAGGGCAGTCAACTGATGTGAAGAAGTGATCAGGCAATGGGAAGTCATTACTCGTGAATGAGAACTCGAGTCAACACTTGGGTAGTCAATTGGTGGCTAGACCAATCAACTGATCCGGTGCTCGAGCAATAAGAAACTTGACGCTCAGGAAGAGGTGCTCGAGTGAGCAAGAAGGAGTTGCTCGGGGAAGTCGTGAATTGGGTGCTTGGGCAAGTGGCACTTGGGAAAGGTGCTCTGGACAAGTGGTGCTCGGGCGCACAAGCACGGGTGCTCGGCTAGTCGACTACTACTAATGAGCAGTCGATTGGTGTCTGGGCTCGAGTCAAGGACTTGAGTGGTCGGGCAACCACAGTGCTCAGGAAGTCCCAAGCGGGGCTCGAGACTCAGTGCTTGGACTTGGAAAGTCGAGAGGTGCTCGACACTTAGGCTTGGGAAGCCGAGCAATGCTCGGGATGAGGAATGCAAAGTCGGTAGTCGCAACTGAGAAAGGAGCTCACGACTGTTGTGCTCGGGCGACTAAGGTGCTCGAGAAAATGAGAAACGATGTTCCTAATTAATCGATCAACTATTGTGTTGAAGCAGTCGATTGCCTTTAGCATTCGACATACAGAAAGTCTTCAAATTGACTGTGTAGTTCGACTGAAGGGGAAGCAGTCAATTGATGGCCAGAAGTAGTCGACTAATCGGCTGAAATCCGACATGGATCAAGCCGTTGTGAGTAAACGATCGAGTGACCAGTCGAGTGATAGGCGGAAATCAATCACTGAGCAACTTATAAAGGGATGCTTCATGAAACATTTGAAGCCCCGGTTCTTGGGGATTTTTGAAAGGAAGTGTTACTGCATTCTAGGTCTTCAAAAGGATTCCAAAGCAACTAAACCAGCGATCAAGTGATCAAGTTCTTGTGTAATGTGTTCTTTGCATTGTAATATATTTATTTCTTTACATTTGTTTTGGTTGTATCTATTGTAAAAGGTTTCTCCACCTCTAGAAGTTCCCGAAAAGGAGAAAAATAGTGGGACTATCATAGAGCTAGGATGTGGAGTAGGAATCAAAAATTTCGAAATACGTAAAATTCTGGTGTAGTGATTTGTTCTTGTTGTGCTTGTATTTCTGTTTATGTTTGTTTTTGTTTCCATTGCTAATGTTTGTAGACAAGCACAAACACAAAGCATGAAATCAACGATCGAGTTACAACGTTATTTACTCTGCTCTAACGCACAACGGTCCTAACACTCTCAAGTATTATTGTCTTTCCCAAGTACTATCTATCCTCTAAAGTATCGTTGGCTTTCCCAAGTAATATATGTTCTCCGGAGTATCATTGCATTTCCCAAGCACTATTTATTTTTCCGAGCTCCTATTCCTGAACATTAGACCTGTGTGTCATACGTGGTGATTTATCAAGAATATTATGGTCCCCTCAACGTATAATAAAGAAGGAGCATGTTAGAACAAATAGAGACTCCGTGTAATGATTGCCCCCTAACAATCATTCAAGAAATATGATAGGTGAATAGGTCTGGTCGACAAGGCAGTGTTCTAGCTTCTATATAAGGCCTATGACGGTAAGGAGGAAGGAGATGATTATTTCTCTATTTTGGTACGCAAAGATAACTCTTCTTTCTTAAATTTTTTCCACTTGTTGACTTTTTCTCTATTGTGTTCTTTTCTCTTCTTCTCAATGCATATTGACTTGAGCGTTGGAGGAATCGTATCGATAAAGCCGATTCATTTCTCATATTCTCTTCCTTTACAGATCGAAATTCTCAAATACTACTAAAGAACGACCGTTCTACTCTCTCGAAGTAAGAGAAGAGGATAAATCAGAGCCTGAAGAGAGAACACTATCAATATTCATTTGAGATATTTGAAGGTCATGCATCATTGCAACAGCAATCAATACTGAGTATTGGCATGGTCCTTATCACAAATAAGTAGATATTAGAATAGTCAATATATTATTTTTATTTATAACCCTTGTCTATAAATAAAATATATTCTTTTTGTTTTTAACCCTCGGCTATAAATACTACTTTCATTGATAGGACAACCCATCAATCTTATCTCTTTTTTTTTCTTCAGAATTCATTTATAGTCCAATGACTTATTAGTTATTACATTAATTGACTGTTACAAAGTTATAGTAACCATTAAAAATGACTTCTACATAGTTGCAGCGATGAATTAACGACTGTCACAATAGTATTACAATAAAGGCACTTTTTAATTTCATAATAATTAAATGAATATAATAATTTTCACAAAAACTATCATTTAAGCGGTCGAAATCACATTTAAAGTAGAAAAAAAAAATGATTGAAACATCATTTTAATAATAAATAAAAATATATCCTGTTGGCAATTAAGAAAATGCACTCTCATAATTTATGGCCATTATTTCTTCTTTTCCCCCCGTAAAATAGATCATGACCGGACGGCGCATTACCAGCCCGGTCGGTAATTGAAAATGATGATGGTGGGATTGGCGGGAGTGACGTCATCTAATATTTCCACCAAACGATTTCCAAATCCCTAATCTCCACCAACCGCCCTACCAATTCTGTTTCAAGTCAAAGCCGTAGGCCAATCCCCTCCTCCTCCTCCGCCTCCTTTCTCTCTATGTATAAATCCAACTGCAATGGGGGCAGCCACTCCAACTCCCCCTCCTCCTCCTCCTCCTCCTCCTTCACTCCGCTCCACTATCCAGAAGCTTGAATCCAGCTCCGCCAATCCGAGCCAGGGCAGATCCAGGAGCTAGCGGCTGCTCCGTCGCTAAGCGATGGAGGCCGTGGAGCGAGTGTGGGATTCGGGGCTACGGGCCAGCCGGAGCCTGAGCCGCGGCATTAGCCGAGGGATGAACATGGGCGGCTGGGGGATGGAGGACGTGTTCTCGCGCAACAGCAGCACGCGGGGGCGGTCCAGAGGCAGCCGCTCTGGCGTCGACGACGACGAGGAGGCCCTGCGCTGGGCCGCCCTCGAGAAGCTGCCCACCTACGACCGCCTCCGCACCGCGATCCTCCGGTCGGCCGAGGAGCCGGCCGCCGGACCTGGCGAGGCAAGGCGCCAGTACCGCCACAAGGAGGTCGACGTGCGCAAGCTCGGCGCTGCCGAGCGCCAGGAGTTCATCGACCGCGTCTTCAAGGTCGCCGAGGAGGACAACGGCCGATTCCTCGAGAAGCTTCGCGATCGGATCGACAAGTATTCCTAATCCCCTTCCACTTTTTTCTTTTCCCGGTGATTTAAGATTTCTCCTATTCGATAAATCAAGATCTCAATTTATTATAGACAATTACATTTGTGTTTACCAATTGAATCAGTCGTGTCTCGACTCTCTCGTCATTAGGTTGAAGGTCCATTTGTTAGCTAATTTAGTTGGATTAACGAGTGAGCTTGACATTTGTCCTCGAATGATATATACGTTTAGAGTGAAGGACAAAGAAGGATTTTACTATTCTAACTTATTGCTAGTAGGCATCTTACAGTCAGTACAAAAGTTCATTCGTAAGATTCCAAATACATGGAGACGATAACTAAAGAAGTAGGTGGTGACCATGATAGGTTGACGATTGGATGTCAATTTTTTGATTTAATACAAAAGTTGCTCACCTACATCGTCAAGTGGGGACTTTCTTGTCCACAGATTTACTTACCCCAACTCATTTGAATCAATCATATCCAATTAATTAAGTTTTACCCTTTGAAATAGACATCTATCTTTGAAAGATATATAATTCTATATTTAATTCGAATGGAGGAGAATACGAAGAGATATTTAGTTGAAATATAATTGTAAATGATAATAATATATTTGAATAGGGTACATAGAGATGGAAATTAAAATTAAATACCTATTAGGAATAAAAGATGAATATAATAAATAGACTGTCAATGGAGCTAGTTTTAAGTCTCTTGTTTAGTTCAACTGAGTGACCAAACAGACTTTTGATGCAGGGTCGGCATACAGTTACCAACAGTGGAAGTAAGATTTGAGCACCTAAACGTGAAGGCCGAGTGCCATGTCGGAGATAGAGCTCTGCCGACGCTCACTAATACGACAAGAGACATCGCGGAGTCCGCCCTCGCCCTTTTGGGCATTCACCTCACTAAGAGAACCACTCTCACCATCTTGAAAGATGTTTCGGGAGTCATACAACCCTCAAGGTGAAAAAAAAAAAACATCATGCATGCAATTGCACGGACGCTGCTAAACTGATCGACGAACCACAGTACTCTCAATGATTGATAACTGCCTGTGAACTTAATTTCAGGATGACACTTCTGTTAGGCCCTCCATCATCCGGGAAGACCACCCTCCTGTTGGCCTTAGCTGGGAAGCTCGACCCAACACTAAAGGTCTGCGTTGGGATATCATATATATACCTGTGCTGTGAAATTGGTCGCCCGTTTTAATTTCACGGTGAGCCCCGATCTTTTGCTCGCAGGTTAGCGGTGAGATAAAGTACAACGGGCACAGATTGGACGAGTTTGTGCCACAGAAAACTGCAGCATACATTAGCCAGAACGATGTCCATTTAGGAGAAATGACTGTGAAAGAGACGCTTGATTTCTCAGCAAGGTGCCAAGGAGTAGGCGCGAGATACGGTATGGTCGTCCCTGCGACCTATTAATGAACAAAGGAACTTTCTTTTTCAGATTAATTAATTATAAAAGCTGTCGAGTGATTAACGACTTTGTTAGATCTTCTCTCGGAACTGGCAAAGAGGGAGAAAGATGCAGGAATATTTCCGGAAGCCGAAGTGGATCTCTTCATGAAGGTTATTAATGCTCTGACTGAGTCTCTAAGCAGAATTTATATGAGCAATAATTTCGTAGTGATCTTGATCTCCCTGAAATTTCAGGCCACAGCAATTGAAGGAGTCGAGAGCAGTCTTCAAACGGATTACACACTCAGGGTACGTATGCCACTCCTCATTAGTCAATGGGAAAGAAGTCAAAGTGGTAGGGAGACGTATGTCTCAGTTGCTAAATGCCAAGCCACTAAATGGGAGGAGTCCGCTGTTTGTACCAACCCATTAGTCAAATAACAGATGCTCGATGAGGTGGGCATGGGACTTTATCAATAGTGATGGAGTTGGTGAACAATAAATAAATAAACAGTAGTCTTCTTAACATTGATTGTTTGAAATTTATCAAGAGTGCATTTAAAATTTAAGATTGACATCTTAAAATTTAAAAATGTCTAAAAGATGTATTTTTTTTCTCACTAAAATTAAATGTTTCTCTCCATTACATGCAATAGTATCGCAATTTGATTATACCAATATCATAGTTAAGTTTTGAAAATTATTTGATCATCATTGTTGATGATTTTAAATTAATATATTTTTTTGATACATATAGATTGTACAACACTTTAAAAATCTATAAAAATCTATAACACTTAGAATGAATTCGATCGAAGCTCTTTAAATTCATTAATGAGTTTTGATTGAATCTAGGAGATTTGATAAAGTTATTTATAGTATTTATATCTTATTTTATGTATCAATTAATATTGATTTTAAAAATCGATATCAATTGATTTTTAAAAATCAATATTATTATTTGATTTTCAAAAATCAACAGTACACTAGTATGATATTGAAAAAATTCAACATAACGGTGGCGTTGGTTTTCGATACCACAATACCATCTTTTGGTGCTAGATTTTTTCTTACTTTTTTTATTATATCAAGTCTCTATGTTTTTCTTAATTGCCAAATGTATTAAATACTATAGTAGCTACAGTTTGTTACTGTTATGTAAATATTTGAACCATGGGATAATGGCGCAGATACTGGGGTTAGACATTTGTGCTGATACTATTGTGGGAGACGAGATGCATAGGGGCATTTCTGGAGGTCAAAGGAAGCGTGTCACCACAGGTTGACTTTGAAGTGATTTCTTCTAAATGATTGAAAAGTGCAATTTGACATGATCGGTGAAAAAAGAGGATGCTAATTATTACAGTATATTCAATTCGAATTTTGTGTATTGATTTTTTAATTCTTCAATTATTTTCTGTCAAAAGAAAGAAAGAAAAAGAAGAAAAAGGAGAGGAACTGGAATTTGAATTTGAATTTGAATTTTGACGTTGCAGGCGAGATGATGGTGGGGCCGACCAAAGTGTTATTCATGGACGAGATCTCGACGGGGCTGGACAGCTCCACCACCTACCAGATAGTGAAATGCCTGCAGCAGATCGTCCACCTCGGCGAGGCGACCATCCTCATGTCCCTCCTCCAGCCCGCCCCCGAGACCTTCGGCCTCTTCGACGACATCATCCTTCTCTCCGAGGGCCAGATCGTCTACCAGGGCCCCCGCGACCACGTCCTCGACTTCTTCGACTCCTGCGGCTTCCGCTGCCCCAGCCGCAAAGGCACCGCCGACTTCCTGCAGGAGGTGCCAAACTACGCTTCCAAATTTCTACTACTGCTGCTGCTTCGAATCCACTATTTGAGCCTCCGTGCATACGTGAGTGAGTAGGTGACCTCGAGGAAGGACCAGGAGCAGTACTGGGCGGACAAGCAGCGGCCATACCGCTACATTTCGGTCTCCGAATTCGCCCGGCGATTCCGGAGATTCCACGTCGGTCTTCGCTTGGATAACGAGCTCTCTGTCCCATTCGACAAGGCCTGCAGCCACAAGGCGGCTCTCGTCTTCTCTGCCAAGGCCGTCTCCTACTCGGAGCTGCTCAAGGCTTCCTTCGGAAAGGAGTGGCTCCTCATCAAGCGAAACTCGTTTGTCTACGTCTCCAAGACCGTTATGGTACCCTTTTTTTCTTCTTTTCTCCGACCAAGCCCTATCTTCTTCGTAATGCTACTTTGTCCTCAAGTCCTTTCTGTCTTTGTTTGAAGATTTTCATAGTGGGGCTCATAGCCTCGACCGTGTGGGTGAAGCCACGCATGCACTCGAGGAACGAAGACGATGGGATCATGTACATAGGGGCTCTTTTGTTTGGTTTGATCATCAACGTCTTCAATGGTTTCGCGGAGTTGTCAATTGCCATCGACCGTCTGCCAGTATTCTATAAGCACCGGGACCTCCTCTTCTACCCAGCATGGATCTTCACTTTGCCCAATATTCTTCTCCGGATACCTATATCAATGTTGGAGACCATTGTTTGGACTGTTATTACCTACTATACCATAGGATATGCGCCAGAAGCAAGCAGGTAGAAAGCTTCCCAAAGTTTTTTTTGTGCGCTTGTTAAATCATACACCATAAGTGGTCATGCTGCATTGACAAGGATTTACAACCTACTTTATGAAATCATTTTCACATTGCAGATTCTTCAAGCAGCTGCTGCTAGTATTTTTGATTCAGCAAATGGCAGCAGGAATGTTCAGAACCATTGCTGGTCTTTGTAGGTCCACGATCATAGCCAACACTGGTGGGGGATTTTGTGTTCTCATCATGTTTGTTCTTGGAGGCTTCATTCTACCTAAAGGTATTTGTCTATGACTCTTCTTTTGGTCCATGTGTTTAGGAGTTAGGACTCCATGAAACATAGGATAAGTACATCGAATAGGATCTTAAGAAATCATGGCATCCAATTGGTACTTTTTTGTTGTAACATTTTTCTTGATTTACTTCTTATCTTTCTCTTCTATAGAATTGATTCCGGATTGGTGGATATGGGGATATTGGGTTTCGCCACTTACTTATGCTTATAATGCTCTAACCGTGAATGAGTTTTTGGCTCCAAGGTGGATGAACCAAATGGTAACTATCAATTTGCCGCCATTTCCATCTATGTTTCAAAGATTTGATGACGATTAAGTTTCTTATGGATGACCCAGAGCTCCATATATTTCATGCTAGGCTTCAAATAATAGACCACTTGGAACGACAATCCTTCAAAATGCCAATGTATTTGCAGAGGGAAGGTGGTACTGGATTGGAGCTGCTGGACTTCTTGGGTTTAGCATCATCTTCAATGTCCTATTCACAGTGTGCCTGATGTTTTTGAACCGTAAGTCACTGTTCATCTATCTGCATAAAAGATCCAAGCATCTTTTTTTTATGCACTCTGGAAGCAAAGTCACCTCTGCGAGAACTTATAAGGATACACACTAATGATCCAACCAACCTGATCAGAATGTTATGCTTTTTCTTTAGAATTAGATATTAATTCAAAAAAGAAAAGATTCAACCAGGCCACACATTAATTGAATTATAAAATTATCTGATTCATAAATTTAAAAATTAAATATTTTATCCAACATGATTCACCTTTAATTTAAAGATAAAAAAGTTCCAAAAATTTGATACTCTTCGAGTTGTTTTTTCCTTTAAAATTGGGTTGTCTGTCAAGGTTTAATTTTACTTTGCCATCCAAGAGAACTTAAAACAGGTGTTCTGATTTGACCCTTCATTCCCTTCATATCTTTTATATGTATGTTTTGCATATGGTGTAATATTATTATTGCCAATTGTTCTAAACTATTTATCTTAGAAGGTTAGTTTCACACTAAGCTGATCAGTCTCTAATTTGACATAGTTTCACACTAAGCTGATCAGTCTCTAATTTGACATAGCTATCGGAAAACGACAAGCTGTTATATCTGAAGAAACAACAAGGGAATCGGAAGAAATCCAAGAGGAAGGAAAGAATTTACCAAGACTTAGAAGGACAAACTCTAAGAGTGAGTCTCTACCTCATGCTTTGTTGAAAAAGGATGGAAACAACACCGGTACGTAGACACAATCCACCCATAAATTTCCAAGTCACTATGATTTGTTATATAGCTGTTGTTTTGGTGTTCTAAAAATGATCACCTTTTACAGGTGAAGTTATGATGATTCAAATGAGTCCTAGTCACTCAAATGGACTTAATCATGAAATGTCCATCAATGCTGCCACAGGTGTTCCTGCTAAGAGAGGAATGATTCTTCCATTTACACCTCTTTCCATGTCCTTTGATGAAGTCAATTATTATGTCGATATGCCTCCAGTGAGTTTTTATCTTTGATTTATACACAAAGTATCTTTGATTCAATAAAATATTTAGAACTTGCATATTTTGCAAGATAAAAGGTAGACACTATACCTCTTTAAATATTCTAATCCTTTCGTGCGCAATTATTTGTTCCATCCATCTAATTAGCTTCAGTTAATCACCCAGCTACTACCAATTAGCTGAAGTTTTGAACAATCTGTTTTTCTTTTTCATTAGAGTTTGGGACATTGCAAGTTGGGTAATTGTTTCTTTCCATCCTAAATCTCCTGATGTAAAATAAATAAAATCTAATCAAAGCAAACCTAGAAGTCTGTCATGTCAATTGAATGTAACTTTAGCCATCGGCTGAAGATATAATTTACTGTTCTCTAGGAAATGAAGGAGCAAGGAGTCACAGAAGATAAGCTCCAATTGCTAAGGAATGTTACAGGAGCTTTTAGACCAGGAGTCTTAACAGCCCTTATGGGAGTTAGTGGTGCTGGTAAAACCACCCTCATGGATGTTTTGGCTGGAAGAAAGACTGGTGGCTACATTGAAGGTGACATCAGAATATCAGGGTACCCTAAGAAACAAGAGACTTTTGCAAGGATTTCTGGGTATTGTGAGCAAAATGACATCCACTCACCTCAGGTGACAGTCCGAGAATCCTTGATATTTTCTGCTTTTCTCCGCCTTCCACAGGAAGTCAGTGATGAAGAAAAAATGGTAAGACTAATTATTCCTTTTCTAGAATTCTATATCCTCATATTAAATCATAATTATGATTCCTTAAATCGCACATAAATTACTAGGACCTTGCATTATGATGCCAAATATGCAGTAACCAATCACTAAGTCAAAGCAATAATTTATATTTATGTGTTCAAGAATTCTCTAGGTATCTCTCTCTCTTATTCCCTATTTAGATTCTCCCCACATATCCTCTTCGGTCTCATTGCCTTCACTTATCTGAGAGTTAGTGTGGATCTGTTCTCAGCTACTGAGACGGAGATGTTAAGTCATTCCCTATTGATTAAATCTAAGAAGGTGCTGTTTTCTTTCTGCTCTCTTTTCCCTCAATCCTTCCTGACTCCTTTCCTCTTCTCCCTTTAAGATGCATTTTTCAATACTGAATTTACAGTTCGTAAGTCGCATCCATGCTAAAAATGGTATTTATTAATTAACTTCAAAAAGCATTGTGTATTTAAGCGAGTTTAGTACTGAGAATGCAGTTAACTAAAGGTCTTTCTCTTGGCAGAAATTTGTTGATGAAGTGATGGACCTAGTGGAGCTTGACAACCTGAAAGATGGCATAGTGGGTCTTCCAGGAGTCACTGGGCTGTCCACCGAACAGAGAAAGAGACTGACAATAGCAGTAGAACTTGTTGCTAATCCTTCTATCATCTTCATGGATGAACCGACATCTGGTCTTGATGCAAGAGCAGCAGCTATTGTCATGAGAACTGTGAGGAACACAGTTGACACTGGAAGAACTGTTGTCTGCACAATCCACCAACCAAGTATAGATATATTTGAGGCCTTTGATGAGGTATAGAATCTCTAGCCAGTGATAAATGAACATATTGTGTAGAATTTATGCCTGTTTATAAGCTAATAAAATAAACCTTGTTACTGAAATAGCTTCTGCTAATGAAAAGAGGTGGCCAAGTGATATACTCTGGGCCTCTGGGGAGAAATTCTCACAAGATAATCGAATACTTTGAGGTACAAATTCTTATATATAAAATAGCATGTTTGTTTTATCACTTAAATTAACTTTATAATTGCTGTCCAACTTCCTGCATTCATTTACTGTCTAGCATGGCATTTATTTAAAGATAGATTCCTTGTTGCCTAACCTTTCATTTGAAGTAATTAATCACTTTCAAAAAATAAAGAAAAATAATTTGATTGTTTCAGGCAATTCCTGGAGTTCCAAAAATCAAGGACAAATATAATCCTGCAACATGGATGTTAGAGGTCAGCTCAGTTGCTGCTGAAGTACGTTTGGGAATGGACTTTTTCGAGTATTATAAATCATCAATTCTATTCCAGTGAGTGAAATGCAACCTCTATCTTACTAGCTTGTCAAACTATTTGCACCATTACTTTCTTTTAGTTATTGCTTTAGTAGCCTTATGAGATATACATATTAATACTGATTGTATTGTTTTAATTGCAATACTATGATCAGGCACAACAAAGCATTGGTGAATGAACTCAGTAAACCAGCAACAGAAACAGGCGATCTGTACTTCCGTACACAGTATTCACAGTCATCATGGCGACAGTTCAAAGCTTGCCTCTGGAAGCAGTGGTGGACTTACTGGAGAAGCCCTGATTACAACCTTGTCAGATTTTGCTTCTCCTTGGTCACTGCTCTACTGTTAGGCTCCATATTTTGGAGGATTGGCCATAAGGGGTATACACAAACAATATCACACTCAATTGTTATGAGTTTCTGGAATACAGTAGTAGCCGATTTGACATCCTCTTTCATTCTTAGGCATAGCCCAGCCTATTCAGTGCTGCGAATAAGAAGGAACTCAACATCTTTATGCCCTTTGGACATTAAGATGTATGAAGTATCATATTTGACCTTATCAGCAAGGCAATAGAGATTCTATTTAACCTAGATTGAAGGAAGACCTAAGTTAACAAATCCTTCTTGAAATGCAAAAATGGTTAGCAATGAAATTTTAGTTATGGCACTAGATCAGGTCATGATTCTAAATCCTAGCTCATACCCTAGCAATTCATACAAGAAGTTGCTTGTTTTAGGCCAGTTGGACTTTTGTTCAAAGTTAGAGTAGGATGATTGCCATTCAAATGTTAATATACTAGATCAGATCATGAGTTCCTATCGTGGTTAATAGAAAGATTCTTTGGTTATTCATCATAGCAATAGTGCTTTACATAGACACATGCACCAACTGTTTGCCTGATGATGCAGGGAGAATTCAAACAGTCTTAGAATTGTCATTGGAGCCATGTATACAGCAGTTATGTTTGTTGGCATTGCTAACTGTGGGACTGTGCAACCACTTGTTGCAATCGAGAGGACTGTCTTTTATAGGGAAAGAGCAGCTGGAATGTATTCAGCCTTACCATATGCTCTTTCTCAGGTAAAGTGCGGTGTTAATTTTCCTGAGACGAAATGCTCTGCAGAAAGAAGTATTATTCTATTTGAAGAACAAAGTGATTCTAGTGAAATCATTCATTATTTACATAAATGGCAATCAGACAAAGTAAGAACACTTTATCGAACAAATGATGAACAATAGTTCATGTGATACATTGCAGGTGCTTGTGGAAATACCATATGTGCTAGTTCAAGCCATGTACTATTCTCTTATTATATACTCCATGATGAGCTTCCAATGGACAGCAGCAAAATTCTTTTGGTTCTACTTCATCTCCTTCTTCTCTTTCCTGTACTTCACTTACTATGGAATGATGACCGTCTCACTCTCACCAAATCATCAAGTTGCTGCAATCCTTGCGACCACATTCTACTCCGTCTTCAACCTCTTCTCTGGCTTTTTCATTCCTCGACCAGTAAGTCTCTCATGCTCAAATTTTTTGCTTTCTTGTCAGGGTTGATTCTAATTTGGTCGAGTGATAGTAGTTTCACAGTCACACTTCCAAAGATTTTTGATTGCATGGATTTGTATTGGTAATTGATCAATAAATGGCTTTGTAATTGGATTGCAGAGAATTCCCAAGTGGTGGTTGTGGTACTACTGGATTTGCCCACTTCAATGGACCGTTTATGGACTCATAGTAACCCAATATGGTGATCTGGAAAGTGAAATCACAGTGACAGGATCTGAAGGGCCACCGACGCAAAGGATTAAAGATTATGTCAAGGACTACTATGGATACAATACTGGCTTCATGCCTGTTGTTGCCATTGTGCTAGTTGCCTTTGCCATCTTTTTTGCTTTCATGTTTGCATTCTGTATCAAGAAGTTGAACTTCCAGCACAGGTAGGAGAAGTGAATAGGAAGTAGAAGACCAAACATGGGACTTGGTAAACTACTGGATGGTAAGAGTTCATTTTGCTTTTTTTTTTGTCAAAGGTTAGGAACCAAGGATCTCAGGATTCTGTAGGTGCTTTTATTTTTGTCCAAGTAATTAAAGCTTACTTGCCAATGCTGTGAAATAGTATTGTTTCCTTTTGCACAAGGCAAGTGAGTGCGCATTAATCTTGGAGAGAAATTTCTAGCATCAAGGCAGTTTCCAACATCTGCATTTCCAGCAACAATAATTTCTAGCAAATTGTAACTCCAACAATTGCTTTTCCAGCAACACCAGAATCTTAGTGACTGCATTTCCAAATTGTGCACTTCCATCCACCTGCATGTTCAGCAGCATCCATGTTTCAGCAACTTCATTCCCAACATCAATCAATTTCAGCAAGCGACTGCATTTCATTTTTCAGCAAACTTGAAGTTCCACCATATTCAGAATCTTGCTGATGGCAGTAAACGGCTCTTCAGAGACTGCAACCACAACAGTCCAGCAAATACTAGGCAGCAGAGGAATATATTAATCAGCTAGTGCTCTAGATACAGCCACAACATTTCTGCATTTCTGAGTTTTATAATTCCAGGATTTTCAGCAATCCAACCTTATGCACTTCTGCAATAAGTTTGTGCTCTGCAGCAACAATCCAGCAAATAGAAGACCAGTCGGCAGAACTCAGCAACTATTTCAGTACAACCTATGGCAAAGCTTCCTGCGTACTCCAAAACCATTGCCCAACCAAAGCTAACTTTGGAATTTCATTTCAGCAATCATCATAATCCCAGTGAGGATAATAATATTAGATTTTATTTTTCTATTTGGTGGATTTATATGTCAATTTAAAAAATATGAATTTGTTGTTGCCCACAAATTTGATAAAGTGATATAATTGATATATTAATTGAGGGTTTTGTGTTATTGGATGTGGATTATATGGGTAGAATTCACAAATATGTTAATAAGTTATTATTGATGGATTGACAATGGATTAGGGCCTAAATTATATAAGGGGCATGATCTTCATAGGATCAGGATCAAGGTATTCGGACTTTTTTGCAACCTATCAGAGAGAACGATCAACTCTTTCATTTTCTCCGGTTAGACTCGGCCAAGGTCCGGGTCAGACCAGACCCAACCTGAAATCAGACCGTGGTCAACGGTCCAGTTAACCGGGTCAACGTGTTTGACCCAGACCCGTGACCGGACTGCTTAATAGGCGGTTTGGTCACGATTTTTTAAAAAACTGAACCGGACTTTAAAAAAATGAACGGAAATGAACGACCACGATTTCGTGGCCGTTGATCATTAATGGCCATGATTTCATGGCATTGTTTACAACTGGCCGTCAGTCGGCGAAACCGGACCGTCGGGTTGGCCCGAAGGACCGGCCGATTCGGGTTTATTTTTTAAAAAAAAATCCGATGGCCACGATTTCATGACCGTTGATGATCAACGGTCGACCCGCCGGGTCAACTTGACTCGGACTCGGCGGATCGGTCGTTGCAAAAGTTTGTTTTTTTTAATTCTTTTTTTTCCTATAAATTCTTCCTCACTCTCTTTCATTTTTTTCACAAATCACAACTTCTCTTTTCTAAATCTCTAATTTTCATTGTCTCATTTGCTCTCTCAAGTCATATTTTACAAATGTCTGGAGCCGGATCCAGTCGTAAGGGTGCGACCGGTGCCAAAGGAAAGGGAAAGAGCATAATGTCACCACCGCCCGAGTCCGAGTTCGAGCAAAGCGACGATTCACCTCAATTCGATATCGGTGACTATGATCTTGATATTTTCGGTGATGAATATCAAATACATCATCATCAAAGTCAAGAAAGTATGAGCAATACATCCAGTATGATGGCGGGTTCTACGGCTACAAGACCAATTCGAGTGCCTCGCCCGGCATCCGATATCTTCACCAAGCATTTCGATAAAGTAACACTTTCTTCCGGTGATATACAAGTAAAATGCAAATATTATTCGAAATGTTACAAATTTCAACGAGGAGGTTACAAAACTCTTACTCGACATGTAGAGAGAAATCATCCGGTGGAAATTGATATTGATCGTTCTCAAACTCAAATTCTGACATTCTCTTCTCAATCGGGTTGGGGTAACGAATCTAAACTTTTTAAATTTGACGAATCTAGATTTAAAGAAGAAACTGCTAAATTTTGTGCGATTGAACAACTTTCTTTTAGTTTTAGTGATAAATTATCTTTTGAAAATTGACTTTTTACAAGTGCAAATCCTTCTATTAAACGTATCCCAAGAAATACTCTAAAACGCATACTTTTAAAATTAGTCTTAGAACAAAAAAAAAGAATTGATTAAAGAATTTTCTAGTTTAAACAATAAAGTTTCTTTGTATTCCGATATTTAGAGTGATCATTGGCAAAGTTGTTCATATATGGATATTATTTGTCATTGGATTGATAATAATTGGAACATTCAAAAAAGATTGCTAGCATATAAATATTTTAACGAAACACACACAACACAAAATATTTCACAACTTATCTTTGTTATTTTAGAAGAATATGATCTAACTTTTAAAGTTTTTTCAATTTTTTTTGATAATGCTAGTGCAAATGCCTCTAGTATTAGTGAGCTTATTGATATATGTAAACCATCAATAGGTGAAAGATTTTTTCATATTAGGTGTACATGTCACATTTTAAATTTGTGTGTTCAAGATAAACTTAAAAATTTAGGATCACATATTCAATCAATTAGGAGTGTAATTCATTATTTATGGACACATCCTCAAGTTATGAAATAATGGAGAAAATTTTACAAAATAAATTGTATGAAGCCTAAACGGTTTGCACGTGACGTCCCAACTCGTTGGAATCTACTTACAAATTGTTGTTATCTACTTTTGAATATAAATATTTATTATGTATATTTTTTCATCAACATGTTCAATCATGTGATATTTATTTATTTTCAAATCAATGGAATGTATGCACTAGTATTTGTGAAATTTTAAAATTTTTTAATGATACTAGTGACCAATTATCCGGTGTTTATTATCCAACTTCACATTTAGTTTTAACACATTGTTGTAATATTGCATATATTTTTAATGAACATATTCAATCAAATGATAATTATTTATCTCAATGTATTTATGTAATGAAAGAAAAATGGGAAAAATATTTTTTAAACATTCCTAAAATATTTTTATGTGTTTTTGTTTTAGATCCTAGACTTAAATTAGATGGTTTGCAAGATATGTTAGTATTATATTATGAATCTTTAAGCTCTATTATCGAAACTGCTTCTAATATTTCTTTGATTTTATTTAATATTAAAATTCATTTACATGATATTTATAATGAATATAACATTAAATGTGGTGAATAAACTATTGGACATGAAACACATCAATCCACTACAACTAGTATTATTACTTCTAAACTCACTAAAACACAATTATTATTAAGGGAACGGACTAAACGTCCACGAGGATCCTCAAGTTCCAGTCAGGAACTTAAGAATTATTTTACCACTTCTTTTGATTTTAGTGATGCAGATGAAGAAAGCTTTGACATTCTAAAATGGTGGTCGCAAAAAACTCAAATATTTCCAATCTTATCTATAATGGAAAAAGAAATTCTAGCTTGTCCAGTTTCAACGGTTGTAGTGGAACAAACTTTTAGTATTGGAGAAAATACATTGGACGAGAGATGTTCTAGCTTAAGGCCAGAAAATTTGGAAGCACAATGTTTACTCAATAATTGGTCAAAAGCTACAAGTCGAATCCAACATATTAAAAGTGACGAAGAAGACCAAAACGAAACAGAGGGAACAACTGAAACTACGACGGGAAAAAATACAACTCAAATTGATTGAATATAATAAAAATTGAAATGTAATTGATTTTTTTTATTGTAATAGGTTTTTTATTTAAGTCTAAGATGTTGAAATTTGAGATGTAATCTATTTTTTATTGAGATAATGAAATATTTGATAGAGTTTTTATAAGTTCAATTGTGTAATTTTTTTATTTTAAATTTTTATTTATTTAACTAAGACGGTGATTACCCGAACCAGACCCAGACCCGGACCCGAATCCGTACCGGAACCGATCGTTCCACAACTCGGACCCGGATCCGGACCAAAATCGACAGTTCCATAACCCAGACCGTAATCGACCACAAGCGGGCCAGTTAAGGGTCGGTATTTTGCCAACCCGGACCCGGTGATTCCGACCCAGACCCGGACCGGACCCAGACCGTGGCCAGGTCTATCTCCGATAACATAGAAGGATAGAAATGTCATCCCTAGTAAAGTTAGTTGGTATTTAATAGGTTAGTGCGGTTCAATCCTCTATTAGAACAAATTTGGTTTTAAATTTCATAAAAATTTAGGTAGGCGACCTTGAGCCAAATGCAGGTCAGGAGTTTGTCTTCTTAGACGGAGTACTTCTTTGGCATCGATCGGCCCTGCCTTGTAGGGATGGGGTGATTGAATTGTCGGACTTAGTTGCTAAGCTGTGAGCACTTCCCTGATTTAATCTAGTTGTCGATGGAGCATATATTGTCTAGGAGTTATTTAACGCCCCGTGAGAGATCCGTGTGATCGGGTTAGCCATCCCCAGAATTAGTTAGGCCGAAGGCTTGGATACCTAGTGTTAGTAAAAAAAACAATAAAAATGCCTCTTAATTCAAGCTTGTTTTTGTTTTTTGTGGTTGTTTTTGTTTAATTTGTATACTATGAATATTGATGATAATGAGATCCTATGTCGAATTGTTTTTGTGTAATTTGGTCGCATGAACTTAGAACGATTCATTAAATCTTTCAAGTGGTATCAAAGCCACAAATTTAGGGTTATTGTTGTATTTATAGTAGCACTATATTTTTGATGATTTTTATTTAAATGTATGTATTTTACATTAGATTTTGATTTACATGTAAAACGATGTAAATTCATTGAATTTTGGTTAGAAAATCTAGGATTAGTGTAGGTTTTGAGTTTTTCACTTTTTTCGCTAAAATCATTATTTTTGATTCGTGAAAATTGAATCACATCATAAATAATTGATTGGTGCATTTGATCAATTGATTGTTGTATGTTAAATCATTCACAGAATATTTTTCAATCAATTGTTGCATTGATTAGTCAATTGCAAGTGAGGACCAGTAGCGTAGTGTGCATGTCGTTGAGCATAAAAGGTTTTTCAATCAACTAAGTCACTTGATTATTTTAATTAGTTAATTGTCATTAAGGATTAATTGACTGTTGTAATCAATTTTCGTGCAAAAAAATTAACAGTCAATCAGGGCACTCGACTATTTATAATAATCGACTGTTGCACTTGACTAATATGGTTAAGTTGAGTACAATAGGTTTAGCAATCGATTACAACACTCAACTGTTGTACATAAGGAAGGATCAGTGAGTTTGGCAATCAATTACGTAACTCGGTTATTCTTGAAGGGTTATGTATAGTGTGTTAACTAATCAACTACTACACAAAATTAATTGATTGTTGGGTCATGATTTGACTGCCATTGAGGTACAGTGGGCTATTATTATTTGATTGGATTTTCTAAGTTTCTTTTGCATCTATTTATATGTATGTTACTAAGTTAAGCTCGTATTATTATTAAAGTATAAATTCACTACAATAAATTTGACTTTCCGCAACGCACAATTATTCTATCCGTGGTGCGTATCACATGTTGCACAACTCCATGCTATTGAAAGTCATAGGACATTGACAACGCACACTATGCGTTGTGGTTTAGAGTATTCGCAGTATGCAACTGTGTGCTGCGGTTAAGAATATTCACAGTGTGTAGTTGCGTGCTGCGATTAAAAGCATTGGTAGCACGCAGCTGCACGCTGCGGTTAAATACATTCACAATTGCATAATTTTAATATCATATACAAATAATTATAAAATCATAACTCAAACAATTCTATTTGCAACAAAAATACAAAATAAGCTTTAGCTAAATTTTCTCTCCGGAGAAACAAAAAAAGAACAAAGTAAAAAGGATGAGTTATAGCAAAATTTGGTAGTGACATAAGCTTTGAATATGTTCTGTCTGCTTAATACATATTCAAATAATACAAAATAATAGATAACAATTTTGAGGCATAATACTCCAATCATAAATACAAAAAAAAATAAAAGTTAGTAATTTCCATCTTCAGTGTCTCAGTCGCCCGCTTAGATAATGTGGCATATAGTGATCATCCATCATGGTCTGCAAATAATTTTGTTATACATTTCTTGTCATGTTTCGTATACTCTGACATTTATGTTCCTCAAATCATCCTCAATTGAATTTGAAAATTGGCACTGCTGTTAAGAATCTCAGTCTCATCGAGTCGATTTTGTTTCGCACCCCTTGCAGAATGGAGTCTAAAAATGTTGTTGCTCTTCAATAGGTATATCCATTAAATTCCACAACTCTAGTATTGTACATGCAAAATGTTGAAGCTATAAGATACTGATAGAACTTCAATTGCTTTACAATTTTAGCAAATTGAATGAGTTTAGCATCTATTTTTCTAATGAAATCAGGATGAATTACAGAAACAATATCCTTAATTTCATTGAGATCATTCTAAATTATAAGATTTAAAATATATGCACAACACTAAACATGGGATAATCTTCCCACACAAGCCAAATTTTTATTTATTGTCATGAAATCTTCCTTCATATATCTAATTGCAACATTATTAACACTTGCATTATCAACAAAAATAGTATATACCTTATTTTTCAATTTCCCATGCCTTTGTACATTTTAAAAGGGTATCTGAAATTTGAGGAATATGAAAAAATTTTAAGCACATATTTATTCAATTTTTAAAAAGAGTTAATATAGTGACCAATGATAATCATGTATATCCATTAAATTCCACAACTCTAGTATTGTACATGCAAAATGTTGAAGCTATAAGATACTGATAGAACTTCAATTGCTTTACAATTTTAGCAAATTGAATGAGTTTAGCATCTATTTTTCTAATGAAATCAGGATGAATTACAGAAACAATATCCTTAATTTCATTGAGATCATTCTAAATTATAAGATTTAAAATATATGCACAACACTAAACATGGGATAATCTTCCCACACAAGCCAAATTTTTATTTATTGTCATGAAATCTTCCTTCATATATCTAATTGCAACATTATTAACACTTGCATTATCAACAAAAATAGTATATACCTTATTTTTCAATTTCCCATGCCTTTGTACATTTTAAAAGGGTATCTGAAATTTGAGGAATATGAAAAAATTTTAAGCACATATTTATTCAATTTTTAAAAAGAGTTAATATAGTGACCAATGATAATCATGTACTCTATTTTTTGTTTTTTATTTTTTTACTTTCATAAATTTGATATAAGACTAATCTTTCTTGCAATTTTTATCAAATCATATAATTTTTTTTCTTTTCAAGTTTATATATTGCAAAACAACTCTCTTTTTTACTATTGTTCATGATATACGAGTCTACTTAGGTATTCCATGTTTATAAAACATATTAAAACCTTCCTCTTCTAATAATGTAAATCGATATTCATACATTAGGATACAAGCGGCAGCTGCTTCTTTCATGCTTTCCATATAAAATTTTCCATCAACTAATAAAGGAGACATAGTTGTATCTACACTTTCAAAGCCTAACAATTGTTGTTGTTTGAGTTTATCTTCAATTTTTTTTTTAGTGTTTAGTATAATTTTCCGAGTGTTTCTTTAAGTGTATTGTAGTACCTAATTTCATTTTTGCAAGGAATATATAATAATATTTGGACTTGTACTTGTCATCACCTTTTGGATCCTTAACCTTTTCTGACCATATTTAAGATTTCTTTTATTTCTTTGGCTTATAAAATGAATTATCATCCTCAATTAATTTGTTATTTATACTATTCCCTTCATCTATTTTATTTTTCTAGTATCTCATTTGAATCTAATGAAGCTTGAATAATTGAATCCACTATTAGATCAGAATCAGTCATATTCTTTGAAAATCAAAAGAGAAATTATAATAGAAAAATATTAGTAATATAATAAATTATTCAAATACATTTTATGGTATCATTTGGAATTAAAGTATCTTCAAGAACAAGGAGATAAATTACTCAAATAAATTTCACTGAAATATTAATGTACTTCAATGTGCAAAATCGTTGACTCTACCAAGATTATCAAACTCATAACTATTCTACTCAAAATCAACATTCAAGAATTTTCAATTTCTTCAAGAAATAAAATAAATAGAAAGATTAAAGAAAAAAAAGCGAACAATTTATTTCTTAAAAAAAAAAAAGAAACCAAGAATGGTATTGAAATAATCATTGATTCAATATGAGCAATATAATTCAAATAACAAATATTTATACACAATTACAACTATACTACTCCCTAAAGAAAATCATTATCATAAAGGTCTAATCAAATCTAGAAAACTTGTTAGAGAAGGTAATCACTATGAGTAGTAGACAAAAAAAAAAAAAATACTTTCATAAAGGCCTAATCAAATCTAGACAAAATTGCAATTGTAGCTAATAAAGAATTTCGCAATCATGCAACTGGTTGGTCATAACAAATCTTACAAAAAAATATAGCAAATAACAGCCAATATCATCCATATTGTAGTAACATTGAGCCTTCTATATTAATCCAAAGAAAGAAAGAAAAAACATGTAACAATGATAATACAGTTCAGTGGAAAAAATACAACCGGACTTTCAATGCCTGAATAATACAGTTCAGTAGTGGATTGTCACTGCTTGTCAGCTCGGTAGCCATATAGGAATCATGGTCTAATTCTGACATACAAATTTCGGAATACCTTCTGCTATCTTGTAAAATGGCATTCCAACAAGTTCTCAGCCATTTTAGTTGGGATGCAGAAACCTTCATCCATCCTTCTGCAACATGAGCCATCTAACAGTAGTTTTCGCTAACTACAACTTTCCCCATTAAGAGGGTTTTTACCTATGCGTCCACCTCCCATACCTTCTGCCCATATCTTGGAGAATTCTTATATTATTTCCCCTCCTTCGATACGTGATAAACATGCACATTAATGGCGAACTTATCGTGGTATATCAACCAACAGATGGAGCGTGCCATTGTTGCCTTGCCTTCCCATATTATTGATATTGTCAGTTTAATAGAGAAGGATCTCATGGTTCCTAAGCTAACTCATAAGAATTGCCATTTTTCATTTTTTTTTTAAAAAAAAAAACTTCCAACAAATTAAATGCATTAAACCATCCGGCAATATGCATTAGTTCCTTTATATCCATTTTATGGTAGCACTCTACTTGATTAAAATTGGGATGCATGAAATTATAGATACATTTAAAATTAGGTGTCGTTTGAAGGTTTAAGAGGTTCATAACATGTAAAGTATAGCTAGTGTGAATCATGCTATTAATTATGTCCTCTATCTCATCATCCTTCAATGACATGATGCTCATGTAATCTTTCAAATATATACGAATTAATTCTTAGTTACAGAGAATTTTTCTTCAATAAAATGAAAATTCTAAGATATTCGACCACTTTCAGATTTATCTTGTTGACCTATAAGAAACTTCCATGCATGGGACTGATTTGATCACTCCAACATTGATTCATTCGAAGAATTGAATATTAAATTTAAAAGAAATAAGCTAACATATATAATTGCATGCATGTGCACAATTATGCCATTGTGGTTTGCCACTTGCCATTAAAACAAATCTCATGGAAATAGATTATAACTCAATGAAAATTCTTATGATGTCCGGAGCCAGTCTTAGGCATGGGTAGTTGGGGTTCCGTTCAGGGTCCAAAGATTTTTTTTTTAATTTTATAGAGAAAAAGATCTAATTTTTATTAAAAATAATTTTTTTTATCTATAAAAAAGCTCAATATTTTTTTATTTTGCCCAGAGCCCTAAAACAGAAGGACTGGCTCTGATGATGTCTATAGGGTATACCAAATGTATCGATCTCCTACTTGTTAGAGCTAGATATAAAGTACACATTTTATATGTATTTTGTAGAGTCGGGACGTTTGTGACTTTTTTGACTTGCCTTGTAATATTCATTGCCAGTTTTTAAAGATACAAATAGAGCAAAGCCTGGCATTAGCATTGTTGTGCGTTGCTCATGAAAGAATACCTCGTATCCTTATCACCCCACGAACAAACAAAAGCTTATTTAATTAATATTCACAATAATACACAGACTCTTTAGTGCAAACTATTAAATCATGAAATACAGCCTCAAAATTTTGAGATAGTTATAGAAAATTAGATGTGTCAATTGATGAAAAAAAAAATTCAAACTTAATTAGACAAGGGATGCTTTTGGTGCAACGAGAAGTTAAATTCAACCAAGTTATTTTGATGTGTTTAGAAAAAAAATAATTAATTTAATTTAAACTTGGGTAAGGTTTAACTTAATTTTAACTAGTATAAACTTTCTTTTTCAAAGAACAGAATAGTTTTATTGAGATTTCAGTTAATTGGGTTGAGTTTGGACCGATGAGTAGTTAACTATAAGATTTTGTCTGTCTCGAGAATTATTAGGTATACAACACTTGAAATGCTTAACCAATCAATTGTCTCTTCTTTTTGAAGAGGTGCTTGAAAGCTAATCCTGGAAGCCATATTTAGGTGCAAGAATTCTGTAGATATTGAGAAAGATATTTATATTGAGATAAGATATATTCGTACAAAGTTTTTTTTTCCACCTTTGATAAAGGAGATTTATTAACGAAATTTGGGGAGTGAACTTTTAGTGAAATTTCAAATTTAGAAACGCCAATAGGGGCTTTCCACAACATCCTGTAGACAAGGAACATCGATAATCTCCAAGCAAAAGAGTAGAAAATATGGAAATTATTCATTCGAGACAAAAGTTATACTGACTTAAAACAAGGGAAACAGTCTGTTCTGGTGAGATGAAAAAGAATATCAACGGTGATCCATGCAGCTAAAAAATAACAGTTGATAAGTTTACATTACCCGATGTCTTCCTTTGGAGAACAATAAGATTTTTTTTTTCTTTTTTTACTAGAAAAGGATTCCTGGGATGGAAACGTACAAAATCCATTGGTGACTAAGTTACCCCATCTGCAAAACTGGTGAGGTTCTTGAACGAGTGATCGTTGATGTCACATCCTCACTTTCTAGTGGAAACCAAGTAGTATCCAAGGGTCGCTAATAGCACGGCAGCTACTGCAGCAGATGCAGCCCATATCCAATAGGATGATGCTTTTTTCTTTTTCAGTATGATCTTAGGTGCCTTACCCTTTCCAGTCGGTCGGTTTCTGAATCTAGCATTTTCCCTCTCAGCCTTGCTCTTTTCAGCAACTAGGGCGTCGACAGCAGCTTCTTCTGGCTCTGAAACCTTGGATTCAATTTCGACTTCCTCAACGGGTGCAGCCGATGATGATGCCCCGGCCTTCTTTCTAAGTCTCTTTTCTTTTTCCTATCAAATTTCAACAAAATGTGACTTTTTTCAGACATACCAGAAAGATTGAGAAACAGTATCATTCACATAAACACTTGCCTTCAGTTTCTTTTCAGATTCCTTTTGAGCTCTAATAGCTGCTTTTGCCGCTGCTTTCTCAGCTTGCTTCTTCTTTCTTTCCGAGGCCAACTTAGCCTTTGCAATCTCCTCTTCTCTCTTCATCTCTTTCAGTTTCACAGCATCAATCTCATTCGCCTTTTGAGTCTCCTGAAGTTTCTCGACCACCGGTGACTTGGCAGTGCTCTTTGGATCTTCTGCCTCTACTCTTGATTCGACTACCTTGTTGGGTGTTTTCTTAAAGATGGTTTCTTCGGTCTTTTTGTTGGGAATAACATCCTGCTGCGGTACACGTACATTCTCAGCTTGTTTGGCATTTGCCTTTGCTGGTGTGACCTCCACATCTCTGGTCGCTGGAGCCTCAACTGTAATAATTGGCTTTTCATCAGGGTTCCTCATCCTACCATCCCTGCTCAATTGTCTGCTATCAAGAGATGACAAAATTCTCTTCTCGTAATCTTCTCTTAAAGCTTTTTCACTGCTCCATTCAGACATAAATTTCTCAACCTGACATAGAGAAGACAATCAAAAGAAATATGAGGTAACAATGAAATGACAGATGGCATTGACACACACCTCATTATACACAAAGTCTTGGAGTGATGTTATATCCTTCTTTGCAGCGAGATCCTTTGCGCGGTTTAATATAGCACGGTTTTGGAAGAAGCAAGCATTCTGGAGTATGAGAGATCAGGATAAAGAAAGGGATAAATAATTTGTGTTACCAATTAGCAACCGTTTGCTGAAATAAATCTACTGGGTGGCCAATTAAGGATAGACAGTAATCCAACAAGCTCTATTTATTGCAATCATACTTATGTATTTGAAATAGTAAACAAAAGAATGAAACTTTCAAAAGGTAAATAAATTCCAGCATAATAAAAAGGCCTAGTAGAAGCCCAAAAAATTAGCAGAAAGAAATATGGATGATTGTGAGACATTATTCATGCTCGTGCCATCAATGTTGAGGGTGAAGCTACCTAGATCAATAAATCACTAAGAAACCTCCTCTAGGATGAATACCAACTAGGTGGGATGCCTTAGTCTTCACTTCAATTCTCCTTGTGTAGATCAACATTCAGTACATCTCTGAATGGGAAGCTACATGCACAACACTAGCTTAATTAGTCTCTAAGCACTCATTCGCTTCATCAGTGAAAATAACCATCTCCTTTCAATCAGTCTATGCATTTCTTAAGTCTTACAGGTGGGGAGGTAGCTCGCTCGTGGCGACGTCGGATTCTCTTTCTCTTTCCCAGGGGGCTCGTGCAACTTGGACTTGGCGGTGTACTCAATCAGAAAGATTCAATCCTCCTCTCGGGATCTGGTAGCATTCTATCCTCCACACTGTTCGGGAATCAACTACTTACAAGAGATCTGCTTCCGAAAGGGGTGCTTGCTTCAACCGCCATAGAACGAAGCTTAGCCCTCGCCCATATACTCAAGTCGTGTTGGGTCCATCCCGAGATGCTCACTACGACCTAGCCCCTTTCTGTTTAACAGCGGATAAACTACATCGGATATGCGACCTTCATATTCAACTGCTTGAACTTTTTCACAAACCGGGAATCAAAGGTTCATTCAGATTAACCTCGACACACACTCTTGCATATTTACCCCTAGAGGCTTCAGCAGTGCTTATCCACTTTAACTGCTCTGCCAATCAGATTACCACACTTCATGATAGTACTCTCCCTGAAGTATTCAACTGGAAGGTTCGGGATCATGTTTCAATTATATGATTGATTGGTGTGACCTGATTATGAGTACACAGATTGATTTGAGGGAGTGGAATGAGGCTCAGCTACAAAAGGACCAGCATCAATGCTTCCTTCTCTAAGGCGTTTGCACCCCTTAGAGATTAAATCAATAGAAAGAAGGGGATATCTTTCTACGGCAGGCTAGGTTTCTGTTGAATCATCTTCACTCAGTTGATACATAATCTGCTGCTAATGCAGACACAGCGGAAGAAGACGAATCAAGGCAGGAGGAGTGCAGACAGAGCGAGCTGGTTAGCAAGCAAATTTCAAAGCTAGTAGTTCTGGCACAGAAGCAGGAGAGGAAAGCCCTTCTGTAGAAGAATAATCAACCAATGCAAAGTTGCCTACTCTTAATGAACTGGGAGTGTCAGGCACAAAGGCACAGACTCATTCCTCACCTTAGTCTTTATTATTTTTTGCTTTACGTAGATCAGCTAAATCTCTACGTACTCTCGAGTAAGTCAGTTGGATGGATCTTCTCTAGCAGGTCGACCTCGAGCGGTCCGACGATCTTGTCCCCATAGGGATGATGCATTAGTAAGGTAGTGCGGCAGTTGCAGAATGAGCATGGGTCGATCCTTAGTGGGAGATCTAAAATCCTTCCCCAGGCTCCGAATGACCCTCCACTGCCTTACCAATCACATCGAGGTCAAAGACCACCTACGATTTACCTCCCTCACGATGGTCTTGAGACGGGCCGATGAGAGCCGCTAGATTGGCGGTTCTAACCTTTTTACAGACTGAATATATGGTTTGGCTTGTGCCAAATCATAAAAAAGCAAACAATACAAAGTCCTTAAAAGCACAGAAGGTCTGGATGCGAACTCAAATCATGAGACTTAAAACCTAAATTGGAAGATCATATAAATAGGTTCTGTTCCATTTGTGCTGGGTTACTCCTGCAAGGGCCGCACATAGCAAGTAGACATCCAGGTTTCACCTGTGAACTAGGAAATAGCCTGTAGCTCATATGTGGCTTGCCATGCAGCTGGAGATACGCAATTGGATTGCATTGGTATCCCACTTGTTAATCAACACAAATTGTTTATCATAGAAAAATTACTAAATACTACGAACAATGATAAAGTTTATCTCATATTAAATTAACCATATGCTACCCATCAAACTTATTATGAACAAAATCATTGCCATTATTTTAACAATGAGTGATGAACATATCTTACCAATCCAAAATTAGAAAACTCAATGATTAATGTCAGATTGAAAGAAATCCAATCTAGTCTCAACTATCAAAGAACCCAATACAAAAAAGATCATGATGAGAGAATATTCATAATCCCTTTGCATCACAGTTCACTGAATACCCAAGATCATAAACATTGGGAAGAATGAAGTGAGGAAAAAAAAATGTAATTTTAAGTGTCATAGAATTATGTTGGTTCTCATGCAAGGCAGAAATGGGCAAGCAAATATAGTCAATCCCATGAAAACTAAAATCCTTTTTGTTTGTTTCTTCCAACAAAGCCCTATGACTAAACTATAATCCTATAATGTCTTCCAACATGGCAATTGGGAATATGAATTCAACTACTAGTAAATGAAGAAAAGAGTGGCGTGACAAATTAGTACTTGAAAATCAGTGACAACCAATACACAAAAAGATTACAATTATTGGTGCAGGGCCAAACTCCTAAAGGAAGGTTTGGTTAAAGCTTGTACAATGCAAAGCTTCCAAATCCATATAACACCTTAGGGCCGAAAAAACCAACTCACAAATGAATGAAAACTAAGAAACAAGTAATAGAATCAAGCATTTGCACTGAATGTATACAAACTCAAGTTGTGAAATATACCAGTCTAGCACAATGGAATCCGTTACTCTCACAAGAACCTAAAGGAAACTACACTACTACAATGAATTAAGATAATTCACAAAGGGGCATGTCAAAACACAAATCTAAATTTATTTAAGCAGATTGTGGAAGCATAGAAAAGATGAACTGGAAAAAAAAAAGTCACATAGTTTGCACTTTATAAGGTATGATATTAATGTGGTAGATTGTAAGGATTACTTTACACATTTGGCATTATTCAATTAAATGTATGCTACATATGGGAAACATTCTATATATCTGTTTTAGTATAGATGTCCATATATAAAATAGGTCAACTGGTTACCACATGTATACCATTTTAAAACCTTGATTAGAGTTGTCAGTGGGTTACCACTATGGCAAGAGTTGGCATGCCAAAATGAATATCATCAACAATGAAAACCAGAATATATTTATAGTAGAAATCCATGTATATAAACTCATACCCCATCATCACGAGATTTTCTCAACTCCACGAGAGTTTCAAATGCCTTGTTTCTTTTCTTGTTGATGTTTTCCAACTCCTCCTGTAAGGAACTAATATCATCATCTATAACCTTGAGTTCATCTTCGAGGCCCTTGATTTTCATACGAATTGTTTGTTTCTCTTTTTTTATTCCACCAATGTCATCATTTATTAGCTGTGAGCACACAATCAAAATAAATAATATCAATATATGTTTCTAATTGAGAACATCCAAGAAAGCTAAGACCATTCAGGTGAGATTAACCCACGTCTGAATTTTTATAATAATCAGAGAAATATTTGCCACTTACTTTGACCTGGTCTTGAATAGCTTCTTTATGACCAAATGAATCTTGAATCTTAGCCTTTTCACTGGCATTAGCAATAACCTTATCTCTTGTTGCTTCAAGCATTTTTATCTCTTTAATCAACTGTTTTTCTTCAACCAAAGTGAGACTCTCATGCTGCATCTGGTAGTTCAAGCTATAAATCTGTCTCATCAAAAGAGAAAAAAATCAGCTACATAGCACCCAGAGTAAGATATCAACCCATGGAAAATATCAATAAATCTATGAGTGAATATTTACAAGATTATTGAGCTCTTCCTCTGAAGAACATAAACCCATGCCCTTTTCCTTCACAGCAATATTTGCACTACGCAGCTTTCCAAGAGCATCATGAAGTGGTTCCATTGACCTTCTCTTTTCATCCATAATCACTCTATACTGTTTGTCTTCAGCAGTCAAAGGCTTTAGTTGCAAAATCACATTTGATCTTTCAGACTGCAATTAAAGCATTAAATGGAAATAAGATTTGAGACTAAAAACTGCCTTATCAATGGTTTTTACTTTTTATCCAATTCTCTCATGATTATCTCAAAAGCCCACCACGCCACAACTATAAAAGATTGCTAATAGTGAACTATAATTTGGAAGACGAAAAAGAATAGAGAAACACAGCAAGAAGATAAAACACCAAATAATAATAATTTATGATGATATACCCTTTTTGCCTTTAAGGCTTCCATAATCTGGACCCTGGTTTGGGTGCACTTAGTGACCTCTTTGTCAGCATGGTCAATTCTTGCCTTCAGTTTAGGGTCGTCAAAGGTTCTGTACCTTAAAAGATAGAAATTATGAACTTTCTTTTCAGCAGGCCATTCTTCCACAGCATCCTTTGGTAAATTTGCATCGGTTGATTGACCCCCTTCTTTAACTTCTCCGTTGGCTACATTTAGTCTCACTAATTCATCCGGTGCATTACCCTGTTTAGTCTCTGGCTTGCATTCCCTTATGGCAATGAAAGAGTTATCCCCTTCAGTTCCTTCATTGATATTTTCTTGAGTAGTCTCATGCCCTAGGATCTCCATGACCATGATTCTGTCAAATGTTAAATCAATTTCTCTTAGTTTACATCTTAAAAAACTTTTTCCGAAAAAATGTATCAAGCAAGTAGAGCATGATATTGAAAAAAAAAAGTTCAAACCCCTATATTCCTCCCACAGAATTCATTAGTCACTAGAAAGCATGTGGGTTCAAATAATCTTTGGATAGGTAAAAAAGGCAATATAAGTGGTGATGTAACCAATGCGGTCAAAGCATTGTCTTTTATAGTAAGCACAAAAGAATAGAACTTGACTATATGGATAGTATCTTGCAAAAATATATTTACTGAACAACAATATGTAGTTGGATTTTTGTTGTTCCTATTGTGTCTCTACATCTACTACAACAAAATAAGATTAGTGATTCTTGTTCAGCGTTATCGCAACACAGAATTTTCATTATTTGTCTGCAGATGATATTCACCTCAACACAAAATCAAGATGCTTCTACCTGGAATAATGTTAAATTACTAATTATGTAGTAGTAGGTACTAAGTTCCCAATTTAAATGTGTATTCCACTATACTTAGTTCCAACTTAAGGAAAAAAAATAAAGCTCTTGCCGCACATCAAAAGGATTGAAACAGTAAGGGAGTAAGAAACAAATAAATAAAAGGATGAAGGCCAGATTAAAATGATGTTATCTACAATTCAATCACGATGTTTTGCATATGAAGAGTTCAAAATACAAAATTGCAAGATCAGCACTCAGTCCAGATTATTTAGATTGGAAGAATAATTGTATGCTTCTGGGTCACTAAGATTTCCAATACAATTCATGTCATTCACAGCATGATTTTAGATGCAATGGACAACAAAGTAGTTATAAAGGCAAAACAGCAAAGAGCTTTGACTCAAAATAAAACAATAGCAATGAGAGTAACATATCAAAATGTGTACGAGGAATCAAGGATTTACAAAAATGTAGCTCAACAATCAGCATAGAATCGTAATGATACGGTTTGAATAAAACCTTAAATTGTTGGTCAGTAAAATGGATGCCATGAACAAAACTAGGTTGATTCAATCAGTTAGATACCTCAAATTCAAGGTGTAACACAAGGTATTCCTGCAAAATAAGCCCTAATTGGACAGTTCATTTTACTCCGTTAGAGGAATCTAGCTGATCGTGATCAGTTTGTGTGAATATTCAATTATGTAAGCAGGTGACAATCAGGACCAAGGATGAGTATGCCGATTACCCAAGTAATCATTAAGGACTTCTTAGTGAAACAAAAAACACCAAAACCAACATTAAAACGCAACATCTCAACAAATCTTTCCAAATCATAGATCACTTCAATATAAAAATAAGCAGCTGTGCATGACCAATAAACAACATATCATAAAATTTGATAGGATAGAATCGTTTTCTTCCAATTATATTAGTCTGTCATCGCAAACAACAAAACAAAGAAGCCAATGAATTAGAAAGCTAAAACAGAAACAAAGTTCAATTCCGAGATGCAACGGATGGATGGTATAGTTTAGAACATCAGTATTTCGGATCAAGATTGTCCAAGTATCTTGCTATTCAATCACTATCGAGCAGATAAAGAAAAATTTAGATGCATGCCTAAAGAATAAAGAGAAGGTCTAAAATCGAGCGGGCATTCCAAAGATCAAGCACAGAAAAGGGGGAAATCTCTAGCGGAAAAAAAAAAGAAAGAGAGAAAATCATAGGGTCCAGTGCAAAAAGAATATCTCGAGATTTGCCATCCTCCTTTCCACCTATAATCCAAAGATCCATCGATCCCAACAATTAATCGAGCAGTCAAGCCCCAATTCTTTTCCAACAATAACCAAATCAGACGAAATCTGACTCCAAAAAAAAAAAAACAAAAACAAAGGCCAACAACCATCGAGAAAAAGAAAAACGAACACATGCAATCCAAAGGAGGTAAGCACACTGCGATCGATCTAAAAGCAAATCATTGGAAGGAGAGGTTGCCTGTGAGGGACGCAGATCGAGCCGACGTGATCGGGATCCCAGTCTCCGCCGACGAAGGGACAGATCGGGGACGGAAGATCCCCAATTGAGCTGGCCCTAATTGAGGATTTCTATAAATCGCCCTCAGAGGCGCAACACGTTGGCTTACAAATACAGTCCCATTTCCATTTCGAGGGGCGCGACGCGGAGAGAGAGAGAGAGAGAAAAGGACTAAAATAGAAGATGGTCCCACCCCCCACGTGGAAAGTTTAAGTGCCCTCTAAATTTCGATTGAGCCATGAGCCGTTCGATTTTTGGAAAAATCAATCTGAATCGACCATTTGGCTAACCGGCTAAATTTTGCCTAACTAATTTCGACCAGCTCTTTCGAGGACTTTTTCAGCTTTCCTTTTTTTTTTTTTCTTTTTCTTTTTCTTTTTTTTTTCCCTTCCGAACAACGCTCAATATTTAAAAATTTATTAAGTACTTTTTTTTTCATGTGTATTTATTGTCATTCATATAGAAAAATGTTTATTTAAAAAAAAACAACATTATTTTTAAGCTTTCCCTCGTCGGCAACCTTGTGTACAATTTAGTGTAGAAGATGGGATTTCTTATATTTTTGGAGCACTGAACATCATCTAGTAATTTTTGATAAAAAAAAACTATTAAATAAATTTTAATGGTTATATTCTTTATACTCTTGTTTGACTTTCACTGTAGTTTTCTTTCTTTATTTATTTTAAAATTATTTAGATGTATATAACAATTTGATGAAAACTATTATATATGTGCATCAACAATATAATCAAATTTCACAAACAAACAGAGCACTTTGTTGTAACCTAGAAATATCTTGAACCGATTTAGATTTGTCTAGCAATTTTTACAAATTTGCAAGATAGATCGAAATTGGTCGAATTTTAAAAATAAACTCTTTGTTGTATTCCTTCAAACCTTTAGAATCATTTTATGCTCTCATTATTTGAATCGCGGAAAAACTTTTAGTTGATCAAAGCTAGTCGAATTTGCAAAAAAAAAAAAAAATAATAATAATAATAATAATGCATTCATTGTATTTCTTAGAGTTATAGGAATCATTTTATACTCTCATTTGTATTATTTAAGTCCTAGAAGATCATCTAAGGCGATGTTTGGTACCGATGCTAGAGCTGTCAAATAGATCGACCCATGGCGGAACGAATCAATCCGTCATTAATCCAATATTTAGCGAAGAGGGGCGGGCCGATCCGCCATCTTGACGGGTTGAGAAATCTCCAACTCAATCCAACCCAAGACGGGTTGTGGATGTCGGCCAATCCGCGGGCCACAAAAATTAAAAAACTATATCTAAAATTGCTAAGGTGTTGAGAGTTTGTGGCGATGATCGGTAAGACAAATGGAGTACTATGATTAAAAAAATAAAAATTTGAAGTAATTAAAGTCTTATAATTGAGATTTAATTATCGACCAACAAAGTTGAGTATCGATGTTTTTTATTCTTCCAATGATCTAAAATATTCAAATCTTGATAATATATAAATTTAAATTTTTACTCTTCTAAATAGATATCCAATTGATATTTTTTAGCTTTTATAATTATTTGACTTTTATATGTCATCATTTCCTATATCAATTGAAATAGTAATGATATGATAATATAAAACAATTAAAGTATATAAGAAAAAAAATATTAAAGTGTATATATATGATAGAAGAAGATTGTGATGGTGAAAAACTTCTATTATTAATTAATATTAGAATATTGGTAAAAAAAAACGTATACAATTTTATTTTCACATATTCCATCTTTTGACATTTCTCAACCCGCAGGTCAACCCGTGCCCACGGCGGGCCGACCCGTCTAAACCCGCAAGTCACACGGGTCGATCCGTTTAGACCCGCTAAAATGACGGATTGATAAAATTTCAACCCAACCCGTCTAAATTATTTGGCAGGATGGGTCAATCCGATGGGCCTAATCCAACTTGATAGCTTTAACGGGTGCATCTTTTCCATTTTCCGAAAAAAGGGTAAATCGTTTTCCATTTTCTAATCGAATATAACTTTATTTTCCAGAAAACAAAAACAGAAAATATCTAACCAAATGTGTTTTTTTTTGCCTTTTTCCATTTTCCACGGAAAATGAAAATGAAAAATGCATTAACCAAACTCCCCCTAATTTTTTATCAAAATTTTCAAATATACCTAAACTAATTAAATTAAAAAATTGGTACTCCTTTTTGTGTTTCTCTAAGTTTCTAAGATCATTGAATATATTCATTGTTTTTTTTTTTTTTTGAGTTCTTAAGATCATTTTCGCAACTTTAGAGCAAATCTTATATATGGATCTAAGTTGATCAAATTTAAAAATAAAATATCAAATGTTCATCATTTCATTAAGTGTTTATTTTGCTTAGCGATGAGCCATTACTCGAAAAGCTTTTCTTGGTGTTAGAAGATCTTGAATTTCAAATGTTTTTTAGAAGGGAAGTTGGTCGATGTAGCGATAAATTAAATATAATAGTAACTAATGATTCTAATAGATGCTTCGTATATTTCATGATGGTGAACCTATGCGTATAGATCTTATCGTCCTTAACTATGATAATATATAATCTATCAAGCAATTATGAACTTGGTTAGAAAAGGTTGAATAATGAGTTTATGCTCAACAACCATCAACTCGCTTCTAATAATATTTTTGGGAGATAATGGAGATGGACCTATTGAACTTGATAACTTGGAGTAGTCTTTTTTTAGAGGCTAACAATCCCTTTGAGATGAAGTCATATATCGAAATTGATACACGACCAACTCTATGAGGGGATTTATGTTAAATTAGATATTATTATAGGAAGTATAATTAAAGTCTCATATTGAAAAGACATAAAAGATCAGGGGTTTCTAAGATGAAAAATATCTCCATTAATATGAGACATTTTGAATAAAATTTAAAAATAAATCCATGAGAATTTAGATCTAAAATAGACAATATCATACCATTGTAGACAGAAACGAATCTAGGATTTCATATTTAGGAGGGTGCATATTAAAATATAATCATCTTAATTATAAATAAAAAAGAGAAAATAAATAGTAACCACTTAAGAGGGAGGGATCCCCCCTCCCAAAGTCCTATGCTAGGTCCACCCCTGATTGTAGAGATATGTTGATGAATTTCATCGGATCCAACAATTGATATTAGAGTCATGATCCAAATCAAGTCATGTAAGTGAAAATAATAACTTCGAACGAAGGAAGTGGAGATTCTCATATCCAAATCAAGAGAATTAAACACTAGACAAAAATACCAATTAGATCATGAAGATCAGACAACTGATAGAAAGACTCGGTGAGTATATTTTTCTCAAAGGATCTGTCTTCAAAAGATAACCCTACAAAAATAAGTAATGAAAAAGGTTTTTCTTAAGTAGAAAATCTATATTTTTTTTGTGGTTTTGTAAAGTTAATATACAAGGATAATGACTACCTAAAAGGACAGCTTAGTGGACGAAATTTTCACCAATATGGGGTTCCGAGAAAAAGATATATTATATGCAATTTTATTTTACTTTGTAAGATATTATTTTCAAGACTTAAATTCATGACACTTAGATCACATGATAGTAACTTTGTCGTTGTGCTAAGGCTTCGCTTCAAGAATAATGACTACAAATGGAGGATAATTGCAAGGGGTGCCTTTTCTTTTACAATTACAGAGTTTTGAGAACAATATCAATGTTTATGCAACATGTATTTAAGTGAGAAATGGAGGGATAGTTTGTTGATAATCACAACTATAAGCCTAAAATGATAACAAAAGACATGAAAAGAAGATTATTTGTTTATATTTCTTACAAAAGGGCTTACATTATTAACAAGAAGGCACTTAAAATAGTCTTAATTATGGCTTGGCCTACAGTGAACACCTTGGGTATCTAAGAGAGTCAAGGCATTGTGATGTTGACACACAAGTAGCCCTTAAAATTGAATTTTTAAATCATTTCGAGAGTGTTCTTTTGGGCCTTTTGTACCTTTGCATAAGAGTGTTCAAATAACATTTAGATCACATTTATACAAGGGCACACCTAAGCGACAAGTGTTCTTTTGATAGCTACAAGCCTCAATTGCAATAAAAGACTAGCTAGTGCTTTTATCATTTACAAATGCATGAGTGTGGTTTCTATTAGTGTAATCATATCGTAAGTGGTCATGTTTGACTAAAATATATTAATGTGTTTGACAAATAATTTAAATTAGATTTATCTGTATTATTGATATGTACATGAAATTTTACAAAAACTTGACGGGATGCACATGAAGCTCATAGAGTTTATGACTCAATGAGGTTGAATTGTGTTTATTAAGTTAAAGCGGTCAAATTGGTTTGACTCAATGGCTCATAAATTGGTTGGAAATCGATTTAGGATTAGAACCATTGAATTGGGTTGATAACTTAATGTAATAGTAGACACAAGAGGTAAACAATGTAGGTAACCTACCAAATGATTAGATATAGAGCAAGCATGGGGCATTGATGCGTTTGAGTGTTGACAACCTATTAGGAGGTGAAACTCTTGCTGAGATGAGACAACCTAAAAACATCTTGATGAGACGTGAGAGATTTCAATTAAGGATCCTATGATCAATGTTTGAGTTGATTGTCGAAAGTTAAGTTAGATAACGATGGCCATTCTTTCCTTCTAGACCTGAACAACTTAATTAATATCTAAACTTGAGGATTTTGAACGTCCATACTCATCAGTAAATACCGGTGTTACCGATATACCTCCTCCGATGCTTAAATTAGTTCCGGACCGAAAGAGTGAAAGTATGATGACAAAAGATGTTGATACCTGTTCTTGAAGAATTTATCCGGTTGGAGTTTTGTGCTCGCGTCGAAGGAATGATCACCAAATGGAAAAACTCCTCTGATTTCACAAACCAAATCTGTTCAAACAACCTTTCAGCCTCTCTGCCTCTTCCTCATCCTTGGACGCATCACCCTTTTAACGGAAGGAGATCACGCACGACGTAAGCCGTGCGTGCGTGATGGCGGTTCCACGAACTGCCATCGCGGTTCGTGGAACTGCCCAAAACTAACATCTCTCACTCGTCCAAGGTATGTCATATAAACACAATGATCACACAAATCATTTAGAAGAGGTATTTAAGTCACATAGACTAAATAATCATATAGACTATTTTAGAAGTAACATCGATCAATAGTCACATAGACTAATGAAACATCCAATTCATATATTAGAAAATGGTTCGTGCGACAGCAAGCACATTGAACGTTCAAATGCTAAGAAAGTTGTTACACCTTACATAACTGCTCATAGAGTGATGTATGCTAAGAGAAGTTGTTACGCCTAACTTAGCCACTCTCCGAATGATACATAATCATTCTCCCGATGACGCAGAGTCATCTCCAGGTGGTACAAAACTATTTATCTTATGACACACAACCATTCTCCAGGTGACACACAGTCGTTTTCTAGATGATACAAAATCATATTTCTGGTGGTACATAATCGTTTATCCTATGACACACAGTCATTCTCCAGTTGACACACAGTCGTTTTACAGATGATACAAAATCATATTTCTGGTGGTACATAACCGTTTACTTGGAAACATCCATGTCTTGCTATTTACCCAGATTAAATAATCTTATTTACATCAATATGAACATCTCTAATCTCTCTTAATGATCATCATGTCAAGAGCATGTCTCATATTCCAAATATTCACAAATATTTCTGTACACAACAGAAAAGAGTCGACTAGTGAATAATACTCATTAGATGTAAACCTATTTAATCTTCTTTTTTAGTGTGAATCTATTCATTTTAATCAATCGCTTTCCTAGCCATGTTCCATAGACCAAATCATACATAGTCATAGGTAGACATGCTAAAGTAGCAAATCTTGATTAAAACTTCAAGTAGACACCTAAATAGTCGCAAAGGGCAAATTTTGAGATCAACATATAATCTCAAAGGGCCCACATAGTAGAGAAGCAGAGATCCATTCTCCTACTACCCTTAGTGTCGTCTTAGCACATGTGGTATGATTCACATGCTACGATGTATTTCCTCTTTACCAATAAATAGTGCATGTTATTATCAAAGTAACATCGTACAGATTTCGATCTAGACATTCCCAATGCCTAATCCAGAATTCAACATATGAATCCAGAATTCAACATATGAACTCTAATATGGCTCAAAATAGGTATAGTAAATGGTGGATTCATTTACTTCGATCGTTTACCACAAAATGATCTTATCTTGATACAAATATCAAGATGACCCTAACTTATAGGAATGTAACAATTTTACAGCTTCCAAAGCCAACAGCCGCATAAGCTGACCTACAAGCATCGGTCTTACCTCTATTCATACACAATAAATAGAGATGATTGTCCATGCGAGAGGACCAATCGTTACCTGTCAACATGCTTATCGAGATCTTATCACTAGAACGTAACAGAACATACACATACACTGAATAAATTATGGCTTTTTTAAAAAAAAATTACAATCAAAACATATCTGATTGTCAATTACAACGTTGTTACATTCTACGAAGTCCCAAGGACTTTACATGCTCATTTAATGACTCTCTAGTCATCGGTTTAGTAAAAGGATCTACAAGCATAGCTCGTGTAGGGATATACTCTAGAATCACTTTCTTCTTAGCAACAATATCCCTTATAAAGTTGTACTTTATAGCTATATGCTTGCCCTTGCTGTGATATTTGGGATCCTTGGAAAAAGCTATAGCAGCTTGACTGTCACAATAGACGGTCACTGGACTCCCACTGTCCTCAGCAATCTTCAAATGCTTCAGGAACCTCCTCAACCAGACTGCTTCTTGTACAGCTGCTGAACATGCCACATATTCAGCTTCCATTGTAGATAAGGCCACACAGGCCTGTTTCTTGCTGTTCCAGGAGATGGCGCCACCATTCAACAAGAATGCATAGCCTGATGTTGATTTTCTATCATCCAGGTCCCCAGCCCAATCTGCATCTGAATAGCCCTTTAGGCTCATATCTGATCCTTGATAACAGAGACAATAATCTGTCGTCGCCTTCAGATATCTGAATATCCTTTTTACTGCTTTCCAGTGTCTCGATCCTGGGTTTGACTGGAACCGGCTGACTAAGCCCACTGCATAGCTGATATCGGGACGAGTACACAACATAGTATACATTAAACTACCTATGACACTTGCATATGGTTTTTTATTCATCTCGGCTATTTCAGCTGGAGTCTTGGGATTCATACTTTTGCTCAAAACAGTACCTTTCGCAATAGGTGTCTATTCACCGTTGCAGTCAGACATGCTAAAATATTGTAACATCTTAGTTATATAAGACTCTTGTGACAAACCCAAAAGTCTCTTTGGTCGATCCCTGATGATCTTTACTCCTAAGATGTATTCAGCTTCTCTCATATCTATTGTGTCAAATTGTGAAGACAACCACGTTTTGACTTCCACCACAAAACCTATGTCATTTCTTGCTATCAGCATATCATCAACATATAATGATAAAATGACATACTTTTCTTTTTCCTTCTTTAGGAAAACGCAATGATCCTCATTGATCATTTCAAAACCATAAGATAAAACTACTTTGTTAAATCTTATGTTCCATTGTCTTGACGCTTGCTTCAGCCCATATATAGATTTCTTTAATCTACATACTTTATTCTCTTGGCCTAAAGCAACGAAACCTTCTGGTTGAACCATATAGATTTTCTCGTCAAGTTCGCCGTTAAGGAAAGCGGTTTTGACATCCATATGATGTAATTCCAAGTCATAATGCGCAACAAAAGCCAAAATAACTCGGATGGACACAAACTTCACTACAGGAGAAAATGTCTGTTCAAAGTCTATACCCTCTCTTTGGGTAAATCCTTTTGCAACCAGTCGAGCCTTGTATCGGTTAATCGATCCATCATATTTCCTCTTTATTTTGAGAATCCATTTATTCCCAATGGCCCTTCGACCAGGGGGAAGATCGACTAACTCCCAAACTTGATTCCCAATCATTGACTCCATCTCTTCTTCCATTGCATTTTTCCACTTATCTCCAACTCTACATCCCAACGCTTCCTCAACTGATTGAGGTTCATCTTTGTCAACTGGGAGTGTCATCATTGCCTCATTCTCAATATCAAACCTTCTTTTAGGTATGATCTTACGAACACTTTTTCGTAAGGTGGGTTGTTGAGAAGTCACCCCGTGATCAGGCACGTCACTCCCACTCAGTTGACTAGGTCCAGGTATCCCACTAGACTCCTGTTTTGTTGATAACGACTCTTTCTCCTCAAAAAGAGGAACTGTCTTATCAACTTCACCCCTCGTTGGGAACTCAGTTTCTAGAAAAGTGGCATCTCTAGATTCAATGTCAGAGATCGTTCCATCGTGTTGCTCACCTATGAAAACATAATCTTTTGAGGTCTCAGAATATCTTATAAAGATACATTTCTTACCTCTAGGTCCGAGTTTTCCATGCTTGTGAGAACTATCATGAACGTAGGCAGCTGACCCCCAGGGTCTCAGATTACTCAAATCTGGTTTTCTTCCTGTCCAATGTTCATATGGGGTAGATGGAACTGACTTTGAAGGCACTTTGTTAAGTATATAGGGCGCAGCTAGTAAGGCATCTCCCCAATAGGAGACCGGCAAATTAGCCTGCGCCATCATAGACCTAACCATTTCAAGAAGAGTCCTATTTCTTCTTTCAGCAACCCCATTTTGCTGTGGAGTTCCTGGGATCGTTAGCTGTCTAATAATCCCTTTTTCATTACATATTGTCTTGAACATATCAGACAAATATTCTCTTCCACGGTCAGTGCGTAAAGTCTTAACCTTACGTTCCGTTTGATTCTCAACTTCGTTCATATAGCAGATGAAGCAATCTAATGCTTGATTTATGAAATCAAATACATAACAAAGCGAGAGAAATCATCAATAAATGTAATGAAATAGGAAGCTCCATGTCTAGCTTTCACACTCATCGGACCACAAATATTCGAATGAATTAATTGCAATGGTGACTCTGCTCTAATAGCCTTTCCAAATGGTTTCCTTGTTGCTTTTCCAGCAAGACAATGCTCACATATAGACAAGCTGATCTTAGCACGAGAGCCCAATAAACCCTCTTTAGCTAACCTATTCATGCGATCTTGTCTTATATGTCCCAATCTAGCATGCCAAACATCATCAGTTATATCTGCATCGCTAGTCAGAGCAATATTCGAAAAACAACTATCAAATGCACAATTTACATCAGGCACCACATCTAGTACCATAAAACCATTTGTTAAATAACCATATCCGATTGACACTGAGTCAATCTTAAGTTCAACACACCGCATGTAAAAATTTACACAGTACCCTAACTCAAGAAGAGAAGTTACAGAAATAAGATTCCGTCGAATATCATGAGCATACAGGACATCATGTAGAAACAAAACACTACCACCACGGAGGTTAATTTTGCAAGTGTCGATTCCTTTGACCTCAACTCTTGCATTGTTTCCAACATAGATCCATTTGTTGCCTACTGGTACGCGACGGTCAATTCTAGGATATAACGTAGTTCGGAATCGCACGGTTGGTAGGCACTCTCAAACGATTGTCTAACTTCCCTGGTCGACGGGTCAAATCTCTCCGATTGACCGATGAAGTGATTATCTGTGAAAGATCTTTCACAGATAATCCGATCAGTATAGATTATTCAAATAACCAATCTATTTTTTTTTATACCCGCGTGCGCCCTAATCCCGACCGCACCGCCTCCTTACTCCCGTGTGCGCCCTAATCCCGACCGCGCCGTCTCCGAGCGCCTGGGCGTTGGCGTCCACGTCGCCTCCGAGCGACTGCCTAGCCGTCGGCGACAACGCCGCCTCTGACGGTGCCCATCGACCGCCTGCGCGTCGGCGACAGCGCCGCTTCCGAACGACCGGATGGGCGTTGGCGTCCGCGTCGCCTTCGAGCGACTGCCTGGCCGTCAGCGGCGGCGTCGCCTCCGGTCGTCGCCGCCTCAGGGTCGCCGGCGCCGGCCGGCGCCGCGCCTCGAGGCCGTCGCCTCTGCGCCCGGCCTCTCGCGCCTCCGAGGCCGTCGTCCGTCCGGTGCTGCTACGCCTCCGGCCGTCGCCTCAGAGCCGGTGGCGTCGCCTCGAAGGAGGCGATGTGCGGCCGTCTTGAGGAGACTTCGAGCAGTATACATTACATTCTCTTCTAAGAAAAATTGAACAGGTAGAAAAAAAACTTCTAGAATTTAATTGCTCTGATACCATTGTTGATACCTGTTCTTGAAGAATTTATCCGGTTGGAGTTTTGTGCTCGCGTCGAAGGAATGATCACCAAATGAAAAAACTCCTCTGATTTCACAAACCAAATATGTTCGGACAACCTTTCAGCCTCTCTGCCTCTTCCTCATCCTTGGATGCATCACCCTTTTAACGGAAAGAGATCACGCACGGCGTAAGCCATACGTGCGTGATGGCGATTCCACGAATTGCCATCGCAGTTCGTGGAACTACCCAAAACTAACAAAAGAGAAGAAGTCCAACAAAAGAGAACAACTTATATGTCTGCTGTGCAACAACTTTATATAGGGAAACGGCAGTGGCATAGAAAATCATGCATTATGCACCATCAGAACTTAATAGGCATTAGGCATACAAACCGACAAGCAACAACTTCTAATTACAACGTCTCATACATATGAACAGACAAATAGTACAACGGTTGCTTCAATCATAATACATTGAGGTTAAAGGCAAAATAGTAGTCGTGCAAGTAAATAAATAGCAGTCTCTACGAAAATGACGTGATGGTTAAGACACGATAAAGACGAAGCTTACGAATAAAATAAAGATCGATTCCGGATGAAGTCTAAAGTTCTTTTCTGAATTTAAATGATCCTTACATGTTTTGATCACCATGTCAAAGTTCATAGGGTCCTCCGTAATTTATCTCTCTCATAATGACTGTGAAATAGACCGATAAAAATTACTAGATTGATGGATTTTAATCTTTTATGAAAATAAACAAATAGTACCCGAGTCCATACAACTAAGCAGACCTGAACAGACCGAATACCATCAGGTAAAGTTAAATAGAACACCCAAGTGATATTTATCTTAACACAATTTGAAGGTCATAAACAGATGAAAAAAGAGAGCTTGATATATAATAAGAAATCTATTACTATTTTTAATCAATGCTTAAGGTTTATAGTTTTAATTAAGCTTTTATTTTTTAGTGTTTGTCCATTGTTGTTGGTTTTTCGTATTTATTTTTGTTTGTAAAAGACGATTTAGTACGAGGCATCTCCTTCTCCTCCTCTTCTTTCTATTTTTTTACTAATCGAAGAATGATTTGCATGTATAAATTGGAGTGCAAGGGACGGCAAAATTTGTATGGGAGAAGTCAGGAACACTCATTGAGAATTGACCTTAAAACTTAACGTGACAAACATTTATATAATTATCAACTATATTTTATTTCGCATAGCATTTATAAAAGAAGAACCATTATACAAAATTTCACCACCTTTTAAAAAAATATATATTTTAGTTGTTTCATAATGAATGACTCATTTAATAATAAGTTCTCGAATAGAATGATATTGTATACTTGGATAATAGGTTTACTGTAATAGAAAATGATTGATCCCTAATAGGATTAATTGATCTCTTGGAAAAAAAAAAAATCTTTCCATCGAAGAAGTCGTTTGGTCATATCATGATCGATATACTCCTTTTTATATGTTGTGGAACTGATTTAGAGGAATACTAGATATGAATGTTATCATCTTTTATTGCAATGGAATACAACGATATTATCTAAACTATGTTAAATCTCTTACATTATCATTGGACCTTTTATATTTGTTTTTAGTTAATAAGTTAAGATATATGTCACAAATGGATATATTATATGCTCGGAGGAATTCATGATACATTTTAAAAAATTATTTTTATGATATATTTGGATGGCACTGTTCATCTTCAAAACAAAAACCACCTAAAATTTTATAATACCTTTATTATCTCCGCTTAAGCAATTATGTGACATTCTTCTAGAAAGCTAATTTGCTGTTCATGTGAATTAATGTTATTTAGCATATCTCAAAGGATGATTAGGTAAAATGTCATCTGTCTTTGGCTCATGTTCATGTAATTCGTGTCCTGTTAAGTATCATTTGCAAGCGACCAAAGATCTCGAGGTTAATAGTTTTTTTTTTTGGGAGATAATTTAAGTGGCTAAGGCGAATTAATTTTAGAGATAGATGATCTTTCCTTAACTTATCTATCGATAAATTTGAAACACAGATTGCGCACACTTATAAGCTAAGCTTAAGGATGGACTTAGAGCCTAATGCCCGACCAATTAAGTGGACCTTAAAAAATGATATAGGTTAATTAATTAGTTTTATTTTTTAAAATCCTAAGTTGTTGGGAGTATGGAGAATACAATTAAAATCTTATATTTGTAAGACGTGAAAAAAATCATGAGCTTATAAGATAAAAAAATATCTTCATTGATATTAGACCTTTTGAGTAAAGTCAAAAATAAAAATATGAGAACTTAAGCTCAAAGCGGATAATATCATACCATTGTGGAGATATGTAAATCTTATATGCACTAACATTTGATATCAAAGTCATGGTCCATGTCAAACCATGAATCTCGAATGAAGGAAGTGGAGCTGATCTCATATTCGGATCAAGAAAATCAGACACCAGGTAGGAAATCCAGTTGAGTCAGGAGGATTGAACAACTGACAAGAAATCCAATTGGGCCAGAAGGGCTAGACAACTGACAGAAAGTCCAGCTAGGTTAGGAGGACCAGACAATTGACAGGAAGTCCTAGTAGATTAAGGATCAGACATCAAGCAAAGGAAGTCCTTCAAGGACAGATAGACTTGAGGGGGACTCAATGTGATCCTTCATTTGAGGAGGGATTGTTGGGAGTATAGGGAATACAATCAAAGTCTCATATTAGTAAGACATGGAAAATATTATGAGCTTATAAGATAAAAAGATATCTCCATTTGTATGAAGTCTTTTGGGTAAAGTCCAAAAATAAAAATCATAAGGACTTAGACTCAAAGTGGACAATATCATACCATTGTGGAGATATGTGGATCTTATAGGTACTAACATTTGATATCATAGTCATGATTCATGTTAAGTCATGAACCTCGAATGAAGGAAGCGAAGCTCTCATGTCCGGATCAAGAGAATTAGGCAGAAAAATCGAGTTGGGTCGAGAGGGTTAGACAACTAGCAAGAAGTCCAACTGGATCAGGAGGATCAGACAGTTAGCCTTTTGGATAAAATAGACAATATCATATCATTGTAAAGATAGATATATAAATCTTATAGACACTAACTGTCACGCCCCGAGGGAGTCCCCGCCAGACAAAAATCCGACAGCATCTCCCCTGTACGGGTGACAATACCAATTTTATACAAGGCCTACATGGCCACTATACATCGGTCAACACGACCGGAATCCAAACAACACACGCAGATAATAATAAGGCCTCAGGCCAACAAATCTAGGTAAACAAAAGTCTACACTAACTAGACTTACCCCTTCTGCCATCTGGGCAGGAATACCCAACCAAACCAATCAAAATAAGATCCGACCAATGGTCCACAAGGACCCAAAAAAAAAATCCACGAGTATATATAAATCCAATTCCAAGCCTAAACATATCTTCTATACAAAAATCCAAATCATAACTCATACAACTAATAAACTGTCACTACGAGGGGGGGATATGGCAACTGGACTCTCCTGACAGCTTCATCCTGAAATAAAAATAAAACCACGGGGTAAGTTCAAAGAACTTAGCGGATACTAGTCGATATGAATAGTAAGAAATAGCTAACAATACTAATCATGCGACAGATCTCATATATATGGTAAGCAAGAAATAAATGCAAAAGGACTGTACTCACCTGAGTCTCCTACCCTGATATAGGAGCATGTGCCCTACTATAAGAGATAAAGTCATCACCATATATGAATATGAATCCTGTATGCATGACAATCATATGCAACATCCAAGGCATCAATACAATAATGCAACAAACACAATACAAATGCAATCCGTGCAAAAATGCATGCCGTGCAAATGACATGGTCACCCCTGACGCCAGTCAGCCGCCTCACACGCGATGGTGAAGCCGAGTGGGTAGGGCTATGACAACTGTGCACTCTGCCATCACTACTCCTGAGTGACCGAGTGGACAGGATGCTGTCGGAGTACACCTATCCTCCTGCCCCAAACATAGTGGGGGAGCTAAGCTCTCATCTCCCGGTGTCATAGACCAGAGGAGGGATCCCTGCCCGCTACCACGCCTCGTCTGCTACCCATGAGCGGACCAATGAGTCGACAGAGCAATCGCACACACCCTCCCGATGTACCACTAACCCATGAGTGGCGGTGTGCGGTGTGTAGTTATGAACCGGCCGGGCTCAACAATAATGGAACCCCGGATGCAATCATGCAAGATGGTGCATGATACTAAAGCATGTAAATCCTACTCAAAATATATATCCGAATAATATGTACAATCAGTATGTACATATCCCTAATCCAAGTACTATGATCCAAATAAAACAGGGAGATATTATCATATTCTATCCAATGCATGTATCAATAGGCACAAAAACATACTAGGCATATAAACATGAATATTATTGCATGCTATCCTAACTAACATATCAACTTGACTATATCTAAAAGATAAAAAAATGCCGCAAAATATGAAATGAAACCGGCTACGTAGTGGACCTGCCTCGTGACCGAAACCTGCATATAACAACCATTATGATTAAGTTCTAGCACACAACGTGCTAACTCACTACTATATAGTTTCTATATTCGCATCCTTATATTGAATACGAATTTAAACCCCCAAATTATACATTTAACACCATAATAAAACCCACCATTTTCCAACTAGCAAATATGCTAACCTACAACCTTAACTCCATACACCAATTCCTATATTGATAGAATGGTTCACAAACCAACACAACTCTAACTTTTTAAACCACCTTCCGGTTCCATCACAAATCACAAACAGAGCAATCACAACACCCTCCCTAATTACCTCATTTACACAAGATCAATCATTTAACAATTAGTCCAATAGATGAAGAATCTTACTTGTAGCTTGGTCACCCGCGATCGGGTCACCCACAGTACATAGCCTTCTAATCCTCACACCCCTCAAACCCACTCACGGTCCAAACAACTCCAACCTTCTCCACCTGATGAACTCCCCCCATCCAGATCAGAACACCCTCAACAATCAATTGCATTGAACAATCAACAGATAAAAAGAAGGGAATGGGTCGAGATTTACCAGCTCTTAAGGCTACACCAGTAGCTCCCCTCCAAGATGCCCTATTCACAAGGAACACCCTCACGCCCTAAACCACCGGTTGATGAGCAATTCGAAAGACAAGGGTTGCGGTTAGAGAGGGCTCATTCCGAAATAGGGGAAGAAGAATACCACCTCACCTTGATCCGGCAATGAATGGATAGCGCCACACCCTCCTGTGGCAACGATGGTCATCGATTCCACGATGATAGAAACACCGACACACGACGACTCACCGCTTCCACTCGGGCCACGCGCTTCTAGCTTGTCTGCAGAGACCGTCCCAGCCACTGGCCGCCGCCTGCCGTGAGGAAACGGAACAAAAGGTGGATGGAGTCGGCGAGCCACGTCGCAGCAGAGAAGATCGCGAGAGAGAACGAGGAACAGAAGGGTTCGGCGAGATTTGGGAAGAAGAAGAATCGGGGAAATCGCGAGTGGAAAAACAAAAGAGGAACGATCGTGTCGTGTGAAGCGGCACCGAAGAAAATCGAGAGAAAATATAAACCTAGGTTAAATAATTATAACTTAGGTTAATTTATCCTATTTACGCATCTAAACAGACCCTTTTAAAAGTCTATTTTTCTTATCCCCATAATTATCTCGTACAGGTTCCGTTTAAATCCAGAAAAAATCTGAAAAAATTCCTAAAATTCCCGAAAAATTTCCAGGATAAATTTCTTAATTCTTTGGCCATTTTATTTTAGTATTTTAAATTTTCCGTATTTAACACTAACATAGGTAACCTAATTATCCAAAAAAACAAAAAAATCTTTGGGCTCCTTTTAAATCACAAATTGTAAATAAATTAGGTCAAAATTAAAAAATTTACAACGCACATTGTAACGTGGTGATGGCTATATATGCGATGGTGTTGATAGATAGCGAATTTGTGTTATAATTTATTTCCTTTGATAATTTATCCCCTTTTAATTAAGAGTAGAGACTCAAAAGGTTTTTTTTTGTTATTAATTATTATACTCCATTTGACTCGAAATATACTTTCTTTCAATTTTGATAAATATGTTTTATTTCTTAGGCAATGTGTTCAATCTTGGTGAGTGTAGACGAAAATTTCATCGGAGAGAAAGCAAACTGATGAATTCGTCGAGGCTGGTGTTCAACATTATCTCCGTAAAATGATATTACTCCGCTCAGGTGCTTACAGATAGCAGCAATTCGTTTCCAAGATACAACGACGACGTCTCGAAATAGTAGCACTACAAATTTCGAGATCGGCGAACCTACTCGTAGGCTTTTTGGACTCTGGATGCAGAAGATGGGATGGATGAGATGAGAACTTGAGTGAATGAGTGAATTCCATCATCTAAGAGTTTCTATTTATACTTGTGAAGGGATAGAGGCACCTCTTGGTTCAATCAAATCTCATCTATTCAATTAAAAATGGACGATCTAGATTGCATCCTTTCCCAAAAGACATAATGTCTCTTCATTTGAATGCATCTAAGCCTTTCATTTTGATTTCAATGATCAAGATTAAGCCATCCAAAAAGGTACTTATACCCTTTCATTTGAATGAATCAGATTTATCCATCTTAATCCAACGATCTAGATTAAGCCATATTAATTTCTCATTCATATAATTGAGAAAATTAATCAATTTTTCCAACAATCCCCCACATGAATGAAAATTAATGCGTGTATACATGCTGACACTTTACAAGAGTCCAATCGATAAGTCAATGCATCGGGAGAGGTAGCTTGTAGCTTTGAACATTTCGTAGTGGAATGCTATCGAGCATACTAGGCTGCGCAGTGAACGTGATGTCTTGAACTGCTCAGCTGTTTGTGTATACTAAGACAATAACACCCACACAGAGACTTATCTTACCTACTTTTGGTTCTCATGGTTGGTTCCGTTTCGACCATGGACACCATCTTGGATTCATGAGTGTTTCATTGAAGCGACCTGTCTTCACACTCACATAGGTGACACTTCTATCAAGAGTATCCTACCATACTTCACCTTATAAAGGTATAGAAATCATTAAAAACATAAGCTTAACCTCGCTACATGTGGTAGGACAACACATATTCATCCTAGGATTAGGATAGAGATAATATATCTCGTGTGCTGTAACACAACTTCTGTAACTTCGTTGTCCCATTGAACCAAGATCTTGGGATCTCCAGTCAACAAGGTTGGGTTACCGCTACAGTCATTTTAGTTGTAGATTTTTAATCTCATTCATCTCGATGAGCAGTATACTTGATCTCGATTTAGCCCCTTCGTAAGAGGATCTGCTAAATTATTTTTAGACTTGACATAGTCGATTGCAATCACTCCATTCGAGATCAACTGCCTAATGGTATTATGTCTACGACGTATATATCGTGACTTACCATTATACATACTACTCTGTGCCCTTCCAATCGCCGATTGACTATCACAATGTATAAGTATGGCAGGCACAGGTTTTGTCCAACTCGAAATATCTTCCAAGAAATTCCGCAGCCATTCAGTTTCTTCAGCTGCTTTGTCTAGTGCTATAAACTCGGATTCCATAGTTGACCGAGTAATGCACATATGCTTAGTGGATTTCCAAGATACCGTTCCTCCACCAATTGTGAATACATATCCACTAGTAGATTTGGAATCTTTTGTATATGATATCCAATTAGCATCACAATATCCCTCTAAGACAGTGGGATATTTTTCGAAATGTAATCCATAGTTCATAGTATATTTTAAATATCTAAGAACTCACATCAGTGCTTTCCAATGGGTGTCGTTTGAATTACTTGTAAAATGACTTTGTCACGCCCCGAGGGAGTCCCCGCTAGACGAAAATCCGACAGTATCTCCCCTGTATGGGTGACAATACCAATCTTGCATACAAGGCCTACACGACCACTATACATCGGTCAACACGATCGGAATCCAAACAACACACACAGGTCATAAATAGGGCTCAGGCCAACAATCATAGTTAATAAATGAAGTCTATCACATCTAAACCTACCCCTTCTGCCATCTGGGCAGGAATACTCAACCAAATCCAATCGAATACAAATCCGAATAAAAGTCCATAAGGACATACCAAATATCCACGAGTACATAAATCCAACTCAATCCAACTCCAGTCCTAAACATATCTTCTAATCAAAATATCCAAAATCATAAATCAAATAACCATTAAAACTATCACGATGAGGGGGTTTGGCAGCTGGACTCTCTTGACAGCTTCATCCTGAAATAAATATAAAACAACGGGGTAAGTTCAAAGAACTCAGCGGATATAGTCAATATGCAAAGTAAGATATAGCTAACAATAATAATCGAGTCAGTACAGTCTCATATATAGGGTATACAAGAAAGAAATACAAAAGGACTGTACTTACCTGAATCTCCTACCCTGATATAGGAGCGTGTGCCATACTAGAAGAAATAAAGTCGCTAGACCATATACAAATATGTATCCTATATGCATGGCAATCATATGCAACATCCAAGGCAGCAATAAAATGCAGCAAACACAATACAAATGCTATCCATGCAAAATGCATGCCGTGCAAATGACATGGTCACCCCTGATGCCAGTCAGCCGCCTCACACGCGATGGTGAAGCCGAGTGGGTAGGGCTATGACAACTGTGCACTCTGCCATCACTGTTCCTGAGTGACCGAGTACTGGACAGGATGCTGTCGGATTACACCTATCCTCCTGCCCCAAACAGAGTGGGGGAGCAAAACTCTCATCTCCCGGTGTCGTAGACCAGAGGAGGGATCCCTGTCCCCTACCACGCTGACTCAACGCTATCCATGAGCGGACCAGTGGAGCCTGACAGAGCTACTGCACATACCCTCCTGATGTACCACTAACCCATGAGTGACAGCGTGTGCAGACCATGTAACTGGCTGCGGGCTCAACTATAAAGGAACCCCGTCCAGCCAGCATGCAATCATGCAAGATGGTGCATGATACTAAAGCATGTAATACCAACTAAAATCCATATCCGAATAATATGCACAACCAATAAGTACATATCTATGATCCAAGTAAAACAGGAAAGGTATAACTATAATCTGATCAAATGCATGTATCAAGTAGGCACAAAAACATGCAAGGCAGATAAACGTGAAAATTATTGCAAGCTATACTAACTAGCATATCAACATGACTATATCTAAGAGATAAGTCAAAATACTCACCTGATAAAATGCCCGCAAAAAAATGAAATCGTCATGACCGTGGACCTGCCTCGTGATCGAAACCTGCATGCAGCAAAACTATTGTTAAGCACAAAAATGCAATCCTCTGCTAAATTGAATACTTAATCGATTTCTTATATAATCCAATTAACCCAAAGGCTTAATAAAATCTTGATCACCTTCCACCTATTATAACCGTCTTTTCGTCCAATTACCCGAATATGATTTCACAACCCCTATCATCATGTGTACAACATCCAAACAAATCCTCACAACTAACTCACCGAAAGTAGATCCATCCCACAGCCCAAAATTTATCCGAAATCAACAAAATATCATCCAACCATCCAATATCAACCGAATACAATACGATCAACCGAATAACACCAAAATCGTGCTTACCAGCCCTAGGATCCCACCGGCTGCCAATCGTTCCCCCAAATCAGATCCCCAACTCAATTTACAATCGACTCAAACATTGCTCACAATCGACCATATCCACCCACAGCCACCATCAACCGAACCAAAACTAAACAGCAGACAAATAGGAGATAGCTCGAGATATACCTACGATTGAACTCGCTAATCGCCAATTGGCTTAAGAACCTTCCTCACGCCTCTAAATCATCGCCAAACTCAATCCATCACAATCGTGGAAAATACCGCAGGGTTAGACAAAACACCAATGACCACTTACCTTGCTCCGCGACGCGCTACGTATGGGCAGAGGAGGGGCGCTTGCCAGAACGGCGAAGCGCATGACGCACGGGCGGCGGCCACGCGCACAGGAAAGAGAAGCGGTGGCAGATCCGCGGTGGCTACATGACACAGGAAGGGCATCGCTGGCAGGCGCCGGTGCACGCCGCTACCAGAGGAATCGACGGCAAGTGGAGGGCGCTCGCGGGCGGCCGAGGCGAGGAGCGCCAAGGCGGCCGCGAATCTGAGCGAAGGCGAGGAAGAAGCGGTGATCCAATGGCCACTGTTTTGCCGCGATGAAGAAGAACGAAGGGAGTTAGAGGTAAGAGTCGGTGGCTGAGGTCGCGAGAAAGAAAAGGGGTCGGTTGCGGCGCGTGAGAAACCGAGAGAAAAGAGAAAAGAAAAGGAATCACGATCGCAAAGGAAACCGTCGCGAGGAAAGAAATCGGCGCGGCGGGGAAAAAAAAACTAGGACCGATCCCTAATCATCCGAACTACCCCTTTTTAAATAAATAAAAACCTAGGTTTTTATTTTTTATTAATCCCTTAGTAAATTAATTATCCCCGTAATTATCTCGTACGACTCCGTTTAATTCCAGAAAAAAATCCAGAAAAATTTCTAAAATTCCCTAAAAAATCTCAAAAACTTCCAGGAATATTTTTCTTAAATTTTTGGCCATTAAATTTAGTATTTTAAATTTTTCGTATTTAACAGACTTAGTTTGTTAACCACACAGGCAATATCCGGACGTGTGCAATTTATGAGATACATCAAGCTTTCTATTATCCGGGAATATTCTAATTGTGATATGGGCTCACCTCAGTTTTTCTCTAAGTGTTGACTTAGATCCATAGGTGTTTTTACTGTAGAGAGATTGTACGCATTGAACTTCTTCAACACCGATTCTACATAGTGAGATTGTGTCAAAACTATCCCCTCAGATGTCCTTTATATCGAAATTCCCAATATAACATCTGCTTGACCCATATTATTAATATCAAAATTCTCGGTCAACATTTTCTTTGTACTCATGATTATCTCATGGTTACTACCCATTATAAGCATATCGTCTACGTATAGATAGACGATTATATAACCTTTAGGTGTGTTTTTGACATAAATGCATTTGTCACATTCATTTATTTTGAATTCGTTTGACAACATTATTTTGTCAAATTTCTCATGCCATTGTTTAGGTGCTTGTTTTAGTCTGTACAATGACTTAATAAGTTGGCACACCTTTTCCTCTTTTCCTGGAACTATGAACCCCTCGGGTTGCTCCATATAGATTTCTTCTTCCAACTTACCATTTAAGAATGCAGTCTTAACATCCATTTGATGTATTTCAAGGTCATACAATGCTGCGATGACTATCAGTACTCGTATGGACGTAATCCTTATCACCGGTGAGTAGGTGTCGAAGTAATCAAGGCATTCTTTTTACTTGTACCCTTTGGCTACAAGTCTAGCCTTATACTTGTCAATAGATCCATCAACTTTATACTTGCATTTTAGTATCCACTTACAACCTAATGGTTTAGCACCAGAAGGAAGGTCCACTAATTTCCAAGTATGATTATTCATGATGGATTCGATTTCACTATTGACTGCTTCTTTCCATAATGGGGCGTCGGGACTAGAGAGAGCTTCACTCAATGTTCTTGGATCCGTTTCTAACATAAAAGTCATAAAGTCCGGCCCGAACGATTTCTCAACTCTAGCCCGTTTGCTCCGACGTGGCTCTTCATTTTGATAGTCAATAGTTCTTTTACGACAATTAAGTTCAGAGACGTCATTGTTGTTAGAACTTCCGTTGCTATCAATTTGAATGTTTCCCCTTTTATTTGGGAATACATTTTCAAAGAATATCGCATTCCGAGATTCTATGGTTGTTCCCACATGAATATCAGGAATATCTGACTTGTAAACTATGAAATGATATGCACTACTGTTTTGGGCATATCCGACAAATATTGCATTGAACGTTTTAGGTCCGATTTTTATTTACTTTGGCTTGGGTACTTCGACCTTTGCCAGGCACCCCCACACTTTCAAGTATTTGTACGATGGCTTGCGACCTTTCCATAGTTCATATGGTGTTTTATCATTTTGCTTGTGAGGGATTTTATTTAGAATGTGATTTGTTGATAATAAGGCTTCCCCCCACAAGTTTTGGGGTAAGCCTGAATTTATCAATAAGGCATTTATCATTTCCTTGAGTGTCCGATTTTTATGTTCGGCAACACCATTTGATTGAGGTGAGTAAGGCGCCGTTGTTTGATGGATAATGCCAGATTCTGAACAAAATTCATCAAACGGTTCACCATATTCTTCACCTTTATCGCTACGAATTATTTTAATTCATTTATCAAGTTGATTCTCAACTTCTGTTTTATAGGTTCTAAAAGCCTCTAAGGCTTCATTTTTACTTCTTAAAAGAAAGACATAACAGAACCTCGTACAATCATCAATAAAGGTAATAAAATACTTTTTACCTATTCTGGTTTGCACGAATTTTAAGTCACATAGATCACTATGTATTAACTCTAGAGGAGTCGTTGACCTTTCCACCAAATGAAAAGGTAGTTTCGTCATTTTTGCTTCCATGCACACTTCACATTTGTGTGTTTTGTCAACATTGACATTTGGTAATAAATTTAATTTGACGAGACGTTTCAAAGTATTATTATTAACATATCCAAGTCGATCATGCCATAAATTAAAACACTCGACAATATAGCTGGAAGCTTTTATTTTATTACCATTAAATTCACTGTGTACAGTCATTACAACCATCTTGAACAGACTTTGTTCTAAGTAACCTTTACCTACGAATACACCATTCTTCGTAAGTACAAAATTATTTGATTGGAACACTAATCTGAACCTGGCTTTAACAAGTGCCGATCCAGAAACTAGATTCTTTCTGATGTCGGGAACATGGAGCACATCAATAAGCATTAGCTCCTTTTCCGATGTCATCTTCAAAACAACTTTTCCAAGTCCGACAATCGGCGATGTTGTGGAATTGCCCATATAGAGCTTTCTTCCACTTATCGGAGTATACTTGGAGAACATCGCCTTATCAAAACAGATATGACGTGTTGCTCCAGTATCGATCCACCACTGCTTCGGGTTGTCCACCACCGTGTTGGTTTCAAACATGACCATAGTGAGATCAAGCTCCATGTCGTCAGAAGTTGCGATCGGTTTGCAACTTCCTTCTGACCCTTGGTTGGTTTCTTTGGGCGTTTGCACTCTTTGGACATGTGTCCTGGCTTTCCGCAGTTGTAGTACGAGCCCTTGAATTTCTTGCCTGGAGCCTTCTTTTTGAATTGCTTCGGCTTTTTGGTGTTCGGCTCAGCCAGGTTAGACATCTCGTCGATAGTCCGCTTCATTCCTTTAGAGTCGGAGAATCTTGGATTATCCTCCTCTATTCGTAGCCTCAGGATTAGGTCTTCAAGTCTCATCTCCTTTTGCTTATGCTTCAGGTAATTTTTGAAATCTTTCCACGACAGGGGGAGTTTCTCAATTACCGCGGCTACTTTGAACGACTCGTTTAACTCCATGCCTTCGACATCCAGATCATGCAATATCAGTTGTATATCTTGGACTTGAGATGTCACACTCTTAGAATCCATCATTTTGAAATCCAGAAACTGACCGACGATGAATTTCTTCAAACCGGCATTTTCGGTTTTGTATTTCTTCTCTAGTGATTCCCACAGAGATTTCGCTGTCTCTATCAGACTATACACGTTATACAACGTGTTGTCCATTGCATTGAGAATGTAATTACGATACAGAAAATCTTCGTGCGACCACGCATCGCAAGCAGCCTTACTATTGGAATCTCCTTCCATAGCGGCTGGCGGGTCTTCACGCAAAAACCTTACGAGGTTTAGCGTCGTCAGATAAAACATCATCTTCTGTTGCCATCTTTTGAAATCAGTTCCGTTGAATTTCTCCGGCTTCTCTCCGGGTGGAATGGAAGTTGTGACTCTGGGTGAAACGGTAGTCGGAATGTCGTTACTTACGGCCATATCAGATTGCACCGAATATCGTTTTACGATTGTAGACGAAAATTTCATCCGGGAGAAAGCAAACTGATATGAGCTCGTCGAGGCTAGTGTTCAACACTATATTCGTAAAACGATATTGCTCCGCTCAGGTGCTTACGGATAGCAGTAATTCATTTCCAAGGTACAACGACGACGTCTCGGAATAGTAGCACTATAAATTCCAAGACCGACGAACCTACTCGTAGGTTTTTTGGACTCTGGATGTAGAAGATGAGATGGATGAGATGAGAACTTGAGTGAATGAGTGAATTCCATCATCTAAGAGTTTCTATTTATACTTGTGAAGGGATAGAGGCACCTCTTGGTTCAATCAAATCTCATCCATTCAATTAAAAATGGATGATCTAGATTGTATCCCTTCCCAAAAGACATAATATCTCTTCATTTGGATGCATCTAAACCTTTTATTTTGATTTCAATGATCAAGATTAAGCCATCCAAAAAGATACTTATACTCTTTCATTTGAATGAACTAGATTTATCCATCTTAATCTAACGATCTAGATTAAGCCATATTAATTTCTCATTCATATAATTGAGAAAATTAATCAATTTTTCCGACAGTGAGTGTTGTGAGGTCTAAGGATTTTTTAATCTACTCCACTTGGTTAATGATATATCATGTGCACTTTTATTTTTGATATATTTTTGTTGCTTAGTTAATTAATTTGTTAGTGTATATTAGGGGGTATTTGGTAGGTGGACAATTTTTTATTTTTCATTTTTATTTTTTTGGGAAAACTAAAAAACGCGTTTGCTTGGCGTTTCCATCTCCGTTTTACAGAAATAAAGGAGCATTTTTTTGGAAAACTGGAAAACACAAAAAAATCATTTTCTATTTTCATTTTAGTTTTCCAAAAAATAAAAGAGTATTTTTTGGAAAATTAGAAAATACAAAAAAATTTATTTTCTATTTTCTAGAAAAGAAAAATATAAAATGAAAAATGAAAAATTCTCTACGAACCAAATGCTTTTTTAATTTTTCCCCTTGTACAAATTCGTAAATTGTGTGCGATCGAGATTACTCTACTATCGTTTAATTAACTTGAAAATGAGGGAGGCTAAGGGGAGATTCCATAAAGTTGGGTAATCGGGGGTTTAAAAAATTTAATCATAAATTTTATTTTTATTTTATCGCATTTCTTTAGTTGCTCTTTCTTGTGCAAGTATATACATAATCCATTTATATATTAATGTGCAATGTGTTCATATTTTTCAAGTTAGATTTAAAGTATTTGAGTTAATTGCTTACAAAAACAAATTAATAATCTACTTGTTCTAATATATTTTTAATATTTTCCTAGATATAATCAGCAAAAAGGGAACATAAAAGAAGAAGCATTAATAAAGAAGAAGAATAAAGAAGTAAGTCAATCTCTCGTTGCAAATGAATTTGATAACGAAGGTAATAATATTATGAGAGATGTTCAACATGAAATTATAAATGTAAATTACTTATTTCCTTTGAATATTGATGATCCAGGGAATTAGGATAAAATTAGTCGATATATAAGGGACTTTCTTAGTTAAAAAGGGTTCAACTAGAATTGATGGTGTCTTCTTTCTTAAAGACGGTACTGATAGACATTTTGATGTCTTACATTACAAGTGGTTATTATAAAATCGAGAAACAGGTGATAGAAAATGACTAGTGATACCATAGGTATCCGATCTATTCCATATTAGTAGGAGCCGACCCTACTCGGAGCTTGGTCACGAATGGTTGAGCACCCTAGGGGTAGAGCGTACTGGTGTAATAAACCTCTGATCAATATTGATCAATCTTGAGTTGAGTTTAATTGCATTTTGATATTTGATTAATATATGGTGATGACCGAGCGATTTTTCTAAGGAGAGATTGTTGGTCAAGGATGATCAAATTAAGTATAAAAAGAAGAAATTATTAGAGAGGGAGATTGTTAATATTGATCCACTTGGTGGAAAAAGACTTGATTGTTATTGGAGATTGTTAAATGCTCTCGATCTCGAGTCAGATTGACCAAGATGGATAAATGTTCCGATGTTGATAGTTAAACGAGAAGTCCAAGTGGATCACGATTAACCCAATACTCAGTAATTGGAAGTCCAAGAAAGAGTTGACAAGTGATGAAGTCCAAGTGGATTGTGATTTACCAGACACTTAGCATGAGAGAAGTAAAGTCCAAGAGAATCAAACACTTGGCAAGATGAGAAGAAAAATTCAAGTGGACCATGAAGGATTAAACACTTGACAATGAGTGGAAGTTCTAACATGTCACGAAGGATTGAATGCTAGAGATATAAATAGAAGTCCTAATAGGTCACAGAGGACTAGATGTTAAACATGCGGATGAAAATCCTAAATGATTGGATGTTAAACATGTGAATAGAAGCTCTAACATGTCAAGAAAGACTAAATGTTAGGTGTAAGATGGAAAACCCAAATAGGTCAATAAGGACTAGATATTTAGCAATAGTGAAGTTATGATAGGTCAAGGTTGACTAGATATTTGGCATGAGATGAAAAAAGAAGTTCAAGTGAACTATAGAGAATCGACATTCGAAAAGTGGCGAAAGTCCTAACATGTCATAGAAGACTAAATGTTAAGCATGTAAATGGAAGTCTTAACAGACCAGAAAGAACCAAATGTTAGGCATGAGATGAGATGTCCAAATAGGTCGAGAAAGATTAGATGTGTAATAATGGTAAAGTCTCGACAAGTTAAGATTGACTAAATGCTTGACACGAGAAATGAAATCCAAACAAGTCAAAAAAGATCAAATGTTTGACAAGAACGAAGTCCTAGCAGATCAAAGTTGATTGGATGCTAGACAAGTAAAGTCTTAGTAGGTCAAGATTGATCGGATGCTAAGCGAGTGAAGTTTGGTAGATCAATAATGATTGGATGCTAAGCAGGAGATGTCTTGATAAGTTATGGTTAATTGGATATTATACAAAATGAGGTTTTAGACTTGAAAAGGCTAAACTAACAGTATAAGTTGACTATTGTGAAGTAGTAATTGATAAACCCTAAGATCGATGGTTTAAGGGGATTTATAGGGGCTTTGAGTGTAATCAATCGACTATTAAAATTAGCAGTTGATTGTGTTAGTGAAAGCCCTAGAGCCAATCATATGATGATTGTTGTATGGACTTTATTGTATCATATTCCTATTTATAAAGGTATGGTTATTATATTTACTTGTATTGGTGTCAAATAACTAAATATAATAATGTCCTTGAGTAGTAGGTTCTTATCTATATCAATCGATTGGTTGAATCGATAATGAGATGATATAGAGAACACTACTCTTAATCATTCCTAGTCGAGTATTAACATTCAGGGACAATGTTAATGCATAGAGACTAGCATGTAGGTCAACAAGATGACTTGATCTCATAAGTCATGGATATGAGATATCAAGTTGACACATGGGTATGCATTGGAGAATGTATACTGAATGACCCGCCATGAGAAAGTATCATGGATCGTTATATGAGTGTCATATACTTTCTCATGTGGCTATTAGTATGACTATTAGTCCTTAGACCTGAAGTCACCATGGTTCCCTACATAAGGAGTTTCATACTTTGGCTTCGTCAAACGTCACCCGTAAATGGGTGGACTATAAAGGCGATTACTGGGTATGTAACGAATTATGCGGAGGGATGTGAGTGATGTAGATGGGATCTATCCCTCCTATATGACGGGGGTGACATCGATATTCTTGATAGAGTGAGACCACGAAGTGCATGGTCATGCCCAAATGAGTCAATATGAGATATTGAGCTCATTTGATTAGAGTGAGTCTACTTGGAGTTCAAGATTTAGATTGTACCGAGGATGACACGGTCTATGCCTCGATTGGTCAATCTAGATGTCAAGGATAGAGGGACATTGTCACATATTGTGAGAGTCACAATTAGTAGTCACAAAGGTGATGTTGGAGCTCAACATTCTTGTAACTTGGGTAACAATGATGTGTTGCTAGATACCGCTCATTGCTTATGTTCCTAAATCGGTTTAGGGACATTGCCAACGTTACAAGAACCTATAGGGTCACACACATAAGAGCAATTAGATGGAGATTAGGTTCATATGATGAACCATGAGGATTAGGTTCATGTGATGAACCAAATTGGATTAAGAGTAATCCAAATTAGACTAATTGAGTTAGACTCAAGTTGATTCAAGTGTTGAATGAGTCTAATTGAGATTTGATTCATCAAATCAATTTAAATTAATGAATAGAGATTCATTATATTAAATTGACTTGAGTCAAGTGGTTAGATTTGATCAACCATGGGAGATTAGAGGTCAAGTTTGACTTGACTTGAGAGGGAAGATGAAAGGTCAAGTTTGACTTGACCAAATGCCATGTCATGATGATGACTAGGCATGGCCGGCCAATGATGGTGCTCCACATCATCATTGACTTGGTCAATTGGTGCCACATCATGAGGGAGACCAAGGGTCATGGGAGTTACATGCATGCATGTAACCCCCCCTCCATGAAGTGGCCGGCCACTTAGGGGTTATGGGTGGTGAATTCATTTGGTGAGTTATTCCAATTACTTCATCTTCAACCTTGGTGCTCTTCCTCTCAAGCTCTACCTCTCCAAACCTAATCTTGCCAAAATTCCTAAGGGAGTGCTAGCACACTCTAAGGCATTTCTCTCCACCTATTGCTTGTGTGGATACCATAGAGGAGTGTGCACTTGACACTCTCGAGTTCCGGCGAACTTTTGGACGAGCGGGATAAGCGAAGGGCGTCGCTACGAGGGTAACGTTCTAACCTCTTAGATCTAAGGTAGATCTAGGATTTTTGTAAGCACATACATGTAATTATAATTTTTATACTTCGCACGGATCCGTGGCCGGGGCTTCCGAGGTTTCCGCAACGCAAAAAGCGGTTTTTGTGGCTCGGAAAAACCCAACAGTGGTATCAGAGCCACGTGCGAAGCATGTATGTGTTTCGTTTTTATAGTTTTTATATTAGATATAAAAATTACAGATTTATATGTTTCTGTAAATTTTCTTATTTTATAGAATTTTTGGGTATTTTTCTCGTAGAGTCGAAGCAACGAGTGTTGGGACACTCGTAGGCTTCAACCGTCGAGAAAAACTCTCCGAATCGGCGAGTTCTCGCTTTAGGTTTTTAGGACAGCGACTTAAGTCGCTGTAAGATCATTGTAGGGACACTCGCGAAGTTTATTTTGCGAGTAGGGGCGCTGCCCCTATCCCCGAAAGGGGCCATGTCCCGCGATCGCGCCCGGAAACCGCTTAGCGGGACCGTTTCGGAGGGGTGACTCATAAATTCAAAATAAATTAGGAAAAATTATAGAAATTTTCTGTAAAAATACATAATTTAGAATTATGTATAATTCTGTGATTGTCATGGCCCAATAACCCAATTGGATTGGATTATGTGTGTTGTAATTTTGTGGTTGTGCGTGTTGTAAAGTGTTTGCGACCTGCGCGTCGCGCCTATTCTTTTAATATTCTAGTTGTAAATAGTTTTAGACTCGAATGTAACTCGAGTTTCGTATTTGTAATGTACAAAAATGGAGCGGTGGAAAGTCCACTTGAAGACGAGCTTACGAGAAGGGTGACGACGACACATGGCGGTCAAAGGAAGCGCTTGGAGAAGCCGCTAGCCTTAGGTTGACCATCCGATCTTCTCATTGGCTTGAGAAGATCGTAGTAGGGCCATGACTATATCACATTTAATGATATATATATATGTTGATATATATATATGTATATTTAATTGATTTTGCTTGTATGTATGTGATGCATGCTAGTAGAAACATGTTTGTATGTATATGATGCATGCTAGGTTAATTTTCTTGTATGTATATGATGCATGCTAGAATAATTAATGTATGTATATGATGCATGCTAATATAGGATAATAAAGGCCTAAATGCGATAAGATACACATTACGATTAGATTAGATCATAATCGAATCAACTCGAAAATGCCTCTGAGCCTTGATACCCATCACTACCTCGATCATTTGTTGTTGTTGAATCGCCCAAAGCAGAGCAATGCATATTATCTTGGTAGGGTGCGGAGGGACAATCTTGGTCCCGCCTATCACGACTTCGGGTTAGAGTAAGCTCAATTAGATTGAGCAAAACTAGTTAACTCAATTGGATCGAGTAGAACTATAGGCATATTCCAATCGTTGGAAAGATAGGTTAAGATCGCATTTACACTAAATGGGCGATTTAGCCAAAGCTAACTCAAGGTCTTTTGTAAATGTGGGTCTTAATCCTATAAACAAGAGTTGCATAGAGATGTAATCGTATGTTAAATCGATCGTACTAAGTCTTGGGCAATTTAGCCAAAGCTAACTCAAGGCTTAGTATGATGTGGATCTTGTCCCGCAAGAATTATAGCTAGTTTGTATGAATCTAGTAAAAGTGGTTTGACCACATCCATAACTCGATTCTACAAAATTCCTATAATTTAGTGGGAGCATCATTTGATTAAAGGCCTAATTAAATGATAAAAGGAATATGATATTAATCCTCTGCATTGTATGTTGTAGATTACTATGTCAACAAACACGAACACTCTCTCTCTGCGATCTCGAGAAGGACAAGCTCGATGGAGCAAATTTCTGGATCGCACAGGAACACGAGAATTGTATTCTCACCCAAGAAAGGAAGTCAGACGTCTGGAGCAGCCCATTCCGGAGGCACCTCCTGCCAATGCCTCGCGAGCTGACAAAGATGCTTACAAGAAGCATCAAGATGATGCATTAGATGTGTCATGTCTAATGCTCGTGACCATGAACTCTGAGCTTCAGAAGCAACACGAGTTCATGAATGCTTATGATATGGTTGGACATCTTCGTCAACTATATCAAGGACAAGCTAGGCATGAGAGATATGAAGTCTCTAAGGCATTATTTGGGTCCAAAATGCAAGAAGGGACTCCCGTAGGTACATATGTACTCAAGATGATTGGGTACGTAGAAAACCTACAAAGGCTGGGATTCCCACTTGGCCAAGAGTCGCACGACCTAATCTTGGAATCTTTGCCACAAGCCTTCAATCAATTTGTCATGAATTATAACATGAATGAAATTGATAAGTCATTGCCTGAAATGCTCAGCATGTTGAGAACTGCAGAGCTTAACCTTAAGAAGGGTAAATCTGACACCATTTTGATGGTGCAAAAGAAGAAAGGCAAGGGCAAGCCTAAAGGTAAGGGAAAGTCCCAAGCCAAGGGCAAAGGCAAAGAACTTAAACCCAAAGGAGGGATAGCCAAGGAAGGGGCTTGCTTTTCTCGCAAGGAAGCAGACCTGGAAGCGAATCGCAAGGCATACGGAAGATCTTAAGAAGAAGAGAAGTGAGACTTCTACTTGGTATAAATGTTATAGAAGTCAATCTATCTATTTCTTCATCATGGGTATTAGATATCTGGATGTGCATCTCACATTTGAAATAGAAGGCATCGGACAAAGGGCGAGGTGGACCTACGAGTAGGCAATGGAGCAAGGGTTCTCTTGTCTTTGAGGAACTTATGATCTATCTCCCCTCCGGGTTTGTACTAGAATTAGATGAATGTTGTTATGTACGCCTTTTTAACTAAGAACATCATTTTAGTTTCTTGTTTGGACAAGAAAGGTTTTTCATTTATAATAAAGAACAAATGTTGTTCAGTTTATTTAAATGATATGTTCTATTGTAGTGCACCTCTAATGAACGGACTCTACTTTCTAGACTTAGAGAGCCCTATCTATAACATAAGTACCAAGAGGTTCAAGTCAAATGAGTTGAACCAAACCTATCTCTGGCATTGTCGCTTAGGTCACATAAATGAGAGTCGCATCTCACTCCATAAGGATGGGATGCTAGACTCATTTGATTTGAATCATATGAGACATGCGAGTCTTGCCTTTTAGGCAAGATGACCAAGACTTCCTTTAGTGGACATAGCGAAAGAGCAACAGATTTGTTAGGACTTATACATAGTGATGTATGTGGTCCTTTCAATGTTCTTTGCTAGAGGTGGTTCTGGTACTTCATTACATTTATCGATGACTTGGTAGATATGGTTATGTGTATCTTATGACACATAAATCTGAATCCTTTGAAAAGTTCAAAGAATTCAAGAATGAAGTACAAAACCACTGCAAGAGTATTAAGATACTTCGATCAGATCGAGGTGGTGAATACCTTAGCCATGAGTTTCGTGACTATCTAGCTGAGTGTGGGATTCTATCCCAACTCACTCCTCCTGGAACACCACAGTGGAATGGTGTATCCGAAAGGAGGAATCGTACCCTATTGGATATGGTACGATCTATGATGAGTCACACAGATCTTCCTATATCCTTTTGGGGATATGCTCTGGACCTGACCTTTACCCTTAGCAGTGTACCATCCAAGGTGTGGTAAAGACACCATATACGATATGGACAGGGAAAAATCCCAAGATGTCTTTTATGAGGATTTGGGGTTGTGAGGCTTACGCTCGACGCCAAGTCTCGGATAAACCGGGACCCAAATCCGATAGGTGCTATTTTGTTGGATATCCCAAGGATACAAAGGATATTACTTCTACATTCCCGGTCGACAAAGTGTTTGTGGCAAAGACTGGGTTTTTCTAAAAGGGATTTTGTTTCTAGAAAAACTAGTGGGAGTACCTTCGATCTTGAAGAAATTCAAGATAAGGACCATAGATCAGGCCTTGATGGAGGTTGAACAGAACCACAAAATGTTGTGGGTGATGAGGTTGTTGCACAAAGAGTTGTGGAACAACCACTGCTCAAGTAGACCTACCTCTTCGCAGTCCGATAGGTACGTTGTCACCGAGAGATACTCATTTCTCTTGTCTGACCATGATGACGTTATGCTCATTAAGAATGAGCCTACCTCCTATCAGGAAGCTGTGATGAGCCCAGATTCTGAGAAATGGCTAGACGCCATGAGATCCGAGATGGAATCCATGTACACTAACCAAGTATGGACTTTGGTTGATCCACCTGAAGGGGTCAAACCCATTGGGTGTAAGTGGGTCTTTAGGAGAAAGATCGGCATGGATGGACTTACGATACCTATAAGGGCCGATTGGTGGCTAAAGGTTTCAAGCAAATTCATGGTATTGACTATGATGAAACCTTTTCTCGGGCGATGTTTAAGTCCATTCGGATCTTCTTGCTATCGCAAAGATACCACGATTATGAGATCTGGCAGATGGATGTCAAAACCGCGTTTCTGAATGGAAACTTACTCGAGGATGTGTACATGACACAACCTGAGGGTTTTGTAGATCCACAGCATACTGGGAAGGTATGCAAGCTGCAAAGGTCCATTTATGGGCTAAAGCAAGCTTCTCGGAGTTGGAATCTTCGATTCGATGATGCGATCAAACAGTTTGGTTTCATCAAGAATGAAGATGAACCCTGTGTCTACAAGAGGGTTAATGGGAACACAGTTGTGTTCCTTGTATTGTATGTGGATGACATACTACTCATTGGGAATGACATCCCTTCGCTACAGTCTGTGAAGACTTGGCTGGGGACGTGCTTCTCAATGAAGGACTTAGGTGAAGCAGCCTGTATTCTAGGCATCAAGATCTATAGAGATAGATCTAAGAGATTGCTTGGCCTAAGTCAGAGTACATACATTGACACGGTATTACTTTGGTTTGCCATGCAGAATTCCAAGAAAGGACTTCTGCCGATGTCACATGGTGTGAGTCTTTCGAAGACTCAAAGTCCCTCTTCTAGAGAGGAGAGAGACCGCATGGATAAGATCCCTTACGCATCTGCTATAGGATCTATCATGTACGCCATGCTGTGTACTCGTCCTGATGTCTCGTATGCTTTGAGCATGACGAGTAGATACCAGTCAGATCCAGGTGAGCATCACTGGATAGCAGTCAAGAATATTCTTAAGTACTTGAGAAGGACTAAAGAATATTTCTTGATATTTGGAGGCGATGAGGAGCTAGCTGTAAAGGGTTACAGCGATGCCAGCTTCCAAACTGACCAGGATGATTACAGATCGCAGTCAGGGTTCGTGTTTTGCTTGAATGGTGGCGCTGTGAGCTGGAAGAGTTCGAAGCAGGACACAGTTGCTGATTCTACAACAGAGGCCGAGTATATCGCTGCATCTGAGGCAGCAAAGGAGGCAGTTTGGATCCGCAAGTTCATTACTGAGCTTGGGGTGGTTCCTAGCATTGTAGATCCTATAGAGCTCTATTGTGACAACAATGGAGCGATTGCACAGGCTAAGGAACCTCGCTCACACCAGCGGACCAAACACATACTACGGCGCTTCCATCTCATTCGAGAGATCATCGATAGAGGAGATGTGAAGATTTGCAGAGTACCCACAGAGGCTAACATCGCAGATCCTTGACCAAGGCTTTGTACGAAAAAGCATGATGGTCACACTAGGTCATTGGGTATTAGATACTACGGTGATTGGCACTAGTGCTAGTGGGAGATTGTTAGTGAAAGCCCTAGAGTCAATCATATGATGATTGTTGTATGGACTTTATTGTATCATATTCCTATTTATAAAGGCATGGTTATTATATTTACTTGTATTGGTGCCAAATAACTAAATATAATAATGTCCTTGAGTAGTAGGTTCTTATCTATATCAATCGATTGGTTGAATCGATAATGAGATGATATAGAGAACACTACTCTTAATCATTCCTAGTCGAGTATTAACATTCAGGGACAATGTTAATGCATAGAGACTAGCATGTAGGTCAACAAGATGACTTGATCTCATAAGTCATGGATATGAGATATCAAGTTGACACATGGGTATGCATTGGAGAATGTATACTGAATGACCCGCCATGAGAAAGTATCATGGATCGTTATATGAGTGTCATATACTTTCTCATGTGGCTATTAGTATGACTATTAGTCCTTAGACCTGAAGTCACCATGGTTCCCTACATAAGGAGTTTCATACTTTGGCTTCACAAACGTCCACCCGTAAATGGGTGGACTATAAAGGCGACATCGGGTATGTAACGATTATGCGGAGGGATGTGAGTGATGTAGATGAGATCTATCCCTCCTATATGACGGGGGTGACATCGATATTCTTGATAGAGTGAGACCACGAAGTGCATGGTCATGCCCAAATGAGTCAATATGAGATATTGAGCTCATTTGATTAGAGTGAGTCTACTTGGAGTTCAAGATTTAGATTGTACCGAGGATGACACGGTCTATGCCTCGATTGGTCAATCTAGATGTCAAGGATAGAGGGACATTGTCACATATTGTGAGAGTCACAATTAGTAGTCACAAAGGTGATGTTGGAGCTCAACATTCTTGTAACTTGGGTAACAATGATGTGTTGCTAGATACCGCTCATTGCTTATGTTCCTAAATCGGTTTAGGGACATTGCCAACGTTACAAGAACCTATAGGGTCACACACATAAGAGCAATTAGATGGAGATTAGGTTCATATGATGAACCATAAGGATTAGGTTCATGTGATGAACCAAATTGGATTAAGAGTAATCCAAATTAGACTAATTGAGTTAGACTCAAGTTGATTCAAGTATTGAATGAGTCTAATTGAGATTTGATTCATCAAATCAATTTAAATTAATGAATAGAGATTCATTATATTAAATTGACTTGAGTCAAGTGGTTAGATTTGATCAACCATGGGAGATTAGAGGTCAATCTCCTGCTCCTATGGGGATGTCGTTCTCCATGTGATTTACTAATAGACTTTGGATCAAAACTTCTTCGTGAATTACTTTTCTTACGATGGTCTGAAGATTGATTGATAGGGATTGCTAGATTAACGGATTCCAATCTTTTGACAAGGAAGTGTTCTTTATTGATAGAAGTGAAAATAGTAATTGATGTGCTAAACTATCTAAAGAAAATAGATAATTGTTATTCAAATGCTTATGAGGTTTATAGAATTTTATTAACTATATCAACTATAGTTCGATCCATTTTTATTGAGAAGTTTTCTAAAATTAAAATTAATCAAAATTTATTTTCGATGAATTATATCACAAGGAAGATTAATCGGTTTTACTATGCTATCTATTTAGAAAAAGATATATAGTTGTTTAATTAATACTTTTGGGGTGCATTTGGTTGAGAGTTTTTTTATGGATAACCTTGTTAGGTTATCGATAAAATTCTTGTTTGGTTTAGGTTGTGAACAATTACCTGATAATTGTTCATTATCTAGTTATGAAGAAAAATCTTTTTAGGGGAAATCGAAAAACCTTAGAGAACCAAGGTTTTTGTTGATTCCCGGGGTTAAGGAAATTTTTTTCCAATATTACCCCTAGCAATATATTAAATGTCAATTTGTCAAAACTGCTGCCGCCGTCGCCGCCAATCGCCGCCACCGCCCGTCGCGGCCGCGATCGCTGCCGCCCGCCGCCGCGATCGCCCATCGTTATCGCTGTCGCCACGCCAATCGATCGCCGCCGCTGCCACCGGCCGGCCGTCGCCGCCGTCGGTCGGTCACCATCGCCGCCGTCGTCGCCGCCGATTGGTAGCCCATTGTTGTCGCCGCCGGTCGACCGATCGTCGTTGCCGTCACCGGCCGACCGCCGTCGGCCGTCGCGTTGTCGCCAATCACCACCGGCCGTCGGCCGATCGGCCGGCCATTTGCCGCCGTCCGTCGTCATCGCCGACCGATCCGCTCCTCATTAATATTTTCGTCGTCATCGTCGAATTGATTGAGCAAAAGACAAAGGATAATTTAGTAAAATGCTAAATTAAGTTATATATTAAAACTTGCAATCAAACAAAATTTTTATCAAAGGTTATACTTTATTCCAAGGTTATATTTTATTCCCTAGTAATCACATAATCAAGATTATGTATAATTACTTGAACCAAACGCACTCTTGTTGTTGTTGTGATCGAGTCGTGTGTAATATTTAATATTATAAGTTATTTTATATTTTATATGTTTTATTTTTTTTGAAAAAATCTCTAGTGGATAAAAGAAAAGGTGTTTATTTTTTATTTTTTAAAAAATTCGCCTTGGACTAAAAAATAAAATAAGGTACGAGGATATTAATTTGGTTAATAGTTTTTCTTTTGGCCTACGTACGTACGCTTTCTGATCACTGTCCATGCTCTTATTCTTGGATAAGTTGAATCATGCTGATGTTGTCCATATGCTTTTATTCTCCATTCAAGATTTTTTCATCGATAAATTATAAAGAATTCTATGATCAAAACACCCAAATACTTTTATTCTCAGCCAGCAGTACAACTGTTAATTTAATCTCTTTGATCACTAAATATATAATTAAGATATTAAGCATAGCCACAGATGCCATACTCACAGCGCTGCCCCGGCGGGCAGATGCGGCCGCAGCCGCCGCAGTTGTTGACGTCGTAGGCCACCGCGGCGCAGCCGCCAGCGCAGCAGAGCTGGCCGAAGCTGCACCGGTTGCCGCACCACCCGCAGTTTTGGCGGTCCGAGAGGACGTCGCAGCAGTGGTGCTTGCAGCAGTAGAGCTCCCCCGGGCACGCACTCCTGTTCCCCGCCGGCTCGCACCGGCCGCCCATCCACGCCGACGCGGAAAACTGCAGAGACGCCGCGAGGGCCAGCGCCAGAACGAAGAAGGTGGTAGCAGCGGTGGCGGAAACGGCCATGGCTACTGCGCTAATAGCTCCTGGCCTGTCTCGATCTCTACTTACTATATATATAGCCGTGGATTGCTTCGTCCGGTTTGGCTACTTACTGCTCACCGGCGGCCATTGAAAGGAGCATGTGATCTGTTCTTCAAGCTATAAATTCCACACGTTGACTTTCCCCAGATGCTTACTATTTCAGTACGTCCCTAACGCTACCAGACTCAACCTCTAGAGAGTTTAAATTTATTCTTTACTTTCCTTGAAATATATATAATGGAAGCTTGGCAATTGTAATTAATGTAATTGTTGCGTCCTTCCCACTCTTTGCATTTATGTCTTAACCTAGATCTGCGTTCGATCTAGTTCGGCCAAAGTCATCATATCGTTTCTTGACGCTTCAACCATGGTAGATCGAACTATAGACATAGCTCACACTTCATGAATGTAATGATATATAGATTGTCGATTAGTATGACTAGAACATATTGCTCTCTTTATCAGTAGCTGGATTGAATTCTTTGAACCTCTGATTAATTTTTGCTTTAGTAGATCGGTTGAATTTCTACGTACTCACGGGTAAGTTAGTTGGACGGATCTTCTTTAGCAGGTCGACCTCGAGCATGCAGTCAGACAATCTTGTCTCAGATCGGCAATTGTTTAAGTCGGCGAACCTTATCAAGTTAACGACGATTTGATGGGCATAATAAGAGAAATTAAGAGTCCTTGTCGATAGTAAACAACAGAAAAGATTTAAAAGGGAACCGTACCAAAACATGAACTTTAACAAAGTCTTTCCGATGTTCAAGTTATATAAACTCTGTTGGAGATAATGAGAAAATAGATTAGAAATAGTGAATGATACAGAGATATTTTTGTAATGGAACTTACCTCTGGTGCCTCCATGAATATCCTTTTATACGTCCCTCGGGATGACTCGATGGTAAGCACAAGGTGATGTTTGCGAGGATGTTCGAATTCGAAATCAGACGAGAGATTTAAAATCTCTCCTGAGCTGAATGCTCTTTCTTGTATTTATCACCGAGTTAATGGGTCAAAGGCCCACCCTGCGATTTACCCCCTCATAGTGGCCGAGAGACCGGTCGATAGGAGTCACTAGGTTGACGGTTCCAATCTTTTGCTATGAATATCCTTTTATACAAACCTATAGGCCAGTGACTAGATGCCTTGATGTCCTTTTTCATCGTGACCGTACTTGTTACAATAGTTGAGATGTAACAACTACAAGAAAATGACATTTTAGAGACCGAATTAGAGACCGAAAATCGATCACTAAATGCATTAGCAATCGTTTTAGAGACCGAATATTTCAGTCTTTAAATTTTGGGTCTCTAAATTTAGAAACCGAATAATCTGTCGGTCTCTAAATTTAGAGACCGAATTTGAAATCGGTCTCTAAATTTAGAGACCGAATTTATAATTAGTCTCTAAATTTAGAGACCGAATGTAAAATCGATCTCTAAATTTAGAGACTGAATGTAAAATCGGTCTCTAAATTAGAGACCAATTATAAAATCATTCTCTAATTTTAGAGACCGAATTTGAAATCGGTCTATAAGTTTAGAGACCGAATTTGAAATCGGTTTCTAAATTTAGAGACCGAATGTAAATTCGGTCTCTAATTCAGTCTTTAAATTTTAAAAAATATTTATAAAAAATTTGTATAATATTTCAATAATCAATATTAATAACAATATTTACTAATAACATCCCAACACACCATTATAATATAAATACTAATAAAATTTAATTTTATTAATATTCAAATGTAGACCATTACAATACAAATACTAATTACATTTAATTTTATTAACATACCCTGTACACAATTATAATATAAACATCCAATGAAATTCATCCTTTGGAAACATTTTATAGTCGCCCTATAGCATTCCGTCTCACACCACGGCATGACTACGATACCATGGAGCTCAATTCGAGGCGCATCGAGTGGGATCCATAGTCGTGGTGAGCTCCATGAGCATACCACAAACACTGCTACATTTCTATCATATCTTGAAAAATTACCATCCTGCCAAAATAACTATCATATTAAACACTACATAAAAATAAAATTCAATATAAAACATAAATGAAGCATGAGACACTGGAATATGACAATATGAATAATATTAATCATAAATTAATGACAAATGTGGCAATGTGAATATTATCCAAAAAATAATGACAAATATGATAATATATATTATATTAATAAAAAAATGGCAACGAATTATTTAGAAATCAATGGAAATAATAATAATGCAGCTGTGTCATAAATCCCTTAATTAAGCAAGAGAGTGATCTCTTCTAGTGCAAGAACTTCTTAGTCACTTATCCATACCTTATTTTTACCTGTAAACAAAAATATAGTTCTATTATTGCATGATTGATAGTGTAAATTCAAGATCATATATCTAAGTAAAAGAGAGGGAAAAACTCGCAAATGTTAATTCCTAATATATAGTTACCAGTGTAGAGTGCTTAGAAGTTTTCAAAAGTTCTCAAAGTTTTCAGCTATATCTTTTTGTTTCTTACGTTCGCTAAAGGTTAATTAAAGAGGGTAAAATAAATATGAAAACATAGAAATGCAGACATGAAGTGGAAAGAAAACCTCACCAATGCAAAACGATCACTTACAATAACTTTTTGACTTCTTCGGTTGTGGATCATCATCATTCTCATAAGAGTCAACCTTCAAAATTGAAGAAGTGTTATCAAAAGATTATAAATAGAAAGGTTAGAAATAAAACATTAAGAAAGACCTATGAATAAATTTAAAATATAACACAAATTTATAAAAAACGAAAATCATTACATGGACCATAGACCTGAACTTCATCTAGCTAATGGAATGTGAATGTAACATTGCTAACCGGTTATCTTCTATTCACAGTTTATGCTTTCAAGCGAAGAGCCGACCTGCTGAAGAGCATCAAATGAAGCATTGTCATCTTGTGGAGCCAATCACAGATGAGGCAAAAACATAAGTGACAAGAAAACAACTTCATCCATCTAAAAAAAACAACATAACTCCAAAAAGTATCATTGCAACCATCTTCTTTTCGGTCCCCAAAAAATACAAAATAAAAATCTGATGCTAAATAATGGTCTCATTTCAGAGTATCAATCAGGTTAAATCATATCTTTTGCTTCTCAATCTTGATACTGTCCAACTTAATAGAAATGTAGCTTTCTACTTCCTTAGATGATAAGAAAAGAGATACCTTAATAGAACAATTGAAATTCAATATCAAACAGGAAGAGGATTTCTAGCATATCAAAGGTTGAACAAGATAAGGATATTACAATATCATGTACATGAGGGTTTACCATAATTATCATTTTTTTTTCTTTCAGTCCATACTACAATAGCAAGTACCCAATCGTGGAATTTTGCCAATGCAATGCTCATAGGAATGCTAAATCGATCTTGTCTTGTTAACTCTCAGTTTGATAGTTCGAGAACCCAAATATAACTTAGTATTAAGCTTGGATTACTTGAATAGAAAAGTAAAAAAGACGTGGGGAGAATAAATAACAAGGATATTAATTAACATTGAACAATTAATATTAACCAAAACTTCTTAACAGAGAATAGTTTTAAATGCATATACAATGGCAAGCTCCAAAATCAATAACTTGGAGATGTAATTATATCCATTAAAAATATTCATTGGCCATCCAAAATCTAAAGAGCCACATAATATAAATTTTAAAATGAAACAAAACATACTGTCTTAATTCAACTATTTTAAATAATTATAAGTACATATGCAAACAAGATACCTCTAAAGATAGAGCCATAATATATTAAAGTGAAAGGAATACATTTGCAACTAAAGAAAGAAAAGGAAAATCATTGTCAGGAAATCCAACTTCAACCAAGGCAACAACTTCATATTCAAGTGTTCCTCGAGGAAACAACAAACAAGGTAAATTACGTGGACATACTTATTTCATGGATTTCAGGCGACAATGATCTCGAGTTTAGGGAGAGGAGCAAAGTGCATTTTGCTCTTATTAAGGATGCACAAGGAGTGTGTTTGTAGGTGTAAACAATATATAATACACAAAAACATTTAGGAGCAAGTACTTGCCTAATTTACCTATTTTGAGCACTCGAAGTTTCAGATGTCTAGCAGAAGGATAGATTACTGAGGGAATCAATCCTGACAATGGTCTCTTCACCTCCTGATTCATAAGTTGAGTTATCTTCGTCATCCTCCAGTTTCCTTCGATTTCTGATTGGTAATAGAGAGTCTGCAGCAGATAATGTTGGAGCAAGCCTGTTCATCCTCTTTTTCCTCCATCGCACGAGGTCGGGACCATGATCACAACGCTGGCCTCCCGTGACCAGGGTCGTGGTGGCGGCCTCGCTGGACTGTGGTTGCGACGGTGGCCTTGCGGGAATGCAGTTGTGACGGCGGCCTCGTAGGACTGCGGTCGCGGCGGCCTCGCAGGACTGCGATCGCGGCGGCGGCCTCACGGGACCACTATCACGGCGGCGGTCTGCTCGCGACTGCGTCTGCAGTCGTCGCGCCGGCCTCGTGCGACCGTGGTCTTACAGGCATTGTTTCGCGTGAAAGGGCGGCGGCTTCGCAGGGAGACGGGAGAGGAGGTCACGGGCGCGACCTCTGGCAACGGAGGTTACGACTGTGGGCTCGCGCGACCGGGCAAGAGGAAGATGAAGAGGAAGAGGGAAGACATGAGAGAGGGGTGGAGGAGAGGAATTGGAGAAGAAGAGGGGAGAAGAGCGCGAGCGATCGGGAGAAAAAACTTAGGACAAGACCGAACCGTCGATTTAAAAAAAAAATGAACGGAAAATAGGGCGACACGCCCATGCCAATGGAGAGCATGGGCGTGTCGGGCATGAGATATGGGTGTGTTAGCCGACACGCTCGGGGTGTGTTGAGGAACATGGGTGTGTTGGCTAACACACCCGGGGTGTGTTGAGGAACATGGGCGTGTCGGGCATGAGACGTGGGCGTGTCGGCTAACACCCGGGGTGTGTTGAGGAACGTGGTCGTGTCGGCTAACACACCCAGGGTGTGTTGAGGTCTGGAAGTTCTGACACGGACTTGTCTCTGATGGCACGACTTTATTGTTTTGATACGCCTTGATAATTTCCGATTTTTTACTCTGTTAACATAAAAAATATCCCAAAACAGTTTCTTTGTCCAAAATATGTCCAAAATATCTCGATAGAGTTTTTATAAGTTCAATTGTGCAATTTTTTTTATTTAAATTATTTATCTCATTCTTTAAATTTTTATTTATTTAACTAAGACGGCGATTAATCGACTGACCAACCCGACCGGACTAATCGACCGACTTGAACCGGCGTTCCACAACTCAGATCAGAATCGCCACGAGCGCCTATTAAGGGTCGATATTTTGCCAACCTGCATCGGACGGATCCGATCGTGGCGAGTCTAGATATGGAATAGAATTAAGGATGAGATAAAAAATTAGAGACCGAATAAAAAAATCTTATTTTAAAGATCGATTCTAAAAATCAGTTTCTAATTAATATTTTAAAAAAAATAATCAAAGAGAGAATAGAATTAGAAAGGAAAGAAAATAATTAAGATAAAAAAAATTAATCTTAATTAAGATTTAAAAAATAATAATCTTAATTAAAGATCGAGGTCGCGACCGTGATCTAGGTTGCAACTGCGGCCTTGACTTTGCGTGACTTAGGCCGTGGTTATGGACTTGACCTCAACTTGGCGCGACCTAAGTCACGGCCGTAAGCACAAGCACGACCTCCTACAACCCAGGTCACAGCCGCGACTACACGCAACATTGATCGTCGACGCGGTTGTGATTACACGCAATTGTGAAAAAAATTAAGATGAATTTGATCTCTAATTTAGAGACCGATTTAAAAATCCGTCTCTAAATTAGAGACCGTTTTGAGAATCGGTCTCTAAATTAGAGATTGATTTTAAAATCGATCTCTAAATTAGAGACCGACTTAGATTCGGTTTCTAATTAGAGACCGATTTGAGAATCATTCTCTAATTTAGAGATCGATTTGGATTGGGTCTCTAATTAGAAATCGATTTTGAATCGATCTCTAATTAGAGATCGAATTTGAGTCGATCTCTAATTCAAGATTTTTTTATAGGGAACGTTGCCATCGGCTTGTCTATTCTGTCCTATTAAGTTTGGACTATTGCACTGAGCTTAGGTCGGCCCAATAATTCATCCACCCTGTCTTGTGCAAATACAATGTATCCTCTATGTTGGTCGAGTTTGACCCGCACCATGTGAACTCTTGTCAAGAAACAAGTTTGTTTCTTCAACTAGGAGATAGAACATGAGAATATTCCTCAATCGTAGAAGTACCGCTTCTCAATGTGGCCATAAGATAGTATGTGACATATTGTGAAGTACACATTGATAATGCCACCAAGGCATTATAGTGTGTTAGCTTATCAACCATATATAACTCCTGAGCTTATATATACTCCAACCTGAAACATTTGATGTCTATAGTATCCTACTAAAGCTTAAAGAGTCCTACGAGAAGAATACTCATTTTGCAATGATTTGAAATCTCAAGTCAATCCTTTAAGAGATGCATAGTGAGCCTCCAAGCTATGATGCAATTAATGATAGGACGTCTATACAGATAATCAAAAATTTCTAAATCGATCTTTAGTTATAATATATTTGAGAATTTTTTTTTTCAAATGGAAGTCGGACATCTCTTGGAATGCTCAAATATGTTAAAATAGTTCACATTCACACTCACTCGATTTGCCTTCCTCTTTAATCAGGGACATAGTTAAGAGGGGTTGTTAACGTGATAATTCAATATCTTTTTGAAGGGATGCATAGCAGATGACACAACTATAGAAAAACATGCATGTAAGTAGAATGATAAATCTATATTGAAAATTATGGTTAAGAGTTGAACTTCTTTATCAATGTTGAGTTACGTATAAAGGTTGTATTGTAATTCTTGTCCAATATGTTTGTGTCCAGTATGAATGCTCAACGAAACCGATATTTATAAACTCAATACTCACTCACACAAATATACAATATCTTTCAGAAATGCCATTCCTAATTCAAAATGTAAAACACGTATTTAATGTAAGTATGCAACATGTTGAATCCTGAATTTCTAATTAACTTTAATTTCGGAAATGCCACAATGTGCATGACTGTGGGCGTGTAGCACGAACATCACATGGTTAATCACTTGAATTGTGATTAATCATGGGGATGTTGTGCTGAGCGCATTGTGAACGTGCAACATAACAAGTCTATATTTATAAATGTACATAAATTGAATTCAGTAGACACGGTGATTATCGTCACATGGATCCAAACTGCGATTACTTTGGATTTGATTTGATCAATTTATAATTGAACTAAATTTTGAGTTGGAAAATAACTTGGTTCAACCGATTCGAAATGAACTAAGGTTTTTTTGGAGCGATGTATTGAATCGCATAGCTAAGTTGCGTTCTTGTAATACCCAAGTCATATATTTAATTTTTATATTTATCAAAATACGTAGCTATATCTTATTATGCTCTTCCTTTATCAGCAGTTGATTGACGATGAGTCGAGTTTATTAAACAATTCTTAAATTTATTGTGCTCAATTTATAATCAATAGTTGACTATCCATACCTCATCGATCACCGTTAATTAAACTTTCTATACTTTGGTAGGACCATTACATAACTTTCAAAATATTTCATAATTGTGCCAATTTTAAAATCCACAACTCTATATTTAGAATAAAAAATTTAAGGCTTGTACTCAAAATGATATAAGAAATATTTTTGATATATCTTAAAAATCTCAGAATCATTTTAAACTAAAACTATTACATTTTTAAGAGCTTCCTCCTTAGTGTAATCATACTATCAAATCTAGATTCCATAGCCTATATAATAGGAGCTATGGATTTTTAAAATCTTCATAAACTTAAAATAATTTAACACAAGCTCATTAGAGAGCCAAAGTCTGTCATACTTACTAATATCACAAAGTATTACTAGTATAACTGAACTCTCAGATCTAGATTTCATTGTCTATATTGAGAGATGTGAATTTTTAAAATTTTTATAACTTTAAGACAATTTAACACAAGTTCATTAAATGACTTAGATGCCCCCAGGGCAAATCCAGATGGCTAGCGCAGCCGTGTTAAGATTTGAAAGGATAAGGGGTCGATTTCTGGAGGTGACGATCAGGCTACCGATGACTCTGCATTTCTACGCTAGCCATCTGAGACATGATTTATCCCCCTCCACACGTAGGGGCAACGGTGGGGAGCCGCTAATATGACGGTTCCACATTTTTTTATTAAATGGCTTAGGCTTGTTAAACTTATTCACTAATAAAATTAAAGAGTTTTCATATGACTCTCTTGATTCATACATATTAAGATTTTGAAATTAATAGGATCATTAGCAAGTTTTCACTCTACAATATATATCTTTGCCTATTCCATATTGTTGTTAATTAGCTTTTGAAGTGAACCCATTTTGGTTTCTGTTTGTTTATTCCTTTTAATTTTCTTCCGCGAAATTGCATGCTATGAGGTAGCAATGGAATTTAATTCTTCTTCCTTTTTTTTTTCTTTGGAGAAGATGGTCCAACACAACTTATTGATGTATCATCCTATTAAAATCTATCCAGAATTGTTGTTTCTTGGGCCATAAAAAGGTAAAATTGCATAGATAGTAGACTAATTTTGCACTCGATTATAACTCGATGCACACATTTGTACCGTTTAATTTGACACCATCTTCTAATAGGAATGTTTTTGGCTAAGGAAGTGTTAAATATTTAATACATCTTCTGAAGTTATTAAACATACAATAATTGTCCTTGAAAAAAATAATGCATAGTCCATTTAAGATGGATTAACTGGATTCATTTAGGAGTGATTAATTGAAATATGCACAATGGTTATACACGTAGATAATATCTACATTGATATGTTTGTTAGGGCAATCAATCCAAATATGATCATGATTTTGATATGTGTGTTAAAGAGTTTAAGTTAGGATGTGTATGCTTTTGATGTGTGTATTTAAGTTATGCAGGACTTGGTGAATCACAAACAAGTAGCTTGATACGGTCAAGCATTAGCAAGTTCATTTCATCTCATGGCTTGGGTCCTTGAGTCGGTGAAGGATGGAACAGAGAGAAATCGTGAGCTTCGTACATCCAAGGGACCGCGGGACGAGGAGCAATGAAGTTAAGCCAAAGGAAGCAGACTTCATGATAAGACGCGAAGGATGACACGGGGAGAAGCCGAGAGTTTAGTGCATCTGAGGGACACAGGTCGAAGGAAGAGAGCTTCGATGGGATATTCCATGGGGAGATGAGAGTTGAGCAATTGTAACCCGGATCGGGGTAATTCAACTTAGGTGGACTTGGCCAAATGACTAAAATCAAGTGTCAGATGCTCAAACATTCTTATTTGAGGTTTTACCCGATGTCAATCGACTGACATAGATATCAGTCGATTGGTCAGGCAATTGACGAAATTGGCTGAAGTTTTGTGGCCCAATAGTCGACTGCTAGGGTTTGATAGTCGACTAGTCCACAATCAGTCCACTGCCAAGGTATAACAGTCGACTGTTATAAGTGGACATGGACATATAATGATTGGTAGCCGACTGATCAGTCGACTAAGAAGACATCAGTCGATTGCTGATTATGACAACCAATCGCGGTATCATTGGGTTGTGACTACCGTGAATCGAGTGGTCGAGGTCGTTGGAATAATAAAACCAATAACTGATGGCATGCATCAATCGACTATTGTATGTCAAACGGGAAAAACAACCTCCTCTCTATAAAAGGAGGCCTTGGAAGCCTTGAGGAGACTAATGCTTTAACTCCAAATCCTTGTCTCAAGCCTTCCCAAGTTTTCTAAGTGTTTTCCCTCTTCTCTAATCTTATTTTCTATTATCTTGTGAGAAGAGGAGAGTTGATTGTAAAAAGGTCTTTCTCCACCTTGTGTTCATCTAAAGGAGAATTTAGTGAAGGGTTGAAGGAGCGATCCACCTAAAGGATTGTCGTGGACTAGCGGCAAGAGGTCGTGGACAATGTTAAAGACTTGTGTTAGCATTACCTTTTATTTACTTTTGCTTTAGCTTTCTTGTATTTGTGCTTCCACTAATGACTATTGTAGTTAATCAAGAAAGACTATTCATCCCTCCTTCTAGCCGGTGTATCGGTCCTAACAAGTGGTATCAGAGCAAGGATCTTATCATCAAACTCATCGCCGCGATAAGAATATCAAATGGCCGACAAGAACATCCACCCACCAAAGTTCGAAGGAGATTTTTCTTGGTGGAAGAAAAGAATAGAGGTATTCTTTGAAACTGATTTTGATATTATGATTATAATGGAAAATAGTTTTGAGGTACCTAAGGATGAAGACAACAAGGCAATAGAAAAATCAAGATGGACTAAGAAGCAAAAGGAGGAGCATCTAGCAAATTCAAAAGTAAAGCATCACCTTTTCAATATGCTTCCTCAACAAGAAATAAATCGGATTGAAGAGTGCTCAAGTGCAAAGGAGATGTGGGAGAAGCTAATTGAGCTTCATGAGGGTACATCCGAAGCCAAACTAGCAAGACGAGATCTTCTCCGATCACAACTCAACAACATCAAATTAGACAAAGGAGAAAAGGTATTCTCATTACATTTTAGGTTTAAAGAAATAATTAATGGCTTGTCAAGTGTAGGGGATGATGTGAGCAAAACATATAGAATTTTTGGAGTAGTTTTCGCTCACATCTCATGGATCCAGATGATTCTGCAGAACCGACAGCCAAATAGGCTTGGCCAAAAATCCTTGCGGATTCTACTCTCTCCGCCTCTAGTTCAATATGACATGAGACATCAGTAAAAGTCTTAATACTCTCATTGTGAGTTAAGGTCTGCTTCACGGTCTCCCAAGAATCTAGAAGGAAATGTATAACTGCTTGAACTTATTGTTTATCTGTCAGCTCATGACCAATAATTTTAAGCTCCCAAATCATGTTAGACATCTCCCTGAGATATTGAACCATCAAGACATTCAGATGCTTTTTGTAGCTGTCGAACTTGATCATCAGCTGTTGAAGCTTGCTTAGACTCATTCCACTATACCTATCCCTAAGGGCTACCCAGACTGCATGAGCCGATGGATAAGGCTCATACTAAAAAACTAGGTTATCAACCATTGAACTTATCAATATTGTAGGAGATTTGAGGCCGCTAGAGGGGGGTGAATAGCAGGTGACCGTACGATGATGGAATTCGTTCGCGTTGCTTGTCTACAATCTTGTTAGTACGCAGCGGAATAAACAATAACAAATACAAACACAAGACACAATCACAACATGAACGATATAACGTGGTTCGGAACCAAAATGGTTCCTACTCCACGGATTGGGTTCGTACGAACCCTAGCGATGCCACAAACACCACTAAGCAATAAAACTCCTTCTTGACAATAAGTCGGAGGTGGAGAAACCTCGTACAATGAATTACAACAAGTAATACAAAGTAAACAAGCAAATACAAGTGAAAATGTAAAGAACACTTTACAAACTAGGATTTTGAGCGCTTGCTTGTCGGTTGCTTGGATGAGCTTGAAGGACCCTGAAATGCACCTGCAAATCGCCTCACCAAAGCTCCCAAAGAACTGATGATGAAATCCTCCACAAGCTCCCCTTTTTATCTTGCATCGGGCTGGATTTCCACCTGACAGTCAACTTCCATAAGTCCTCAATCGATCGCTAACATCAGAGCGTGAGACAACGGCTCGATCGCCAACATTGGCGATCGCTAACGCTCGTAGTCGATCGCTCACGGCTACGGAGCATTCGCTCACAACTCAATCGCTATGCCGTCGCCTCGTTGCCGACATCGCCGATCAATCATATCGACCGCCAGAGCAATTTCAGCTTAAACGGCAATAACTGTCGACCACGACAATGAACGCCATAATGCTACGACTGCCAACCTCAAAAATGAGGTTTTAACCCAAGTATGATTCCCCCATACTTGCTAGACCACCCTTAGCCTAGACCTAAGCCTTCTAGCCACCTCCATCAGTCTTACGCCTCTCGGATCCCTCCAAGTCATCCATGACTTGTTCATCTATCACGCTAGCCTTCAGGTGCTTCCATCGGCTATGTCATGCTAATGGTGTCTACACCGCCAAGGCACATTGGACTTACGCCGCCAAGACTTCGCTTAGACTTTACGCTACCAATATCAAACCCCTTGGACTTCTCAAATGCCAAGACTCAAGCTTGGACTTTCCCTTGCCAACCCATGTTGGACTTTCCATGCTAAGACCCATGCTTGGACTTTCCTTGTGCCAAGTACTCAAGACTTGGACTTTCCCAAATGCCAAGTGTCCCACTTGGACTTACCATGCCAAGTACTCATGACTTGGACTTTATCATGACAATTACATTGTCATATGTTTTTGTCAAAACATCAAAACATCACTTGAGTCAAACTTGAGTTCTGGTCAATCGTGACCTGGGCCGATTGCACCAACAATCTCCCCCTTTTTGATGTTTGACAAAAACCACACAAACCATTGAGTTAGAACACTAACTCAAAACTCTTACCAATTATTCCAAATTGGTAATTCCAAACATTTTCTCAAACATTCTCCCCCTTTTTGACATACATCAAAAAGGTTATCTCTCCAAGGAGGTCAAAGTCTTATGTCCCAATAAGATCTTACAATCTCCCCCTTGATTCAAAAATACCTAGGATGCCTACCATCTTCCTAGTGATAAGTCTCATATCACTCAAGAGAGGCAATCATATACTCTCTCTCCCAATTTCCAAATTGGGTTTCTCAAAATCCCATCAATTTTTTCAATTGATGATACTCTCCCAATAACTTCTCCCCCTTCAAGAGGAGAAACACATCCATCATCCCAAGATGGATAACTCCCCCTAAAGGCTTACTCCTTCTTGACCATTTGCACCAACAATATCCTTGGGAAGTCCCTAAGCCAATAGGAACTCTAAACCATTAAAAATAAGGTTAAAAATTCAAACATGAACTCTCCTCACCTTAAATTTGATACAAACTCTAAACAACTCTCCTAATCCATATCCAATGGATTTTTACCCTTTATAATGCTTCCCAAAGCATATCCTAGGGTTAGGAGTGATTAGGGACCTTAACTGCAGTTAAACACGGGCTAACCAAACCTAGTTTTCCCGAAATCAGCTTGGAAGTCGACTACTTACAGTAATCAGTCGACTGCCACTCATATCAGTCGACTGCCATCAGGCAGTAGTCGACTGATAACTGAAATTCTCGAATTTCAACTATCAGAAATGAATTTTAAAAAGTCATAAGTAATTTTACGTATATCGAAAAATCACGAAATTTGATACGTATATTACTTATAAGAAAAATAATGGGTGAAAAATATTTGAAAATTATTTTACCCATAAAATAGTGAGTTTAATACAAAACTCAAAACCATTGAAATTTTCAACGTTTTGGCCATATTTTGTATCAACTCTATCAATGGTGATTGCTATCAAAAGATAGACTTCAACCAAGGTTTTCTAAATTGATTTTAAAATGATTTCAAAACCTTATCTTGAATCATATTCCTTGGGCTCTATGCACATGACTTGTACACAAGCTTTCCTAATGATCCATAACTTATATAAGATGAGTTTGAGTTCATCTAGATGCAAAAACTATGCATCTTGAACTTAACTCATATCCTAGCATCTCACATGTATCTAGGGTGTATAACATACACATACATGTCAATTTAATGTGAGATGTGGGTTTTTGGTTCATTTAATCTAGGATTTCATGCATTTTCTAGGGCAACCCTACTTGATTCCCTTATAAATGGGACTTCAAGTTATGCCATTGTCCTTAACTCAATTTTAATCAATTTAGATGCATGAAATGATTATGGCATTAAAGATGGTATAGATAAACACATGCTTATAATCATGATGTCATGACATAAGATGGAATATAAAAACACATGACATTAAACCTAATCCTAAAAGCATGATCATGACATATAAATGATGAAAATGAACATGATGTCATGTCATAACATATGACAAATCAAAGCATGACAAATAAGATATCAAGGTATATAATACCTAAATTTTAATATTAGTTGCCATTTGATATGATTAAGTATATTTTGCCATATTACTACTAATCTTCCTAGTGTGCCAAAAACCCAAAATGACACACTAACCTCTATACCTAAGTTGTGCCAATTTAAGTGCTAATCAAACTTCTCAAATAATATTGGCACATCCTAAAATCTTTTTGGATTAAAGCTCAAATGTATTTCCAAGGTAACCATAACCTTGAAAATGACCTAAAATGCCACCTTTGCCATGGTTGAGTTAACTACCAATCCAATCAAGGTTGGCACACCCTAAACCCACCTAGCATGAATCAATCACGCTCTTAGGAACCCAAAATCTATTTGAGCTCTTAGGGTTAATTAGGTATTCCTTAGGGATAACCTCCTTAGATACCTTCCTAATGACCTTCCTAGGCTTAGAAGCCTTAGTAATTGTGGTCTCACCATGGTCAACCTTAGGGATTACCTCCCTAATAACCTTCTTAGTGGCCACCCTAGGTTTCCTAGAAACCCTAGCCACTAGGCACAACCTTTGGTCAACCTTAGGGATGACTTCCCTATTGACCTTGGTCTTTGTAGACCTAGTTTGTGTTCCATAATCAAATGGAACACTATGATAAGCCACCTTAGGCTTAAGTTTGTGACCCAAACCCTTCTTGCCCTTTGATGACTTTTGCTTCTTGGGTCCTAAGTGTTGACTTTGAGATTTTGACCTAGAAGTTTGACTAATTGACCCTTGCATTTGATTTTGCATAACCTTAAGGGTATTTTCAAGTTTTTCAAGCCTTGACCTCAAGGCTTGGTTCTCTAATTCTAATTGCCCAATTTTTGAATTTTGATTTAATCCTTGGGCATGGTTCTTTCTAGGCATATGCCTAGTCCATTTAGGATTGAGACCTAAGTGTTCTTGTACCTTTCTAATTATTTCCCTAGGTAGAATTGGTCTTGAGTTATTTGACCTAGGGTTGTCCTTAGATAAAATGTTTTTAGAGACATTAGTCCCAAATTTCTTCTTATTATCTAAGTGGACATTTTTAGCACCTAAACAATATTCATTGTTTCTAGCATGTTTTTCATAAATTGCAAGAGAATTAAAATTCCTAGCATATTTTTTAACATTTAAATTAGAAGATGCATTACTAAAATGTACCTTAGGGTTAGCCTTAGCTCCCCCTACTTGTGATGCTTCTTCTTGGGTCTTTTTGCTCCCCCTAGGACATTGGCTTCCATAGTGCCCCTTTTGATGACACTTGAAGCATACTAAGTGCTTCTTGTTCTTTTGACTTTGGGAATCAACATCCTTGACTTTTGGTGCCGGAGGAGACTTCTTGATCCTTTTAGGACACTTACTCTTGTAGTGTCCTTGCTCCCTACACTCAAAACATATTATATGCATTTTATTATTAATTGATATGTTTGAGTTACCTAGGGTGGTGGTGGAAGATGCCGGAATTGTATTTTGAGCTTCCTCATCTTGACCGGATGTTGAAGGCTCTTCTTGAGGTTGCTCCGGTGTAGATGGTCTCTCCTCCTCAATCCTAGAAGTAGATACTTCTTCCACCTCTTCTTTCTCCGATCCGAAAGTTGACTCCTCACTTTCTTGTGAGGATGATGAAGCTTCCTCTTCGGTCTCCTTCTCTTCCAAATCTTCTTGGACCGATTCGGGATTGTCGTAGAACTTGACCAACATGTTCCACAACTCCTTGTCATCCCTATAGCTTCTTAATCTAGACAAAATGTCATTAGGTATCAAATTAACCAACATTTTTGTTACCTTAACGGTTGTCTTGAATTTTTGTCGTTGCTCCTCGGTCCATCACTTCTTTTTGAGGATTTCGCCGTTCTCTCCTCTCGGAGCATCAAAACCTATAATCACGGCAAACCAATTTTCTATATTCGACATTAGAAAATATTCCATCCTACCTTTCCAATACGCGAAATCTTCGCGGTCAAAGGCGGGTGGAGTAGCTATGTCATCGCCCCATCTTTCTTGAAGATCCATCGTCTTCCCTATAGCTTCTTTAGCTCCCGGCGGTTAGTCTGTAGAAGAGCCCCGGGCTCTGATACCAATTGTAGGAGATTTGAGGCCGCTAGAGGGGGGTGAATAGCGGGTGACCGTACGATGATGGAATTCGTTCGCATTGCTTGTCTACAATCTTGTTAGTACATAGCGGAATAAACAATAACAAATACAAACACAAGACACAATCACAACACGCACGATATAACGTGGTTCGGAACCGAAACGGTTCCTACTCCACGGATTGGGTTCGTACGAACCCTAGCGATGCCACAAACACCACTAAGCAATAAAACTCCTTCTCGACAACAAGTCGGAGGTGGAGAAACCTCGTACAATAAATTACAACAAGTAATACAAAGTAAACAAGCAAATACAAGTGAAAATGTAAAGAACACTTTACAAACTAGGGTTTTGAGCGCTTGCTTGTCGGTTGCTTGGATGAGCTTGAAGGACCCTGAAATGCACCTGCAAATCGCCTTCAAATCGCCTCACCAAAGATCCCAAAGAAATGATGATGAAATCCTCCACGAGCTCCCCTTTTTATCTTGCGTCGGGCTGGATTTACCGCTGATCGCTATAAGTCCTCGACGATCGCCAACATCAGAGCCGTGAGATAACGACTCAATCCACGTTGGACAAGTTCCAACGGGACTCTTGGCAGTCGACTACTAACGCCCGTAGTCGACTGCCCAGTCGACTATGGAGCATTCTCGTTTTCAGAACTCAATCGGGCGATCGCTGCCTTTGGCATTAGCCGATCGGTCGCCGACATCGAACCAATCGCTCCAATGATGAGGTTTTAACCCAAGTATGATTCCCCCATACTTGCTAGATCACCTTTAGCCTAGACCTAAGCCTTCTAGCCACCTCCATCAGCCTTACGCCTCTCGGATCCCTCCAAGTCATCCATGACTTGTTCATCCATCACGCTAGCTTTCAGGTGCTTCCATCGGCTATGTCATGCTAACGGTGTCTACACCACCAAGACACATTGGACTTACGCCGCCAAGACTCTGCTTGGACTTTACGCCGCCAATATCAAACCCCTTGGACTTCTCAAATGCCAAGACTCAAGCTTGGACTTTCCCTTGCCAACCCATGTTGGACTTTCCATGCCAAGACCCATGCTTGTACTTTCCTTGTGCCAAGTACTCAAGACTTAGACTTTCCCAAATGCCAAGTGTCCCACTTGGACTTACCATGCCAAGTACTCTTGACTTGGACTTTACCATGACAATTACATTGTCATATGTTTTTGTCGAAACATTAAAACATCAGTCGAGTCAAACTCGAGTCCTAGTCAATCGTGACCTGAGCCGATTGCACCAACAAATATACCCTTAGCAGTGGAATCCTTCTTTTTCCATGCCTTGTAGGCATCAAGGTCATGTCTGTGCTGTGTTGTGGGACCCTCAACAGATTCTTTCATAACCTGTTGCACAACCTCTAGAACTTCTTATTCCTCAAGAACATATTGAATCTTGAGGTGTCAGATTTTGTAGTTTTCCCCATTAAATTTTTTACCCTTATTCAATTCAGCTATAATATTTTTCGTTGCCATAATCCACCATAAATAAATAGATTATTTAGTTATTTAGTGTATGTATTTATATATGTAATCTCTAAATTAACTCAATGCAAATCTGATTTGGTTTACAGAATCAAGTGATAACTACGTTACTACTTATCATCTGTATGTGTCAATCTGACTTACATTGATCTATTTTATTACATACATCCCATTTAATGAACTTAACTATTATCCAAACATGATATTAAACAGTAAATGAACTTATCATTTAAAATTATACTCATAATGAAGAAATCAAAGAGCATAAACTAATATCATGCATCATGTAGAGTGAACAACATAAAATGAACTAATCATTTCGAATGAACATATCATCAACTAAACATGTTGTATAATGTTAACAGATAACAAGACTCTACTAAGAATATTACACATAACATTCTTCCTACTCATAACTGACAAACAGAAACAACTCTAATAAACTAGATAGACGATTATTACTCCCACTAGGACAAACACTAGCACAGTAATAATCCAAACATGCCCTATCTTCTTAGGCTGAACTAGAACATCTTCTGCTGGGACGCTCTCAAGATGATGCTAGGGCATAGAATCCTGTAAAGAGACTGCCCTTAAAGAGCCCATAGAAAAGTGCTCTTCAGGGTCTTCCTTAGAGTCTACATCTAGATAAACTTCACCACTTTTGTAGTAAAGTAGCTCAGAGCACAACAAAGTATATGATACACCCTCGTAGTGCCCCTATATTTGATGTGCGATATCACTCAGGTTCTCAGGCAGTGAACGGATTAAAGCCCAGATCCTGTAGTTGTCCAGAATTTGAAACTCCTGCATCTCAAGTTTCTAAAACAGCCTATAAAGTCTCCCGATGTGCCACCCGACTCCCTAAGCTGAGTCATACTCTATACCCTGAATAACCTCCCTCAGCTGATTATGCAACACATCACATTGAGTCATAGTAGTAATCGTCCATGTCATCTGAAAAAATTGAAATTAATTAAGTCAGTACAAAACTGACAAAATAATACATATACCGGCTTAATTCAATTTATATTTAGGCATAGAACTAACACAATAAATCAAGAATAAATTTCCTTGATTCTCTAGAGAACAGTTGACTAATCCACGTAGACCAGTCGATTGGTACTTTTACCAATCGATCATCATCTAAGTCCAGTCGACTAGAACCATGAAGACTCAAACTTGGCCATGAATTTGTAAGAACCTGAACACCATCTGATTTGCTCCGAGCACCCCAGGCACTCGAGCAACATGTATGATATTTTGTCTTCTCATCGTTCCTAGCCACCAACACTAGTTGACTTAGCCTATTAGTAAGTTGTTTATATCGAATCCTAATTGTTCCAAACAAATACTAGACAATCAAGTTATGAGTTAAGTTGACCATAGTCAACTATGGAATATCAACCAATGTCGACCACCATAAAGCATGGCAGAACACCTTATGTGCTAGTCGACCCCCATTAGGTCTAGGCGAGCACTAAGTGTGCAAGATGACCATTATTAGGTTCGGCCGAGCACTCAGTGTGCAAGTGAACACTATTAGGTCCAGTTGAACACCAAGTGTACAAGCTGACCACTGTTAGGTCTAGCTGACGGCTGAATATACCACGTCATCTGTTACGCCAGATGTCCCGCGTCTCTGCTCGGACTTCTATTACGCCAGACGCCCCGCGTCTCGGCTCGAACTTCTATTACGCCAGATGTCCCGCATCTCGACTCGGACTGCTATTACGCCAGACGCCCTGCGTCTCGGCTCGAACTGCTATTCGCCCGTGTCTCGGCATTATGTTGAATACTTCTCGGTTCATCTACCTCATGTCTCGGCAAAAACATGTCACCTCTGACATATGGCCTCTCCATATTATCCTATTTAATCAAAGGACAAGACAATTATTTTATGCTCAGGAGCCTACCTGGCTGTGAGATATCGAAAAAAAATAAAAAAATACCCATTATTAATTGAGAAATTATCTTAGGTAATTTTCCAGGAATTTTTAGAAATTTTTCTGGAATTAAACGGGGCTTATACGGGATATTTACGGGGATAAGAAAAATAGGCTTTTAAAAGGGTCTGATTAGATTATTTATAGGTTTAATTAAACTAAATTATAAACCTAGGCTTATAATCCCCGACCCCTCTTTCTCCGTCTGACTCGACTTCTCCATCTCCTGATCGAGTGATCAATTTTCTCTGCCGTCGCAACCCTTCTCTCGCATCTTTCTCCTATTCATCACTGCGAGCTCCCTCTGCATCATCGACCTCCCCAATTCCTCCCTCCAACGTTGTTGACCCACAGCGCTGTCGGTGTCTACTATCGGGCCATCGCCCGTTGCTCTCGTTCGTTGCCATCGAGCGCACGCGATCGACGGTCGTGACCTATGCGTGTTTGCCCCCTTCCTGCTCCGCTCCGTCGCTATCGTTCCTCCCTGTGCCACAACCTAATTGCCGCCCATGCTCATGTCCAATGTTGTCGGGTTGCCCCTCCGTGCGACGTCCATCGTCGTCGGCGGCCTCGCTGCTACCTGCCATCGACACCGCCGCTTGAGCTTGCGGCCGCCTCCTCATCTTCGCTGCTGCTGACATCTATCTGGTGGGAGGTTCGGGTTGAGGGCAGAACACCGTTTGTGTAGTCGGGTGAAGGACCTTCTTCGGAAACAAGTGTGCTGCCCTGTCCGGTGGTCGCCGGAGCAAAGGTGAGGCTGCTCTTTCCCTCAATTTTGGATGGAATTGAAATCCCTACTGCAATTTTCCTTTGGTTGAATAGGGATGGTGTTTGAGCAGTGGTTTTTCGATGAACAGGGTGGATTTGGGGGGGGGGGGTTATTGTTGGCGAGGTTTCAACCGCTGGTAAGCTCAATCTGCTTCTTTTCTTTGTGCATATGGTGGTTAATTTTGGTTATATGCGGTTGGATATTTTATCTGTAGAGTTGGATACGAGTTTGAGTTGGTTTGGTCATTTAAGTTGGCTGTGAGTGAGAGGAGAGGACTCGTTTGGGCTGTTTCGGTGAATAGAACAGGCTGTGCGATTTTGTTTGGATATGGTACACATGATAATAGGGGTTGTAAAATCATATTTGATTAATTGGATGAAACGATAGTTATATTAGGTGGGATGTGATCGGGATTTTATTAAGCATTTGGGTTAATTGGTTTATGTCCGAAATCGGCTTAGGATTCGATTTGACGATGGATCGTATCTTAGTGCTTAACAATAGTTCTGTTGTATGCAGGTTTCGGTCACGAGACAGGTCCACAGGCGTGAAGATTTCATTACTTCGAGCATTATAACAGGTGGGTATTTTGACTTATCTTTTTGATATAGTCACGTTGATATGCTAGTTAGTTATAACTTGCAATAATTTTCATGTTTATCTGCCTTGTATGTTTTTGTGCTTTGATACATGCATTTGGTCAGTTTATAGCTACACCTTCCCTGTTTTACTTAGATCATTGATATGTACCTATTGGTTGTGCATATTATTCGGATGTGTATTTTCGTTGGTTACATGCTTTAGTGTCATGCACCATCTTGCATGATTGCATGCTAGCTGGACGGGGTTCCTTTATAGTCGAGCCCGACGATTACATGGTTGCGCACAGGTTAGTGGTACATCAGGAGGGTGTGTGCAGTTGCTCTGTCAGGCTCCACTGGTCCACTCATGGGTAGCGATGAGGCAGCGTGGTAGCGGGCAGGGATCCCTCCTCTGGTCTACGACACTGGGAGATGAGAGCATTGCTCCCCCACTCTGTTTGGGGCAGGAGGATAGGTGTACTCCGACAACATCCTGTCCACTCGGTCACTCAGGAGCAGTGATGGCAGAGTGCACAGTTGTCATAGCCCTACCCACTCGGCTTCACCATCGCGTGTGAGGTGGCTGATTGGCGTCAGGGGTGAACATGTCATTTGCATCGCATGCATTTTGCATGGATGACATTTGTATTGTGTTTGCTGTATTTTGATTGCTGACTTGGATGTTGCATATGATTGCCATGCATACATGATACATATTTGTATTTGGTCTGACGACTTTATTTCTTCTATTATGACACATGCTCCTATATCAGGATAGGAGATTCAGGTAAGTACAGTCCTTTTATATTTCTTTCTTGCATATCCTATATATGAGACTGTACTGGCATGATTGTTATTGTTAGTTATATCTTACTATGCATATCGACTTTTATCCGCTGAGTTCTTTGAACTTACCCCATTGTTCTACATCTATTTCAGGATGAAGCTGTCAGGAGAGTCCAGCTGCCAACCCCCCACCCTCGTCGTGATAGTTTATTAGTTATTTGATTTATGGTTTTGGATTTGGACTAGAAGATATGTTTAGGTCTGATGTTTGATTTATGTACTCGTGGATATTTGGTATGTCCTTATGGACCTTTATTCGGATTTTTATTCGATAGGATTTGGTTGTGTATTTCTGCCCAGATGGCAGAAGGGGTAAGTCTAGATGTGATAGACTTTTGTTATTTCTTCTGATTGTTGGCCTAAGGCCTATTTATGACCTGCGTGTGTAGTTTTGTTTCCAGTCGTGTTGACCGATGTATAGTGGCTGAGTAGGCCTTGTATGCAAGATTGGTATTGTCACCCGTACAGGGGAGATGCTGTCGGATTTTCATCTGGCGGGGACTCCCTCGGGGCGTGACAATTTATTTGGTAACAGAGCATAGGTTCCGAGTTCCTTAGGGTCTTTGAGTTTTCAGAGTTTGCCACATTTGGCAGGTTAACTGGGGTATTTTCGGATTGGTATGGATTTCCGATGATTTTTATATTTCGGAAATTTGAGGTATTATTGACGAGGTCAATTTGGGGTATGGCGGCAACAGGACATCTCCAGATGGCTAACAGGTGAATAAATTCTAGAAAATTTTCTAGATTTAGTGCATATTTATATTGGTTATGCGGTGGTATCATGTTTTGTCTAGTATTATTTTAACCTTATATCTGTTAGACTGTTAGATTTTTAGGTTCCTGGTTTATCATTAGTATATGGTTATTAATTGTTATTACTGCTATACGTAGCTAGTTATCATTGTGATATAAATGATTAGATATTATTGGTAGATGTTTACCTCTTACTATTTGGAATAGTATTAGGATTGGACTAGTATTAGGATTAGACTAGTTAAATAATATGACTAAGATGGATAAATTCATAGAAGGTATACATATAGGTTCTTTGACTCTCTAGATCCTAGTGCATGATGACATGATTACTTTGCTTACGTGGTTTAGAGTATATTTGCACTTGATACTCTATAGCATATTGTTTTGACTTTGTACTGGCATGACCCTTTAGATATACCCTAAATAAAATTTCGGCCATTGATTGCCATTAGTATGACTATGCTGTCGTTTATTGGATATCGTTGTTATGTGTTATTGCGGTGGATACCATAATTGAGACTAGTAGAGATAGAATAACTTAGATGAGGTTATTCCGTAGGAGCAAATCTAAGGAATGAAACAACGTTAGTAGAACCCTAGGTGTTGGAACCCTAGGCATAATAACCCAAATGTGCATATTGGTATGTGTTTATCCATTTACTATTTCAGTTGATATGGTGATCGGACTAGTACAGGTCGTATGATTAGGATGCGATTAATCCTTAGAGGGTATATAACGTTGTTCATATCTATCGGCTGCCAACTATATCACCCATTCGTGGTTGAAAAAAGTTTACAGTAGAGTTTCCCTATAGGGGCTTTTGTATATTTGAGGTCGAATATGTCTCCCATGTATGGTTGAGATAATCTACTGTAAGTCTTGCGTTATCCGCTCGGAGTTGGTGATCCACAAGATCTATTCATGGAAGCATGTTGTAGCATGCATGATTAAACTGGTAGAAATGATATAATTTAGGCTTAACCCTCTTGTCGTGCTTGTTAGTAGATTTGTTGTCCTTATTGGCCTTGATAGGCGTTTCTTGTTAGCTGGGACGAAACCCTATGATCAATCGTCTCGACGTGTTTGTTAGTGGACTTGTGATTTTTATCGACTTTGATAACCAATCATGTTAGAAGGGTTGGAACCCTAGACTTAACCATCTCGACTTATTTATTTATAAGTCGATGATCTTTATCGACTTTGGTAAATATTTCGTAATAGAGGTGTTGAAACCCTTGCTTGACCGCCTCAATGGGGTTAATTGTAGATCGATGATCTTTGTCGATGTTGATAGTCGTTCTATGCTGGATGTATTGGATAACCCTAGGCTTAACAACCTAGGATAATCAACTACCCCCGCAACCCATTAGAGGTAGCATGTGGTTGTGAGTAGTCAATAACTAGATATCTATATACGCGGTCTGCCCATGAGACCCATTCGTGGTAGCATGTCGTTGCCACAGACATTGAGTTTTTTTACTGCCTATCTACCCACGAGTCCCCTTCGTGGTAGCATGTAGTTGCGCGTAGACAGTGTTTAGTATATTGATTGTCGACCCACGAGTTACATTAGTGGTAGCTCATAGACAGTTCCCTTTGTGTGCGAGAGCCACGAGGCATTGTCGTGGTATCTGGATGTGCATTGCATGTAGATTGCAGTGGTTGTGTAGGTTGCAGGTATATCTGTTATACTGCTGACCAAGTTAATTGCAGACTGATATTGGTACTCTAGGGGTTGGGTTACTCTAGCTTGTTCCTTGTGACTTCCATTATGTGCATTATGATTATGCACTATTGTCTATCCATCCACTGAGTGATTGTACTTACCCCCTCCTCACTTATCCTCTAGGTTAACTGATGGAGGATGTGTCCTGTTGACCTACCTTCGTGTCGCTCAGAGAGTCCCTTGCCATGCTTGTCCCACTGCATCGTCGAGATGCCGCTTTATTTACTTTATCGACATTGCATTTTGTTTATGCACTTTGGATTTTATCGCAATTTGATTTGGGGTCATAAAACTATTTTACTTTAATTGATTTATGTTTAGTCGTGCATGCATGTAGTTAATAAAATACTGGTATTTCTATTATTATTTTGAGGTTTTTACCAGATATGGTCCATGTATTTCTGAATATTGTCACTAAGGGGCTCCTCCATCATTTGGATGACGGATATGCCCTCGGGACGTGACAATTTTATTGGCTTGTGATTTTGGTTTGTGGGTTTTGTGTTTCGAGGATTTTCTTTTCCTTGGATTTTTGGGAGTTCTCGTGTTTTGGGACCAGGTAAGCTGAAGGATATCTCTGAGCTATAGGAAAAGTATTGTGTTTAGTGGTTATTGTACTTTTCTTATGTAATAGGAAGTTGTCAGTATGTTCTTGTTAGATACTTACTAATTGTAGGAAACACTACCTAGTGAAATTGCCCTTACTCATGGTCGTGGATGAGGTCGATGACGTATTGACCTTGCGGAACCTAACGATGATTTCAGAAGTACGGACTCTTTAGAGGTGCCGACTGATGTTGAATTAGGTGTTAGTGCATATAAGATCCACATATCTCCACAATGGTATGATATTGTCCACTTTGGGCCCAAGCCCTCATGGTTTTGTTTTTGGGCTTTACCCAAAAGGCCTCATACCAATGGAGATATCTTTTTTCTTATAAGCACATGATCTTTTCCATGTCTTACCAATGTGGGACTTTGATTGTATTCCCCATACTCCCAACAATCCCCCCCTCAAACGAAGGACCACATTGGGCCCCCCCTCAAGCCTATCCCTCCTCGAAGGATTTTCTCTGCTTGATGTCCGATCTTCAACCCACCAGGACTTCCTGCCAGTTGTTCGGTCCCCCCGACCCAACTAGACTTCCTTCCTGATGTCTGGTTCTCTTGATCCGGACGTGGGAGCTCAACTTCCTTCGTTCGAGGTTCATGGCTTGACATGGACCATGGCTCTGATACCAATTGATAGTGCTTATAAGCTCCACATATCTCCACAATGGTATGATATTGTCCACTTTGGGTCTAAGCCCTCATGGTTTTATTTTTGGGCTTTACCCAAAAGGCCTCATGCCAATGGAGATATCTTTTTTCTTATAAGCACATGATCTTTTCCATGTCTTACCAATGTGGGACTTTGATTGTATTCCCCATACTCCCAACATTAGGAAGCTAGAGATTTGGCCTGCTAGCCACCAATTTGAAGGACAAGGAGTAAACCCTCAGAGAATATCAGTCTCTACTATTAGTGATTTAGTTATGAATAAGCCATGTAAACCTACACTGGTCAAGACGATGAAAGATCATTTTACCTTATTATAGGAGGTGATGGATGAGATATTTATATGTCCCAGTATTTCTTCTAGAGAAGATCCGAAACTCTTTGTTAAAAGAGAGATGGACCTTTGAGATTATGCGTCGATTTTCAATGATAGAATGTGGTAGTTGTGGAAGGAAATGAATATCCTTCATTGTGGATAGAGAATCTACTTATATCAGCAATAAGACACCTGTGTATACTCTAGGATTGATTTATGACTGGTGTGTTGATATTGTAGTGACATGGTATCATACAATTATCATTGTCGTTGTGATGATGGTTGTATCATCAGCCTAGAGCAAAGAGAATGCAGGTGTGTAGCGACGATAATCTCATACTTGGTATGAATTGTATGAGTTTATGATTATCTTATTAGACTTATTGATGACTTAGTCGTCCAGGGATTTGGGAAGTCGTGTATTTTGGACACGATTGGATCAGATGTGGTCATTGGAGTTGCGTACTCGGCCATTGTAGATGGTGGTTTCCTGGTATTGATTTAAGTATTACCATAGATATGGATAGGATGCTTTAGCGGTACTACAATCGCTGACTGGTTGAACCAGGAAGGTGATGAAATTTACTTGGTCTGAAGCTTGTGAAACTAGTTTCAGAGCTCAAACGATGGTTGACTTTTACGCCAGTGTTGATTAATCATTCTAGTGTGGATGGAAGGGTAGTGTACATGGATGCATCATTTCGGGGATCGGAGCGATTCCGATGCTATAGAATAAGATATATCCTAAGCTTACGGTAGTTAAAGAACTGCGAGATAAGCCATCATATATATGACGTGGACTTAGCAGTTATTAGGTTATTTTTCAACGGTGAGGAGCAGAAATGCTCATGGAGTTTTGGCTAGCTATTGGATAGCTACTATAGAGTAACTGGAACACGAACAGTTGTAACAAGGAAGTTTGGTCGCAATAGCCTCTCATGCACTTACAAAGTGTGTGGTGGAGTGGATTTTGGACGGTAGATGGACTACCGTCTCTGACTCTGAGGAGGATAATGGTTTTCGGAGTTGCATTAGTTTAAGGAACATATGCTTCAGGAAATTTCAATTCCGGAATGGAAGTGGAACCGTATTATTATGGATTTTGTGGTGGGTTTGCCTAGGACACGTCAAGGCCATGATGCGATTTGGGTAGTCGTTGACCGACTAACCAAAGCCGCGCACTTCTTAGCGATTCGGAAGACCGACTCTCTGGATCGTTTGACAGAGTTATATTGTCGAGAGATCATCAAATTGTAGGGTGTTCCTTTGAGCATTTTATCAGATAGAGATCCCCGGTTCACGTCTCGGTTCTGGCGGAGTCTGCAGCAGGACTTAGGCACACAGCTCCGTTTTGGTACAAAAGGAAGTAGACTTCATGATAAGACGCGAAGGATGACACGGGGAGAAGCCGAGAGCTTAGTGTTAGTTATAGCCTTAGAACCAAACATGTGATGGTTGAATAGGGAACATTTTGTATCATATTCTATAAAGGCAAAGGATTGGTTATTATATATTTACGTCTTGCTTGTGCCAGCTAAATTAAATATATAATAATGCCCTAGAAAAGTAGGTTCTTATCTACAGCACATCAATTGGCAGAATTGATTATGAGAGGCTGTAGAGAACACTTTCCTAAATGTTCCTAGTCAAGTATTAATATGCAAGGGCAATATTAATACATAAAGACTAGCATGTAGGTCAATCGATGACTTGATCTCACAAGTCATGGATATATGATATCAAGTTGACACATGGGTATATATTAGAGAATATATAATCAATCAATTCGCCATGAGAAAGTTTCATGGATCATATATGAGTGTCATAAACTTTCTCATGTGACTATTGGTATGAATAGTCCTCAAACCTCAAGTCACTACTTCCCTACATAAGGAGTTATGTACTTTGGTATCACAAACGCCACCCGTAATGGTGGACCATAAAGGCGACATCGGGTATATATAACAAATTATGCGGAGGGATGTGAGTGATGTAGATGGGATCTATCCTCCCATATGACGGAGTGATATCTGGGCCCTTGATTGAGTAGAACTACTAAAACGCATGGCCATGCTCGAATGAGTCAATATGAGATATTGAGCTCATTTGTTTGAGTTAGTTTACTCAGTGATCAAGAAACACATAGATTGATCGAGGATGACACGGCCTATGCCTCATCGGTCAACTGATATCAAGGATAGAAGGACACTGGCCATACATTATAGTAGTCACTTTAAAGGTTAGCCTGATCTTGACTTATCTCAGAACTGGGTAGCAATGATGTATTGCTAGATGTCGCCATCGCTTGTGTATCTAAAAGAGTTTAGATCCACCGCCAACGCTATGAGAGCCTATAGGGTCACACACAAAGAGCATGATGATTAGAAGAATTAGTGCATTCTAGTTCGACTAGAATAATTTGGGAATAAGCTTAAGTACAAAATGGTTTTGGACTTTAAGCTTAATGAGAATTTTAGCTTATTGATTTAATGAGATTAATTCAATATGCTGTTTAATTGATTTAATAAGATTAATTCAATATGTTACCATTGATTTAATGAGATTAATTCAATATGATAACATAAGTTATTGAATTAATAAGATTAATTCAACATCCATGAATGCCACATAAGCATGCCACCTAAGCTTGATGAGTTGGAAGGAGACAAAGGGTTTTGACCCTGATTTCTCCACATGTGGCCAAAACAAGGAGGATAACTCCTTGTTTAATTATCTTTCAATGCCATTGATTGCATTGAATGTGATAGGAGATGAAAGGTTTTTCAAATCCTATAAAACACCCCATGGGGTGGCCGCCAAAGGAGTAGAGTTGGAGCTTAAGGCTTGGTGAGAGCTTGGTGGAGAGGCTTTTGTTGTGTGGTTTTGTGAGTGTAAGCTAGCAAGAAGAGTAGTCTTCTTCTTCCTTTCTCTTCTTCCTACCTTCCTCTCCTTTAGGACTTCTCTAGCAAGAAGTAAAGGAGAGATCTTCTAGTTTTCTTTTGTGAGACAAGAGCTTGCTCGTGTGGATACATATAGAGGCACGGACATTTGAACGTGCTAAAAGATCCAACACATCCAAGGAAAAGTGGATTAACAAGGGCACGCAACAAAGGTAGAACTCTCCTATAAGATAGGTTTTGAGAAATTTATTTTATACGAGTTTTTTCGCAAGGATCACTTGAAGGGATCCTAATTTTTCCACAAGATATGCTATTTTGCATAAAGAGATCCCTACAAAGGGTATCGTGAGCCACTTATAAAGATCGTATAAAAATAGTTTTTCTCTATTTTATATATGATATAGAAGTAGGATAAATTTTATTATGAGTTGATAATTGCATTAGCAATTTTTCAAACATAATAAAATATCCGATATCTTTTAAAAGTTAAAAATGACATGGTGCATGGTTATGGCCTAGTCCCAAAAAGTTTGTGAATGTGTGTTGTAATTTTAATACGGCTCATGAGTCGTGCCTTTCTCCTAAAATTCTTGTTGTAAAATTAGTTTTAGACTAATGTAACTCGAGTATTTCTCCTTTGTAATATACAAAATAAAGATGGAGGGTCCATTGAAGATGATGTTACAAGGAGGAAGTCAACAACACAAGACAACCAAAAGGAAGCACTTGGGAGAAGATGCTATCCCTAGGTTGACCAATCAATCTTCTCATTGGCTTGAGAAGATTGTAGAATAAGGGTCATAACCATGACACGCTTAGTATGCTAATATGTATGTGATGCATGTTAATTTAGCTTATATGTGATGTATGCTAATATGTATGTGATGCATGTTTAAGTTTATTTCTTAATAAGTCTAAACGATATGCCTACCAAAGTTTGGTACTCACTACTTCTCGATCATTTGTTATTGGGTTTGCAAAGCAAAGCAATGCATTTTATCTTGGAAGAGTGCGAGTGGACAATCGTGATGTCCCGCTATCAAACTTGGTTAAGATAATTAGTTAAGAAAGTAGAGGCATATATTAGCTTTGAACATAAGTTTTAAAAAATTAGTTTTGTGTGATTTAGAACATCACTTTGTCTTAGAAGTGGTCGTTGCTCGATATCCAAGAAGGCCTCTTGCCTCGCCACACCGAAGTCGTTTAGGAATAAGCACTAAACTAATCTAAACTTATCCAAAGCTATTAAAGAGTTACATCAGATATAATTGACAAAAGATTGCCTACCTAATCATACTACGTCTTGGGCGATTAGCCAAAGCTAACTCAAGACGAATTATGATGTGGATCTTTATCCCATATAAATTTATAGCTAAATAGAAGCTAATGATGTAAGCAAAATGTGTTTGCCTACATCAATAATTAGCTCATATCAAAGCTATGAGAATTTAGTGGGAGCCTCATTTAATTAAAGGCCTAATTAAATGACTTAGGTATGATACTTAATTTTGCATCATGTTATCTAACATGACACACCCCCTCAACTTGCGATCTGTCCTTGAGAAAGACAAGCTCAATGGAGCTAACTTTCTAGACTGGTATAGGAACTTGAGGATTATCCTCAAGCAAGAACGTAAACTGTATGTCCTAGAGCAGTCTATCCCTGAAACACCCGCCTCGCGCCACTGTGGTCAAAAGGATGCTTATAAGAAGCATCAAGATGACGATTAGATGTGTCATGTCTTATGCTTGCCACCATGAACTCGAGCTTCAGAAGCAACATGAGAACATGGATGCCTATGATATGGTTGAGCATTTAAAACAACTATATCAAGGACAAGCTAGGCACGAGCGTTTTGAAGTGTCTAAGGCTCTTTTTGCATGCAAGATGCAAGAAGGAACACTGAGGAACTCACGACTTAAAATGATTGGGTACGTTGAGAACCTTGAAAGACTAGGTTTTCCATCGAGCCAAGAATTGGCAACCGATGTTATCCTCGCAATCGTTCGAAGCATATAATCAATTCGTCATGAATTATAACATGAATGAAATTGATAAACCTTTGCTCGAGATTCTCAAAGATGTTAAGAATCACGAACCGAATCTCAAAAAGAAAGTTAGTAATGTACTAATGGTCAAGAAGGTAAGCGCAAAGGCAAGGGTAAGACCCAAGCCAAAGGCAAGGCCAATTCATCCACTTCAAAGGGTAAAGGTAAAGTACCTAAGGAAGGGACTGTTTCCATTGCGGTGAGATCGGACACCGGAAGCGAACCGCAAAGTCTACCTTGAGGAAGTAAAGAATAAAAGAAGTGGGACTTACGCCTGTATACACGTTATAGAAGTTAATCTATCTATTTCTTCTACATGGGTATTAGATACCGGATGTGCATCTCACATTTGTACTAATGTGCAGGGACTGAGAAATAGTAGACTAATGACAAAAGGCGAAGTGGACCTACGAGTAGGCAATGGCGCAAAAGTTGCTGCTGTAGCTGTAGAAACATATTCTTTGTCTTTGCCCACTGGGCTTATCTTAGAACTAGAGGAGTGCTTTTATGTACTGCATTAACAAAGAACATAATCTCGTATCTTGTTTAGACAAGAAAAACTTTTCTTTTATAATAAAGGACAAATGTTGTTCCATTTATTTGAATGAAATGTTCTATTGTAATGCACCACTTATGAACGGTCTCTATGTTCTAGATTTAGAAAACCCAATTTATAACGAATATACCAAACGTTCAAATCGAATAATTTGAACCAAACATATCTCTCGCACGCCTAGGTCACATAAATGAAAAACGCATATCCCAACTCCATAAAGATGGATTATTGACTCATTTGATTTTGAATCATATGAGGTATGCGAATCTTGTCTTTTAGGAAAGATGACTAAAACTCCATTTAGTGGACATGGCAGAGAGCGACGGACTTGTTAGGACTCATACATACCGATGTATGTGGCCCTTTCAATGTCGGGCCGTGAGGAGGCTATAAATACTTTATTACTTTCACCGATGATATGAGTAGATTTGGCTACTTATATTTGATGAGACATAAGTCAACTTTGAAAAGTTCAAAGAATTCAAGAATGAAGTACAAAACCAACTTGGTAAGCTACTTCGATCAGATCGAGGTGGTGAATACCTTAGTCAAGAGTTTCGTGATCACCTGGCTGAGTGTGGGATAATATCCCAACTCACTCCACCTGGAACACCACAATGGAATGGTGTATCTGAAAGGAGAAATCGTACTCTATTAGATATGGTACGATCAATGATGAGCCAGACTAATCTACCTACTTCCTTTTGGGGTTTAGCTCTAGAGATACCGCCACACTTAATCGCGTCCCCATCAAAAGCCAGAGAAAAGACACCATATACGTTATGGATCGAAGAGTCCCAAAATGTCTTTATAAAGATTTGGGGTTGTGAAGCTTATGTTAGACGCCAAGTCTCGATAAACTAGGACCCAAATCGATAAGTGTTATTTTGTAGGATATCCCAAGGAAACTAAGGGATATTACTTTTACAATCCCACACATGGCAAGGTGTTTGTTGCAGAAATCTTGTCTTTCTAGAAAGAGAATTTATTTCTAGAAAAACTAGTGGGAGTAAAATTCATCTTGAAGAAATTCAAGATGAAGATAACACTAAGGCTTCGATGGAAAATGAACAGGCACCACAAAGTGTTGTGGATGAGGAAATTGTTGCCCAAAGAGTTGTGGAGCAAACACTGCTCAAGTAGACCAACCTCTTCAGTAGATCGATAGGATCCGTCTGCCAACCCGAGAGATATTCTTTTCTCTTGATCAAAACGGTGAAGTATTGCTTGTCGATCTTGACGAGCCTACATCCTATCAAGAAGCTATGATGAGCCCAGATTCGAGAAATGGCTAGAGGCCATGAGATCCAAATGGAATCCATGTACACTAACCAAGTATGGACTTTGGTTGATCCACCAAGGGGTAAAACCTATTGGGTGTAAGTGGGTCTTTAAAGTAAAGACTCCACATGGATGGTAATAAGCATACCTATAAAGGTAGATTGGTGGCTAAAGGATTCAAACAAATTCATGGTATTGACTATGATGAAACCTTTTCACCAGTTGCGATGTTTAAATCCATTCGGATCATACTTGCTATTGCAGCCTACCGCGATTATGAGATCCGGCAGATGGATGTCAAAACCGCTTTTCTGAATGGAAAGCTACTCGAGGATGTGTACATGACACAACCTGAGGGTTTTGAAGATCCAAAGCATCCCGGAAAGGTATGCAAACCGCAAAGGTCCATTTATGGACTAAAGCAAGCCTCGCCGGAATCTTCGAATCTTGATTCGATGCAATCAAGGAGTTTGGTTTCATCAAGAATGAAGATGAACCTTGTGTCTACAAGAGAAATAGTGGGAGCACAAATTGTATTTCTTGTCTTGTATGTAGATGACATACTTCTCATCGGAAATGATATTCCCTCACCCAAATCGTGAAGATGTGGTTAGGGAATTGTTTCTCGATGAAAGACTTAGGTGAAACTGTCTATATTTTAGGCATCAAAATCTATAGAGATAGATCTAAAAGATTACTTGGCCTAAGTCAGAGTACATACATTGATAAAGTGCTAGATCGTTTTGCTATGCACAATTCCAAGAAAGGATTTCGCTTTATCACATGGTGTGAGTCTTTCAAGACTCAATGTCCTCTTCTAAGGAGGAGAGAGATCGCATGGATAAGATCCATGCATCCGCTATAGGGTCTATCATGTACGCCATGCTTTGTACTGCTGACATCCTCGTGATGCTTTTGAGCATGACGAGTAGATACTCGGATCCAGGTGAAAGTCATTTGGATAGCGCCAAAAATATTCTTAAATACTTACGAAGAACGAAAGAATATTTCGATATTCGATGCAAGCTTCCAAATGCATAAGGATGACTATAGATGCATAATCGGGTAATGTTTTGCTGAATGGTGGAGTGTGAGTGGAAAAGTTCAAGGACACGCTTGTCGATTCTACAATGAGCCGTTTATTGCTGCGATCCGATGCAAACAAAGGAGGTTGTTTGGCTCCGCAAGTTCATCAGTGAACTTGGGGTAGTTCCTAGCATTGCAGATCCAATAGACCTCTATTGTGACAACAATGGGGCTATTGCACAGGCTAAGGAACCTCGATCACATCAGCGGACCAAACACATACTGCGGCGCTTCCATCTCATTCGAGAGATCATCGATAGAGGAGATGTGAGGATATGCAGAGTACCGACAGAAGCTAACATCGCAGATCCATTGACCAAGGCTTTGTACGAGGAAGCTTGATGGTCACACTAGGTCACTAGGTATTAGATATCATAGTGATTGGTACTAGTGCTAGTGGGAGATTGTTAGTTATAGCCCTAGAACCAAACATGTGATGGTTGAATAGGGAACATTTTGTATCATATTCTATAAAGGCAAAGGATTGGTTATTATATATTTACATCTTGCTTGTGCCAGCTAAATTAAATATATAATAATACCCTAGAAAAGTAGGTTCTTATCTACAAAGACATCAATTCGCGTAATTGATTATGAGAGGCTGTAGAGAACACTTTCCTAAATGTTCCTAGTCAAGTATTAATATGCAAGGGCAATATTAATACATAAAGACTAGCATGTAGGTCAATTGATGACTTGATATTACAAGTCATGGATATATGATATCAAGTTGACACATGGGTATATATTAGAGAATATATATCGAATCAATTCCGCCATGAGAAAGTTTCATGGATCGTTATATGAGTGTCATAAACTTTCTCATGTGACTATTGGTATGAATAGTCCTCAAACTCAAGTCACTACGGTTCCCTACATAAGGAGTTATGTACTTTGGTATCGCCAAACGCCACCCGTAATAGGTGGACCATAAAGGCGACATCGGGTATATAACAAATTATGCGGAGGGATGTGAGTGATGTAGATGGGATCTATCCTTCCATATGACGGGAGTGATATCTGGTGGCCCCTTGATTGAGTAGAACTACTAAAACGCATGGCCATGCTCGAATGAGTCAATATGAGATATTGAGCTCATTTGTTTGAGTTAGTTTACTCGTGGATCAAGAAACACATAGATTGATCGAGGATGACACGGTATGCCTCATTGGTCAATCGATATCAAGGATAGAAGGACACGGTCATACATTATAGTAGTCACGGAAAGGTTAGTCGGATCTTGACTTATCTCGTAACTTGGGTAGCAATGATGTATTGCTAGATGTCGCCCATTGCTTGTGTATCTAAAAGAGTTTAGATCCACTGCCAACGTTATGAGAGCCTATAGGGTCACACACAAAGAGCATGATGATTAGAAGAATTAGTGCATTCTAGTTTGACTAGAATAATTTGGGAATAAGCTTAAGTACAAAATGGTTTTTGGACTTTAAGCTTAATGAGAATTTTAGCTTATTGATTTAATGAGATTAATTCAATATGCTAAGCTTAATTGATTTAATAAGATTAATTCAATATGTTACCTTATTGATTTAATGAGATTAATTCAATATGATAACATAAGCTTATTGAATTAATAAGATTAATTCAACATCCATGAATGCCACATAAGCATGCCACCTAAGCATGCCACATAAGCATGCCACCTAAGCTTGATGAGTTGGAAGGAGACAAAGGGTTTTGACCCTTGGATTTCCTCCACATGTGGCCGGCCAAAACAAGGAGGATAACTCCTTGTTTAATTATCTTTCAATGCCATTGATTGCATTGAATGTGATAGGAGATGAAAGGTTTGTCAAATCCTGCTTAAGGCTTGGTGAGAGCTTGGTGGGAGAGGCTTTTGTTGTGTGGTTTTGTGAGTGTAAGCTAGCAAGAAGAGGAGTCTTCTTCTTCCTTTCTCCTTTTCCCTCTCTTCCTCTCCTTTAGGGACTTCTCTAGCAAGAAGTAAAGGAGAGATCTTCTAGTTTTCCTTTTGTGAGACAAGAGCGTGCTCGTGTGGATACGTATAGAGGCACAGACATTTGAACGTGCTAAAAGATCCAACACATCCAAGGAAAAGCGGGATTGCAAAGGGCACGCAACAAAGGTAGAATTCTCCTATAAGATAGGCTTTCTTTTGAGAAATTTATTTTTGTACGAGTTTTTCTTTCGCAAGGATCACTTGGAAGGGATCCTAATTTTTCCGTTGCGCATAAGAGATCCCAACAGTGGTATCAGAGCCACTTGCGAAAGATCGTATAAAAAAAATAGTTTTTCTCTATTTTATATATGATATAGAAGTAGGATAAATTTTATTATGAGTTGATAATTGCATTAGCAATTTTTCAAACATAATAAAATATCCGATGTCTTTTAAAAGTTAAAAATGACATGGTGCATGGTTATGGCCTAGTCCCAAAAAGTTATTGAATGTGTGTTGTAATTCTTAATACGGCCTGCGAGTCGTGTCTTTCTCCTAAAATTCTTGTTGTAAAATTAGTTTTAGACTCGAATGTAACTCGAGTATTTCTCCTTTTGTAATACACAAAATAAAGATGGAGGGTCCATTGGAAGATGATGTTACAAGGAGGAAGTCAACAACACACGACAACCAAAAGGAAGCACTTGGGAGAAGATGCTATCCCTAGGTTGACCAATCAATCTTCTCATTGGCTTGAGAAGATTGTAGAATAAGGGCCATAACCATGACACGCTTAGTATGCTAATATGTATGTGATGCATGTTAATTTAGCTTATATGTGATGTATGCTAATATGTATGTGATGCATGTTTAAGTTTATTTCTTAATAAGTCTAAACGATATGCCTACCAAAGTTTGGTACTCACTACTTCCTCGATCATTTGTTATTGGGTTTGCCAAAGCAAAGCAATGCATTTTATCTTGGAAGAGTGCGAGTGGACAATCGTGATGTCCCGCTATCAAACTTGGTTAAGACTTAATTAAGAAAGTAGAGGCATATATTAGCTTTGAACATAAGTTTTAAAAATTAGTTTTGTGTGATTTAGAACATCACTTTGTCTTAGAAGTGGTCGTTGTCTGATATCAAAGAAGGCCTCTGGGCCTCGCCACAGCCTGGAAGCTGGTTTAGGAATAAGCACTAAACTAATCTAAACTTAACCAAAGCTATTAAAGAGTTACATCAGATGTAATTGGCAAAAGATTGCCTACCTAATCATACTATACTACGTCTTGGGCGATTAGCCAAAGCTAACTCAAGACGAATTATGATGTGGATCTTTATCCCATATAAATTTATAGCTAAATAGAAGCTAATGATGTAAGCAAAATGTGTTTGCCTACATCAATAATTAGCTCATATCAAAGCTATGAGAATTTAGTGGGAGCCTCATTTAATTAAAGGCCTAATTAAATGACTTAGGTATGATACTTAATTTTGCATCATGTTATCTAACACGACACACCCCCTCAACTTGCGATCTGTCCTTGAGAAAGACAAGCTCAATGGAGCTAACTTTCTAGACTGGTATAGGAACTTGAGGATTATCCTCAAGCAAGAACGTAAACTGTATGTCCTAGAGCAGTCTATCCCTGAAACACCCGCCCCTGCGGCCACTCGTGCTGAAAAGGATGCTTATAAGAAGCATCAAGATGACGCATTAGATGTGTCATGTCTTATGCTTGCCACCATGAACTCTAAGCTTCAGAAGCAACATGAGAACATGGATGCCTATGATATGGTTGAGCATTTAAAACAACTATATCAAGGACAAGCTAGGCACGAGCATTTTGAAGTGTCTAAGGCTCTTTTTGCATGCAAGATGCAAGAAGGAACACCTGTAGGAACTCACGACTTAAATGATTGGGTACGCTGAGAACCTCAAAGACTAGGTTTTCCATTGAGCCAAGAATTGGCAACCGATGTTATCCTCGCAATCGTTAAGCATATAATCAATTCGTCATGAATTATAACATGAATGAAATTGATAAACCTTTGCGAGATTCTCAAAGATGTTAAGAATCACAATCAATCTCAAAAGAAAGTTAATGTACTAATGGTCAAGAAGGGCAAAGGTAAGCGCAAAGGCAAGGGTAAGACCAAGCCAAAGGCAAGGCCAATTCATCCACTTCAAAGGGTAAAGGTAAAGTACCGGCGAAGGATCGCTTCCATTGCTGTGAGATCTGACATCGGAAGCGGAACTGCAAAGTCTACCTTGAGGAAGTAAAGAATAAAAGAAGTGGGACTTCTGCCTCAGGTATACACGTTATAGAAGTTAATCTATCTATTTCTTCTACATGGGTATTAGATACCGGATGTGCATCTCACATTTGTACTAATGTGCAGGGACTGAGAAATAGTAGACTAATGACAAAAGGCGAAGTGGACCTACGAGTAGGCAATGGCGCAAAAGTTGCTGCTGTAGCTGTAGGAACATATTCTTTGTCTTTGCCCACTGGGCTTATCCTAGAACTAGAGGAGTGCTTTTATGTACCTGCATTAACAAAGAACATAATCTCTGTATCTTGTTTAGACAAGAAAAACTTCTCTTTTATAATAAAGGACAAATGTTGTTCCATTTATTTGAATGAAATGTTTTATTGTAATGCACCACTTATGAATGATCTCTATGTTCTAGATTTAGAAAACCCAATTTATAACGTAAATACCAAACAATTCAAATCGAATAATTTGAACCAAAAATATCTCTGGCACTGTCGCCTAGGTCACATAAATGAAAAACGCATATCCCAACTCTATAAAGATGGATTATTGGACTCATTTGATTTTGAATCATATGAGATATGCGAATCTTGTCTTTTAGGAAAGATGACTAAAACTCCATTTAGTGGACATGGCGAGAGAGCGACGGACTTGTTAGGACTCATACATACTGATGTATGTGGCCCTTTCAATGTCGAAGCCAGAGGAGGCTATAAATACTTTATTACTTTCACTGATGATATGAGTAGATTTGGCTACTTATATTTGATGAGACATAAGTCAGAATCCTTTGAAAAGTTCAAAGAATTCAAGAATGAAGTACAAAACCAACTTGGTAAGCGTATTAAGCTACTTCGATCAGATCGAGATGGTGAATACCTTAGTCAAGAATTTCGTGATCACTGGCCGAGTGTGGATAATATCCCAACTCACTCCACCGAACACCACAATGGAATGGTGTATCCGAAAGGAGAAATCGTACTCTATTAGATATGGTACGATCAATGATGAGCCGATCGATCTACCTACTTCCTTTTGGGGTTTAGCTCTAGAGACGCTTTCACACTTAATCGCGTCCCATCAAAAGTAGAAAAGACACCATACACGTTATGGGTGGAAGAGTCCCAAAATGTCTTTTATAAAGATTTGGGGTTGTGAAGCTTATGTTAGACGTCCAAGTCTCGGATAAACTAGGACCCAAATCGGATAAGTGTTATTTTGTAGGATATCCCAAGGAAACTAAGGGATATTACTTTTACAATCCCACACATGGCAAGGTGTTTGTTGCGGAAATCTGTCTTTCTAGAAAGAGAATTTATTTCTAGAAAAACTAGTGGGAGTAAAATTCATCTTGAAGAAATTCAAGATGAAGATAACACTAAGGCTTCGATGGAAAATGAGCAGGCACCACAAAGTGTTGTGGATGAGGAAATTGTTGCCCAAAGAGTTGTGAAGCAAACACCTGTTCAAGTAGACCAACCTCTTCGTAGATCTGATAGGATCCGTCGTCAACCCGAGAGATATTCTTTTCTCTTGATCAAAACGGTGAAGTATTGCTTGTCGATCTTCGACGAGCCTACATCCTATCAAGAAGCTATGATGAGCCCAGATTCGAGAAATGGCTAGAGGCCATGAGATCCAAATGGAATCCATGTACACTAACCAAGTATGGACTTTGGTTGATCCACCAAGGGGTAAAACCTATTGGTGTAAGTGGGTCTTTAAAGTAAAGACTGACATGGATGGTAATAAGCATACCTATAAAGGTAGATTGGTGGCTAAAGGATTCAAACAAATTCATGGTATTGACTATGATGAAACCTTTTCACCAGTTGCGATGCTTAAATCCATTCGGATCATACTTGCTATCAGACCTACCACGATTATGAGATCTGGCAGATGGATGTCAAAACCGCTCGAATGGAGCTACTCGAGGATGTGTACATGACACACCGACTGAGGTTTCAAGATCCAAAGCATCTGAAAGGTATGAAACCGCAAAGGTCCATTTATGGACTAAAGCAAGCCTCTCGAAGCTGGAATCTTCGATTCGATGATGCAATCAAGGAGTTTGGTTTCATCAAGAATGAAGATGAACCTTGTGTCTACAAGAGAAATAGTGGGAGCACAGTTGTATTTCTTGTCTTGTATGTAGATGACATACTTCTCATCGGAAATGATATTCCCTCACTCCAATCTGTGAAGATGTGGTTAGGGAATTGTTTCTCGATGAAAGACTTAGGTGAAGCTGCCTATATTTTAGGCATCAAGATCTATAGAGATAGATCTAAAAGATTACTTGGCCTAAGTCAGAGTACATACATTGATAAAGTGCTAGATCGTTTTGCTATGCAAAATTCCAAGAAAGGATTTCTGCCTTTATCACATGGTGTGAGTCTTTCGAAAACTCAATGTCCCTCTTCTAAGGAGGAGAGAGATCGCATGGATAAGATCCCTTATGCATCTGCTATAGGGTCTATCATGTACGTCATGCTTTGTACTCGTCCTGACGTCTCGTATGCTTTGAGCATGACGAGTAGATACCAGTCGGATCCAGGTGAAAGTCACTGGATAGCAGTCAAAAATATTCTTAAATACTTACGAAGAACGAAAGAATATTTCCTGATATTTGGAGGCAATGAGGAGCTAACTGTAAAGGGTTACAGTGATGCAAGCTTCCAACAATCGGGGTATGTGTTTTGCCTGAATGGTGGAGCTGTGAGCTGGAAAAGTTTGAAGTAGGACACAGTTGCTGATTCTACAACAGAAGCCGAGTTTATTGCTGCGTCTGATGCAGCAAAGGAGGCTGTTTGGCTCCGCAAGTTCATCAGTGAACTTGGGGTAGTTCCTAGCATTGCAGATCCAATAGACCTCTATTGTGACAACAATGGGGCTATTGCATAGGCTAAGGAACCTCGATCACATCAGCGGACCAAACACATACTGCGGCGCTTCCATCTCATTCGAGAGATCATCGATAGAGGAGATGTGAGGATATGCAGAGTACCGACAGAAGCTAACATCGCAGATCCATTGACCAAGGCTTTGGCACAGAGGAAGCATGATGGTCACACTAGGTCACTAGGTATTAGATATCATAGTGATTGGTACTAGTACTAGTGGGAGATTGTTAGTTATAGCCCTAGAACCAAACATGTGATGGTTGAATAGGGAACATTTTGTATCATATTCTATAAAGGCAAAGGATTGGTTATTATATATTTACGTCTTGCTTGTGCCAGCTAAATTAAATATATAATAATGCCCTAGAAAAGTAGGTTCTTATCTACAGCACATCAATTGGCAGAATTGATTATGAGAGGCTGTAGAGAACACTTTCCTAAATGTTCCTAGTCAAGTATTAATATGAAAGGGCAATATTAATACATAAAGACTAGCATGTAGGTCAATTGATGACTTGATATTACAAGTCATGGATATATGATATCAAGTTGACACATGGGTATATATTAGAGAATATATACTGAACTGATCCGCCATGAGAAAGTTTCATGGATCGTAATATGAGTTTCATAAACTTTCTCATGTGACTATTGGTATGAATAGTCCTCAAAACCTGAAGTCACTACGGTTCCCTACATAAGGAGTTATGTACTTTGGTATCATCAAACATCACCCGTAACAGGGTGGACCATAAAGGCGATTACTGGGTGTATAACAAATTATGCGGAGGGATGTGAGTGATGTAGATGGGATCTATCCCTCCCATATGACGGGAGTGATATCTGTAGGCCCCTTGATTGAGTAGAACTACTAAAACGCATGGCTATGCTCGAATGAGTCAATATGAGATATTGAGCTCATTTGTTTGAGTTAGTTTACTCAGGGATCAAGAAACACATAGATTGATCGAGGATGACACGGTCTATGCCTCATTGGTCAATCTGATATCAAGGATAGAAGGACACGGTCATACATTATAGTAGTCACGGAAAGGTTAGTCGGATCTTGACTTATCTCGTAACTTGGGTAGCAATGATGTATTGCTAGATGCCGCTCATTGCTTGTGTATCTAAAAGAGTTTAGATCCACTGCCAACGTTATGAGAGCCTATAGGTTCACACACAAAGAGCATGATGATTAGAAGAATTAGTGCATTCTAGTTTGACTAGAATAATTTGGGAATAAGCTTAAGTACAAAATGGTTTTTGGACTTTAAGCAATAATTTTAGCTTATTGATTTAATGAGATTAATTCAATATGCTAAGCAATTGATTTAATAAGATTAATTCAATATGTTACCTTATTGATTTAATGAGATTAATTCAATATGATAACATAAGCTTATTGAATTAATAAGATTAATTCAACATCCATGAATGCCACATAAGCATGCCACCTAAGCATGCCACATAAGCATGCCACCTAAGCTTGATGAGTTGGAAGGAGACAAAGGGTTTTGACCCTTGGATTTCCTCCACATGTGGCCGGCCAAAACAAGGAGGATAACTCCTTGTTTAATTATCTTTCAATGCCATTGATTGCATTGAATGTGATAGGAGATGAAAGGTTTTTCAAATCCTATAAAACACCCCATGGGGTGGCTGGCCAAAGGAGTAGAGTTGGAGCTTAAGGCTTGGTGAGAGCTTGGTGGGAGAGGCTTTTGTTGTGTGGTTTTGTGAGTATAAGCTAGCAAGAAGAGTAGTCTTCTTCTTCCTTTCTCTTCTTCCCTACCTTCCTCTCCTTTAGGGACTTCTCTAGCAAGAAGTAAAGGAGAGATCTTCTAGTTTTCTTTTGTGAGACAAGAGCTTGCTCGTGTGGATACATATAGATGCACGGACATTTGAACGTGCTAAAAGATCCAACACATCCAAGGAAAAGCGGGATTGCAAAGGGCACGCAACAAAGGTAGAACTCTCCTATAAGATAGGCTTTCTTTTGAGAAATTTATTTTGTACGAGTTTTTTTCTTTCGAGGATCACTTGGAAGGGATCCTAATTTTTTTAGATGCTAGCATAAGAGATCCCAATAAAGGGTATCGAGCCACTTGTGAAAGATCGTATAAAAATAGGTTTTCTCTATTTTATATATGATATAGAAGTAGGATAAATTTTATTATGAGTTGATAATTGCATTAGCAATTTTTCAAACATAATAAAATATCCGATGTCTTTTAAAAGTTAAAATGACATGGTGCATGGTTATGGCCTAGTCCCAAAAGTTTGTGAATGTGTGTTGTAATTCTTAATACGGCTGCGTGTATGCCTTTCTCCTAAAATTCTTGTTGTAAAATTAGTTTTAGACTGAATGTAACTCAGTATTTCTCCTTTTGTAATACACAAAATAAAGATGGAGGGTCCATTGGAAGATGATGTTACAAGGAGGAAGTCAACAACACATGACAACCAAAAGGAAGCACTTGGGAGAAGATGCTATCCCTAGGTTGACCAATCAATCTTCTCATTGGCTTGAGAAGATTGTAGAATAAGGGCCATAACCATGACACGCTTAGTATGCTAATATGTATGTGATGCATGTTAATTTAGCTTATATGTGATGTATGCTAATATGTATGTGATGCATGTTTAAGTTTATTTCTTAATAAGTCTAAACGATATGCCTACCAAAGTTTGGTACTCACTACTTCCTCGATCATTTGTTATTGGGTTTGCCAAAGCAAAGCAATGCATTTTATCTTGGAAGAGTGCGAGTGGACAATCGTGATGTCCCGCTATCAAACTTGGTTAAGACTTAATTAAGAAAGTAGAGGCATATATTAGCTTTGAACATAAGTTTTAAAAATTAGTTTTGTGTGATTTCCGAACATCAGCTTTGTCTTAGAAGTGGTCGTTGCTCCGATATCAAAGAAGGCCTCTGTGCCTCGCCACAGCCTGGAAGCTGGTTTAGGAATAAGCACTAAACTAATCTAAACTTAACCAAAGCTATTAAAGAGTTACATCAGATGTAATTGACAAAAGATTGCCTACCTAATCATACTACGTCTTGGGCGATTAGCCAAAGCTAACTCAAGACGAATTATGATGTGGATCTTTATCCCATATAAATTTATAGCTAAATAGAAGCTAATGATGTAAGCAAAATGTGTTTGCCTACATCAATAATTAGCTCATATCAAAGCTATGAGAATTTAGTGGGAGCCTCATTTAATTAAAGGCCTAATTAAATGACTTAGGTATGATACTTAATTTTGCATCATGTTATCTAACACGACACACCCCCTCAACTTGCGATCTGTCCTTGAGAAAGACAAGCTCAATGGAGCTAACTTTCTAGACTGGTATAGGAACTTGAGGATTATCCTCAAGCAAGAACGTAAATCATGTCCTGTCCTAGGATCTATCCCTGAAACACCCGCCCCTGCGGCCACTCGTGCTGAAAAGGATGCTTATAAGAAGCATCAAGATGACGCATTAGATGTGTCATGTCTTATGCTTGCCACCATGAACTCTAAGCTTCAGAAGCAACATGAGAACATGGATGCCTATGATATGGTTGAGCATTTAAAACAACTATATCAAGGACAAGCTAGGCACGAGCATTTTGAAGTGTCTAAGGCTCTTTTTGCATGCAAGATGCAAGAAGGAACACCTGTAGGAACTCACGTACTTAAAATGATTGGGTACGTTGAGAACCTTGAAAGACTAGGTTTTCCATTGGGTTTGAATTGGCAACCGATGTTATCCTGCAATCGTTGCCGGAAGCATATAATCAATTCGTCATGAATTATAACATGAATGAAATTGATAAACCTTTGCCTGAGATTCTCAGCATGTTAGAAGCTACGAACCAAATCTCAGAAAAGTTATTAATGTACTAATGGTCAAGAAGGGCAAAGGTAGCCTTGAAAGGCAAGGTAAGACCAAGCCAAAGGCAAGGCCAATTCATCCACTTCAAAGGGTAAAGGTAAAGTACCTAAGGAAGGGGTTTCCATTCGGTGAGGCCCGGACCTTTAGGCGGAGCTATGAAAGTCTACCTTGAGGAAGTAAAGAATAAAAGAAGTGGGACTTACACTTTCGGTATACGTTATAGAAGTTAATCTATCTATTTCTTCTACATGGGTATTAGATATCGGATGTGCATCTCACATTTGTACTAATGTGCGAGGGAGAAATAGTAGACTAATGGCAAAAAAGCGAAGTGGACCTACAGTAGGCAATGGCGCAAAGTTCTTCTTGTAGTGTAGGAACATATTCTTTGTCTTTGCCCATGGGCTTATCTTAGAACTAGAGAGTGCTTTTATGTACTGCATTAACAAAGAACATAATCTCGTATCTTGTTTAGACAAGAAAAACTTCTTCTTTTATAATAAAGGACAAATGTTGTTCCATTTATTTGAATGAAATGTTCTATTGTAATGCACCACTTATGAATGGTCTCTATGTTCTAGATTTAGAAAACCCAATTTATAAGCGTAAATACCAAGCGGTTTCAGAATAATTTGAACCAAACATATCTCTGGCACTGTCGCCTAGGTCACATAAATGAAAAACGCATATCCCAACTCCATAAAGATGGATTATTGGACTCATTTGATTTTGAATCATATGAGATATACGAATCTTGTTTTTTAGGAAAGATGACTAAAACTCCATTTAGTGGACATGGCGAGAGAAGCGGGACTTGTTAGGACTCATACATCTTGATGTATGTGGCCCTTTCAATGTCGAAGCTAGAGGAGGCTATAAAGTACTTTATTACTTTCGATGATATGAGTAGATTTGGCTACTTATATTTGATGAGACATAAGTCAGAATCCTTTGAAAAGTTCAAAGAATTCAAGAATGAAGTACAAAACCAACTTGGTAAGCGTATTAAGCTACTTCGATCAGATCGAGGTGGTGAATACCTTAGTCAAGAATTTCGTGATCACTGGTGAGTGTGGGATAATATCCCAACTCACTCCCTGGAACACCACAATGGAATGGTGTATCGAGAGAAATCGTACTCTATTAGATATGAGTACGATCAATGATGAGCAGGTGATCTACCTACTTCCTTTTGGGGTTTAGCTCTAGAGCGGTAGCTTTCACACTTAATCGCGTCCCATCAAAGCCGTAGAAAAGACACCATATACGTTATGGGTGGGAAGAGTCCCAAAATGTCTTTTATAAAGATTTGGGGTTGTGAAGCTTATGTTAGGCGTCAAGTCTCGGATAAACTAGGACCCAAATCGGATAAGTGTTATTTTGTAGGATATCCCAAGGAAACTAAGGGATATTACTTTTCAATCCACACATGGCAAGGTGTTTGTTGCGAAATCTTTGTCTTTCTAGAAGAGAATTTATTTCTAGAAAAACTAGTGGGAGTAAAATTCATCTTGAAGAAATTCAAGATGAAGATAACACTAAGGCTTCGATGGAAAATGAGCAGGCACCACAAAGTGTTGTGGATGAGAAATTGTTGCCCAAAGAGTTGTGGAAGCAAACACATTCAAGTAGACCAACCTCTTCGTAGATCTGATAGGATCTCGTCAACTTGAGAGATATTCTTTTCTCTTGGTGACAGCGGTGAAGTATTGCTTGTCGATCTTGGCGAGCCTACATCTATCAGAAGCTATGATGAGCCCAGTTCGAGAAATGGCTAGAGGCCATGAGATCCGAAATGGAATCCATGTACACTAACCAAGTATGGACTTTGGTTGATCCACGAAGGGTAAAACCTATTGGGTGTAAGTGGGTCTTTAAAGTAAAAAGTGACATGGATGGTAATAAGCATACCTATAAAGGTAGATTGGTGGCTAAAGGATTCAAACAAATTCATGGTATTGACTATGATGAAACCTTTTCACCGATTGCGATGCTTAAATCCATTCGGATCATACTTGCTATTGACCTACCACGATTATGAGATCTGGCGGATGGATGTCAAAACCGCTTTTACGAATGGAAGCTACTCGAGGATGTGTACATGACACACACTGAGGGTTTTGAAGATCAAAGCATCTGGAAAGGTATGCAATGCAAAGGTCCATTTATGGACTAAAGCAAGCCTCTCATTTGGAATCTTGATTCGATGATGCAATCAAGGAGTTTGGTTTCATCAAGAATGAAGATGAACCTTGTGTCTACAAGAGAAATAGTAGAACCAGTTGTATTTCTTGTCTTGTATGTAGATGACATACTTCTCATCGGAAATGATATTCCCTCACTCCGATGCTGTGAAGATGTGGTTAGGGAATTGTTTCTCGATGAAGACTTAGGTGTGCCTATATTTTAGGCATCAAGATCTATAGAGATAGATCTAAAAGATTACTTGGCCTAAGTCAGTACATACATTGATAAAGTGCTAGATCATTTTGCTATGCAAAATTCCAAGAAAGGATTACGCCTTTATCACATGGTGTGAGTCTTCGAAAACTCAATGTCCCTCTTCTAAGGAGGAGAGATCGCATGGATAAGATCCCTTATGTATCGCTATAGGGTCTATCATATGCGCCATGCTTTGTACTTGTCTGGCGTCTCGTATGCTTTGAGCATGACGAGTAGATACGATCGGATCGGTGAAAGTCAGCGGATAGCGATCAAAATATTCTTAAATACTTACGAAGCGAAAGAATATTTCACGATATTTGGAGGCAATGAGGAGCTAAGCAGAAGGGTTACGATGATGCAAGCTTCCAAGCAGACAAGGATGACTATAGATCGCAATCGAGTCGTGTTTTGCACTGAATGGTGGGTGTGAGTCTGGAAAGTTGAAGCGAGGACACGATTCTTGATTCTACAATGAAGCCGAGTATATTCTGCGCCTCGATGCACGTGAAAGGAGGCTGTTTGGCTCCGCAAGTTCATCAGTGAACTTGGGGTAGTTCCTAGCATTGCAGATCCAATAGACCTCTATTGTGACAACAATGGGGCTATTGCGAGCTAAGGAACCTCGATCACATCGGCCGGACCAAACACATCTTGCGCGCTTCCATCTCATTCGAGATCATCGATAGAGGAGATGTGAGGATATGCAGAGTACCGACAGAAGCTAACATCGCAGATCCATTGACCAAGGCTTTGGCACAGAGGAAGCATGATGGTCACACTAGGTCACTAGGTATTAGATATCATAGTGATTGGTACTAGTACTAGTGGGAGATTGTTAGTTATAGCCCTAGAACCAAACATGTGATGGTTGAATAGGGAACATTTTGTATCATATTCTATAAAGGCAAAAGATTGGTTATTATATATTTACGTCTTGCTTGTGCCAGCTAAATTAAATATATAATAATGCCCTAGAAAAGTAGGTTCTTATCTACAGCACATCAATTGGCAGAATTGATTATGAGAGGCTGTAGAGAACACTTTCCTAAATGTTCCTAGTCAAGTATTAATATGCAAGGGCAATATTAATACATAAAGACTAACATGTAGGTCAATTGATGACTTGATCTCATAAGTTATGAATATATGATATCAAGTTGACACATGGGTATATATTAGAGAATATATACTGAACTGACCCGCCATGAGAAAGTTTCATGGATCGTCATATGAGTGTCATAAACTTTCTCATGTGACTATTGGTATGAATAGTCCTCCACAGAAGTCACTCGGTTCCCTACATAAGGAGTTATGTACTTTGGTATCATCAAACATCACCCGTAGCGAGGTGGACCATAAAAAGCGATTCTTGGTGTATAACAAATTATGCGGAGGGATGTGAGTGATGTAGATGGGATCTATCCCTTCCATATGACGGGAGTGATATCGGTGGGCCCCTTGATTGAGTAGAACTACTAAAACGCATGGCCATGCTCGAATGAGTCAATATGAGATACTGAGCTCATTTGTTTGAGTTAGTTTACTCAGGGATCAAGAAACACATAGATTGATCGAGGATGACACGGTCTATGCCTCATTGATCAATCTGATATCAAGGATAGAAGGACACGGTCATACATTATAGTAGTCACGGAAAGGTTAGTCGGATCTTGACTTATCTCGTAACTTGGGTAGCAATGATGTATTGCTAAATGCCGCTCATTGCTTGTGTATCTAAAAGAGTTTAGATCCACTGCCAACGTTATGAGAGCCTATAGGGTCACACACAAAGAGCATGATAATTAGAGGAATTAGAGTATTCTAGTTTGACTAGAATAATTTGGGAATAAGCTTAAGTACAAAATGGTTTTGGACTTTAAGCTTAATGAGAAGTAGCTTATTGATTTAATGAGATTAATTCAATATGCTAAGCTTAATTGATTTAATAAGATTAATTCAATATGTTACCTTATTGATTTAATGAGATTAATTCAATATGATAACATAAGCTTATTGAATTAATAAGATTAATTCAACATCCATGAATGCCACATAAGCATGCCACCTAAGCTTGATGAGTTGGAAGGAGACAAAGGGTTTTGACCCTTGGATTTCCTCCACATGTGGCCGGCCAAAACAAGGAGGATAACTCCTTGTTTAATTATCTTTCAATGCCATTGATTGCATTGAATGTGATAGGAGATGAAAGGTTTTTCAAATCCTATAAAACACCCCATTGGGTGGCCGGCCAAAGGAGTAGAGTTGGAGCTTAAGGCTTGGTGAGAGCTTGGTGGGAGAGGCTTTTGTTGTGTGGTTTTGTGAGTATAAGCTAGCAAGAAGAGTAGTCTTCTTCTTCCTTTATCTTCTTCCCTACCTTCCTCTCCTTTAGGGACTTCTCTAGCAAGAAGTAAAGGAGAGATCTTCTAGTTTTCTTTTGTGAGACAAGAGCTTGCTCGTGTGGATACATATAGAGGCACGGACATTTGAACGTGCTAAAAGATCCAACACATCCAAGGAAAAGCGGGATTGCAAAGGGCACGCAACAAAGGTAGAATTCTCCTATAAGATAGGCTTTCTTTTGAGAAATTTATTTTTGTATGAGTTTTTCTTTCGCAAGGATCACTTGGAAGGGATCCTAATTTTTCCGTTGCGCATAAGAGATCCCAACACTTAGTGCATCTGAGGGACACAGGTCGAAGGAAGAGAGCTTCGATGAGATATTCCATGGGGAGATGAGAGTTGAGCAATTGTAACCCGGATCGGGGTAATTCAACTTAGGTGGACTTGGCCAAATGACTAAAATCAAGTGTCAGATGCTCAAACATTCTTATTTGAGGTTTTACCCGATGTCAATCGACTGACATAGATATCAGTCGATTGGTCAGACAATTGACGAAATTGGCTGAAGTTTTGTGACCCAATAGTCGACTGCTAGGGTTTGATAGTCGACTAGTCCACAATCAGTCAACTGCCAAGGTATGACAGTCGACTGTTATAAGTGGACATGGACATATAATGATTGGTAGCCGACTGATCAGTCGACTAAGAAGACATCAGTCGATTGCTGATTATGACAGTCAACTGGCCAGTGTATCATTGGGTTGTGACGGCTGTGAATCAGGAGTGGTCAGAGGCCGTTGGAACAACAACAGTCAACTGATGGCATGCATCAGTCGACTATTGTATGTCAAACGGGAAAAACAACCTCCTCTCTATAAAAGGAGGCCTTGGAAGCCTTGAGGAGACTAATGCTTTAACTCCAAATCCTTGTCTCAAGCCTTCCGAAGTTTTCTAAGTGTTTTCCCTCTTCTCTAATCTTATTTTCTATTATCTTGTGAGAAGAGGAGAGTTGATTGTAAAAAGGTCTTTCTCCACCTTGTGTTCATCTAAAGGAGAATTTAGTGAAGGGTTGAAGGAGTGATCCACCTAAAGGATTGTCGTGGACTAGCGGCAAGAGGTCGTGGACAACGTTAAAGACTTGTGTTAGCATTACCTTTTATTTACTTTTGCTTTAGCTTTCTTGTATTTGTGCTTCCACTAACGACTATTGTAGTTAATCAAGAAAGACTATTCATCCCTCCTTCTAGCCGGTGTATCGGTCCTAACAAGTGGTATCAAAGCAAGGATCTTATCATCAAACTCATCGCCGCGATAAGAATATCAAATGGCCGACAAGAACATCCACCCACCAAAGTTCGAAGGAGATTTTTCTTGGTGGAAGAAAAGAATAGAGGTATTCTTTGAAACCGATTTTGATATTATGATTATAATGGAAAATGGTTTTGAGGTACCTAAGGATGAAGACAACAAGGCAATAGAAAAATCAAGATGGACTAAGAAGCAAAAGGAGGAGCATCTAGCAAATTCAAAAGTCAAGCATCACCTTTTCAATATGCTTCCTCAACAAGAAATAAATCGGATTGAAGAGTGCTCAAGTGCAAAGGAGATGTGGGAGAAGCTAATTGAGCTTCATGAGGGTACATCCGAAGCCAAACTAGCAAGACGAGATCTTCTCCGATCACAACTCAACAACATCAAATTAGACAAAGGAGAAAAGCTATTCTCATTACATTTTAGGTTTAAAGAAATAATTAATGGCTTGTCAAGTGTAGGGGATGATGTGAGCAAAACATATAGAATTTTTGGAGTAGTTTTCGCTCACATCTCATGGATCCAGATGATCCTGCAGAACCGACAGCCAAATAGGCTTGGCCAAAAATCCTTGCGGATTCTACTCTCTCCGCCTCTAGTTCAATATGACATGAGACATCAGTGAAAGTCTTAATACTCTCATTGTGAGTTAAGGTCTGCTTCACGGTCTCCCAAGAATCTAGAAGGAAACATATAACTGCTTGAACTTATCGTTTATCTGTCAGCTCATGACCAGTAGTTTTAAGCTCCCGAATCATGTTAGACATCTCCCTGAGATGTTGAACCATCAAGACATTCAGATGCTTTTTGTAGCTGTCGAACTTGATCATCAACTGTTGAAGCTTGCTTAGACTCATTCCACTATACCTATCCCTAAGGGCTACCCAGACTGCATGAGCCGATAGATAAGGCTCATACTAAAAAACTAGGTTATCAACCATTGAACTTATCAATATTGTAGGAGATTTGAGGCCGCTAGAGGGGGGTGAATAGCAGGTGACCGTACGATGATGGAATTTGTTCGCGTTGCTTGTCTACAATCTTGTTAGTACGCAGCGGAATAAACAATAACAAATACAAACACAAGACACAATCACAACATGCACAATATAACGTGGTTCGAAACTGAAACGGTTCCTACTCCACGGATTGGGTTCGTACGAACCCTAGCGATTCCACAAACACCACTAAGCAATAAAACTCCTTCTTGACAATAAGTCGGAGGTGGAGAAACCTCGTACAATGAATTACAACAAGTAATACAAAGTAAACAAGCAAATACAAGTGAAAATGTAAAGAACACTTTACAAACTAGGATTTTGAGCGCTTGCTTGTCGGTTGCTTGGATGAGCTTGAAGGACCCTGAAATGCACCTGCAAATCGCCTCACCAAAGCTCCCAAAGAACTGATGATGAAATCCTCCACGAGCTCCCCTTTTTATCTTGCGTCGGGCTGGATTTCCACCTGGCAGTCAACTTCCATAAGTCCTCAGTCGACTGCCAACACTGTAGCTGTGAGACAACGGCTCAATCCACGTTGGACAAGTTCCAACGGGACTCTTGGCAGTCGACTGCCAACGCCCGTAGTCGACTGCCCAGTCGGCTACGAAGCATTCTGTGCTCGCAACTCAACTGGCAGTCGACTGCAATTTCAGCTCTTAAACGGCAGTCGAACTCAAGTCGACTCACGACAGTCGAACCGGCCATAATGCCAGTCGACTGCCAACCTCAAAAATGAGGTTTTAACCCAAGTATGATTCCCCCATACTTGCTAGACCACCCTTAGCCTAGACCTAAGCCTTCTAGCCACCTCCATCAGTCTTACGCCTCTCGGATCCCTCCAAGTCATCCATGACTTATTCATCCATCACGCTAGCCTTCAGGTGCTTCCATCGGCTATGTCATGCTAACGGTGTCTACACCGCCAAGGCACATTGGACTTACGCCGCCAAGACTTCGCTTAGACTTTACACTGCCAATATCAAATCCCTTGGACTTCTCAAATGCCAAGACTCAAGCTTGGACTTTCCCTTGCCAACCCATGTTGGACTTTCCATGCTAAGACCCATGCTTGGACTTTCCTTGTGCCAAGTACTCAAGACTTGGACTTTCCCAAATGCCAAGTGTCCCACTTGGACTTACCATGCAAAGTACTCATGACTTGGACTTTACCATGACAATTACATTGTCATATGTTTTTGTCGAAACATCAAAACATCACTTGAGTCAAACTTGAGTTCTGGTCAATCGTGACCTGGGCCGATTGCACCAACAATCTCCCCCTTTTTGATGTTTGACAAAAACCACACAAACCATTGAGTTAGAACACTAACTCAAAACTCTTACCAATTATTCCAAATTGGTAATTCCAAACATTTTCTCAAACATTCTCCCCCTTTTTGACATACATCAAAAAGGTTATCTCTCCAAGGAGGTCGAAGTCTCATGTCCCAATAAGATCTTACAATCTCCCCCTTGATTCAAAAATACCTAGGATGCCTACCATCTTCCTAGTGATAAGTCTCATATCACTCAAGAGAGGCAATCCTATACTCTCTCTCCCAATTTCCAAATTGGGTTTCTCAAAATCCCATCAATTTTTTCAATTGATGATACTCTCCCAATAACTTCTCCCCCTTCAAGAGGAGAAACACATCCATCATCCCAAGATGGATAACTCCCCCTAAAGGCTTACTCCCCCTTGACCATTTGCACCAACAATATCCTTGGGAAGTCCCTAAGCCAATAGGAACTCTAAACCATTAAAAATAAGGTTAAAAATTCAAACATGAACTCTCCTCACCTTAAATTTGATACAAACCCTAAACAACTCTCCTAATCAATATCCAATGGATTTTTACCCTTTATAATGCTTCCCAAAGCATATCCTAGGGTTAGGAGTGATTAGGGACCTTAACCGCAGCTGAACACGGGCTAACCAAACCTAGTTTTCTCGAAATCAGCTTGGCAGTTGACTACTTACAGTAATCACGATCACACTATATCGATCGCCATCAGTAAGAATGATCGATAATCAAATTCTCGAATTTCAACTATCAGAAATGAATTTTGAAAAGTCATAAGTAATTCTACGTATATCGAAAAATCACGAAATTTGATACGTATATTACTTATAAGAAAAACAATGGGTGAAAAATATTTGAAAATTATTTTACCCATAAAATAGTGAGTTTAATACAAAACTCAAAACCATTGAAATTTTCAACATTTTGGCCATATTTTGTATCAACTCTATCAATGGTGATTGCTATCAAAAGATAGACTTCACCAAGGTTTTCTAAATTGATTTTAAAATGATTTCAAAACCTTATCTTGAATCATATTCCTTGGGCTCTATGCACATGACTTGTACACAAGCTTTCTCAATGATCCATAACTTATATAAGATGAGTTTGAGTTCATCTAGATGCAAAAACTATGCATCTTGAACTTAACTCATATCCTAGCATCTCACATGTATCTAGGGTGTATAACATACACATACATGTCAATTTAATGTGAGATGTGGGTTTTTGGTTCATTTAATCTAGGATTTCATGCATTTTCTAGGACAACCCTACTTGATTCCCTTATAAATGGGACTTCAAGTCATGTCATTGTCCTTAACTCAATTTTAATCAATTTAGATGCATGAAATGATTATGGTATTAAAGATGGTATAGATAAACACATGCTTATAATCATGATGTCATGGCATAAGATGGAATATAAAAACACATGACATTAAACCTAATCCTAAAAGCATGATCATGACATATAAATGATGAAAATGAACATGATGTCATGTCATAGCATATGGCAAATCAAAGCATGGCAAATAAGATATCAAGGTATATAATATCTAAATTTTAATATTAGTTGTCATTTGATATGATTAAGTATATTTTGCCATATTACTACTAATCTTCCTAGTGTGCCAAAAACCCAAAATGACACACTGACCTCTATACCTAAGTTGTGCCAATTTAAGTGCTAATCAAACTTCTCAAATAATATTGGCACATCCTAAAATCTTTTAGGATTAAAGCTCAAATGTATTTCCAAGGTAACCATAACCTTGAAAATGACCTAAAATGCCACCTTTGCCATGGTTGAGTTAACTACCAATCCAATCAAGGTTGGCACACCCTAAACCCACCTAGCGCGAATCAATCACGCTCTTAGAAACCCAAAATCTATTTGAGCTCCTAGGGTTAATTAGGTATTCCTTAGGGATAACCTCCCTAGATACCTTCCTAATGACCTTCCTAGGCTTAGAAGCCTTGCTAATTGTGGTCTCACCATGGTTAACCTTAGGGATTACCTCCCTAATAACCTTCTTAGTGGCCACCCTAGGTTTCCTAGAAACTCTAGCCACTAGGCACAACCTTTGGTCAACCTTAGGGATGACTTCCCTATTGACCTTGGTCTTTGTAGACCTAGTTTGTGTTCCATAATCAAATGGAACACTATGGTAAGCCACCTTAGGCTTAGGTTTGTGACCCAAACCCTTCTTGCCCTTTGATGACTTTTGCTTCATGGGTCCTAAGTGTTGACTTTGAGATTTTGACCTAGAAGTTTGACTAATTGACCCTTGCATTTGATTTTGCATAACCTTAAGGGTATTTTCAAGTTTTTCAAGCCTTGACCTCAAGGCTTGGTTCTCTAATTCTAATTGCCCAATTTTTGAATTTTGATTTAATCCTTGGGCATGGTTCTTTCTAGGCATATGCCTAGTCCATTTAGGATTGAGACCTAAGTGTTCTTGTACCTTTCTAATTATTTCCCTAGGTAGAATTGGTCTTGAGTTATTTGACCTAGGGTTGTCCTTAGATAAAATGTTTTTAGAGACATTAGTCCCAAATTTCTTCTTATTATCTAAGTGGACATTTTTAGCACCTAAACAATATTCATTGTTTCTAGCATGTTTTTCATAAATTGCAAGAGAATTAAAATTCCTAGCATGTTTTTTAACATTTAAATTAGAAGATGCATTACTAAAATGTACCTTAGGGTTAGCCTTAGCTCCCCCTACTTGTGATGCTTCTTCTTGGGTCTTTTTGCTCCCCCTAGGACATTGGCTTCTATAGTGCCCCTTTTGATGACACTTGAAGCATACTACGTGCTTCTTGTTCTTTTGACTTTGGGAACCGGCATCCTTGACTTTTGGTGCCGGAGGAGACTTCTTGATCCTTTTAGGACACTTACTCTTGTAGTGTCCTTGCTCCCTACACTCAAAACATATTATATGCATTTTATTATTAATTGATATATTTGAGTTACCTAGGGTGGTGGTGGAAGATGCCGGAATTGTATTTTGAGCTTCCTCATCTTGACCGGATGTTGAAGGCTCTTCTTGAGGTTGCTCCGGTGTAGATGGTCTCTCCTCCTCAATCCTAGAAGTGGATACTTCTTCCACTTATTCCACCTCTTCTTTCTCCGATCCGAAAGTTGACTCCTCACTTTCTTGTGAGGATGATGAAGCTTCCTCTTCGGTCTCCTTCTCTTCCAAATCTTCTTGGACCGATTCGAGATTGTCGTAGAACTTGACCAACATTTCCACAACTCCTTGGCATCCTTATAGCTTCCTAATCTAGACAAAATGTCGTTAGGTATCAAATTAACCAACATTTTTGTTACCTTAACGGTTGTCTTGAATTTTTGTCGTTGCTCCTCGGTCCATCGCTTATTTTTGAGGATTTCATCATTCTCTCCTCTCGGAGCATCAAAACCTATAATCATGGCAAACCAATTTTCTATATTCGACATTAGAAATTATTCCATCTTACCTTTCCAATACGCAAAATCTTCGCGGTCAAAGGCGGGTGGAGTAGCTATGTCATTGCCCCATCTTTCTTGAAGATCCATCGTCTTCCCTCTAGCTTTTTTAGCTCCCGGCGGTTAGTCCGTAGAAGAGCCCCGGGCTCTGATACCAATTGTAGGAGATTTGAGGCCGCTAGAGGGGGGTGAATAGCGGGTGACCGTACGATGATGGAATTCGTTCGCATTGCTTGTCTACAATCTTGTTAGTACGTAGCGGAATAAACAATAACAAATACAAACACAAGACACAATCATAACACGTACGATATAACGTGGTTCGGAACTGAAACGGTTCATACTCCACGGATTGGGTTCGTACGAACCCTAGCGATGCCACAAACACCACTAAGCAATAAAACTCCTTCTCGACAACAAGTCGGAGGTGGAGAAACCTCGTACAATGAATTACAACAAGTAATACAAAGTAAACAAGCAAATACAAGTGAAAATGTAAAGAACACTTTACAAACTAGGGTTTTGAGCGCTTGCTTGTCGGTTGCTTAGATGAGCTTGAAGGACCCTGAAATGCACCTGTAAATCGCCTCACCAAAGATCCCAAAGAACTGATGATGAAATCCTCCACGAGCTCCCTATCGCTATAAGTCCTTGAGACAACGACTCAATCCACGCTTGGACAAGTTCCAACGGACTCTCGATCGCTAATGCTCGTAGTTGATCGCTACGGCTATGGAAGCATTCTCGGCTCGAATTCAATCGCTGCCGCTGCTGTTGGAGCCGATCGTTGCGACATCACCAATCGCCCAATGAGCAATGATCGGCCGAGCAATTTCAGCTCTTAAACGGCAGTCGAACTCAAGTCGATTCACGATAGTCGAACCGGCCATAATGCCAGTCGACTGCCAACCTCAAAAATGAGGTTTTAACCCAAGTATGATTCCCTCATACTTGCTAGATCACCCTTAGCCTAGACTTAAGCCTTCTATCCACCTCCATCAGTCTTACGCCTCTCGGATCCCTCTAAGTCATCCATGACTTGTTCATCCATCACGCTAGCTTTCAGGTGCTTCCATCGGCTATGTCATGCTAACGGTGTCTACACCACCAAGGCACATTGGACTTACGCCGCCAAGACTCCGCTTGGACTTTACGCCGCCAATATCAAACCCCTTAGACTTCTCAAATGCCAAGACTCAAGCTTGGACTTTCCCTTGCCAACCCATGTTGGACTTTCCATGCCAAGACCCATGCTTGTACTTTCCTTGTGCCAAGTACTCAAGACTTGGACTTTCCCAAATGTCAAGTGTCCCACTTGGACTTACCATAACAAGTACTCATGACTTGGACTTTACCATGACAATTACATTGTCATATGTTTTTGTCGAAACATCAAAACATCAGTCGAGTCAAACTCGAGTCCTAGTCAATCGTGACCTGGGCCGATTGCACCAACAAATATACCCTTAGCAGTGGAATCCTTCTTTTTCCATGCCTTGTAGGCATCAAGGTCATGTCTGTGCTGTGTTGTGGGACCCTCAACAGGTTCTTTCATAACCTGTTGCACAACCTCTAGAACTTCTTATTCCTCAAGAACATATTGAATCTTGAGGTGTCAGATTTTGTAGTTTTCCCCATTAAATTTTTTACCCTTATTCAATTCAGCTATAATATTTTTCGTTGCCATAATCCACCATAAATAAATAGATTATTTAGTTATTTAGTGTATGTATTTATATATGTAATCTCTAAATTGACTCAATGCAAATCTGATTTGGTTTACAGAATCAAGTGATAACTACGTTACTACTTATCATCTGTATGTGTCAATCTGACTTACATTGATCTATTTTATTACATACATCCCATTTAATGAACTTAACTATTATCCAAACATGATATTAAACAGTAAATGAACTTATCATTTAAAATTATACTCATAATGAAGAAATCAAAGAGCATAAACTAATATCATGCATCATGTAGAGTGAACAACATAAAATGAACTAATCATTTCGAATGAACATATCATCAACTAAACATGTTGTATAATGTTAACAGATAACAAGACTCTACTAAGAATATTACACATAACATTCTTCCTACTCATAACTGACAAACAGAAACAACTCTAATAAACTAGATAGACGATTATTACTCCCACTAGGACAAACACTAGCACAGTAATAATCCAAACATGCCCTATCTTCTTAGGCTGAACTAGAACATCTTCTGCTGGGACGCTCTCAAGATGATGCTAGGGCATAGAATCCTGTAAAGAGACCGCCCTTAAAGAGCCCATAGAAAAGTGCTCTTCAGGGTCTTCCTTAGAGTCTACATCTAGATAAACTTCACCACTTTTGTAGTAAAGTAGCTCAGAGCACAACAAAGTATATGATACACCCTTGTAGTGCCCCTATATTTGATGTGCGATATCACTCAGGTTCTCAGGTAGTGAACGGATTAAAGCCCAGATCCTGTAGTTGTCCAGAATTTGAAACTCCTGCATCTCAAGTTTCCAAAACAGCCTATAAAGTCTCCCGATGTGCCACCCGACTCCTTAAGTTGAGTCATACTCTATACCCTGAATAACCTCCCTCAGCTGATTATGCAACACATCACATTGAGTCATAGTAGTAATCGTCCATGTCATCTGAAAAAATTGAAATTAATTAAGTCAATACAAAACTGACAAAATAATACATATACCGGCTTAATTCAATTTATATTTAGGCATAGAACTAACACAATAAATCAAGAATAAATTTCCTTGATTCTCTAGAGAACAGTTGACTAATCCATGTAGACCAGTCGATTGGTACTTTTACCAATCGATCATCATCTAAGTCCAGTCGACTATAACCATGAAGACTCAAACTTGGCCATGAATTTGTAAGAACCTGAACACCATCTGATTTGCTCCGAGCACCCCAGGCACTCAAGCAACATGTATGATATTCTGTCTTCTCATCGTTCCTAGCCACCAACACTAGTTGA